>JANVCC010000034.1:19615102-20215102 GCA_025345505.1 Todiramphus chloris collaris
GAAAAAAAAAAAAAAAAGCCTGAAGAAGTCCCTGATCACTGGAAACTGGCAAACAAGTTTCAGAAACTTGTTTTCTATTCTGTTCAAGACCCAAGACATATTTAAGGCAGTCTGCCTTTTCTGAACATATAAATACACCTGACAGAAGAAAACAGAGTAAAAGTTGTGGAAAAACTAGACAGGTAAAATCCAGTAGCTTTCAAACACTTAACAAGACTGTTGATTTAAATCCTTATAGTTCCTTTAATATCAATTTATATTAACTGTGGATTGCCCTAAGGATCAAATCCTGATACTGTTGAAATCAAAGGCAGACTCTGATCTGAGAGGACATACTCATTACTTATTCATAATTGAAACATATTTCCCATTGATTTCCAAATTCTTGATGAAGCTAACCAGCCATATATTCAGATAAAGTATTAACAATACTAGAAAATACGTAACAAATACAAAATGAATATTCTAACCATCTATGAGCCAAGTGAAGATGGAATAAAAAAAGCCCAAAACAACTCATAGAGGTGAATCACTCACTTGCATGTCATTTTCATTTATATTTTAATTAAAAATAATTGCCTCTGCAAGCTTTGGAATTAGAGTTTTTCCATATTACTTTGTGTTCCTAAAATCAAAATCTAGAATAAAAGGTTTTATATCTAAAATACTAATTGGAGAGTTTTAACATCAGAAATATCTCCTATAATAAATTACACTCTTCAGAAAGGTGATCAACTCCAGATTTAGTTAGGCATTAATTTTATTTATTTTAAACTAGACATTTCCTTGACATTCACTTACTGTGTTGCAGTGATAATTCAAATAACTTTTCATTTTCATAGGTTGATGGCCTGAGATTGCAGAAAAAAAACCAAACTACAAACCACCCAACCTCTTCATCTGGTTAATCCATTTACTCTTACTTGTCTTTTATGCAGCGATTACTACTGTGAAGGAGTAAGTGGCATCCGATAACAACTAACAAGAAATAAGGAAGCTACAGGGTAAAACGTGCTCTGCACAGTGTACTGTTTGCTGATGAAAAAAGAACTGTTGATGGACAAGAGACAGTCCCTGAAAAGTTGTTTGGCCAATAGCAGCTGTTAGGCAGTAGTATAAAACAGCCTTTATATAAAATGTGAATTTTATGGTTCCTAGTACAGAAGATCAAAAGTTAACTATAAGCGGGAACATAATTAAAGCATTAATGGCCAAAGCTTCTACATAAAGGGAGAGATTTCCAGGGGGGAAAAAAAAAAAGTGCATTCTAAGCATTTTTTAATGACTAGACTTTAGGAACAAACTTGAAAATAGAAAAACAACAGTTCTTGTGTGCTGGAAACGTCACATTAAACAATTCTACACTGGTTTTATCTGCCTTAAGAACTAGGAACAGGTTTTGCCTCTTTGACGTGCCAAGAAGTGATTCTTAGCCTCGTGGGTAGAACCATGAATCAGAGTTCCATAGTTTCAATAGGCAGCGAAAGGAAAAGGCTCACTTATTGGAAGTAATTCACAAAAACAATGCATATGAGCAGCACATTCTGTGAGTTCAACTGCCATACTCTATATGTAAGCTCCAGTGACTATTTCAACACTCTAGTGAAAGGAATTTAGGATCTTCCCTAAAGAATATCTGTGATATGTTTTCCCTTCCCTTCCCTTCTTTCTCTAGTTTTTCTCCCAAGAATCACTATCTTCACTTCAAGAAAATCCCTTATCTCCCATCAGGGACAGAGGTGCAATTGAAATCCCCCATCTCTTGCATTAGTTTATTTTTTAATGACTCATTAGAAAAATAGATGTTGACAGGGAAAATGTTAACTACACTTTTTGTGACTAGTCTGAGTGGGTGCTCGAGTAATAAAGTAGAAAACATTTGGGATTCAGAATGGCGGAGCTGTCAGGGAGCTTCCAAACATTCTCTTTGGTAACAGAGAGTAAGCTCTTCAGCTCAAACTGTGTTGTCATATGTTTTATTCATAGGCCATCATAAGGGCCGCCAAACAGATTATCATGTTTACATCAGGCCTCCTCAGAGAGATAAATTCTTTAATAGTTGAACTGGCAGGGTCACTCAGTACAGAGATGCCTGCTGGGCAACCAAATAATAAATAAGAAAAAAAGGGAAGAAAGAAAGAAAGACGATGTGAAATCAAACATTGAACTGCTTAATGATATCCTTCAGCAGTCACCAATCAATATATTTTATCTCTTGCTGAAAAGGTTATATTAAGGTTTCATCATTTTAGCAGCATCATCCTTTTTCTGTGAAGTGAGTAATTGCAGAGGTTCATGGAAAAAGCAGAGTCTAGAAAAGTATAACTTCATTGGAGATGACAAACCTTTCCAAGTACTTATTTGTGACGTTGCATCTCTTTAGTGATTTGGGTTCCTTGTGTAATCGAAGTGCCACATGGAGTTTTCCTATTGTTTGTTGCTGGAAGCAAATGTGTTTTAGCAGGCACAGTGGCACAAAGCATTGCTGTTTATGCTGGAGACTCTAATTTTGAAGCTGGTTATAAGATAAAAGAGGTCCAGGGGCCACAACTTCTCTACAGCCACATACATATGCAGTCACTCCATTGTCTGTGGTTTTGCATTCAGGAGGTAATACATATAAACAGCAAATATGAGATAATAACAGTAGATTGAAAATACCAACCCTCTTGCTTATTCCAGCTGAAATATGTCTACAGCCTTCTCTCATTTTGCCTGGGCATCTCTGCTTTTCTCTGTCCACTCATCCCATCCCAGCATCTTTAATTCCTTCCCCCACAAGCTTAAGGGCAGCTCTTGAAACCAACCTGCTGCCTTGACTTTATCATTGCTAGTGTTTTCCACTTCCTTCCCTATGTTATTCCATCAAAACCAACTTACTACAGCACTTTTTTACGCACTGGCTCTTTTCCAATGGTTGCGCCTGCCCTGCCTTTTGTGGGCTTCTCATATTTTACCTTGGCTTTGATTTTTCTCCTTCTAAGTCTCATATTGTTAACCTCTCTTGACCAGACAACTGGTATGTATTTATCCTTCTGATGCTGCAAAAATTTTAAAAGAATCAAGTGATCAAGTAGGAGTATAGTAGCAACTTAGAAGTAAGATAGGATGAAAAGGTGTTCTGGGAGAGTTAAGGTTTTTAACTACTCTTCAGAGGTATTAGGTTCATTTCTATCCTGTGACACATAGTTAATGTAAGATTTTTATTCAGACTCTTAGCCTTTCTATGCCTTTGTATCCTCTCAAAATGTGAATAGCATTACTTCCTGCTTTAGAAGAGGGGTTGGACTACATAATCTCCAGAGGTCCCTTCCTACCACTACCATTCTGTGATTCTGTGATTTTATCGTACACTGTTTTAAGGAAAATCCATTACAAAGTGAAATGGACAACTACAATAATCTAAGTACCTCAACAGCTGTACCAAGCCTTGAGGGATTTAGTGAAACAGGAATTACCTCTTAATTTTAGTAAAGCAATATCAGAAAGAAGAAAAAAATGAACAAAGAAAAAATGGAAGTTCATAGAAATAAAGGGAAATCAAAACTATGGACTTCCAGAATTCCTGTCCTTTAGAAAAGGGATGTTTGACACATGCCTTTGGTCATGGGAAAGAAGGAAGGGAGGCACTAGCTTGAAGATCTGTGAATACTAGCATTCTGAAGCGTTGGCATGCCAATAACTGTTTGTAAATTGAAATACTGTTTTACTTTGGAGAGATCTGCTTATTAATTCACAAACAGCAGACGTACTTCATTGGGCATACAGCTTCTATTTCCCCATTATGCACAGATTCATGGCTCAGTACCTAACATGCTGGCAGCTGAAAACATTTTGAAAAAAAATTTTTTTTATACATTCTGTTGTGTTAAATTCAGTTACATGGCATCCGATTAGGCTGCTGGAAGCTAGAGTGATGAATTGCAAGAAAACATGATGAGACATAACAAGCTGCAACAAAGTTGGCCAGAGTGTAAGAAATGTGCATGAGGCAGCGAGTTAAAAAGATACAAAGGTATGAAGTCAAATAATCAACAGCATCTAAGTGGCACACCCCATAGTGTGAGGGGCAACGCAGGAAAAATTTGCTATTTCTTTAGTCCTGAGTTGTTCCATGTTGGGCTTATAACTTTGAATGAGTAACAGTTCATGAAGGTGACAAGCAATTGAACCAGCAGCTAACAATTGGTGAGACATACAGAAGGCTTTGATTCCTTTGCTACTTGTGGAGGAGGATGCTTTATGGGAACCATGAGGCTGCCACTGTGACACTGAATTGAACAGGGCATGTTGCTCTGAATCTTTCTCATAGTTATATTGAAAAGTTTGGTGAAATTGTGCTGCTGTGCATATTGCAGAATATAAATCTATCCAAAAAAGCCAGCAAAATTTGGGTTGTGTTTTCCTTCTCAGTCTGTGTTTCAGGCATTACAATATATTTGGAGTATGAACAGTACCTTGGACTTGTTTAGAGTGCAGTATGTTTAGCCTGACAGAGTATATGGAGCAAACATCTGCCTATTTGTAGAGAAAGTGGATTTAGGAATGATGGAGTGGGCTCTCGTGGTGTGCTTGATTTAGTTCATTTATTGATATTTACCAATGAGGCAAAAGGCTTACAAACTTCAGCCTTTTCTGGTCTCCAAAGACAAGCATGGAATATTTTATAGGCAAGAGAAGGCATAACTGCTATATTTTTCTGTAATTGGAAGAAACTTAATCTTCAGCATTTTGTATATCATTTCAGACACTGAAAAATTTCATATAGCTTTTGGTCCTGTTCCTCAAGCCAGTAAGTAAATTCCCATTACCATTCAGGGAAGCATTGTAAAAGGAAGTGGAAGAACAGGGGAGCTTTATTATATTATATCATCAAAACTATTTGAAGAAATACAGATGGAGAATTATAAAACCATGAAGCACAATGTGGGAATGGGAAAAGAAACTCCTATGTTTGCGTTTTTCTTTTTGCTGCAGATATTTTCAACTCTATTTCATCAATTGTGCTTTATTGCAGGGGGGGTGGAAGAGGTAATGATAGGATTTGGGACTTTTCTGGTCTTATACGCCACACTTTTTTTCTGTAATTTTAATGAAAGTGTGGCACAGCACACTCTCTGATTTAAGCTATCCACTCTGAGTATTTTCCCCTTTTGCTACCAAATCATACCTTCAAAATACAAGCGATAGTGGGAAGGGAGGTAGAAAAAGCAATAAATGATGGCAGATTACAGCAAGAAGAGAGAAAATGTTAGAAGCAAGGATTTATTTTTTTTTTTTTCAGCTCTGTACACTTCCAGTGATAGAATTAAAATATAACTTGTTTTGCATTGTTCATTCACTGAAAGGCATTGGGCTCGTCTTAGAAGAGCACTGTCTGTCCATATCCTTGATGTGGTAGATTATGGGTAAAGGCAACACGAGGGACAAGCACTGCAGCAGTAACACAAGAACACTATGTTTCGTGATAACATTGTATTTTAGTGAGGCACCAACTGAATAAGTGGAGAGAGGGAAGGGGAAAGGCACCAACTAACTTTACAGATCCAAAGGGTTAGTTCAACAGCTTCAACAATGATATCAATTTTCCCTTTTAGTTTCAAGATTTTGGATGACCTGGATCATCTGGGGTTTGGGGGTTGGACTCAATGATCTCCAGAGGTCCCTTCCAACCCCTACCATTCTATGATTCTATGAATTAACCAGAAAAGCATTGTTAAAAAGGGCTGAAAGAGAATCTATACCATTTGAAAAAAAAAAAACAAAACACCTCCATCTAGTTCTTGTACTATTCTGACATGAGTTCTCTTTGGGGTCAGCTGCAACGTAACATCACTGGATGTCAAAACACACAGATTGTTCCTAACAGGGGAAAGGAAAAGTCTATCCTCTTTAGATTCTTTGTACCTCTTTCTTCCTTACCTTGGTTAATCCATATCTGATTTGGTATTGTAAATTAATGGATGAACACAGCATAAATGATGTGGTCCATTGTGTCTAGCATAAAAGACTGAGTGACCAAATTTTGTTTCAGTTATTGAATGCTTTTAAAAGACATCCTGGGAGCTGGTCTTCAGGTGTGTTGAACATAATCACCATGGTTTTCAGTGAAGCATTCTACATTGCAGACATAAAGAGAAAAGACAAATCCTGTCAGGAGAATTCCAACATGGCTGTATTTTCTGGAAGCACCATCTAATATGTAAGAATGGTACAATTTATTCAGACCAAAAGTCACTATAGTCCATTGTTCAATAGCAGATGCTTAGAAAAGAGTATACAACAGGACAGGCATCTAGTGATGCCTCTAATATTCTATCTCTTTGGTCATCTGCAGTCATATATATTCTGAGTAAGTTCTTGGTGGACTTCATGAGTTTGTTTAATTGTTTTTTGAATCCATGTAAATTCTATTATCTACAGCACCCTCAGAAATATTTAGGTACTACTATGTATTTGATTTTAACTTAGCAACATAATCTGATGCCCATTTTTCTTGTATTATGAGACAGTGAATAATTGTTCCCTAATCACCTTCTCTGTGCTACTCTGAGTTTATGGAGTTTTATCGTATCCTTCATCAGTCACCTGTCCCAGATTGAAAAGCATCTAGTTATTCCTTGTACAGAAAATACTCCACAGCTCTTATCACCCTACCTGCCTTTCTCTGCAACTTCTCAGATTCTAATATCACTTTAAAAAAATCCCCACAATATAAGGAGGGAGGAAGGTCTCTAAAATGTCTTTGACTTGGGAGACAGAGCACCATGGACTCTTACATGATGTAATGACTGTTCCTCTTTCTCTCTTAATGGATTCTGCTCACTACTGAGCACTGAGCTATGACTTTGGTTTGGGTTTTGGTGTGTTTTTTTTTCAGGAAGCTAGCTTTTATAATTCCAAGATCTCTTTCCTCAAGCAGCAGTTGCTCAGCCATTTTGCAAGTGAAGTTAGGATTGCTTCTCTTATGCACCCTTGAGGTGAGATACAAGAACAAGACCTTCAATATTCAAGATCTGTACGGAACTTTCATGATTTGTGGCATTTGTGGTTTCCCATTTACTGCTTTGAAAGAATGAGGGAAAGCAAAACAAATAGAGAGAAAAAGAAATCCCTGTGAAACTTAAGGAGCTTTTGTGGGTTTCCTATGACTTTAATACTATATTTGCTATCAAAGAAATTAAGTAGCTGTCAGTCCCAGGATGGAAAAATCAATTCTTTTCTGACATTTAATTTGTGGTTTTGAGATGCAACATAACAGTAGTAAAGTATAAAGGTTCTGACTTTCCTATTGGTCAATTTCAAAGCTTTGATTAAACCTTTCATTTGAAATAGTTTCAATTTTTTATTTGACTTTTTTTTACCAAGGTTACCAAATCTCCGGCTGTTTTAAATGAGAAAAGAAAGTAAGATGTCATTTCCTATCCGTAGATCCCAGGTTTTGAACAACATTTCCTTGGAATCTGCATCAACATTTCACCAGAAATTCACGATGTAATGAATTTGAAGAGACAGCAAAGTCATAATATAAGAGTAGACTGGCTGTGTTCACCATCTCATCCAGTATCAAAATCAGATTGCTTGCAAGACAATAAATTTTTTGGACTTTGCTATGATAAAGTCTGAACAGTCTTATGCTGGGGAAGAAAGAAACACAGAGAGGCCATGCAATGTGACTGAAAGCACAATTAAGCCCTTTCTGATGAAAGTGGATCAGATAGCTAAGTGTTCCAGGCTTCATACTTTTGTCCAGCTGTGCACTTTATATTATTTTCTTTGTCTATTACTTTTTTTTTCCTATATTTATCTTTATAAATATCACTCTGTGCTGTAAATATCCCCATAGCCACACGTTAGTGGCTGTAACCCAGCCAGAGCTTCAGGCTGGAGCTGAAACAAGATCAAATCTCCTTCCCACTGATAGCAGTAGAAATACATACAATAGAAAATGTACTGTTAAAATGAGTGTCTCTTTAGGTCTCAGTTGCATTTTTTCCATAGCTAAACCTATTTAGTCATGAATAAAGCCAGATGCTGCAAATATTTAGAACTAAAGGGTGTTCTGGCAGCAGTCTGTCAAACTGGAATGAGTAGGACTACTGTCATGAGTAAGTGCTGCATGAGGAAGTAAGTGTTGTACCAAGCAAAGCTTCATTACTGTCCCAGGGATCTAAACACCAGGGAGATGATCTGGGAGGAAGGCTGCACTTCCTCTACTTGCCTCTGAGATGCTTAGTCACTTATTTTGCTCCTCTTGACTCCTGACATGCTAATGCTTTGGTACACATTGCTACCCTGATCTTGTTTAGGCTCTGTGGGGATGAATGGAATGCAAATGTTGCCTTCAGAGGCAAGCTACATATTCATTTTGATAGGTAATTATAGGTGACTGCTGTGACTAACATTTTAAATATATGATAGAGTTAGGATTATGAATATATGCTTTAATGAAAATGTGTTTGGTAGATTCTCTCAGACAAATATGCTTTTGTTTTGTCCATACAGCACTGAGCACAACAGGGCCCTACCCCTTCTTTAACTTCTCCGGTGTAATACAAGTAATAAATAACAATATGTACTCATGGAAGGATTTAGTAGTTAGGACATCTTGTTTATTACCTTACAGTATACATAATTCAAGCTTTATTTTTGTTACTTTCTTTTTTAGTAGACTACTTTTCTATCTTCTTCAATCAGAAGTCAATAAACTACACTTTTGCCCTATGTCTAACTTGTCAAGGTCTCTAAGAGAAAATATGTTTTAAAGCAGTAGGAGTTAATGGTCACTCCTGCACCATAAATTGCATTGGCAGACATACTAGTAGCTTGTAGAAGTAAGGATGGCTTTCTCCTTGAAAGCTCTAATGAGACTGGGGAATAATATACAATCTGTGATTCAGGTACACTGCACTGCAAATTTGGGATATTTTAAACAAGTTGTAATGCTTAATAATACTGGAAATACATTCCATCTGCTTCTTTTGTGAACTCAGCAAGATAAATACTTGTTATATTTGTGGAACTTAACTGCCTTTGATTTCTATTGCTTTCAAAATACTTAATGATTATTTTATGCATGTGAAAGTAAATGCCCTCAAGGATTGTCTTGACCCCGACCACAATGGATAAAAAAGAAAGACACCAAATTCTTCTGGAAACTTCTCAACAGCTTTTGAATAGCAGACTTTTAACTCAGTTACTACAACTCTTTTGTAATTCATGCCATTATTATTAAGCATCATAAGTCTCCCAAGACAATTACAGCCAAAGGGGTAGATTAGTTTAATTTTATCTGATGTGTTTTCAGACTATGTAGGCAACTGCTGCTAGAAGAAGGAAACTTGCAAAGAAAGAAGAAATGAAATTTTAATATTTGACTGAACCACTCTGGGAATGTCTTTTTGAAGGAGTAAGAAAACTTAAGACTGAACTTTTTCTAAACAATAAAATGAATCTCACCTCTAAAGACTAAAACTTGACAGATTTGTAGTTTTATTCATGTTACCATATTCTTTAATGCCTCCACAAAACTGACAGCTTGGCAGAAGTCATAGCTCTGGAAAGAACTTGATATGTATGTTAATCCCAGAAGAAATATGGTTGATTCTGTAACCAGCATTCATCTATAACCTGCAACCTGTTGACAGTCAGTGCAAATAATTATTTCTTTTTCTCTATGAGCAAAACTTTGAATGCAACATTTTTGTTCAGTGTCAGTATGGAAACAACTAAGAAAATGAGCCTTCCTAACCTTAGAAAGGCTCAGACTCCACTGGACTTCATATTAATTTCAGTAGTTAATGACTGGAGGAAGTTAATGACTATATATGTCCTTAGTGTCAGTCTCATAACCTTACTCTTTTTCCAAGATGCAACTACTTCTGTAGTGCATTCCTTTATTGTAAATTCAACTACTGAAGTCTGTGATGTATTAAAGACTACTGGTTTTTTATTTAATCTCTATACTGTACTTTCCAGTAATTAATGTATAAGAATTTCAGACAGACCAAAATTCATCTTGCAGGAAATAATGAAAATTGAAATATTAAAAGTTGAAATATATAACAAACATAATTACAGATTTTTTTTTTTTTTTTTTTTAAATTAAAAAAAAAAAGAAAAAAAAAGAAAAGATACTTTGGAAATTTCAAAATATAATCTTCTGCCATTTTCATTTGAAAATGAAGTTTAACTCAAGAACAACAAATTTTCTTTGGAAATATAAACTTAAAGCACTGTGCATATGTAGCTGATATTCTAAAATAAATGACATGAAAACTGTATTGACAGTCTCAATTTTGAACAAATTTTTTTTTTCAAATCTATGTTTCATTTTATATTGAAATGCAAGTTCAGAGCTTCCAAAATTTGGCAAGTCTTTCTTGTTCATGCAATTGTTCAGTGAGCTCTAGTTGTGTGGTTTATCCCTTGAAATTGTACAACCTCATCAAGAAAGAAGTCAATTAATAGTTGACTGCTTTCTGTGAGAGCTGTATATATAATTTTATACTATGTGACAACATTGTTTAGACCAAGCTGACAGAAAACCGAAGGATTATTGTAATACTAGGGTATCTCTTTTAAATCTTTGGTCTGGACTGAGGTACAGAATTATTTCAAAATGGCAATCTTTCTGCCATTTCTGGTTTTCACCTTGCAGTAAAAGATGCTATCTATTTGGCCTAGTCAGAAATATTACAAGCTATTGCTTACTAATGCCTTCATTGGAAACTGTTTTACCACCTTGGAAAAATGTAGCAGTTCATCTCACCTCACAATTCCTGCCTTCAAATACTGCTGTTTATTATCCTCTTCTTCTGAATATGATTACATAAAAAGTGCTGTTACTTGCCACTATTAGAAGACCTTCCAGCTTGATTTCAGGCTCATGAGTGAAGAACCACCTGATTATAGTGATGTTCAACTTCTGAGAGCCATATATTCTGTGGAATAAAACCTGACCTTTCAGTGACTCTTAAGACAGAGATACCACTAATGAACTTATAGAGCTAGATGAAAACTTTGGTTATTATTCTCTGACCATGTTCTGAAGAATCGGGCTTATTAGCTGTCTTGAAACCGCGGAGCAGAGGAGACCATTTGGTCCAGTTATCTCAATTGTGTCAGCTTTTGCAGAACATTTAAATCTGTAAAAAAGGAGGCTGATCACATTGAATTGAGGGAAAAATTGTTACTGATTATCATTCAGAAAGGAAGCAAAAAACAACACTGTACCATCCATCAAGAACATCTGTTCTTTAGAGTCCAATATACGGTAAGCACAAGTAAAAACTGTCTGGATTTGTATGTACTTGCTTCAGGACACTGAGTGCAAACATGCATTTTATTAGCACCACCAAGTAGGAAATGCATTACTATTTACTCAATTCTAGTTGTTCTCCTGCCAACACTTGGGTTAAGGGGTCTGTGACAAAACTTAGGGCAGACGGAAGATGGAGCAAAGCTGGAGCACCTACACACACCCTGCCAACCTCTCACACCTCAGCTCTGGCTTGACTTTGAGAAGTCAATTCCAGTCATTGAATTACTGAATCGGCCTCTGTGAGCCATTACATCACCAGTGATCTGGTGCAGCACTTTTTTTTTCTTTTTTCTTTTTTCTTTTTTTTTTTTTTTATGATGAAGGTGGGCACGGATACACTTTTCTGTATAGAAATAGAGTCATAGAATGGTACGTGGTTGGAAGGGACCTCTGGAGATCACTGAGTTCAACCCCCATTGCCAAAGTAGGATCACCTAGGGCATGTCGCACAGGAATGCACCCAGACAGGTTTTGAAAGTCTCTAGAGAAGGTGTAGTTGTTATGAGAGGCTCCTACACAACTTGCTCAGTTAACAGTCCTTTCTCAGGGTACTAGTAGAGGATAAATCACACCCTGTGAATCACAGCTCTTTACATAACTTTTGTAGAAGGCCTCCAGAGTTGACGTGATAAATTCATTTTCTCCTCTCTAGTGGGATAATCTACCAGCAGAGCTCATTAGCATCTTCTAAAACAAAGCCTCTCCTAAAATCCTGTTGGCATTCCTGCAATATATTGAAAGTCATATCATACTATTTCAGAAAAAAGTATGGAAAGGACCTCTGGAGGTTAATCTGATCCAGTATAACTCAACAGCCTGTAGACCACTGGTGAGCTGCAGGACTGCTGTTTGTGCCAGCTAGCAGGCATTGTCAAGAGCTGCCTCCCAGTTGTTATCAAATGCCTCCTGGCAGGCAGAGGCAAAACCTGGCTCCTGACTGCTTTCAATACCCACAGGCAGTCATAATTGGGATCTGGCTTCCCACTGCAGTCAGTACCTGCAGGCAGACACAGTTGGGAACCTATATTTGTAATTATAGCAATTAAATTAAGATAGATTTTTTTAAAAAATACTTTTAAACCATAGAGTACAGTTTAATCTAAATGTTAAGTATTTATTACCCCTTTTTCCCAGTTGTTGAATAAGGTTTGGAAACATGGTAGTCTGTGGACTTTTTGAACAAAATTGGATGATCCTTTGACCACAAAAGATTGAGAAAAACATATTGAGAGATTGAGATTGAGATTGAGACAAACATCTCCTTACCAACTGCAGGATAAATGAAGTCTACACAATTCTTGCTTCTAAATTTGAAGATGATTGATTCTTTATATTTATAAATAATCACAGCCATAATTGTGCTTCCAATAAAATAGCTAATCGTTCTTATTACATTTTATGCAATGTCTCATGTAATAAAAAAAAAAAAAAAAAAGAAACATTTAAAGTTATCTCTGAAAAAAACCCAAACCGTTCTAAAAGCGGAAGTGGACAAATTTCAAAATAGAAAATACTCCAAACTTTATGCAAAAACTTAGCTAGAAGAAAAATAATATAGCTACTTTAGTGGTAAGGAAGAAAAGATACGTTCTAAACACAATATGTTCTAAACTTTGAATCAGAGTCTTTCACTGGGTTTGAGATGACGATCCGTCGTTTAAAGATAAAAGGCCTGCTATATAGAAATTGGTGAAATACCATATTGTTACAAAATCAAACTGAGAACTTTCAAAATTATACTTGTGCCTGACTTGGTTTATCCTATGTCATTGGCCATTCACATCCACCATGGAAAACAGAACAGCAAAAATCACCACTCTCATGCAATGCTGTGAATCATCCCAGAGCATTCTCTGTTTTCTGGTTCTTTTTTGGTCTGTTGCCCTTTCCTCCTAAGCACAGAAAGTAATATTTCCTTAAGACTGTGTAGTATAATGGAGTTGATATCTTCACTTTACCTAGTAGTTTGAGAAGGATATTGGGAGAAAAGTCTGAAAAAAAGTGTTCTTATGTTAGATCCTGCTGCCTTTTGGGAAAGGAAATGCAGGTGTTACACAGAATGGTATAGGTTGGAAGGGACCTCTGGGGATTATTAGTCCAACCTCCCTGCCAAAGCAGTTTCACCTAGAGCAGGTTGCACAAGAATATATCCAGGCTGATTTTGAAGGTCTCCAGAGAAGGAGACTCCACAACCTCCCTGGGCAGCCTGTTCCAGGCTCCATCACCCTCATGGTAAAGAAGTTTTTCCTTATGTTTAGGTGGAACTTCCTATGTTCTAGTTTGTGTCCCTTGCCCCTTGTACTATCACTGAGCATCACAGATAAGAGACTGGCCCCATCCTCTTGACACCCTCCCTTTAGATATTTGTAAACATACCATTGTTGTTGTGTGTTTAGATTGTGTTGTCCTCTCCCATTCCATTGGCTATCTTGTGTGTTCCAGTGTGGTTTCCTACTTTCCTAATGTGTACCAGGCCTATGACAGTGGCCATAGTATCAGAATAGCAGCTTTCATGTGGTCTTGGAACTTTTAATTTAGTATTATTATTATAATAAAATATTAAGCACACCAGGGAAAGTTTGTATTTCACACTTTCTGCTTCCCTACAGGTGCCTGGCTTAGGTTAGAGAGCAATGTTTTAAAACACACATGTTAATAAAATAGAACATGTCTACACTGAAATGTGGCTTTTGTAAAAAAAGACAATACATTGAAATGTATTTTTCCACATCTGGAATTCTGCCTTTACCCTTGAAAAGTCAGTTAATATTAAAACAACAGCTGAAATACTGTCTCGCTCTACCAAGTGCTGTTCCTGCCTATTGTCACTATAAGAACTGTGTATCACTGAAATTAAAATTAATATTAAGTCATTCTGAAGCAAGATGGGAGGATTTTGAGTTATTAGTGCAGAAGCTGCCTTTGCAGATTTAGTAAAGAAGAAATTGTTTTCATCATGAACTATAACTACATCAAGCAATCAAATGTTTTATTTGTGCTATATTTATACCTAGATAGGATCATGTAATTTGTAGGTGAACAGAAATATAGGATTTTTGATGTATTAAAGGTACAAAAAGGAGCATTTTGCCTCTGTGTTCCAAACTCAGACCAGTGTGGAAAAAAAATCCCTGCAACACACGAAGTAAACCTCTGGCACAAAAATATAGTTACTTTCCTGCCATTAATACTGCAGTAGGTTGAGCCTCAAAATAACGAAAAGAAGGGTGGAGGTGGATGTGTTGAAGACACATGATTTTATACAAGGAAGAAGGCTTTCTTTGGCAATCCTGTTACAATAATTCTCATTTAGCCAAAGACATCGAAGTCTGAACCGAACTGGGGTGGATTGAGAGCAGTAATAAAGAATGGCTGAGGATTTAGACAGAACTACTGAATACTAATAAGGTGACCACTTTCAGTCGCTAAAAATTTACTTGTGACATTTTTATTTTTCAGTTTTGCCATTTCAAGCCTAAAATACCAATATAAATCTGCAAATAATTAAACACACCCACTCTGCAGATATTTCCCATAATCCAGAGAAATAAATCTAGATATACGATCCAGCACACATTACAGCTGAGTTCCCCAACTTACATAACATTTTAAAAGAAAAAGCAGAGTAAAAGTGACATGACAGCTCTTTGAGGTCATGCCCCAGTATGTTGATCCCACTATATTTAAAGGGTAAGGCTGGGTCACTAACTAAATAAGATCAGTGCTGTAGATTTTTTTTGTGTGTTCATTTTGGTCTTGATGACCTCGGCAGAGGTCTCACTTATTAAAGTGTGTTTGTGTATGGAGGCAGCTCCAGAGGGAATGTCTTAGATTATGCTCTTAGAATTGTGTTTGAAATTGGAAAAACACTGCTTAAAGAAACATCAGGATGGCATTGAAGCTTCATTCTAGTCTGGTGCGCAGTTAATGCAGCTAAATACTGACTAAAATACACAGCTCTGCCCGAGAAGTGGCAAAATGCTGGCATTTTCATTTTGTGTAATGGGAATGATATTGCTCTATGCAGTATTTTTGAATGTAATCCTGTTCATGAGAAAAAAAAAAAAAAAAGGAGCATAGAGGTTCAAAAGAGAGAAACTATTCCATATTATTGTATATTCCATCCCAGAGAAAGCAGATATTTATTTCAATATACTAAGATATGTGAGAGGGCATATGAAGGTATCATACTGAGTTTTAACATCCACATGTACACAGGGAATTAGACACACCCAGTGAAATATTGTGGGCTTTTGTGTTAATTCCATTTATACCCTTTTCTATTGTAACCTTTTTGCATTTTCCCCTTTCTTATGATTTAAAAAAAGTGGTAGGAGGGGAATGCAACTTAGTTGCACAGTATTTACCTATGAAGCTTTATTTAAATGACAGTAAATGACAGGGAGACCTACAAGAGCTGGGGAGCAAATCTGAAAAACAAGATTCAGTAATGAAAACTAAAAAGTCAAATACTTAAGGGAAATACTCTGAAACACAAATATACTATGGAAGGAAGATGGTGTTTGGAAAGCACAAAAAAAAATTAAATAATTTTTTAAAAAGGACTTAGAGCTAGTAGTGAACAGCAAATTAAATAAGGGCTTGCAATGTGATACAGCACTGGGAAAACAAATGTGATTTTGGCCAGCATAAACAATGGGATCATATTCAAAGTGAAGCAGTGGAATTGCATCAGAGGAGACAAAGCATTTGAGAATATGCTGTAGAAAACAATGGATTCATGTAGGGGTGCACAAGGTGATTTACTGGGTTAAAATTCAAAGCTATGTGAACAGGTACAGCTTCACCAAATTTAGGAAAAATTTACCTCCTTTTACTAAAATTGGATTTTATGCAGTTTCTTCAGTAATTCTGCAACTTCTTAATTCCATTAATTTAGTAGACTCCTTGGAATTCATCCTGAAGTTTTAAAGGAGGCCACATTGGAGAGCAACAGGCCAATGAACCAGTTCTTCTATTCTCAGTTCCTCTCTCGATTTATGAGCTCGTAGTTTTTAAGCACCCACGTGATATTTTTAAGCCCTGCAAATGTTTCAGGCACAACTGTCAGTGAGCTGAAAGACTGCCAGAAACTCCCAAACTTGCAGAGCCTTACTGGTAAACACAGAGAGCTCATCAGTCCTGGCTGAGGCTGCAGCCTACCATGGGCATGCAGAGGAGGCAGATCCCTCCTGACCTTCTGGGCTGCTGAAAGGTAGAGCTGTGCAACTAGAATTCTAGCTACATTTCACTTGCTCTTTAGCTCTTTTGTTCTACAAGGGTACAGTCATATGACATTATTTATGTGGTATTTCTGAAAGCTTCTTAAATCATTTTCACATGACAAGCTCCTGCTTAGGCTGGTAGCTGCAAGGATTCAGGAAAGAAGCGCTGGAATGGTTTAAGCATTCCTTCACTGCAGAAAACAGAGCTGGGCATGTTGGGTGACAACCGCTAGAGAAAGACTGAGACATGGGCTGTTAACTTCACTGTCTTTGACCTGTCAGACAGCACACATAACATACATTGCTGGTCTTCATTCTTTGCTAACCTGTGTCTTTTTTGCTAAGCTACAGCTATGCATATATAGCACAAAACAGCAGCACTGGAGTACTTGGAAATGCTGCGTGTGTATCACTGAATTTGTGCTTTGCACTCACTTTGTGTCAGTAAAATTACTTCACAAGATTGTTGAGCAGTAGAGAAACAGGCCAAATGTTTGCAGTCTAAGAGTGTTGTGCCTGCTTCTGGACCCTCATGTCCAGCTAGGCATTCATAGTGCTGGCCAAAAGACCAGTGGTCTCAGCAGTTTGGAGGGAATTAAGCAGCTGATTGCCAGCAGTATGAGGATAACAAGAAAAAAAAATCTGCTATTGAGTACAATTAAAAGTAAAACCCAACAACCTATGTGCTCTGTTAGAAGAGATGGGGTGAGCATGTGCAAGACCAATGCTCAGTGCTCTTAAGTAAACAAACAAACAAACGCACACAAACACAGAACAGATGTTTGATTCAGAGGAGCTTTAAACTGGTGGGGTCACTTCTTGGATGTCTGCCACTTTCCATGTGGCAGTGTATAACTCACACATAGAGTCTGTAAGCTATGTAAAAAAAACTATATAGCCTAGACAGGGGAACGGGCTACAAATTTGTAGCCCAGGGAAATTTGCTGATGGCACGAGGCACAGTAGCACACTGAAGAAAGAATTAATTTCAAGTTCAAATAAAAGTTTTTAATTTGCAGTACAGTTGGTGGCTGTCTGTACCATATGTGTCTTTCAAAGTAATAAACAAACAGAGTGTATATGCAGGTGATTGCAATGGAATTACAATCAGATTATATTGAGAGCAATTGTAAAATAGGGGGATCTTTTCATCATACATCAGTTAAATGTGGAGAAGCAATTAAATAGAAAAAGAAAACCCATCAGGAGAAGGCACTATACAGGTGAAAGGGTTGAGTGAGTGTTTTTCAGTACTCTGAACCAAGGTAGAAATGTCTTTTTGCTTTTGCTTTCCCAATAACTTGTTTTAGCACTTGGGAAGGCACAAAGGAGAAACAGAAAGATAGAGAGGATGATGACAAGCTATAAATCTCAATGCTTAAATTAAGTGGTAGGGCTAGAAATACAGTACAGTGCGTCACTTGTTACAGTGTGACAAATGGTGCTCCATTTGCTAAAGTCATTTACAACTGGCCATTAATAAAGGGGCTGGGACAGAGGATGCCACTTGCTAAAGTTCTAAAAGAAAAGTGATTAAAAGTAGCTGGAAGTCTGAGCATACAATTCAGTACTGGCCAAGAAAGGATTTAATTCTCATTCTCAGACATAAACATTTGACTGATAATGTGCACTGCTCCCCCTGGGATTATACAAATCTAACCATAACAGACAGTACTCCAGATGCGAAATGACTGGGAAAACCTTAGCACAAAATAGTTACCAAGAAGTTTACCCTTGTACTATATGACAGAGGTTTGTAGAACATCTTCCTAAAATCTTAACAAGATCATTGTAGCAAACCCATTCATAAAAAAATAAAACCCAGGTAACATCTCATCGGAAATCTAGCTACCCTTCTCAGTGCTTGAGCTTTAACCTGTTAACCTGACTTTTCTCTTGATATTCCTTCCTTCCATTACATGGAAATAGGATTTGAAGGAGACTTCTCATCCTGATGTTTAAGTAGGTCACCAGTTTATTTCTTTTTTTCCATTCCTCTGTTCCCTTCAATACCATATATCCAGGTGGGTTTTTTTGGTGTGTGCTGGAAGTGCCTGCTATTCCAAATTATTTTATGTTCTTTATTAAAAAATATCTGCAGTTGTGTAGCCCCCCCAAGATTTGGTATCTAATTCCCTTTCAGAGCTTCACTAGCCTCTGGAAAGGATACAGGCAGAAGAAAAAGCATAAGCCTGTTTCTTCACATGCTGGAGACTCAGGGCATCATTTGACTCATGTTGGTGGAGAGCTCGTGGTCTGTGGTCCTAGATAATTTCACCTGTGGCTTCTCTATAACACTAGATCTGAATTTGTTTATTCCATAATTAAAGCTCAGTAGTCTGATTATATTGAGTACTTGAGTGGCTGTAAATGTTATGGGTGACCATCTCTACCAGACCGTTATAGGTGGATTTGACCATAAGCTTCAAACTTTCAGAGCCCAAATGTACAAGCTACAAAACACAGGAAAACTCTTCACCAGCTTCACTGAAAGCTTTTGTTTGGTAAACTTAAAGAAATGCCACTTTTACCTGAATGAGAAGCAATACTTACTAATATAGACAACACAATGATGAGCTACAGTATAAATAGATAACCTCAAGTTATAACACCACGGTTACCATTACATTATTAGAAACAATACATGTGTTTTTAACTATAAAAGGTACGTAAAAAAAAAGGGAACAAAGGCTATCGTGAGCTGTTCTGTTTAACTAATGTCTTCTCTTTTAAATGAATGCGTGTAGTTTACAAATCACTGTGCTACACTTTGCACTATTCAAGAGAAACTGATCTCACTTCTTTCCTAATCACCTAGCCAGGAGGTGCATTACTATGCACATCCCTGTGACACGGATCACTTTTGCAATCCTCTGTATTCCACATTCTTTCTGGTAACCTTTCAATTATTATGATAATCGTAAGCAAACAACTTGAAACAAATGGTAAAATCAGCACGGCCAGACTGTGCCTTATTTTGTTTCTTTTACTTCTATAGACATCTGAATGTTGTTTGGTCAGGATGCCTTTTGATTTGAATTTATCAGTCTTGGAGGAAAAACAGCAGAAACAAATGTTTTAGCCAAATGCAGGCAAAATAGGCATGTAATTACAAGCTGTTCCAATGCCTTTATTTTCAACAATTTGATCCTCCCACTTTTCAAGAATTAAGACGTACCTCTTCAAGTTTGCTTCTCAAAAATACTTAAAATCTTCCTATGTGTTTTATTTAGATCTCAAATATATATATATAATTATAAGCTTAAAAAATGTTATATAAACTTCTGTAATGAAAATTAAATTGGAGATAATAGAACAGTTAAAGTAAATGGATGTTAAGAGTAATTTTAATCAAAGTCTACAGAAATGGAAAGGAACCTTGTGGATATTCTGATTTGCCAAATTTGAAAATTTTTTTTTGCCAAAGTACCGGACAACATACTGTCTGCACAGTAAAATTACCTCATTAGCCCTGTTCAAGTTTTAATGTAGCAAGACCTATAAATGTACAGGGTAACTTTGCCACTATTCAGCAAAAAATATGTTATGTCATAACTCTTAATTTGAGACCCACGTGTGCTGTAGACAGATAACTGAAGGAGGTTTAGAGCATGATATGGTCTCTACAGCCTGAATTTAAAAATAAGGCATACTAAAGAATGAAAAACGGAGAAAAGGCAAAGGAGACTAGGAAAATTTTGGTTCAGTTGATAAAAAGCAGGAAAGAGACACTCACCCTAGGTAGAAAAAAGAACTTGCAAATGTCACATTAAAAGCTGGATAATAATATAATCAATACAATCAAGAAAACTGTCCTGTTAAGGGACTTGGTTATTAGTTTTGCTCAGAATTATTATTGTTAGAACCTGTTCATTTAAACATCAACAATTATATGTAGACTGTAATTATTGTATATTACAAGCAGATATTATTAATGACAATACGGCACCTGTTTAAGTTAAACTATAAGAAGCCTTTAAAAATGTAAGGAGAAAGATTTTGAGGAATTTCAAACACATTTGCAAACTTTTTTTTTTTCCCCTGGAACAGAGCAATTTTCTACAAAATAGTATTTTTTAGCAGTTCTGCTCTTGAAATGGCAACATTCTCATTTTAGCTAACAATGAGCTGCTGAACTGACCTACCATAAAAAGTATGTCAAAAGCCCTCAGTCTTATTTTTCTATCAACACTCAAAGTGAAATTTTCACAATGTTATTGGGAGATGGCACATTTAATAGAAACAAACAGCTGCCCATTCAATTAATACTTTAGCTGTAGGGTGAAATAATATTATTGACATGACATACACTGAAAAATAAGGATTTTTATTTTATTTTTAAATACCACATTTGTACGTTGTGACAAGCCCAGCTGATGGCCAAGTGCGATCAAAGGCAAGCTGAACTGTGCAAAGTTCCTCAGTTGGATCTGATCAGATTTATTTATTGTAATTTGATAGTGAACTTAAAAGATTTTTTTTTATTATTATTATTATTAGACCATTGGAGTACAATCCTATTCAGAAATCCTTCCCCCAGTGCATTCTTTGTCTAAGAGTGCCTGACAATTTACAATCTACCTTCATTTCAGAGACTATTGTTGATGAAGAGGCTCACTATTGTGAGCTGATAAAAGATCATTATACTTTTGAAGCATGAAACTAAGAACCTAAAAAGAAAATTAATGAAAGAATATGCTGGGCTGGAACACAGGTACATTCATCACTTAAACTGAGTGTCTAGAAAGGTGTTATGAAACAATACTCTCTTGGATCATTAATATTTACACATGCATTAATAAATAAGTGGCAAAGAAAGAAAAGTACAAAATTTTAGGTGTATAAACAATAATCTATTAGATAATGCGGGCAAATTGAAAGAAGATTCTTTCTTCAGAAAAGTTATTCCTTGGCAAAAATTAAGTACTGGTGGTGATTTTATATCTAACAGATTAGATGTCTAGGGAAAGCATGAACATTTACAAAGGAAGTAAAATGAATGGATTAAAGACATAAAAGAAAATTAACAGAATGTGTAAACTGCTTAAATACTGAACAGCTAGATAACTATTTCTATATGATCTTTTTCTACTTCATACTTGCAGGTGCCTTACTCTGTTTTCTGTAGTAAGGCAATTTAAATTTTAATGCTGTAAATTCTGGCTTATGACTTTAAACTGTAGTTATTATGATTTATTGATAAACTGAATGTCCATCTAAAAAGGGGCTATATTTGAATTGTCTATACCCCTTCCTTTGGTTTTCAATTAGAATCAGAGGGCATATTAATTATTTGAAAAAATCATATTACTTTTATCTACTGGTATCTTCCCATCTACTGATATCTATCTTGTCTTAGCTTCCCTTTTTTAATCTTTCCAGATTAAGGTAGTTTGTTGCATGCACACATACAGACTGCACAAAAATGTTTTGTAGAGGAGACAAGAGAAAGCACTATTCCTTAAAAGTTTAAGTCAGACTTAGAACAAATATAAATGCGTGCAGCTCCATTTGCTTTAGTGGTGTTATCTGATCTTTGGTAGCTTAGAAGCTGCCAGAATATTTCCTTTTTATTCTTGATATTTTACTTGTTTCTTTTTATTGAATGTTGCAGCAGAAGATTGCTTTGGCTGTAAACACAAACAGCAATGCCTGCATATGAATAGCATTCATATACTCTGGCAGTGTATAGATTAGATAGGCTTAGCAAATGCAAACCCATGTCTGTATTTCTAAGGAGGGAGAAAGGAAGAAAGAAAGAATACATGAAGTACTGAACAGCAGAACTGCAGTGACTCACAGCTTGCTCTCTGCACTGTTGTGACTTGTCACTGGTTGTTCACAACTTCAGCAGAGTCTCTGAGGAGCCACAGGAGTTTATGCATTAGCACAGCCTTACTTCTGATCCCACTGAAAAGTTCACAGAAATGGACATGATTCAAGTCATCGATTGTTTCCACACAGTAAAAAAAAACCCAAACAAATGCATCCACAACCAATTGAACTCCATACAAACTCCTTCAGGAGTGTAAGTGCAACCCCTACTCCACTTTAGACAGGGATAGCCAGTCTGTGAGACTTCTGGCCCATGGTAGAGAGTTCTGCATCTGGATTACCAAAGAGAAAATAGGGCGAGTAGTCTTGCAAACACACAGGCACTCGGCATGCTTCAATGTGCTAACAGCCATGGACAAAACCCTGTAAGTCTTGAGGACAAGTTACAAGAATCCGTCTTCTGGGAAGCTGAGACAGAATGATGTTTTTCATGCCTAGGCATTAAGGACTGTTTCACTGGAACAATATACAGAGGCTAACAGCTGCTAAGGTGAAGGAGAAACATGCGTGCATGGGCTGGGAATGAAAAAACAGGTCAAATATTGCAAGTACTTGAAAAAGAGCTTTATAGCAACCAGTTTTGACAACTAGTGGCTAATATACTGGATATGCTTGTTTGTTGGCAGGGTAGAATGGACCCACTTTTGAGGTCCTGCTGATTAGGAGTTTAAAGACTTGCATTTACTGAGGAAGAGATGCATTAAAAGAAGGAAGGAAAGAAAAAGGCTTTCCTCTTATCATCCTTCTGTCATCACCCACAGAAAGGAATTTGACCTTTTGATTGAGTTGTTTTCTTGCTTTGTTTAGTAATGAATTGTCATTTGCAATGGGCCTCTGCCATCTATGAAGTCCTAAGCTCTCTCCTATAGAGATTTATGCTATAGAAGGAATGCACGTCAGTAATAAAGATGAACAGGATTATAGTGACTTAATTGGACTCTGGCTAATAAAATTAACCAATAGATTTAAGAATGTTGCTTTGTTTTCTTTTGTTTAGTATTATGAACAATATTTTCCCCCTGACTAATTGCCAGGAAAAATAATTCCTAGTTTCCTAAGCTTTTGGTGCTGTTTGCTTCTTTTTACATTGTGCCTCTAAATTTAGGAAGAGTAAACTCTCGATGACTGTTCAAACATAAATTAAGCAGACAAAGTGGTAGCTACGTTTTACAATACAACATAATTTAGGATTGCCGTATGCTATCACAGCTTGATTAGAGTAACAATAACACAACTCACAGACTGTTTCCTGTTTGCTTTTCAAGTTTTGCCCCATAAGATTTTAGCAAAGGAATTCCACATAAGATAGCGAGCCATAATTCCCTGCCTTCTGTAATGTTTACTTTTGCCCAACCCATTTCACATTTGTATACAAAATTAATACACTTGCAGTTATTTGAACAGAAATTATACTATATATTTTGACTTCTGAGCAAGAATTGCAAGTAACAACAGAATCTTTAGTAGTAGCCCAGCTGTCTCCTAAGTATCATTAAGCCTACAGAGTTATTGGGAATGCACAAAACTACAAAGGAATTGTAAAGAAATGATTTCATCTGTATATGATTTTAATCAAGCTTGGCTTGCTGTTAAAAGGCTTGTTTAATGAAGACTGCATTTCCCTTATGAGAGTCCCGACCATGTAGTTCAGTATCAGCCAACCAAGGCTTATTGCCGTAACAATAGCCAGAGGGTTTACCACAAAAAAAAAAAAAAAAAAAAAAAGCTACCAAAAACCCCCTCCAAAACAAATCAGAAAAAAAAATCCTTTCATTTCAGTCTGCTTCTGATCACTTATTCAGAAAATGACAGACAAATAACTGACAAAAAAATGAAAGTAACTGATAATTAGCGAAAAGTCTGCTTGAACAAATATAAATTTACAGAACTTTAATAATATTTTATTAATTTAATTTTAAATCGAGTTATCTAATCAAAAGAGTCAGTTCATCTGGGATTTTCTTCTTATACTACATTATTATTTCTGGTACTGCAATTTTACTGATTTTAAAGTGAAGTCAAGCTCTTTGCAGCTAAACGTGTACAAATGTGATATGTGGATGCTGGATTTAATATATCTAATGCAAAACTCATTTGCAGAACTATGAAAACATTAAAAAAAATTATTTTGTCTAATGCTAACTCAAAACTGAAACAAATGCTTTATCTTCTAATCCTTCAGATTTTAATATTAGTTGTAAGAAAGGAATACTTAGCTAATGATCCCGACTCCTGATTTTAATGACATTAATAAAATGAAGTAAACTTCTACATCTGTCTCATTGTTTTCAGTCACGATTGGTGCTTTAGTGCCACACTTTGAAAACTGCAATTCACACAGATTTTTCCTTTGAAGTTAATGAGATATTTGTATGAGTAGGGGGCTACTCACTTCAGTCAGTGTTTTCTGGTTGAAGCCTTAGTCCTTTCTGTTGCCAAGTGTACTTAAGTTTATAAGACCATCCATTTCAACACATTTTGTTTAGTTAAACTGAAGTACTTCATTTTTAAGGAAAAAGTTACGTTGCCAAAAAGTATAAACAGGACTAACTTTGACTAATATAAATATTTAAAAATGAGAAGTTTTTTTTTTTTTTCTTTTTACATCTTATAGAAACAATCCTAATGTAGGTGACAGAGGGAAAAGTGCTTTTATAGAATAGATGGTTCAGCTGAAGATCAGCACAGAGGAAATTTTAAAAATAAATATGAGGAAATTTGTCTTCTAGCAGCCAGCCTGTTTGGATCAGGTTCAGAATATTTTTGCCTAACAATTAAATGGAAATTCTTTACATTTCCAGTCTGCAGCACATTATTTAAACCTTAAGCCTCTCTAATTAAGAGGTATCATTAAATTTATTCCTATTGCCTGCTTTAAAGTTTATTTGCTAATAAGCAACTGGACAAGGGATGTGTGAAATGAATAGTTGAAGAAAAAGTCTGGCAGCAAAAGAGAGGTCTGGAGGGTGAAGTTGGTTTATTAGGCACTGTTTGTCATGAATGGGTCTACTGCACGTACAAAAGCAAATCCCACTACCTTAGAAGATTAATTCTGAAGGAGGCACTCGTGGGTCAAAGTATACATAAGCGTGTGCCTAATCTCAGAGAAATCAGGCTATTTTCTCACAGCAATTAAGCAGAGGTCTAGGGTTTCACCCACAGTGTATTTAAACACAGGATACAATTAAACCCCAAAGTATTAATATCTGTGCTGTGCAAAATTGCCCAGGAAATAGATTTTGCCCCCTTTCAAATGGAAAGCAAGGCAAATTAAGGAGGATGACTTTATTTGAGTAAAAATTATCCTGAAACAAATGTAAGTCATTAATTTTTAACTGTTAATTCCTTATGTACACTCTTTTTTTTCTTTCTCCTGCTCACATAATTTACTCTACAATGTACAATGTTCAAAATACCATTTCATTAAAATAGTTCTGTTTTCATGGATAGTATAATTTCTACAGGATAACGGTTCAACAAGAGCATTTTAAACAAATTATGAACAAAATGCTGCTCTGTTCTGGCAATCTTAAAAGATCAAGGAAAAAGAGTGACCGTAACATCTTATTCAGCAAAAATCAGCCACAAAAGATCTCTTTCCTCCTTGATGTCTGTGGATTATTGAGCAGCATGAGTGGAAGGAACACTGCGACTTAAAGAAATTTAATGCCGGTTTGAAATGTTTCTAAAGAAAAGGGAAAAAGTCCTCTAAACATACAACATGATTTTCATTGCACATGAACTTCCCTGCATAAATGTGGCAAGAATGGAATGATTGTTTTAAAGAAAATCTTCTTTTGCAGCTCCCTAAAAATACTCTCTGATTTTCTGGTCTTCTACATTATCATTTAAAATATAATTCACTTTTGTCTATTTATCATACCTATGTAATCTATTTCACTTGCAAATCACTATATAAAAAGAAAAGAAAAAAATAATTAATTCCCCCTTCACATTAGATGATTTTCCTATCAGATGATTTTCACTTTAGATGATTTCCTATCAGAACAACCATCTATACATAAAGTATCACACCCTGCCCTGTGATAAATCCTGTCTCCTGCACTTAAACACTTCAAATTGTTAAAACTTTACTACTGTAGCAATGTACATAATGATATAAGGGAGCTAATTGTAGATCTCAAAGCTTCCATGTATCAAGTGTAAGTAATTCTGTGGAAAAAAAAATTTTGTATTTTGAACTTTCAAATCAATGATGTGTTACACAGGATGTTAATGAACAGTCCAAATAGTAAAGTAACATGCAGATTTTTTTACAAGAAACAAACAAATAAAACCCCCTACTTCTCACTGATAACACTGGTCAGCAAGGCACTATTTTAACCTTTAAAAATGCAGCATATCCCAAAACAAGCTACTTCTTAAATAAATGCTCTTCTTGAGTGCAAGTGACCTTTTAAATGATTATATCTCAGCACTTGCAACAAAAAGAATTTCACCTATCACCTTTACACTGTTGATGCGCTGCATTGGGTGAATCCATAACCTTTTCACAATATGTAACATGCTGCAGAACACAAAATTACTTGCTAACTTTAATTAAATCTCTTCAAAAAAGTCCTGCTGACCTCTTTGGAAAGAAATCTTACTATATGAAAAAATAAACCCAAATAAATTCCAAATCCCTCTACATTTGATAGCTCTAAATGAATCTCCAACTATTTCAAAAAATTATCTTTCACTGAATAGGTTTGCTGCTCTAAATTTTTCATAATAAGGTTTTTAGATCAATTTCAATAAAGATCAAAACAATTTTCTTATTTAAAACAGATAATCTTTTATTTTTCATCACTCTCTAAGGGACTGATGGAAGCTCACTGGTGTCTTTGGAACAGCAAATGAAAACCGCAATCTAGTTAAGTCCTGCAGACTGCAAAATTCTCAGAAGCAAAACTGCCCCTGCGCCAAAGTTGCTATTGTTGTATAAAGGACTGCTGCTGGCATAGAATTGTGAACTCTTTGCTCAGCAGAAAATTACAACAATGATTTAAAACTTTATGTTAGGAGCAAAATTAAACATAATACTACCTTCAAACTCAGTGATTAATAGAAAGGGACACAAGAGTGTGCAAATTCTGTTTCACTCAGTTCAGGTTAAGGATCAGACCTCTAAAGACACTTAATGTTTCCTGATTATAAAAAGAAACTTAGTAAGCCTCTGCCTGCAGCCATGTATGCAGTAATAATGGTTAAGCATGTGTAGGTAGACATTAACATGAGCATAGGCTTCAAACCAGTAAGAGATTGATTTTCTACCTCTGTTGTTCCAGTTCATGTGCACGCTGGATCTATAAGGGCAACAAAACTTTGTCGTTGTCTTCTGTAAGACACGGGTGCTACAGATAGCTCTGGATGCTGAGATGATTGTAATTATTTAATATGTTCTTTATAACATGAATTAAATAGGATACATAGATCTTGATGTGTTTTTATATTTGGGTAAAGAAAAGAAAGTATGAGACAGTGGGTTCTAAATGACTAGCATAATTAATTTTAAATAACATTTGTTGCTCTCTTCACTGTATTTTTTGTTTAATTCTGTTTGAGAGATGGCTGGAAAGAAGCTTATTTCTTTGAAACTCAATTTATTGTTGTCAGGGAAGCACACATTAAAATTTTAAAATGCCCTCAATAATGAAAGAAAAAGAAAATAAAAAAAGAAAATTAAAAAGTTGGTTTTTGTTGTTGTTTTTGGGTTTGTTTTGTGGTGCGGTGTTTTGGTGGGTTTTTTGGTTTGGTTGTTTTTTTGTTGTTTCTTGGGGTTTTTTTTGTGTGGAGTTTTTTGTTTGTTTCTTTTTCTTTTTTTTTTTCTTTTTTTTTAATATTGTGAGTTAATAAGCTGGTGATCTCACAATAGATACAACTTCCTGTTGTAAATTCAGTATCAGTGTCCAATGACATGTTGAAGCACTGGAACAAGCAAAGAAATGGAGAAACATAAGAAACATGGAACTTGGTGTGGCTTTCTCTAGACAAAGGAGATGAGTTGTCTGATTGGTGTGTAATCACAAAGTTAAACAAACAGCAGGAAGGCTAAACTAATTCAATGTCAAGTCTACGTGTCATCTTGGCTGGTTCATTATGTGCATTCGGGACAAACAATATACAAGAGCCAACTGTACTGTATCAAATAACTTGCAACAGTTTACACTCCTATAAAACTATTTACATTTTGTCAAATGAATATTTATAACGAGTGGCTTTCCTTTCACAAACACCATAGCTCAAGCAGCTCCCATTCATTCTGATATTTGGGAGGTACAAACACTAATTCAGCAAGTCAGTGACACAGTCTGTCGTAACTTGCCAGAAAACAAGGCCTGCAGTACTAACACAAAATCTGGAAGAAACGTGCTGTTTCTTCCAGTTTTTCAAATATCCTAGTATTTTTATGTCTCCAAGTCACAGGAATTCAGTTTCAATATTATATCTGCCCTTCAGCATAGCATGCCCCAAAGAAACAGCCGGTGAAGTTTATTTTGCACTTTATCAATACAGTGTAAACCAGCATGTGCTTACCTCCATGGGGTTACTGAACCCAACTTGTCTGTGTGCACAGACAGCACTTTGGCCACAGATGTGACTGGTTAACTCTACAAGCAAGGAGGATAAATCCACACAACAATACTTCATTCACCAAGGAAATCTGCTGTGGATTACAGCTTCTCTATGGTTACGTCTGTTCTTAATTTACTGCTTTTATTCAGTTTTCAACCATAAATGAGCCCCTTATGAGGCATTCACTATGCAGAATTGACAACTCTTTTTATCTACTCGGAAAAATATTTTTGGATAATAATTTATGGTTACGAAATATTTTAAGCAGTTTGAATAGTTACATTATATTCTTTCAGTACTTAATGATGCAGTATTCCCTGTAAAAATGGAGACCTGGGCAATCTATTGATTTCACATATTTCTAACAAAACACAGTGGCCTTGGCCATATAGAAATACAAATCTTAAAACTGCATATATCATGGGAATGGCATTGTGTTTTTTTTTTAAAAGCTCTTAAACAGCATCTCATGAGGAAATCCTGAGCCAGAACTGTGACTAAGGGCCCTGTGGATGGGAACATAAAGAATGTCTTTTGGCAGGCATGATATTTTGTTTATGGCCTTTTTTTTTTTTTTTTTTTTTTAAAGTTTGAGATGGATGTAGATTTTAAACACTCTTCAGCAGAGAAAATGTGAAGCTGTCTTAATGCTGGAGAATGTTACTGCGTTATTTATGTTTTATTTATGAAACTGAAATGTGAGCATGGGTATTTTAATCTTGTTTCACCATCAAAGATAGTCTCTCAATTTGTATGCCGAATTAATGCGCAATCTACTTCGTAAAAGGGACTGATTAGCATTGGGCACTAAGTGGTGCTTAGGAAAGAAGGCTGTGAGTAAGCAGAGCTGCCTAGGAAACTAGCAACGTGCTGCAAAGCTGCTGGGGTGAAGGTATATTTTGTCCCGTGCCAATATCATCCTTTCCATCAGTTCTGACATACGTCCTCAGAGGGACATCATCTATGGAAACCGTAATTGGCAATAGAAGGCAGGCAGCCATGTGAATGATACGGAATATTCTTATTAATTGAGACAATAGTGATGAGGCTTTAAGAAGCCTTCAAAGATGGCAAAGTCCCCTTTGCGTTATTTTAGATTAATTTAAAGTGTTGGCGCACAAAGCTTTACAACTTGATTCTTGGCAGAATATGAGTACTTTCAGACTCATTGATACTCAGGGATTTTTCACTATTACAGAGTAAACTCCCTGTAGATAAACAAAAGAAAACATTTGAATGAGGTACTTGCAGTGTTTTCCTCATTAGCAGCTACAGTGTCTTGAGCAGGGAATGAGTGTTTTGGGAAAAGCATTCTTGGCATTAACAAGAAAGGACATTGCTTTTACAGGCAAGAACACTTTATGGCTTTCTGAAACATCCTATCACAATACCATATGTAATCCAAATAAAAGAATACAACTGAAAGCAAAATTAAGTGTTAGGGTACTTTAAAAATAAGTGCACTTGTATATAAATACAGCAGAGAAATACGGAACTGATTTTAGTTTGGTTGCTTTAAATATTGCCCCTGATGTTTTATGGATTCCAGTTCTTCCTTTGTTTGCTATTTAATTGCAACTGGATTTGATTTCTTTATAAAAATAAAAAAAAAATTGCTTTAAGACAGAATACCCTCATTTTCGTTTTGTGAATGCAGTCAGAATGCTAGGTGTAGGCAGACATTTTCCGCATGCATTTAAAATTCCCCTGGAGTGGCTGGATAAAACACCACGGCAGATACTCAGCTCTGTGATCACAGGGACTATGCCAGCGAGTCCTTAGAACCTTCCAAGTAAAAAACTTCTCTGAGTTAGAGGTTACCTTTTAATTGTGTGTGCACACACATTCATTTGCATGCCAGGACCATAGCTGAGGTCTGTACACTCTCTCAATCTCTATTTATGAATGAAAGCTTTAAATTTAGCTAAAGTCAGTGGAGAGCCGCAGGGCTACTATCAGTTATGTTTGGTACCATGATCCAAACTTAGCACTTCCATCTCACTTATTATGTAGAGATTTAATGGATGTCAAAAATCTCTAAAAGCTTCACGAGCCTGAGAACTCAGCAAGTTTTTTTCATGTGACAGATGCACATGTCCAAAAAAAAAGAAGGAATGTCAAAGCAGTAAAAGTTGCTGCTGTTCTGAAGTGCCAAATTGGCTTGAAAAGAGACACCTGGATTTGGGTTATTGAACAGCAATTTTCCTTTGTGCTGCCCCTAGAACCTGCATTATTACCGCTATGTACAAAGATACATAGCAGAAAAAATCAAATCCCCTCGAAATCAAATCCTTGGATAGTTGCATGCATGATCCAACTCTGTGAGGTGTGGCTAGTTCAGACATGATATAGAAAAGTAGGAGCTGGAACTGCAGGTAGGACATAAAATGCTTCTGTAGCATTTGGGCATTTTATGGATTTATGTCCACATAACTGAAACTGCAGAGAAGAGCAACAGAGACATCCCAAAGCAGCTGACAACTCCTAACTGGCCGTTTCATTCAAGATTTTAGATGAGGCAACAACTTCATCAGTATTTTTCCCTCCATCTTTTTACTCCTAAACTCCATTGTCTCAAGGTCTGGGTAGCTAAGGGCTACTGAACATCACATTGCTCTAAGCCATGTGGCTGGGGTTTTTCATACTGTTCGAGTTTTCAAGCTAAATCAACTATCTGTGATTTCTAGCATAAATACAATGAATCACAACAAAAGAATACTACAGGTCCGAATTAAACTGACAATGACAAGGACACTGCAATATAAGACTTCCACTCCACTGTGAATTTAACTTCTACTCATATGTATTGCAGCTAAGACTAGATCAGTATGAGGATACCTGACCAAGGTGGCTAATCAAGTGTAATTGATCTGACCCGTCTGGTACATGAGCCAGCCTCTGCTCTTACATAATTTAGATTTCAGGGCAATACACTAATTTTAATCCTACCCCTCATCATAGTGTATGTATGAGCAAGTACTAGTCAGAGCATCAGTTAACACTGAATTCTCACAACACATCACAATTACAGAACCACCCGTGCTAAACAGCTTTTCCTTCCCAAACTACTGCAAAAACCTTCAGCACCTCAGAAGTCAACAAGATATATCAAATTTTCTTTGATGTGAAGAAATGCGACATTAGCACATGGTAGCTGAATGCTACAGTACAGAGAAGCAGGAAGGCTGCAACACCACCAAATTACTGCCGTTGGATTTTTTTTTCCCTTTTTACCTCTTTTCTCATATGCATGTTTGTGCTTAGGCAAAGTGAAACAGATCCTGCAGATTTCGTACAGCCTACAAGTCAACAACAAGGAAAGATTAACAGTTCACTTAATTAGAGTTTGCAAGTCTAACCTTTGAAAATCAAAAATCATAGAAAAATTCAGGTTGGAAAGGACCTGGCAAGGTCACTTAGTCTAAATTACTGCTTAAAGTTGTCTCAGCTCTGAATTTAGACCAAGCAACTAAGAAGAAATTTATACTTGAATACCTCTTCTCTTAGAGAGTCCCACAACATCATTAGGCGACTTGCTCAAAAGACTAATTTTCATAGCATAAGAAAAAAAAACAAGTTCTTGCATCTAGTAAAAACTTTCCCTGTACCAGTTTATGTCTTAACTCTCATAATCCTGTTTGTCTCTGTAAAGGGCTTGGCTATATTTTTTCTGCAACCTCATTATAGATACTGGAGAGCTGCTGTTAGATCCCCCTTGGAGCCACCTCTTCTCCAGGGTGAACAAACTCCAGTCCCTTAACCTCTTCTCACAGGGTAAGTACTCCAACCTCTGATAATCTTCTAGGCCTTCCACTGAATTTGGTCCAGTTTTCTAAGGTCTGTCTTGTACTGGGGGGACCCAAAACTGGTCTAGAAATTGCTAATTAAAGGGGAATAATCACTTCCCTTGATCTCCTGATGATGCTCCTGGTTATACAACACCTTTATCCTGTTAGTCCTCATTACTGTCAGGACACGCTAATGACTCTGGTGTAGTCTACTGTCCAACAAAATCCCCATCTCCCTTCCAGAGCTGCTGTGTAGCAGTCCATGGTCTATACTGATGCAGGAACCATCTACAGATCTACTCTTTTCATCACAGAGGGTAATTAGGTTAGTAAAGGATGATTTACGTTTGTAAATTCCTGTGGGTTATTCCCAATCACCACCTTCTCCTTCAGGTGCCCAACAATTGCTTCCAAGATTACTCAATTATTTTCCCAAGGACTGAAATAAGGATGGCCAGCCTATAGTTCCTTGGGTTTTCTTTCTAGAAAACTTTGAAGATGAATATGACTTTTGTCTCCCTCCAGTCATTGGTAACATTCTTTGATCACTGTGATGTCTCAAAGATAATGGAGAAAGGCCACAATAAGGCCAGTTCATTGATAAGTTGTCTCAGAACCTCTGGATACCTCCCATCTGGTCCTGTGGACTGGAATGGGTCAAGGTTTCTCAAGAGAACTCTGACTTAATCCTCTCCCACTGCTGGTAGTTTCTGTCCTCTTTCAATCCTGTGTGTCCAGTCAGAGGCATGGGAGACCTTGCCAGAGAAGAGTGGGGCAATAAGTTACATACAGCCTTATCTGCATCTGCTTTTAACTGTTTAGCAGCACTCATCTAGTGGCAAGTCCACATTATCCCTCTGCTAATACAGCTGTAGAAGCTCTTCTTCACTTTGATATCCCCTGTCAGGTCCAACTCCAGTTTCACTTGCCAGTTACAATTCTAGCTGAGATTTGGTTTTCTTAAGTTTCCCATTTGCCTAGGAAAGGGTTCTGCATTTCTTCTTAGTATCCTCTCCTTCCTTTTGTATATGTTCACCTTCTGTATATGTCCTTTTTGCTTGAAACACTGGGGTTCTGTCGTCAGTTTCTTTCATCCTTAACCAAGACATACTCCTGATCACATTTTCCTGCGTGTTGGGATGAGTGCTGCTCTGCTTTGAGGAGGCCATCCTTAGAGAGCTGCCAGCTTTCCTGAGCTCCTTCCTTTCAACACTGGCTCCCATGAGTCCCCACCTACCAGTTCCCCCAAAAAGTCGTCCTTCAAGCAGCCTGCCACCTCTTCCTTAGAAGAGCTCCTAGAAGAGTCAACTGCTCCTTTGTGTAAATAGCACTCCTTCCATCCCTTCTTTCATGCCTCCCTTTCCTAAACCTAGATGCATTCCATGTCTTACAAGCCATTCTACTGCATCAGTTGTCCCAAAGATGTCATGATTCTGATCTCCAGCTCCTCCTGTTTATTTCCCAGGCTGTGTGCTTCTATGCACAGGCACTTGAATTTGGTCCTCAGGGTGGGATTTAGCCTTTCTGGTGTTTCTCTCCTTCCTACCAACCTACCATGTATAGTAACCACCCCAAACTCTGTTCTCTCACTTAACTACAAGGTTGTTTCCCCATATCCTAACCCACACAGTTCAAAGCCCTCCTCATCATACTAGCAAACTCACCGTAATTGTTTCTGCTTGCAACAAGATGCAGTTGACTTTTACTTCTTTACTGAAATATATATATATATAAATAACAGCATAACAAAGACCAGTAATGAATGTCGGGTGTTTTCATAACAAAGAAAGAGGGTTTTTCCTACATTGATACAATGTTCTTCTAAATCCACCATTGACAATAAAACTCCTTTACTTCTTCATGAAAACCCTACAGCTAGAAAAGATGACGTGTCCGGAGGGAAGGATGACTTTGCACCTATGCAGGCTTCAGGCTGATGCAATAGCACTCCTTGGTGCCACAGAGCAGGCTAAGAACAGGTCTGACATGCTTCATAATTATAATACTTCAGGATCAAAAAGTATAAAGATGACTTCAAATCCCCAAGCTGTGCCAACTCCTTCTGCAATTGAAGATCTGGTCCTATAAGCTAAGTACCCAGATATCAGTGCCAAGAGTTCACAAATACAGACTTAAAACGTAAGCAGCTAAAACTTCGCTGAAATGTAACATTTGTATACTGAAATTAAGTATGTTTATTAGCAATAGACTCAGCATAAATGAGTAGGAAATGGGGGCAACCTAAATGAATGCCAGTTTGCCCCTATCAAGGCATCAGAAAAATGGACTGTTGGAGATGATAAGCAGCTGAAGCTTCAATTTCAGAAAATGGCTCTGGTTATAGAGCAGAAGTCCTGCTGTTTTGGCTGGCTGCTTTATATCATAGAAACAACAGCTTAATCCTAATTGGCACACATATCTTTTCTCCACTGATAAATAAAAGAAGCACTGGAATGCTCTATACAATTCATTTTAGCTTGGGTCTGAGATATATTGCTGGCATGCAGTGCATAGGGCTGTGCCAGATGGCAGGGTTGGCATCTGCAAAGTTGTTCAGTGGGCATTTCACTACTACTTTTCAGGAAACAACGCTCCATTTATTTCTAAGATTGAACACTAGGAGAGAAACGGCAGCTAAAGCCTATTCAGCTGTGTTTTTACTGGTACGATCCGTAACATGCTACTCCTTGGCAACAACCTGCTATAGTTTCAGCACCTAAATATATTAAGAGGAAACAATTCCCTACGAATGCCTAGGATATGTATGAAAATGGGAATTCAGGTGACTAAGAGCATTTACCAATAGGCTGCAGCAGATGTAATTGCAGAAAATTGCCAGATACCTTCTCCCACTATCTGCTTTGCTCCTCTGCTGAGTATGAAAGAATGGAATGCATACGTGCTTCTCAGCTGCTTAAATGCAAAGTCTCAGAGCTTAGATTAAAGGTGCCTGGGTCAGCAGTTTAAAATAAAGCCCTCAGACTCCTTACTGACATGACTGAGATATGTGTGTGTCCCAACCTGCCTGCTCTCCAGCAGGAGCAGCAATCTCCAGCAGTGGGGAAATGGTGGAAGAGAACATCTCACACAGCAGTTGTACTGCAAAGGAAATGTGTGCCAACGGCTTCAGTGCCAAAGGCTTAGGTGCTTAAAGATACATAGGTGCATAAAGATACATTACAAGAATTTACAGAACTATCCATTTGAATTAAGGCATGTGCCTTTCACTGAAATCAACATATATTTATGAAAAATCTCAACAATCTCTTCTCTAAACCTTTAGTTACTTAAGTACCTGTAAAAAACTAGCCAAATATCAAGTATGAAAATGACTAAAGCTCAAACAAACTGACTTTGAGCCTTTGGAAATGTTTTCCCCAAGGGCAATGCAAGAAAATATTCCTGTTTATCAATGAAATTGTATTAAATGATGACAAGTAGAAAATGATGGAAAAAATATATTCAAATAATTATTTTTGACCTTTCATAGAAAAAGAAGTGTAAAGTTTGGGTCTTAGTTGAAACTGAGATTGAATATATGGATTAGGGACAAGAAACAGAGAATTTTGTGCAAATCTATTTCATATTAAATTGCTCGTTGATTCTTCCCTTAAAAGTCCAAAAGCAATATGAGGTGGTGACTGTAATTAGCAGAAAGCAATTTGTAGATATCTAATCACACTTTCTTTTTTTTAAGAAAAAACACTCAAAACTAATCTCACAAAACTAAATGCAAAATAACAATTGAAAAATGTGTCCTTTAGCCTTTAGATGATTTTAAATAAAAATGTGTATTAGATCCACACATTAATAAAGCCTGTTAAGCTCAGTAGAATACTTTATATTCATCTGTGCTTCATCAACCAGGTTCATGACCTCTACAGAACTGCAGCAGCTCCCTCTGTTCTGAAAACCGCATGGGGGAAGATGGTAAATATTATTTTGTGATTAGAAAATGTTACTGGAATTGTCATAGAGAAATATTTAATGTGGAGAGTGTGGTTCAGGAATTAAAATATACACAGCAGGAGAAAAAGCAGCATGGGGCAAATTTTGCTCCTAGTGATAGGCAAGTAAAATTTAAGGAATGTCTATGACATTGGAAATACTGTGCTCTAGTTACCGAGTTATCACTGAGCTCATGAAGATACTTAAGCACCTGCCTAACTTAAGCCACATGAGGATTCTCGTTGTTCTAGATAAGACAAAGTGGATATTTTAAATTAAACAGACAATTAAGCATCTTGCTGAATTGGTATTGGACAAAAATGTAGAGTGATTTTCTTTGCTGTCAAATAAGCATACATCTAAATAACCAAATGTGTTAAGTATACGCATCGATGACATTTGATGAGAGACACAGGAATGACGATGTGTTGAACGTTATTCTAAGGTAAAACATCAAATATGTGACGCAGTACTCATTAAAAGCTCAATGTATCAACTGTGCTTTCAGTTCCTTATCCTGATTTCCATGCAGTGTGCATGAATATGTGTACATATCCATGTGCACTTTACCAGTAATCAATCTGCCTTGCTCTTTTCACAGATTACATACCAACCTATCTTCTCAGATGTGAGAGCCAAGTGGGTTGGTGAAAATATAAAAACAGAAGCATGGTATTTTGTATCTCATTACACAACCCAAACATGACAAAGGAGGATAAGAATGTCAAAACAGCTCCTTAACAAAATCAACTTCCATAGGGCTGACACTAAAACTCTTCTCCTCCCATTCAAATTACACCCCTGTGGAAGAGTTAGAAGACTCATAGCTCTAGTGCAAAAGTTGCTTCTGACAATCTCTTTCACTGATTTCAGCAAATGCAAGTTTTAAACCAATTTTTTTTCCAAAGTTTTCAGTTTGAGAGTTTCAATCCATCTTAGATATCTCAGTAATCTGTTGATATAATCCTTCATTCACCAGCATAATTTTTTGTGTGTATGAAATACTCTTGATTAGCATATTATTGCCATACATTTTTGTTACATGTTCCATCATTATCAAATGGAGACAAAGGTAGTGATGATGCCTGTGTCAGCACACACCCACAATTGCTTATGCTCAAATCCTTCTCATCTAGAAAATTCAAATCACCATAAAGGTTCCCTGCAGCTAAATATTGCTTTCAGATAATTGTCAGGAAAGGGCTTCCCAAATTACAGGACAGAATAAATTATAGGAGAATCATGTTCCCTACAGTCCAAGGGGGGAAATTAACACAGTCTGTAAAGGGTCCCCAAAATTATGAATCTGAGTCTAAATTCCACATTTAAATGGAGCTAAACTAACTTCAATGAAAAGGCTTTGCTCTTGAGAATGTCTGTTCTGGAGAGGATTCATATGGGCTTTCTACACTTTTAATGGGTATTTAAACCAAGTCATCTATTTATTAATAACTAAAAAATGCAATGACTACTATAGTTTTCATTCAGAGAAAAACTTGAACAGGAAAACAATATGAATCTCAACAGACTGTTTGAGTTATCTGTCCCTTCTTTAATCTGAGAGATTACTCAACAAAACCAATGTTAATTCAACAACATTCATGAAATCTGTTGTGGATTACCAATACCATCAGTTAAACCTGTTTCAAATTTATTGCTTTCATTCAGGTTAAATAATAAAAGAGTCCATTTGTACCACCACATGTATATACATGAATTCGGCTTTCATCATTTTCTACAAGTTTAATCCAGTGATTTATGTTTTCTAACACAGTTTTGGGCAAATCTGTTGAAGAAATTTCACCATACTGATAAAAGAGTTAGACTGGATTACTGTGATGTGTGCCATGTTTAAAACCAGCCTGTTCTGTTTGGAGAAAGGGAGAAGTCAAGCATTTTAACACTGTAACCCTGCTTGAAGTTCTAATCATTTTAATGGCTTTAGCAAAGGAGAGCAGAGTAAGGTTGGGAGAGTTCAAAGACAATGATCTTTATTATTAGAAATATGTTAGAACAGCAAAGAAGTAAAGTTGCTTTTTTTCTGCATTTTCTTTAGTCACAGCAGGAAATAACACTGCTTAGATTAGAGTTTTCTGATGTTTAAACAGTTATGGCAGTGGCTACATGTTAATTTTTTTCAAATCATCTCCCTTTTGAAACTCTCTTCATCTACCAATTTAAAAAAAAAACACACATGCAGAAAATTAAATGTAAAATGCTTCTCTTATGTTGCATATCACAGCTAAATTTTTTTCATTTAAATTGAACTGAATTGAACCGAATGGGTGCACAACATAGCTGAGGGTTTTGCTAATGAGATACAAAGCTTTTTGCCTTCAGGTCACTGGTTCAATTCCAGGCAAGGCTAGTAACAGCTGAAAGCTTTTAACCACCTGATGGCTATGTGATATTTTAACATGAAATGGAGTTTGTCAATCAAAATCCAACTTCAGGAAATAAGTGTTCCCAGCATAAAAACCACCATCACACAAATAGAATTATTTGCAGTCTTCTGAAAGGTCAAAAATTAATTACTCTGCACTTTTAGCAGTGACTTTTTTAGATGAAATGACCAATTCTGAAGCATGTACAGGGTGAAATATGGAGAAGCTTATGCTGATGATACATTTGAGAGCAGAGCTTTCATAGGTAAAAGAGGCTTAGATGACTTGACTTCCTTAAAGCTCCTGCCTTCTCTCTTTAGCATCAGCTGGTGTAGCATGTGCTCCTACAGTAATTGACACAAACATGGAGGCACAACCCACCTCAGTCATGGAAGGGGGAGAAAAAAATTTTATATCTGCCAGAAAAGACAGAAAAGATTTTAATTTCTATATTAATCAGTTCTTAAAAAAAAAAAAAACAACAAAAAAAAGCCGCCTCTGAAAGTTCTGAAGGAATGTCAGTAACCTGCAACATCCTCCGACAACTCATGTGGTAGTCTTTTTTTGCATGTAAACAATTCCTCACTTCCAGAAACCCTTGATTATGGTTGACTAAAATGTTTTAGTGAGTGATAGATACAGATCTCCAACTCCTCCTACAATCAAAAGACAGAACTGCATATCAAACCAAATAAAACTGATAATTAAAAAAAAATAGCCTAACTGGAATTTTTATTTTCTCATAAACTCCTTATGTTTTAATATAATGAAGCTGGAAGAGGCTCAAAAAATGAGAAGATTATACTCAAAATCAAGGATTGAATTTAAATGTAGTCCACAACCTAGCACTGAAACAAAACCAGGCTACTTTTTATGGTGCTGATTGTCAGTTGAAGGAGACTGAAGATTTTTGGTACTTAGGCAGTCAAAGCATTGGGGTTTTTTTGGTTTTGATTCTTTGTTTGTTCCCCTCCCCCCAATCTTAAGTATGAGGTCAGGTGTTTACCTTAAAAAAACTAAGTTTAAACATTTTGCATAAAATTTAAATAACACCACAGGTTACCAATGTGAGTTGAACTCTGGTCGTTTTGCACATTGAAGGAGGATTTGAAAACCAATCATTTAACCTACCTTCCTTTTCCCTTTTCTGCATTCTGTGACTTCAAACAAGACATCCTCTTTGCACTATTTACCTTGTAAACAGCACTGATTTTACAAATCCTAACTCAGAGACATGCTTAGTGATACCATTTCTCTGAAAGAGAGAGAAGCAATAGCTAATTTTAGTTGTTATCAGACTGGAGCAAATTAGAGTAATTAATATTTTGAATGATCTTAATTGTACTGTTACTTAAGAATAAAAAAAATATTCCTGCTTCAATATTGTCTACCTCTTCTACACTAATATTAATTTAATGGGGATAGTCACAGTCACCATTAATGCATGTGGGAGTAATGGTGTAAGTACCACTTAAAAAGGTGCAGAAACCCTTTACAACAGTAAAATTCAATCATAAATTTCATGTGTTGATTTAGTCCTCAGGTATCAAATCCTGCAAAATTATATAAGAAGACTCACAGTGAATTTCCAGAAGATAGACCTTGAACATCAAAAATCAGTTTGCTTTAGTTTCTCAGCAAGGGTGTTCAAAGAGCCAATGATGACATCAATTTTAATTTTCATCTTGAGATCAGGTTTTAGTTGCTTCTTTGTATTTTATAACACATTGCTATCAGTCTGATTCCCTTTATAAAACAGATTAGTTCATTTAGCTTTCAATAAACATGGGGCCACAACAAAATCTTACAGTTTTTCTGGAATTCAGTGGAAATTGGAGCCTGCGTAAAAAGGCTGATATGTGCCTTAGCACTTGTACTTTCATTCCCAGGATGTTTATACTGCACAGCCAACTCAAATGATTGGCATCTGCATCTGAACTCACAGGTTAGTTCAGACTAAGTTTAAGGATTCCCACAGCAAGATCTTTTTGTGTTATACATCCTTGCTATTTCCATATATCTCAAGGGCATACCAAACTGATGGTTTATGATGCAATGTTCTAAAATTCTTTCCCATTAATAAAGTTAATTTCTGCTGTGGATATATTGTCCAGAAGATTTGCTGAATGGAGGCAGAGTATCAGCACTCAAAAGATTGTGACTTGTTAAGTACCATCCTCAGCAAAATACAGCTTGGTCTTTAACTTAGACCCTCCAGCTTTACAATTAGTGCTGCAAACTGGTACGAATAGGGGCCTAACCACTTTGCATAATAGGAAAAGGGGATGAACACAGTTGTACTGGGGCTAAAACTGTAAAGATGACTATAGAGATTACATAATTAGGAAGCCATTGTAGAGAGTCTAAACAACAAGGATGGGTTCTGAAAATCACTCAGTTGTACCAATACGCTGGCAGAACGAATCAGCTCAAAATAAGCCGCAAAGGCAAAGCACAGCTGGACTGACCAATTGATTCATTGGATCATGATGCACTCATTAGATCAACCTCGTCCCAGCTTTCCTCAGCTCTGCTTACTGAAGCTTGGAGACCTCCCTAGAACTGTGTCCCAATTCACTAAGGCCTTTTTCAGTCCTTCCTTTTTTCCTTCTGCTCAGTGAAGGAAAAGCATTTGCCTTATTAAAGGCTCTCTATACCACTAAGCGGGATAAATGTATCTCCTAGACCCTAAAAGCAAGATTGAACTTTTCAGTGTAGTCATGAATAAGGCATAACATGTAATAGTGGTGTATTTTCCAAGACTGGAATTTTAAAAATAAAATCTCACAGGTTTCTGAAAGATTTGTTGCAGTTAAGGAGGGATCAGTTCAGAGGCAGCATATAGTCTGTGCTACATAGGGTATTAGAGTGGTCTCTTCCAGTTCTATAAATGACATAGCAATGAAACTTTTCCATTGCTAAGAAATAAATCATTCCTTGCTTCCCCTCCCTTTGCTCCACAAAAGCTACATTCTTGCAGTTGTGAAAGTCAGGATTTTCCCCCCTCATCTGGCTTGCTACCTCTCCTAATCAGCTATAGAAGTACAGAGCCTGTCTGGGGGAGGAAGAAGAGTGCTGGTACAAGGGCCAGGCTCATCCTTTCTTCTTTCTACCCAGTTACCCATGAAGAAATGGATGTGAGGAAATACCCTGGCTGGGTGTACAGCCTTTAATTCGGACAGCTGGAACGGGGAAGTGAGTGAGCAGCGTTAGCTTTCATTCCCTTACTTGGCTAAATAATCAGGAGTACAAGACATACAGAATAGTGTAAAGGGATAGGTTGAGAATTTGGTCATAACTTCCATTTTTCTAAGAACTGCAAAGATGGGAGTGAGTGAAATTTGGAAGTATGTTGATGTGCTGTCTTGCTTCCAACAGTTTGGAAGCTTTACTGTCAAGTTGCAAAGTCTTCACTGGAATCCAGCACGCTGTGATGAGGAGACTTTGTTTTCCAAATGCTAATACAGAAACTCCATGCTTGAAAGAAAGACTGACAACAGACAGAAAAAAAAAAATTAATAGACTGCTTCTTGTCAGTCCTTCGGGATTTCTGAATAGCCATGTGGCACCCTTTGACATTTTAGTAAACTGAGAAGAAATGTAGGTTTGAAACTTGAGAAAGGGCTTGAAACAAACTTGTCTGCAAATCTTTGGCAAATCTTTCATTTGAAAAATTTGTAAGTGTGGCTACTAATGTTAGCTAAAGATGTCTCACTGACGAGCAGGACCATTTATTATCCATATTCTGCATGCAGCACTTACTAAATAAGGTGTGTGCTTGTGGCAAGAGTGTTTGATAGCATTAGGAGCAGCTGCAAACATCAATCCTCCTCACTGCTCCAGAAAGGACAGAGGAGTTTTTATTTCTAATAGTTGACTCCACATTTAGCAGCACCTGTCTTGGGCTTCTCACTTCTACTGACCCTTTGGTGGCCTACTTAATGAAAAGGGAAGGGATTCACCAAGACTCTTTCAGGAGGTAATGAAAGTACCTACAGTGCTACAACCACAGTTTGGGTGGCACGCAGTAGGATAAAAAGGATAATTATATATTATCTTCAGTCTGGATGACAGGATGTTTACTAGACTTTCTGAATTTCAGTCAGTGAGTGTACGTGTGTTTAACATACAAGCGCTTGCTCATGCACAGTTGCGTATTGTGGCGAGCATATGGACCACAAAGCTGCTGGTTGGTGCAGCTGTACTTAAACCAGTGAGAGTTCTGGGCCTTTGGGGAGAACCTCCAAAAGCTCTCCAAAGCAAAGGCATTGCAGCTCCCCAAGGCCCAGCAGGTCCACCAGCGGAGGGCAGTTAAGGTTATGGACTTACGTCTAAAAGACACATCAGCAGTGTGGGGAAGGAATTAGCACATACACTAACTACATAGCTCTGATCCATTACTGGATTTGACTGTAGTTTACCAGCAGATGTTTGGTTTTAAATATTTGACAGCACAGCCAGTGACACCTGTCTTTGACGTCTCACCCTTCATTCACCCATTTAATGCAAAATTTGACCTTGTGTCCCGAATATGCCAGGAGAGACGGGCATAACCCTTTGCTTAATACAACCCCTCTCTGTAACCAGATGTTTTAATACAACCAACACTATTTAAAACAACACAAACATATCTCGTTATTGTCCAAGGAGAAAAATGGGCCTCTGTATAGTACACATTTATATTATGCAATAAAATTTGCACCTGGTATAGCAGAAAGGATATCAATGTGCACGTTACACAGCTTTACAGACTTCATGTGAATAATGCAGAAAATATTCACTGAAAGAAGTACTGAAATTACCACTGACGATAATTTTTCAAGAGTGCAGAACAATTTCTTGACAAAACAAGAGGCTCTATTCACTACACTCTATCACATGAGCTCTGCTTTCAGTTTTTTTCCCCCCCTGGAATTAGTTTTGAAAAATTCAAGGATCCCAGCTGTTTAATAATGACATTGTTGTATTCATGCAAATCCCTCAGACCTTATGTCAACATTTAATTTTACGATAAATATAAAAATAAGACTAGTCGCATCTGTAGTCCCCTGGGCTGTAACTGGCAAATCATCCAAAACATCCCTCTCCCTCTTCACACACCCCACCCCCCAAACATCCTTGCTGCTTTAGAGTTAAGAATAGTCAAAAGGAAAATGTTAACTTTTGTGTGGTATATTGAGAGAAGTTTATAGATATTGACAGTAGTGCTCACGAAATAGATTATATCAAAACACCAAATATATTACCTTTACCCCAGTGGTAAGCTTTTGTAAATTGAAGTCAAATATGCAGTCGTTGAACTCTGCAAGCATGATAAAGGCAGCAAAGAAAGAACTTCAAGCACTATGGATTTAAAGAAGGAACTGTTCCCACTAACCATTTACTCTTAATGAATTTTAGAGGGAAAAAAAAAAAGCTTATTTACCGAATGATGCTTCAGAAAGGATTTATAAATTCTAAGCTGCTTGCATAAAAAATGTCATATCTGTGCCTCTCTCTGAAATTTTTGCCAGTGCATTTTGCAAAAAGCAAAGAGAATTTGGTTTATCATAAAGCCAGGTGCCTATATTCTGTAATCCTGTAAGGCAAGTATCTCTCCTTCTCTAGAGACTTTCAAGACCCTCCTGGATCTGCTCCTGTGTAGCCTGCCCTGGGTGATCCTGCTCTGGAAGGGGAATTGGACTCGATGATCTCCAGAGGTCCCTTCCAACCCCCACTATTCTATGATTCTATGATTCTTGCAGAAGAGACCAAGGCTCTTGGACAGTAAATAAAATTGAGAAAAATTATTCTAAAGGAACCCCAACCAAATCCTATGAAATAAAATGTTATATGAAATATGTGGAATTTTAAAAACATTAGAGCGTGTAATAGCCAAAAACCTACACAAAAATTTTTCTTCATGCAGTTCAACAGGAATTTCCCATAAGAATATAGTTGCTCAAAATACACTAAATGTTCCTCAAATGTCAACACAACAGGTTGTTAGGCAGACGGTTAATCACTCCTAACTCTGAACTTTGAAAGACTACAGCAACACTGGCAGGAATGCCTACTTCAGTAGATGCAGAAAGCTAAAACTAGACATGCTGGAGTCAATGAGAAGTACATCATCATCCCCTGTGTGGTGACTTTAAAGAAAATACACTTTAATCCACTGGGATTTCTGGTAGCCAATGACAGCCTGGCTGACGTTCTAGTGTCACCACATCTATGGGAAACTTACTGTTAATATTCAAATGGGTCAGGGTTGTACTTTATGCATAAAAAGATGTCCTTTGGAGTAGGTTTGAAAGGTTACACCTCTTAGGCACCTAGGGACCAACTGGATGAGTAGGCTATGGGAGGGACAGCAAGGATGTTTCTTTTGGCTTGTCCCAGTGTCGATTCATCATGTGTCATAAAGTGTCTTAGACTCACAAAGCTGATGCAAAGACACCTGTAAATTCTGTAACAATCGTGCACCATTTATACAGGTGCTCTGAAGCAAGGATCTGTCCCACATATCTCAAGCTAGCAAAGCCTTTTCTTGCACTCTCAGCTCAAAACATCAGCATTCATGTTAAAAATCACCTTTCTGTTTCTTGAGACAACCAGGGAGATTTGCTCGTCATATTCAGGGATCCCTGCAATGACTCCAATCCATGTACACCTCCTTTCTGCTTTCGTAGTGCTTCCCCAGACACTCCACATTCACTCAGCAGGCTCTGCCCCGTGCTGTGCTCCTTTTGTCTCTGCAACTTCATACTCTCTTCCAGACTGCTGCCTCTGCCTCAAGCAGTCAACCCCTTTCCACATTTCCCTAGTGCATCCAATGACCTCATTCCCCCTCCTTCAACTTCTCATTTTCTTAGTGTAGTTTTCTTTATCCTCCCTTTCCACCTTTTATCATTGTTTAACAGCCTGCTGCCATTCTTTTCTCAACAGGCAAATACTACTAAAGCAATTAGACTAACAAAAATCAAACATTTTCACACTTTTTAAACAATTATTGTTATTTTTTTCCACAGAGATATACACGCCTTTAGTGGCTTTGCATCAGATGTGATTTGTGCTGATTAGATTGAAAGTTGCCTGGGATAGATGCCTTGGATTGCCTTCTATCTGTGAAGCGCCAGGCATGTAAGTATGTGTTATATATGAAATAATTCTAAGACAACAATGAAGATAAGGATTGCATCTTTGTCATATCCTCTGACTTGGAAATGCTGTGAAAGGTTTTGAATGGAATTGTGTGTGAAAGAGCAAGTTTATCTTTTCAGGTCCTGTGTAGCTGGTGTCCCTAAGGAAGTGCTTGATACTAATGAAAAGACGAAGAGCTTCTCTAAACCCTTAGGGATCTTCTATCAGCCATACCACATGTATCCCAGTTTTCTAAGTCAGCCTCTCTTTATATCATTCTCTACTCTGTTTTACTTTCAACTTCCACCATATTAATTATATTTAGTTTGAGTATCCCACTCTGTGATGAGAAACCTTTATAACAGGTATTTTGTGTATATAGATCTATAAAGAGGGGACATGCATGAGAGATCAGAGGTATATCTGGTTTTCAGCTGTGAAGAACACTTCAAATGAAGGGTAAACACTGCAGGTTTTGGTGGAGCATTAACAATTTCCAAACAGCATCTTTAGCACTATTCTATTGGAACATTGATTCCAGCACAGTTACTTTGGCACCAGACTCAATCCTCATATAAACTTGGGCCTGGAATAATAAAAGTGATCTTGTGGACACCTTTAAGATACTATCAAAACATGAGCATGCAATCCAGTAAGCCAATCTGCTCTGGAAGAAGTATTGTAAGAGGAACCATATACAGCTTAAGAAACAATAGAAATGAACATGTTTGAGGGAAACCTGGTAAACTTAAGGGCAATATTCCAGCCTGCACATGTGGATTTTGGTTCTTTTCAGTATTTAAGACTTAGAATAAGAGAAATGGACAAGGTAATCAAAGCAGGAGCGCATTGTTTTAATTGCAAGTTTTATAGCTGATCTGAGACAGGCAGTATTTGTTCTAGCTTTAAATGAGAGCTCATTTTGCAGCTCATTTACAGCTGTGCAAGAGATCACAGTACCATAATTTGCCCTGGATCATGAATACACTGGATCACAACACAGATATGCAGTGAGACCAGCATTCCCGCCTGCATACACACAACAGTCAGTATCCACAGCCAGCAATCCCCACAAGCCCAGCAAGGCTTGGAGGTTAGTACTCCGGTCCCAGTTCCCAGCAATGCTCCCCAGAGCAGGTGCACGAAGTTTCTGGTTTAGAAAAAGTCTCTTCACACCTGCACCTCTTAACTAATGACCCTTCCTCCCCCCCGATCTCCTGAGTGCACAAAAGATGATGCTGAGACAGCAGCCAGGCAGGTGTGGCAAGCCCAAGGAGACGATAGAGAGGGCATGTGCTTCTGTGTGTGCCTGCCAACAAACCATTGATTTTGTCCTTTATCTTTTTGCAGGTGACTTCTCATGGGACTAACCAAAATACTTGCATTTTTAGAAGCTTGTGATTTCGCTGGAGCCTTGCATACATCCATGATTCTTTGAGGCAGGAAGAACCAAGAGACCCTTGAACCAATTCAGTTAATCTTGATCCTCACACTTGAGAAAATACTTAGTTAATCCTGATTCTAAGTATTTTCTCAAGTATTCACACACAATGGGTATAGTGTGGTGTCTGTGGTTGTCAGTATGAGTACTTTCAGCTGAGCAGACTGTTATTTGGCCCATGATCAGTAGCACTGTGGAAGAGCAGAGGAAGGCTATCCATAAAGGTCTCATAGCTCTCAAATCCAGGAACTACTCAATGAAGCAAGTGTCTGAGCCAGACAGTAAATACAGTATATACAGCCTGTTTCATTTGTTGCATAGAAATTATCTTCTTTTGAATTTAGCTTTTATTCTGCTTATAACCCTTCTATAAGCTAATCCTGATTTGTGGGTATGTTTTCCTCATTCAAGATTAATCTTGAGTAGTAGAAATAAACAGTTCTCCTCCTGAGTATCATCCATAAATTCCTGAATTTCACTGTTTATTCATTATTCTGTCTGGGAGCCACGTAAAAATCCCTGCTCTTCAGTAAGGGAGCTAAAATATCTCACACAAAAACCTGATTTATACCATATGATCAATAGTGTGTAACAAATGCTTTTGTTTGTACAAATATCTATATTTTTACTAAGAAAACCCATATTAGAAATAGGTACAATGACAAAAAACTGTTCATATATAATAGCAACAAAAACTGCTAATGTGGTTCGGCTGGAGAAGTTTTCTGAATTCAAATGGATATTTGTACTCACAAATTCGTTGTTGTGTAATTAATGTATAAAATCTGATGGGCAGAATAAGTCAGATTTTAAGTAATCTGAATGGTTTCAGTTTAAAGTCATTTGCCAATAACTTGTAATCACCATATAATCTTTAATGATAATATTGCTGCACTTTGTCCATAAACCAATAAGCAGTTTAAGAGCTACTTATATTTCATAAATTAGACATTATCTGGGTAAATACATGTCAGTATAGAAGCATTTGTGTCTCATATCTTTTCCTTGGTTTAAATGTGTTCATCCAATATCAGCTCAGTAGTGAACTTTGAAGCAGAGTCCACTGTAATAATAATAAAGCTTAATGATGCATAGCTTTGTGAGACTGACAAATTCCCAGCCAAAGTATTGATTCCTGGAGAATTTATGAAGCACAGGCTCTATTCTGTGTGATTATGGTTCGTTTTTGGCTGAAAGAATCATGTAAAATAGATTTTAAAATGAGTACTAATAGCCAGACATAAAGAAGGTATTGATGTGTGTCATGAAGGGTGAAATAGCATGCCAGGTAAAAGCATATAACAAATTGTGAACAGTAGGGCTGAAACTCCTACAAATGTAAATTTGTTTTTAGTTATAATCAAACCTTTCTGTTGGGAAGTACAAATTTGGGCACAGAACTGAAAAAACCGCACCCTTTTTAAAAAATGTAATTATTTACAATTAGATTTCATGCTTCACTTTGGAATGTGTCTATAAAATGTATATCTCACTTACAGACATGTTAATCAATATGAATTGTGTACTACATTACAACAAAACTACATCTGAGATTATTAGGAAAAAAAAAATCAAATGCACATAGTTCTGCTTACTTGAGCAATACGTGAAAATTAATAGCTTGAACCTTTGCAGTACTGGCTGTTAAAAGACAGGACACTTCTTCCCTTCCCTTCCCTTGTTTTAATAAAACTGAGGCTTTTTCCAATAAGGTAAAACGAAGTTATGGCACAGACAAAACTTGAAATAGGAATAAAATCTGAAAGTGCAGGGAAAATGCCAAAAAAAAAGAAAAAAAAAAAAAGAAAAAAAAAAAGGGAAGGAGGACTGTTGATTGGGTTACCAGGGCTTTAAAAGAAAGCAACACTGCATTTTAATTGCATTCCAGCAACTTCTTTTTGATCTAGAAAGAGGTCACCTAGGTCTAACAATGCAGGAGACCTTCATAGCCCAGACGTAAATATATCTCCCACACACCCAGAAGCACCCTGAGAATTAGCTAAATCCTCCTCAGAGCAGCTGCTTTTCAACAATTCAGGAGTTTATCAGCCTAATAAAAAAAAAAGTAGCTGTCAGGAAAAAAAGGCTGACAGTCTCAATAGGCTCTTCTGTGGCCTAGTGAGGCTGAAGAACTCTTCAAGGTCTTAGTCAACAGTGAACAGAGGGCTCTGAACTGGCACACTCATCTACACCACAAACAAGCTGCAAACCCAGGGAGAGGTCATTCTTTACATAAATGGTTTTCCCAGGCAGAATGCAAGTGGATTCAAAGAAAGTAGGTAAAATCCAGGTGCAAGGTTAGAACAAAAGTACTTTCAGGCTCAGAGAAGCAGGGGGGGGAAGAAAAAGTTCCCACCTGTAATACTATCTAATAGTAGCACTGTTTGCTTCCCCTTCCAGTTCAAATCCTTTTCTATTTTTGTATTCCATATATTCATTATGATTTATAAAAGCAGTCCTCAACTCTTAAATGCAGCATTTTTGTCTGAGGTCTAAATCTCCAGCTTATATTTTAACAATAATTTCAACAATCAGTCTGGGCACACTGTAAACATGTATTGATAATGATTTCACTGCCTTATTTTCTTCTTATATTTGTTATTCATTTTTAAATTAGGTTTCCACAGGCCATTTCACCTTAATTCATATTTTCCTGCCTATTGCCACTATAAGATAGACTTTTAACATTGCTGTAATATAACTTTCATATGTTAATGCGCAAACATATAGTATACATAAGAGTACATAATTATTGTACCCGACTGCAACAAATCAACTTAACTAAAACAGAACTGTCCTTTTATTAACAACGTTAACTGCTAAAAAGGGGAAAATAAGCCCATTTAATGGCATATTAGATTCAGTAAATAAGCTATTCTGCAATTACTAACTCACTTGATGACAGGTGTCCAAAGAACCCCCTTTGATCACTGACAGGGCCCCACAAAATCATATGAACTATGATAAATACCTATAATTAACAGCATGAAGTTATTTCTGACCTACAGCAAAGGGATGACATCATATACAGCAGAATATTCAGACTGTTTGCTTACTGATACATGTGGTTCATTTGTGCTTTAAGTTTTCTGGACTGGTTTTCTAAACTTCATGCATGCATCTACACGTACAAAAAGAAATTTGTAGCAAAAACTTAATTTCCCCATATAATTGCTGCAATTTACACAGGCAATTCAGCTACCTTTACAATGTTACTGTCCAGTTTGACATCTAACTGGTCCCACAAAAACTACAGAACACACAACTTAAATGCATAGCACTGAAATATTTGTATATCACCAGATCTTTGGTGCCACGATAGATCCACAATACATTTTATATTAGAACTGAGAAATACTCCAGCTAATAAATCAGGAAACCTAGGTAATTTTTCTTGCATGCCCTGAATTTCACTATGAAAGTGTCCTGGGACCTTATCCTTCCCAGGCTAGGCTAACTTGGCTTTAACAATTTAAGTGCATGTGAGTATAGAGATTGCACATCAATAGTCTGTGGATGTAAAACTCCACACGTGTGAACTCTCAGTTATTTTCATGCAAACCCAACTTCACTGGAGTTACTACACATTTACATTTCTGTAAATAATTACATTTTAAATCACATTTGAATGCATCAAAAATTACTTTCCTGGTTATGAAAGAAACATTAGTGATAGACTCAAAAGTATTTAGGGCTAGAACAAGTAAATTTCAAATTTGAAGAAAGACCATGGCATCTGAACTGTGTTCAGTTTTGGTCCCCATTATACAAAAAAAGATTTAGGCAGGCTAAAGAGGATCCAGAGAAGGGGCACAAGGGTGATCAAAGGACTGGAGGAGCTGCCATATGAAGAAAGTCTGAGAAAACTGGGTTTGTTCAGCCTTGAGAAGAGAAGGTTTAGGGGAGACCTTATTACCACATCCCAGTACATAAAAGGGACATGGTAAAAAGGTGGCTACCAAGAAGATGGAGACTGTCTTTTTACAAGCAGACCCATAGAAAGGACAAGGGGTTATGGGTACAAGTTATTCCTGGGGAGATTCCAATTGGACTCCAGAAGAAAATTTTTCACAATGAGAACAACTAGACTTTAGAATAATCTTCTAAGGGAAGTGGTGGATTCCTCTACACTGGACAGTTTTAGGAGTCAGCTTGACAGGGTGCTGGGCCAGACCATTTAAACTATATATATAGTTTACTTTAAAAGGTTGGACCAGATGATCCTTGAGGTCCTTTCCAACCTGCTATTCTATGATTCTGAAAATCAACTGAAGGTCCAGCACAAAGAGGGTGCATTGGAAAATTCCCCTGACTGCCTACATAGGAAGTACAGCAGTAACTTCAGCAACCTTAACAGTCAGAGAAAGGGTCTGGTTTTTAGACATTGGTCAAAAGAAACGGCTATTTAAATACTCCAGTGTTGAAAACAAAACTGTTTAAATATTCTTTGTAAAGCTATCACTTTAAACATGGACTTCATCGTTAACATAAGAAACATATTTCTCCCTCTCCACCCCCCACCAAGTTTCCATTGCTCTGTATTTTATATATGGACAGACCAGAACACTGAGTCACTGCACCAGAATGTCAATCTTTCACTTTCACTTTGTGCTTAGACAGACTTTTCTGGCTGGACTGATGTAATGCAAATTTGAAACCCTCTATCGTTCACCATGGTCTTGTCACTCGGTAGCACTAAGAGGGCAGGATGGTGTCTGAACACAGTTGCTCACTGTTGTTACAGCTGGTGTTGCAAATGCAAGCCCTGAATAAAGGTTGCTTGGCTGGGAGCTCCTTACTATGAAAAACAAATTTTGTTGAATATGTTTGGGCACTGATTTTATACGTGTTGTATTAGGTTTAGGAGAGAATTAAAAAAATAAATGACCTTCACTGAACAGAGCTGCTTTTAGCTGCAGCTGCAAATCAAAGCCATGGAGCAAAGGTCTAATTCCTGTAACTGCCAAGCTGAGGAACGCTGTGCATCTCATGGGCAAATACAGCTCTTTTTGAAGAAAGGTTTCTTTCCATCCCCATTCAGAATTGCACTCTCTGAGTTTCACTAGAACAATATCACATAGTATTCCGTTTGATATATGTTTATTTCACATTACTTGAACCTCGTTTTGTGGAAATAATGTGAAATAATGTTTCCCATGGGAGGTACTGTTACTGTCACGAATGGCTATGAACTGCTTTCCGAAGGAAGAGTGGGTCGCAGCGCACCTAACACGATTCATCATAGAGGTTTAAGGGAATGCTTACTTTCTGCATGACCAGCTTTGCCCCGTTATTTGTCATATATACTGCTCTCAACAAACTGAAATGCAAGATCTAGGTACTGCTGTGGGATCTACTTTGATTACATCACTCAATAAAAACTATATCTTAAGAGATAGACGGGAAGTACAACACAACACAGCTGATCTTCTGTCACATTTTAACAATGCTTTAAGATATCCACAAGTGTGTCAAAGGACCAGCAGCCTCTATTAGGTGCTTTGAAAAGGAAGACCTGCATAGAATTTCTGAATAAAGGATAGAAATGTCCAATATGAGGCATCTAGCCCATTTTTTTTGCTAGTGAGTCATAAAGATGTGGACTATAAACTTAAAAAAAAAAAAAAAGTCATCAAATAACTATAAAAGCAAAAGAGTAAAAATAACAAATAATATAACTCCATAATCCTAGTGTAAACTTTGTCTCCCTACCAACTTATGCGAAGCAAAGTAACAAAATTAATTTAAAATTAATTCTTGCATGTTTTCTAAAGCTTATTGAAATGAGGCTCAGTAATGAGGCTGATGTATCATCTATAACTGAAAAATATTCAAAGACAGATATATTTTTTTTATATTTTGGTGTAAATGCTCTCTATACCTAATGGATAGAATTGTAATAATGATAACCAAACTACTCAGATAAGATACTCCAGTATGTACATATTATTTTTCAGAAAGGTTCACACTCAAAACACAGTTAAATGAATAGGTAATATAAGTACATAATAGTCTGAAATCTAGAATACTCACAAACTTCTAAGAACCTTCACAATAAGAAAAATAAATTCTGACCACCACCACCACTTCTTTAAAGTTATTTATGTGAAATAAAACATGCTTTTTTTCTGACAAGCTGAATGCACAACGTTCTCAATTCTGTTTCTTCATCTTTGGTTTATTACAATCGCTGCCATTGCAATTATGAAGATACACTCCATATATATCATACGGGATAAAAATATCAACTACATTCCTTCACTCATATCTGTATCTATATGTCAGTGCAATAGCTTTGTAATGAATGCGTTCTAGGATGTGTGTGTGTTACGGGGGGCAATTATCTTGTCAAGTGTAAGACATACCAAAGAGAAAAAGTGCAAATTGCATTCGATAGCCTTAAAAGCAGTACTCTGCTTGTAACATGTTACACATACCCCTGGAAATGGTCCAAAATGAACTCTCCTCTGAGGACTGCATTTTGTGCATGATAAGGAATAATCAGTCTCATGTTACATAAATGCAAGTGACAGCTTACATGCTACAATAATGCAGCTATAAACCAAAGCGATGATACAAACCCCTCTCTATTAGATGTAGATTAATGACACTAACTATTATTTTCCAAAGGTCACAGTCTTCAGCATACTTCTGTGTTTGGCAGAGCTATAGTATTGATAACAAAGCTTCCACTCAAATATCCTAGAAGACATACATGCTACACTGCCTGACTTATAAGTTTTTTTTTTTTCTCAATGATTATGCTACGTCAGTCTGTCTGCAAATCTAAAGCACCAATTTCTGTTAAAAACCACTCAAATATCTTTAGACCTTCACCAAAATAGAAATAAATCTCAACAGTGCACACACTGAGAAAGTTTATTAATGGCTAGAACAAGCTTTTCAAATATAACACTAAGTATATCCACTCTTTGAAAAGGATGAGTTACTTAAATTGCCCACCGCAGCAAATACAAGATTTTGTGTATAGGGCTCCACACACCATGGAATGGTTTGGGTTGGGAAGAACCTTTAAAGATCCTCTAGTCCAGCCTCCTTGCAGTGAGCAGGGACATCTGCCAGTTGCAGATGTCTGAGCAGGTTGCTCAGAGCCCCATTCAATCTGACCTGGGATGGTGCCAGGGATGGGACATCGACCACCTCTTTGGTCGACCTGGGCCAGGGTCTCACCACCCTCACTGATGTCCTCCTTATATGTAGCCTAAATATACCCTCCTTTAGTTTAAAACCAACACCCCTTGTCCTGTCACAACATGCCCTGCTAAAAAGACTGTCCCCATCTTTCTTATTGGCCCCTTTTAAATACTGAAAGGCTGCAATGAGCTCTATCCAGAGCCTTCTTTTCTCCAGACTGAACAATCCCAACTCTCTCAGCCTTTCTTCACAGGGAAAGCGCTCCAGCCCTCTGATCATCTTTGTGGCCCTCCTCTGGACATACTCCAACAGATCCAAGCCTGTCTTGTGAGAAGGACTCCAGAGCTGGACACAAGACTCCAGAGCTGGACACAGTATTCCAGCTGAGGTCTCACCAGAGAGGAGCAGAGGGGCAGAATTATCTCCCTTGACCTGCTGGCCATGCTTCTTTTGATGCAGCCCAGAATACAGCTGGCTTTCTGGGCTGCGAGTGCACATTGCAAGCTCATGGGCAACTTTTCACCCACCAGTACCCTCAAGCCCTTCTCTGCAGGGCTGCCCTCAATCACATCATCCCCCAGCCTGAATTGACACTGAGGATTGCCCCAGCCCAGGTGCAGGACCTTGCACTTGGCCCTGTTGAACCTCATGAGGCTCACACAGGCCCACTTCTCAATCCTGTCAAAGGTCCCTCTGAATGGCATCTCTTCCCTCTGGCATGTCAACTGCCCCATTCAGCTTGGTGTACTCTGTAAACTTGCCAAGGGAGCCCTCGATCCTGCTGTGTCATTGATGAAGATATCAAACAGCACTGGTACCAGTACAGACCCCCAAGGGACACCACTTGTTACCACACTCCATGTGGACATGGAGCCATTGACCTCTATTCTCTGGATGCAACCATCCAACCAATTTCTGAGTACTCTTTTGAAAAAGCATACACACTTAACATATAGGAAAAGCCAACTAAACATCTTCCAGTGTCACTTTCCCCAGTATAAAGCCCTAAGCCTCCAAGGTTGGATTCTGTCTCAATATGTCTTTAATGCAAATTTCCACTCCCTTTCCATACAGTAATAAACAAACAGCACAACTCTAGTTTGTGATGAATGTTTCTGCTCAGCATCAAGTATTATATTACCTCATCTTTTGGACTGTTTCTGATTTTGGCCATTTTGGGTAGCAGAATATTATTAGCAACTTGCCTTCTATGCAACAAACACAACAGTTACTTCCTAATGGAACGCTTTCTTTCAGTCTTGTCAGATGCCATCACACTTTATGATGCAAGACAGACTGAAGCCGTGTTAATCTCTCAGTTACTCACTTCTAATCAAGCAGCTGTAGCTCAGTTCCCAGACAATGGCTGCCTGAGAAGCCAGCACTGTACTCCTGCTGTTCTTGTTCTTTCATGAGCAAAGTAAAACCATTTCCTTGTCACCACCTAAGACACTGAACACTACCAGGATCAGCACGTATCAGAGAGGAGAACTTTAATTCTTGTATGCTTGCAAACTACTGCATTATTTTACCAGTTTAAATGACATATTTTTTGATACCTTCCTGTTCCTTGTTTCTTGGAATTGTAAACTGTTCTGAGGTGGTTAAGAGGCTTCTTTTTAATTCTGTGCTTTGCACATGACTACAGCTAAGAATTACTATCTTACACTGACTAGCTAAGAGTGCTGCTGCCTCAGATCAAGACCCAGGGACACAGTCTGATACTCCACAGACTGTAAGCAGCGGGGAATTCTCAACATTTCATTCCAGAGGTGGGTGCATCCAGGCAAAACAGGCTTAGGAATCTCATCAAGGAAACATTCACAGTTACTATTGGTTATCAGTGCTACTGCAAGTTTGATTGTTGTCAAGGCATTCAGAGTTTCTGTGTGGGTGACTTTTAATTGCTGTTGCATCAGAATGAATAAACAGTTCTTGGGCAAAGAACTATGATCTCATGCAGACAGATATCACTGAACACTGAAGCATTCTACATTGATCACCTGTACCGATGGAAAAGTTTTAATTGTTTAATATTAAACACTATCAATAACACCTTTTTTGAATACACAGGCAATAAATGGAGTATTTAAAATGAGAGACATTCATTACTTGTTCCTCCAGCAGTGTATCTTCAGGTCTGATACTGTCTTTAGCAAATAACCCTGATGGGAGTGGTTGATCAAGTTCATTATTTTAATAAATGAATTTGAGCTTCAGTTTTGCATGTGTGACCTGCTCTTGCATTGACATTAAAGAAAAATAGAGGTTCTGGGAGCCTGGCCATCTGCTGACTCTGTTTTACTTTTAAACATTTATTTTTAAATTGTTTAACATTTTCCCTTAACTATGTGAGCTGGAATAATATGAACTAGAAATCAAAAGTCCATCAAGTGCTTTAAGCTTATAGTTTACAATTTTTGTCAATATGGGGGAATGCAAAAGATTGATTTAGCAACATTTTGTAAAAAGCAGAAATGAAAGCAAAGACTTTGTAAACACTACTGTGAAACAACAAAATTAACTCCTATGAAGCTGTCTTATCACTTTTTAAATTATTATTTATTTTATTTCTTAATCAGTAGTTGTGCTGGCCTTCCTGAGAAATCACTTTGAAGGAAACGTGAAATTCAGACTTCCTAAGGAGTATTTTCGCAACCAAATTCTTTCTCCAGTGGTGATGGTCTCTCAAAACCTCTCCGCATGCAGATACATAGCTGGGGAAAACAACATTTTGTCTCAAATTTAAGTGAATCTATTACAGACATTTTAAAAGTATAAACTGAACTTGACAATTTAGAACTTTAGAATCTGATTTTAGCCTTCTTCTGGAAAGGTTTTAATTCAAGGATGGATGTAAAGATTCCAAAAAGAAGTTTTAAATAATTGATGGGTGTGGGATAGGGTGATATTATCCAAGAGGAAGGCTTCACAGTCTAGTTTGGGAATGAGTCAGTCCAACGAAAGCTAAACAGACTACACAAACTCCACCTTAGTGACTAAGAGTTCTTTGTAAATTCTGCTAGTGTTAAGTTTTCCATTGTAATTACATCTCCTCTTCAAATAAACAATATGATGCTCATCTAAAATAAATTAACCTGTTATTTCATCTAATGCATTTGAAACTGGAGTACTCGGTCTCCTTGAGGAAACAATTGTTGTTGCTTTACTTGAGCAGACTGTATTTTTTCAGTGATGGCAGAGAGAAAACATTCTGCCTGCAACATCCTGGCATAGTCTCTGCTGCTGAAGTAAAAGAAATGCAAACCTGAAGGACAACTCCCTTTTTTTTTGCACCTATAAACAATAAAATGTACTTCTGGCTGCAATGCTATTACTCCATTCCTCACAGAGCACCTCCTGACAATTACAAAAACAAGTCAGTCAGGATCATCCTGAAATGGATTGTGCTAACATACAGCTGAGGATAAATTTGGCCTCGATGAGTCTCTCTTTACTCAACAGTTCACATTGTTTTTATTCACCTTGTCCCATTTCTTGCTTAATCTTACCTGGGATTATTCTGACTCCTGTAGGCTGAGCTGGAGAGAGCTAGAAAAGTGAAATTTAGGTTTGTTGGTGCACTGAATGTTATCTGTTTGTGGTATATTGGTCCTCATTCACGTACCCCCTTTCACTAAGACTATTGCCCTGAAGAGTCCTCCAAGGTTTCCTGTACTTCCAACACCCCTACTGTCAACATCTATTTCCAGGGCCATTAAACCAGTCATTAAAATTTGCTTTTAGCTGCATCTTATTGTGCAAACACATAGTGAGAACAGTAAAAGACCTTTGCTTAAAAGAGCACAGGATATCAGAGGATTACAATTCTGCACGTGATTTCTTTAACAGTGTAGCTTCGGCCAGGAATTGAAAGTCATTGGGCCATAGTTTAAAGCTACTGGTCAGACAATACTGCCAAAGCCCCCCGAGTTCTGTACAAATTGGGTCCAACTCTCATTTCCTATTATGTGGTTGATAGACCCTGCACAAGGAGAACACATCAAAACCATTAATCCTTTCAAGGGTAGCAGTAGATAAACTTCACATAACTTTCCGGCTGGGTATTTTTCTGGGTTTGCTTGTTAGTGGCTCTGGTTGTGTGTGTGCGCGCGCGCATGCGAGCACACGCATTTTTGTTGTGATATTCCAGAAATTCTCTCAAATTCTCCTGTTGTGCTTCAGTGAGTATCTGGTTAAGCCATTGTAGGGCTCACTTGTGTTGTACTGACCTTGACATACTACACAGACTTTGGAAGTGGAAGGCAAAGTACGATCCATCAAAACCATCAAAGCAATAGCTATTTCTATGTTATATAATTTGGAAAACATCAGTGATAATTAAAAAAACCCAAAACAACCCAACCCCATAAGATGGCTTGAAACAGGCAGGAAGGTTTCCTACTCTCGCAAGCCCAGAAAAGAAAAATTGCCTTTGAAAGTCCTCTTTAGTAGCCTTTCATGGTTACCAGAAGTTATAAATCATGGACTGCCTAGCAAACACATATACGCTTTTTTTCATAATGCCTGATTCAACACTCTGTCATCTGCCAAATCTCCCTCTGACTTCAGTGTACTTTTACCTAAGCAAGGTTTGAGTAAAGATGGCAGAATACAGCCCATAAGCTTTAAAAATACACTGTGTACCTCTGAGGAGGATAATCTTTCTCTCCTCATATACCCAGTGCCAAGTTGGACCTGGCACTGACAGGATTTTTGCTATTAGCAGACAATAGGGACTAGGTTAAAAATAGTGTAGCCACGAGAAAGCAATGATTCTGATTAAGTAAATTCCATTGAACTCTTTCTAGTAAGCATTATTCAGGTCATGAATGCTAATTTGTCCTGCAGGGGGCTGTGGGTAATTACCCAGAAAAACTATCAGCTTTATTGAGTTGCTACAAAATAGTATTACTGAATGGAATGCACTGTAAAGGGAGACAACCTTGATATGTGCCAGTAGAACTAAGAAGTCTTTTTTTACAGATGCCATAAATGGGACCAAAATCCCAGTAACTTCACTTTGGATTAGGATACAGTCTAGGCTACTTCTATCTTTCTATTAAATAAAATTAACATGCAAAATTATGCAGCACAGAAGTGCCACTGTGACACCTAGAGCAAATTTAGCGTTCTGCATATTTAAAGTTGTGTAGAATCAGAACCATCTTACAAGATGAAGCAAATGTGGCACATTGGCTGCATTCCAGCAGTCACATAGAACTGCTGACATTACTAAAAATCTAGATAATTTAGTCCCATATGGGAATCCATACCACAATTATATTGTCCCTGTTCCGACACAGTCCTGATTTTGCACTTCTTTAAGCCTAGCTTTTTATAATTTTAATTCCCTCCACCAATAAAGCAATTTGCATTCACACAGCCGCCTTCGCTAAGTGAGAGGGAAAAAGAAATCTGTTACATGACCTTGGTCTTTTTTGCAGTTGATTACAAGGAACAAACCCTTCAGCTAAACCATTCTCTCATCTGCTTTTATTGGATATAAAAACATTGTCCTACAAACCGTAGGAGAGAACTAAACAAGTAGCACACCATGGCAGGTGACAATTCCCTTTCACTTAAAGAATGCATACGTAAGGCAAATCCTCCTGCATGGGAAGGGACATGGTACACACACTGGGAGTTTTCCCAGGTTGCTCTTCACCTTACTGATTAAAACCCGAGGAACCATGAAATGTCCCTGCTGAATCTCACAGCTCTGTAAGCTTTAATCTGACTTGTTGGACTCAGTTGTACACACAGCATAGAATCAATATGTGCATGTTCTTCAGTCACCTGTTTGGGATCTTGGGGCATCTGGTTAGAAGTAATGCTATGACCCTTCTTCCTGCAGGTGTCCAAAAATCCATTAGATTACTGGTAAAGTGACATGGTACTGCCAGAAGTGTTAAAACGGGCAAGTATATGTAAAGGAATAGCAAGAATCAGAAGAGGAGTATAAAATGTTTCCTACAGCTATAAATACTGTCTCTGTACTGGAGTAAATTAAAATAGTCTTCCTTTTGATTCAGCTCATAAACCAAACTGCCAGTCAAAAAGGACTACACCTGAGTGTTATCGTGCTAGTCGCTGCACAGGCAGTTGGAGTCCTCACCCAAAGGACATGGAAGCAGAGGCTGATGCTTCCACTCAGGTTCTCTTAAGAACTGGGATCATCTTCACTATAATTTGATAAATCTATGGTAATTAATAGTCATTGATGATATGGCCCTTACCCTAAATATTTACTAGCAAAAATTAATTCCAGATAAATAGTTCTTTAAAAGTGCTCCAGACATGAATCAGGTTTTATTTGTATTTTGAAATTCTTAGATACTGTGACAGAACAAAAGCAGCACGTGAAGAGTATAATGAAATTTAAAATACTTTTATTTTAAAGAACAGAAAAATTATCTTCATGGTTTTTCTTAATTTCTGTCAGTGCTGGACAGGGAACTTCCCACACATGCAAGACTGAGGCAGATAAGGAATATTTTTTGAAAGTTTTAGTAATATGAAGAAAAAAGCAGCAAAGCTTGTTTATTATCTTAATAAATGAACAGACACTCTATTTTTGTGTTGCACTTTCTCATTTTCTCCCACTTTTCACTCTTCAACTACTAATTTTTCTTTCACACAGTCTCCAAATAAATACATTTCCCTTTACTCAACAGAAGATTAACATTCCTACAGAACAGCACTGTTGAGATCGGCTACTGTAATTTGTTTGAAGGATTGATTTCATGTTCAAAACAATGTTTGTCAGTAAAATAAAATATTGAACATAACTTTGGGTTCGACATGATATTAATTAATAATGTTTTTCAATGCCTCACTTTCCATAAAAGGTATGGGGTTTGGATCAAAGATCAAAATGTAACTCTATACACTTTGCTGGAAAAGGCTCATATTTTTTGTGCTAAGAACTTGAACGCAGATGGTTAAGTTTGTCATTCTGTATTTTTACACTTGATTTGAAACCAAACTTTACTATTACTTACTTTGAAAACATTATATTTTCCTGCTTTATTCTGACAAAGGATAAACAAATTCTTGCATTCTCACAATGAATTGTTTTAAAAGTGTCCTCAATAAACTCACCAGCTATGCACAAAGAAAACTAAACCATTGTGAAGCTAAAGCGTTTTAAAGGAAATGCATGAAGGTACTTTTTTCATTCTTTTTGCACCTCAACAATAACAGAATCGCACAACAAAACACCTCAAGCTGTTGTGATTATTCATAATTCTCAATTTGCACTATCAGTAGAACACATAAGTAATCATGATATTTCAGCTGCAAGCTTTTCTGCTGTCATTATATTTTCTTTTAAATCAGGAAGATCAAAACCACATGTCCACCTCAGTTTCATATTCTTCAAAATATAACACTGTCTCTTCTTGTGGTTCTTGAAAATAAATACTCTATGTATTAATGAGAAATCCCAGCTATGAAAAGAGGGAACAAATGTGGTTTTAACATTAGTTAGCCCTTCTGTTTCCAGATTTTTTTCCAATAAACTTTTTGCTTACTTGGAGTACATATGAAGATACTTTCCTCTGTTTTCAGTTGACAGAGAGGTGCTCCTAAATACAATTATCACTGTGTACTTTGTCTTCACATTAATATTAATTTCCCGAACAAATATAATACTGCCAGAGTACATAAAATTAACGTTACTATTAGGTCATTAGTCACTACTTTCTGCTCAGTTTAAATAAGGCAGGAAGTGTTCATCTGAGAGCATTACATGGGTCTGTCATTCATCTTAAGGAAAAGGTTAAAAGGAACTTTTTATTTCAATAGGGGCATTAACATAAAGAAAATAAAAACACACTTACAGCAACCCCAACAAACTCTAAAATTCTGTTTCTTTCTTCAGGCTATGAAAGACTGAGAGCCATTTCTCATCATTCCTGAATGTGCCCTGTTGTAGAAAGAGCCTAACAAGGATTAAAAAGGCTGTCCTATGCATGCACTTTGTTAAATCCCTGCATGCCATTCTAGGGTGACTGTACTGTCTGAACAAGTTCTCCCTGTTTGCATGTAAGAAATAGCTGGCTCAAACAATTCATCTGATCAGTGAGGCTCAGCCAGAGAGTGTGCCAGTCTGACTCTACGCAGCCTAATACTCTTTCCATGAATGATGGTTAAAAAGGGCTTTCTTGCTTGAACGGTCTTCCATAGGATGTGGAAATAGTCTTGGCTGGGGGAGGTAGTCAGGGAAGAAGGAAAACCAGCACCAAACATCACTGCTCAGGTCCTGCTGGCTACCTGGTTTTTACTATAGTCCATGGAGACAGAAGATTTACAGTAAATTCATATAAAGCTGTCTGTCAAGAAAAGCTATTCATTCTCTATCTGTTACAAAGCAGTTATCTGAATGGGGCAGGAGGTCAATGTAGTTACATGAGGGCAACAAGACAGGGACACTGGTGGGTCCCTTGCTGCTTCTTACAAACTCATCCCCCCACTCCATACTTTTTTTTATTTCAGTCACTTTCCATGAAATGGAGACAACATCCGCAGAGCAGAGCAGAGGACTGCACGATGCTTCAGGCTGGAGCAACGGCATCAGCCAGAAGGAAAGGTGCTATTCTGCCCTGTGTTAAAATTATTCAGTGCTGTGTGTCAACCGGCCCTGGTTTCGAGAATTCATGTACAGTCATCTGCTCCTCACGTGTTTAATTGGTTTGAAAGATTAAGATGTGGAAATGTCAGAACTGGTCTGCTAAGTATCATAACCAAATTATGGCTAATATTATTCACTAAGACAGAGAGGAGAAAGAGAGGAATTTTACCATTACTATTGCAGAAGCTGTAGATGGATAAGAGCTTTCACATTACAGATACAATAAGCACGCTGTACATATATACACTGGTCCAACTGGATTGAATATATAAGAAATCCAAATTAATTACACTAAGCTCAATCATCTTGTATTAGTATATTCAAGAGACTCTAGTTATTCACATCGAGATCTATTGCAACTAAATTAATTGCAAATTAGTTTGTTTTTATATTTCACACGAACATTTCACCTTCTAAAGGTTATGTCAGTAACAGACATAGTAGTAGGAAATAGATGAGGCAACCCTCTTTACTATATGCCAGGTGAAATTAAAACTATCTCAGTAAGAATTTCCCTGTATTGCCCTGCCAGAAGCAGAATGAGCCTGAGGACTGTGAATCTTATGCACAGAAAGCACTTTCAAATTATTTACAGGCCAGGTCCAAAGCAGGCAGCTGTAACGTGAATTCCCCATTGCTGTCCCACTGAATACATTTCTACTTTCCCACTGGAATCTCTTCTCAGTGACCAATAACTCTTCATGCTTACTCAGTTCTGACCTCATCCGAACACATCAATTGGCCCAAATACCACAAAGCTTTCCTAGTTTTGTGATGTGGTCAAATTTCAGACAGCTCAACTGTCTTCATTTAAAAGAAGAGGTGATGATGTTCCTGAGAACTGAAAGGCAAGTGACAGATGCTTTATCCAGCAAGACATTCTGACCTTGAAGTCAGTGTATTGTGATTTGCCCATTCTATGAGTTATGCTACATCCTCTGTGCCTGTTTGTATAATTTGACAATTGTGCAGGGTGATCTAGGGATTATTTCATGACATTTTAGTGAGAAGTTGTTTTTTTTTTTCCAGTCTGTCTAGTGCTGAAATTTCTATTCCATGTTTCATGTAAATGTAAAGGATACACATGTGCATAATACTACTCATTCTTACCCTGTCAGCACCAGTGAGGCAGACTGTACCTGGCCTTTCCACAAGCATAGAGTAGTAATACATTAGAAAAAGTTTTCTAAAGAAATTTTCATCTGTTTTTCTTACTCTTCCTTTTTCTAGTCAGACTCCTATCTCTGGACAGGCATAAAACTTACATTTGGGGAAGAAATATATGTTAGCTCAGGACTTGAAAGAGCCATGGAGAAACTGAAAGCAATCTTTGGACATGTTAGCTGCCAAGGAGGTCCATGTTGTCATGAGATGGTATCTTAGGACTCCTGCAGTCCTCAGGTTGTAGGAGATGGGCTTCCTGGGGGCTAGCTGCTGGAAGATCCTATTGCCACTATTATTAGATAACCCATTGAAATTAAAGCATCGCTAGTTTTTTAGTGAGTAAAGAGTAGAAATCTTAATTTCTCCATGCATGTGATCAATCACAGAAACCCACACTATCTGCTCTGGTCACTGTAGGAACTGCAGGAGGTTGCTGGGTCCAGATGGCTTGGTTTATCACAGTACACTGCTGCATCTCTTAAAGAAGCTGCATGCCATCTGGGCAAATTTAAAGCTAAAAGGATCCTATGGAAACAGGTCTCTTTCACCTTGCCCTAGTAGTCTATCATCTACCTGTGCTTCTGACTGAGGTACGAATAAGAAACCTTATGGGAAGGTGCAATTACCAGGTCTTAGTGAAATAAAGACACTAATAATACATGACTGCACAATATTATTCCTCTTCTGATTTCACTATTTCACTTCTATTAATCATTTTAAATAGCTGAAAAGAGAGAACACAGCAAAAGAACAGACATAAGACTGATCTCTTTCCCTGCCAGGGAAACTTCAGGGAAGCACAATAAGTATTTGATGCTTTTTTTTCTGTGTATCTATACATATACATCTATTTCAAAATTAAAATAAGTGTAAGAATGCTAAATTAACACCTTCATTTACTACTTCAGTTTTGAAACATCTTTGCTCCCACCTCAAAAATTTTATAGCCTGGACAGCTTTATTTTTCTCCAGTAGAGCCAGAAAGCCTATTGAATCAATCTTACCTGTGCTAGAATTACGACTGTCTGAGTTTAAATACACATGCAAGCAGCTTCAAAATGTTGTGAATCACTTTATATATTTTTATTCACTACCTTCTCATAATTTAAGTAGCTAAGAAGTATGTGATCAATCATTCTAACAAATAATTTTATTCAACATTGTATAAAAGGCCCAGCATAGGCTCATGTGATCGTGCATGTGTATCACAGCATTTATACTGCCTAAGGCACATGAGCACCAAGGAGCAGCCTAGACCCAGCTGATTAAGCTGTAGAGCAAAACACCACCTCCGTAGTCAGAGGTATGACAGACAACAGTGGTTTATTGGACCAAGGAGTATAACAGTGTAATTTACTTCTCTAATACGAGTCATGTTCTCTCCTATTGTTTCCCCTTATAGAGTGAAATATGTAGGTGAGAGATTGCTGCACAGTTTCATGTGTTATGTCCCTTCAAAATTAGAGAGTAACAAACTGTCTTTACTAGCCAGTACATTTGCTATAGCACCATAAATCACTGAAAGAACAGGTGAACATCTACTAGTTTAAAAGTCAAGAAAACCTAAAAGACTTCATGTATCTGCCTAAAGCAATTTTAGAGCTACGGTACAGCTAGACAAAACACTATACTTCCTAACCCTGCCTATTTTATTCTATGTTTCTCGTCATTATTTTTTTGCTTATTGACAGGAAACTCACAATTTATAGAGTTTGGCTCAGGGCAAGTATTGAAAAGATTTCCCCCACACACCAAAAACCAACCAAACCAACAAACAAACCATAGTAATACAGGCCAAACCATTTTTTTGGTGCCTGCTTTTCTTTCACAACCAGAATTTGTAGCCTTCTTCCAGAAAAAGAAAGTATTGTCACAGACAATTTATAAAAAATAGCTTGCTTGTTTATGAAGCAAACACATGTAAAACTGATGAAATTATTAACGTCACAGTGTTAACTTTCTTCTCATAAATATCGTTTAACAATGCTGACATTGCAATTACAGTCCAATGTTCTGTCTCTTTGCTTATTTGCTCAATCTGTCAGTCCACCATGGGGGGAGACAAATTGTGGTGAGCATTTGACAATGCACAAAAGAGATATAAGACTATTCTGATTAAATCTTGGTGAAAGATTAAATGACTCTGAATACTTGCCAGGTTTTCAGACACAACATTTTTAACCAATGCTACTAAAATATTCTGCTCACCATAGGTTTAAAAACATATAGGGTAAAAATAGTGTATGTGGTTCACAGACTAGTCAGTTGTTATCTTTCAAAAGCAACAGATTAATAGCTGCCTTCATACTACGTGTCTCAGTGATATGCGTTATGTATTTTGCTGGATCAAAACCTATATTATAGCTTATCCATAACCAGACAACAAACCCTAAATGAATGAATCCTCTGATAAAAACTTTCTCATTGACATCAGAGGAAGAACATCACAGATTTGATTCTACATTACCAAGGGGAAAAAAAAGTATTAAACTGCTTTCAAATTCAATCATCCATGTAAGAGGACTATAGCCCAGGCAAATTTTGAATAGACTAGCTCCATACATTTCAGAGTCAGACAATTATTAAAAATGATAGAGTTGTTTTTTCCATGACTTTAAAATGCACTGTTTCTACTGACTTTAGCTGTGTAGGACTAGGTCTTTACTAGAGATTTTAGCAGGAAATCATAGAAAGAGGTAATGTGGAACATGTGAGCTAAAACTACTTGTTTACATTCCTATGGGTGGTTAAAGGTCTTGACTGTCCTTCTCTGTACAAAAACATACAAGAAATGGGAGGTCCAAACTGTTCATTACATTTTACTACTCAGAATCCATTTAATTTTGGCATTAAAGTCACCCTATACTAAAAAAGGACTTTGTTCTAGTACGTATTGTTTTCATATATTGTACTATAAAATATATTGGTCTACTCGTAGTCACAATATCAGAAAGGAGACATGTAAAATTTAATGTTTCTTAATCAAGGAATTGGAAGTGATAACACCAAACGTAGAGGCAATAAGGCACTAAACTCCCCATTTGGAGAATTATATCCTGCATTTATAATGCAAAACACACACTGAAACCTGTTCGTCTACACTGGTTTTATATCGGATGAGGATTTCCTCTTAAATTTCTATTCTAATAAGATTTTTTTTTTTTTTGTTTTCCAAACTAATATTTTTGTGAAAGAATAAGACTCAACTAGACAGTTTGGGCCTTTTATTTACAATTGATGAGACACGTATTGAAACCAAAACACATTTCAGACATTTCAGAAGTCTTCAACAGACATATGTTTACCGTCTGAGTGAATGAGAGTATTGTATTTGCTTTCTGTTTCATTAGATCTGAAGGTTGAAAAAGAGTCTCATATGCTCACAATGAAAACATATTTTGATTTATGATATGCCAGATTTCAATGATGATTTCTTTCAAAAGAGAGAGAATCCTGTGTATGGGTCTCATAAAATATTTCGATAGCATACAATAAAAACAGAGAACTAAGAAATTTAATTCTCACAGTTTACAGAAATAAATGAATGAAACTGAAAAAGAAAACCCTTTAAAATGAAGCATTCTGCTTTTACATGCATGACAGGCATCCATTAAAACTGATATGAAATGGTGAGCTGGGGAAAACCTAGAAACTAAGACCTTTTTATTATTATCTTGGTTACATAATTTGAAATAATAACAGTTGTCTACCCCAACAAACTGTTCTTACTTACACCTCCCTGTGCATTCTTTTCAAATTTGCCATATGTGGAATTTTTATATATAAAAATCGACATGATTCCAGATGTGATAAATGAATGATTAGTAGTGATTTTTAGGTTCACCTCCAGCAAATACTTAAACTATATGTAAGTTCAGTAGAGCAAGTGATCTCAAAGTCCACGTGTCTGGCAGAGCAGTGTGTAAAGTGCTAACTTTAGAAAAGATCCTGTACATTTACTGCCCAATCCTGACCTTAACTTCAGTGATAAAAGGCCAGCTGATAGTGGTAAGAGAAGAATCGGGCCCCTACAGCTTAGGTTTCTAAGATCTTCTCCCCCTTGCTTCCCCCTCCTTCTACAACAGCTTGAATTCCTGTGTTCTGATTAAGATAGATGGAGTATTTGCATCCTATCCATATTCATAATCTTCCTTCTCAGTGTCAACCCAAAATACCGCATTTGTTACCCAGGCAGACACATGCAATGTCTTCAGAAGGTTTTGCATAGATGGATAAGGACACATCCCTTTTCAAATTTTGCAGAGTAAGTGGCCACTAGGTGAATTCATGCTGTTAAAGTACTAAGAGACCAGAACAAAACCCGTGTCTTTTGTGTGTGACAGAAACTGTAATTAATGATTTCTCCCCTTTTTGCTAAAGAAAAAAGGGAGATGTGCTGTTGACAGGCATTTTATTAATGGTTTCTACCATCTTAGTATACATAAAAGGCATTATTGGTTTCAGTGGTAGCTTAAAAGATTTTTGGTTTTTTTTTAAGGAATGTAGGAGATGTTTCATGGATGAAAAATGAAGGCAATCTGTCCACTGCCACTGAAAGTTTGGGTTTCAATACTAAAATTGAAACTATTGTGACAGTTCCTATTGTATCTTTTAACCATCTGCCTCCTGCTGGCACAATCAATGATGGCATCTGCAGGGACATGGTCACCCTTACCTAGTTTTTCTCTTATTTCAGCAACAAAACTTGTCAATACTATGTCTCATGGTTGCTTTTCCAAGGAGATTTATCAACCATCTAGGTGTGACAGTGACTGTTAGTCTGTTGTATTGGGAACCAATAGGAGATAAATATTCAGCCTGGCACACAAGAAATTAGACATGCATTTTCCAGTTGCAACAATGGCAGCTGTCTAATCCAGAGGCCAGGGCAATGATGGTTTGCTCTTAGACCTTGCCTATACTATGGAATTAAAGTGAATAGGAATAATACAATACGACATTACTTTTGGAACTATATTAATTAGGAGAACACAACGATCCTGCATGCAATTTGTGCACATTTTCCTCACAAAAAAAAAAAAAAAAAAACCCAACCAATCCAACAAACAACAAAGTAAAGTAATTTTGAAATATCCCAAGTGAACAGCTGAAAATAAGAGGCCAAATCTTAAGTCTATAAATGAAAGGCGGCAGCTTGACTGCTAAGATAGAGCTATGCTCATTTACACTGGTTAATGGGCTTTCCGTTGCTTATGGACAGACAAGAAAACAGCCATTTGTCTAGGTTAGTACTCCTGCAGCAACACTTGGGGAAAATGTTTTGCTTTGCCACTGATTTGTGAACAACTTAATAACTTCTGTGAACCAACAAGGAAGCAGACATTTACCACATGCATTCACAATAATGTAATCAGAAAACATGTCGGGCAAGGGATTTACAGCAGTTTGCACACTCCTTTCTAGACAGAAAGAACCATGTGGCAAAAGGCTCTCCCTCTCTTTTCTTGAAGGTTTGCCTTAATATCAAGCGCAGAACTTTTTTGTGACCATTCAGCTCAGCATCAAAACTGACAAGAGTGTTAAAAATATCTGGATCAATTAATAAAATATCTGCCCCTTCTCTAAGCAAATGTGCCATTCTTTTAATTCAGGTTTTCTAACTCCATTTCTAAAAGTCCTGAAAGAAAACAAAAAAAAAAAACAAACAAAAAAAACAACTATGTTTTGGGAGGCAGCTGAAAATGCACTGTTTGCACACTGATGTATACTCTCAGCCATTCATTTTTCTCTGGGAATTTTTATGTAAGCTGCCTTATTGGGAATATGCTAATGACATCCGCCATGATTACTGATTTTCTTTGAATCGCTATTCCTCTGTGGGCAAAGCAATCAGAAAGGGAGAACAGGAGATTTACTTCTTGCTTGTGAGCCTTCTTCAGCCATCTGCTCTATCCTGATTCATTTGAATAAGATCTGCAGTTTTAGATTCTTTACTCTGGCAGTCTGAAGCATTTTAAAGCTTGAAAGGAGTTAATAGTTATCTATCAGTGTCACAAATGTGGTATTGCAATGCATTCGAAGAACAAGTTTGCCTTCCAATGGTTTACAGGGCCAGATTAATTTTATTAAAGTAAAAAATTACAATGTTCTTTAACAGCTTCATTATTTCAGACAAGTCTTTTGTGAGCACATTTATTATCTGGAGCACAGAGTATAAAAGCTTAAAGAAAGGGAACTAATTTATAAAGCAAGACTATTTTAAAAATGGAAATTGTTAATCTATTCCCCTCCTCCTTCCATGGAAAAAAAAAAGAGGGCAAAATTGTGATTGATATAATGAAAATACAACCTCGTAAAACAAACTGCGGTACTGAATTTTTGTACCTGTGCTTTTACCTGGATGAATTTCTGAGGTACATTTATGCAAGGTCATTTTGATTTAAACAAAGGTGCTATTTAGCTGTATCAAAATTCAATTAAATTCTTCTCTCAAATGAAGTATCGGCCTCATATTACAAGTTTCCTTTGCATAGTGATAACGATGCGCATGCTTTATTTTTTCTTAATAGAATGCCAGTTTTCTGCTGGTTTATATGGACACGCTAGGTTTAAAACAGCGCCGCTAATTGCCAAAAGACCATTTTGTACAACAGTAATGGCAAATGAGCAAGAGGACGACATCCTATCAAGACAGAAGCAAGCACAGGCGAATACAGAGGCATTCAGAGAACTGTATTGTGTACTTAAGTGCAGTCTTTTCACAAGCAAGCAGCTTTTGAAATGTTTAGGGGAATTAGCGTCTGGGATTCAAAAACTTCTTTGCTTATCACAGAAATACTGTTAATGAACACAAAATTAGAGCCTCTAATCAGTCCTGCAAATTAGTTCATAATACCTATAAAAACAGAGGCCCTTCTAAGAAATGAGAGACAACCTTTAGATTAGAAAGCATTATATAATAATCTCCAAAGCACAAGATGCCCCATTTTGTTACCTTTGAAACCAGAAATGTTAATGCAAAATTATTATTCAAATGGAACAGTTTGTCAGTTCCTTTGGTGCGGCCACAGACGTCAAATCCTCTGCCTACCATTTCTACTAATTTTTTTTTTAAATAGTCTTTTCTGGTAGCCCCTGTTGACTAGTGTCCCGATTTCTCCTTGTCTTTTTAAAAACAGAATGACCACACAAAAGCTTGAAATGGCAGTGACCTCCCTGCTAGAATTAGTTATTGGGAGACACTTTCTATCAACTAACTTCAGCTCCTTTCAGAGTTCTCAAAAAGAGAGCTGCAACTTGAGTGAAGAAAGAGTACTTATTCGAGAAAGGGTTTGCCCGTTCTCATTCAAACGAAGGGAACTTACAAACACAATTTGTGTTTGCTTTTAATTAGAGGTGCAACTAAACCAAACCATACATTACAGGGATCTCTGCATTTATGACTTGGTTATTCTGGAGATTAGAAACAGCAACTAAAGTTTCTTTTGGTTTAAAGATGTATCAATCTTTTAAATTTTCTATTCCACATCTCACTAGAGGACTGGAAATCCAGACCTAATTTTTATGCTGTTTTTTGTAATCAGTGTCAATGTAGTTCCATGAATCTTGAGGACTGGTCTCAACTTTATTTTTACTTTGATATACTGTATAAAGCAAGCAGTTCTGAGAAACATGAATAAAAACAGAAAAGCCGAATTCTATTTTAATAATTCAGAAGACAAAATTCTGAACATCAAATTAGGGATAGGCAGGTATCCAATGAAATACAGAGGAGAAGAAATCACAGAAACAACAGTGCTATTTTCAAAACAACATAGACACCTCACTATTTTGCTGGTCAGGTGTATTACACATAAAACACATATAGGGCAATATTAAGTCCTTTTAATTGAGAAACATTTTCTTGTCTTGCATTTGCATTGCTCTTTCTTCCTAATGACAGCGTACCTTATTGCTAAAACTTTGTGCAATACAGCTTGCTTATTTCATGGTTAAAGCCACTTACCACATGAAGCTCTGGCTCTTTTAAGTACGCAGCAGAAATATGTTACTCTCCTCCTCAATGTCTCTGTAGTCTTAACCGTTTTTAGGCTCTTTATTCCTATTAAAACCCCCCAACAAACTGATTACCTATCCAAGCAAGAAGTTTCTGAAAAAAGAGAGTGCCAAATGCTAGTCCCCCTTGAAAAGCTGAGGGGAAAGTAGAATATCTTCAACTGAAAAGTACAGTAACAATATCAGTTAGTAGGTCCAACCCTCTCCCATATTAATAGCCAACAAGTCCAGGAAGGTCTACCAATTACATTTCCCACCATTAAAAAATACCACATCTTCCCTTCTGCAAATGACAAGTGCACAGAGTTCAGCTTTGGGATATGGGGCGGGGGGGGGGGGAATGCAAAATACCCCAGTGCTAGTTCTCCATAGGCTGCCTTTCAACAAAATCAGGGTATGGCAAACTTTCAGCCCTTGTAAAAATACGCAACTCATGAATGCACCATTTGTCATAGGCACTTTACATAGTACTAATTACATTGATGTTTGACAGCATTAAGATCTTTATACTTATTAACTTGAATGTATGAAATGATGGTGACAATGATGAGGCTTCAAATATTTAATCCAATTTTGCTGCATATCTATTATATAATTTACCTATTAAAAAAACAAAAAACAGAAAAACAAAAAAAAACCCCACAAACAAACAAAAAAAAAAACCCAAAAAAAAAAAAAAAGAGAGAGGGAAAAATAGTGAAACTGTAGACCTAAACTGCAAGTGAATCCCGCTAAACCTGAGAATTTCTTTTAGGCAATAGACAAGTACTAGCAAATTCTTTTTACTACAATTTTTGTCTCTTGAAATTGAGGTAGGTAAATAGGTAGGTAAATAAAGAGGATTCTCCATTAATGAAGGATGCAAAGTTAAAAAACAACAAATGACCAAAAGAAGCCTCAGAAAACAATCAGGTAAACTATTGTGGAGTCCCCAGATGAGATCTAGATACACTTGTTCCTTGAGTCTCTCCATAAATATATGTGGAAAATGTGCCCAGTTTTAAATGGTAGGTACTAATTTGTTTTCCTATGTATTCTTTATTATTCAGATATTAGAGTGGGAACTACTCTTTAAAGTGTCCAAAAAAAGAGCACACCACCGTGTGTAAACATTGGGATAATTCAATTTTGTGTAAGTTATCTTCTATCGGTGAGAGTGGATATACAGAGACTAGCAAACCACTGGCATAGCTGCATTTATAGTTCTTTTCTGAATACTCTGTATTTCTCATCTGTTCTATAAAATGGAAAAAGGATTTCCTTTCATTTGTATATGATGTTATTTGGAACTGTTAATCTATCATGTAGGCACAGTCAAATGCACCTTGTAATTAACACAAACCAAATTCATTGCACTTAGGTGGGATGCTAGTTAATGTACACACAAGACAATTGCTCATACAGCCTGCTCTGGAAGTTGAAAGCCTTTCATTTAATGCATAGAAGAAACCTAATGTGATTTGTAAAGAGGCAGGTATTTTTAAATAACCTGGAGAACGGAAGAGGGACAAAAAAGACAGGAATAAAATTCCTGGCTTACAATACTACAAAACATATGTTTCCCAGACAACATAACATCTACATTTTTTCATATTAAAATAAAAGTGATGAACTGCTACCAAAAATAGAACATAATTCAAAATCTTTTGAATGGTCTTCTAATTTGGATCCAGTTCCAAATGAAAGATGAAAATGTTCTCAGGTTATATTTCTGGGAACCACATGACCCACAATCTGATCATTTGTCTGACAAAGGGCAGAATTTCTGCATGGTATGTATACTATGCTCTTAAGTTCCTGACATCTCTTAGCACTGAGAATTCCTAGTTTATGCAGCCATACGGATGTTTCCATATAATTAGTTTAAATAATATGGAGTTAAATGCAAAGATTTTTTTTTTTTTTCCTCTCATCACATTCCAAGAAACAGTTTCAGTAACTCAGTTAAGTTGAATCGATGGACGTTATACCTTTGTGTATGTTACGGGCAGTCATTGACTGAGAAAGGAAACTCTGACTTTGGGAGTAGTAGACAGATGTCAGGATAGCTGACAACTTGAAGACACAGAGAACACCAGATTAAATGTGTACACTTGTGGCAAACACTTCAGTCCAGCAAAAAAAAGGCCATGCACAAACTTGACTTCCGTAAGAAAGCACAATCCAGGACACAGTGAAGGTAATGGAAACTGCCTCTCTGTGCTGCTTTGCCATCAAAATTTAGCAAACATCCAGCAATTGCTACAATACATTCTTGCAAATCTCTGTGCTGTCTACACAAAAAAAAATAAAATCTCACATGCCGTAAACGTATTTAAATAATGGATGCATTTAACATCACAGCCATACTCTTGATGCTCAAAATACCTTTAAACCTCAACAATAAGGGGAAAGGGAGCAGAAACCAAAATGCTGCAGGAAAACATGATTGAGTTAATCATTAGCTATCACTCCTATGGATTAATACACTGATCAATAAGCTTTCGTTAACCACTAAATAAATGGTTTGTATTTCCTCAAGTCATACACTAGTGTAAAAACAAGAACAAGGAGAAGTCTTGACCAAGCTTCATATGAGAGTTAATTAAGCTTTTGGAGTAATTGTCTTCTCATAAACCTCAATAGAGTTCTCTCCGTTCCTTTCTCAGATACTGAATTCCCTATGGATTTTAATTTCCTTCTCCAGTTCCTAATTACTGTACTCCACTCAGGTTCCAGTTATCTTGTTTTCCCCCCTCTGAGTGCTGTTTTACTCCTTTCAGTTCCTTACTCCTCCTCTTCAAGATCCAGTTTCCCCATTCAAGCTGTTTTAACCACGTTATTCTGGGGAGTCATTTAGTATGGTTTTTTTTCTGCTACTGACGGAAATCCTTGACTATCGCTAGCAGACAAGATTTTGGGGTAAAAATAGAACACTGTTCTCAACATGCTGCGTTAGCCAGTCTTGTTTTTTCTTGTTTCTGTTTTTTTTTTTTTTTCTCTCTCCCCCCCTCCCCCCCCCTTTTCTTTTTTCTTTTACCCCCCCTCAACATCAATTCATCAGTTATTTCTGTGCAAGCTAGCCTATGCTTTGGGGTTACTTTGCTGAGAAATAAGCCCATCTGCTTACAGAATTTTAACAACCTTACTTTAGATGGAAATGCACAGACCTAAGATCTGCAGGCTGCATGAGCACATTAAACTACAGTCTGATGTATCTTTCTCCAGAATGATTTGAATGCTTCCCCCAAAACAAAGACCAAAATCAACAACAAACATAAGCAAGAAAAAGAAAGCAAAAAACAAACTCTCCAGTCACCCTGCAATTTCTTTTCAAGAATGGTACACTCTGTATCATGGAGTTGTTTCAAAACACACATGCTAGGAAAGATTAATTTTGTATGTAGTCTTCCTCAAAAACATCCTAGCAAACACAGCTTATGGAATTAAAAAAAACAAAACCACAATGCTGTACCTTTTATGGTACAAAAATCAAAGGTTGCTCTTCCTGCTACTGGTTTTACTCAGCAGTAAAGAGAAAACCTTGCAAGTGTTGTTTACACAGTACTAAATCCTTGTAAAGTCATACTGAAACAAGTCTGCTATCTGACCTAGCCCTTAGGGCTACTTAAACACCTGTGGATTTATAGAGTTCAGATGTCTACAAGGTCTGTGCTGAAGTTCATTTCCAAACCTGTGCCCCATGTGAAGTGCTTTGTTGGCACAGTTAAGCCATTACTACTTGTTTCTGGTTTGTAAGACAATCACATTATGAAACAGAAAGAGTTACAAATTAAAATACTTATCTTTAAACACAGACTGTAAATGTGCATAATGGCTAAATACTCAAACTACAATTTTTTATTTGCAGAAGCTTAGATTCACTAAGGGGGGGGGGGGGGGGGAGAGTAGGGAAAGAGAAGAATTAGCCTCATCTGTATATCTGTAATTCATTCCCCAGCAGGACATACACATTTACAACATATATCAGAGGATGAAGTTGAAGTAGAGCATTCATTGTGCTAATATAGTAAGCATTATTAGATAAAACCCAAACAACCTCTCACCCCTCTCAGAAAATAAACTCTCCTGCACCCCAGATCAAGTAAAAGTAGCATAATACAATCCACAAGCATAATAGGACAGAGTATCACCTAAACTTTGTAAAACTCTAATTAGCTGGACGTCTTACTGCTTAAATCCTGGTCCCACATATGCCTGACTTGAGCAGAACCAAGATTACATTGTCCAGTGGGTTTAAATAAAATATACCCTAAGCACCATGAATCTCTAAAAGCCAAAGGTGTTTGCTTTCAGTCCTTTCAAAATCATCACGCATGGACGTTTACAATTAAGGCCACCTAATTATTATTCTGTGGCTCAGTTATACTCACTTTATTTAGACTCTTTACTACTGGGTGTATACTCGGAAAAGTAAAGGCAATTGCATGCTTTCAGTATGTTTCTTATAACTCTCTTCACTATGACTGGTAAATTTCAGGTTTTCTATGGGGTCTCCAAAGGTTTCAGAAATACACAGCCTCACTTAGATGAGACAGAAAAGCAGCAACTGTTTAGAAGCCTTCACTGCCCCAGGACCCATAGGAGCACTAGGCTGAGCTCAGCTGCAGAGTGCATCAGTGACACGTGGTTTTATTGAGATTTCACAATACTCATGATTTTTCAGAGCCACAGTTTCTTAAAATGTCTTATTTCTGAAAATATGATCCCAGTATATCCTAAGAGTTCATGAAAATGAAAGCAAGTAATAATAAAAGACAGAATAGAGCTTTTTTTTTTTTTTCCTTTCTTCTCTCTGTTCCCCTCTGGTTCTTTAATGTCATGATTTTTAAGCCAATCTCATAATGCATGAGTGTGCCACCTTAATTTGCTAATGCTGGGACTGGTAAGATTGCTTCCTGGAGCTCTGAGCAAATGCACACTGAGAAAGAGCTTCAGAAAAGCATGCAGTCTGTGATTTTTTTTAAATTTTATTTTTTAACTACTAAGCTACCTTCACTACACGAAAGAGAGTGAGACAATTGCTGCTCTTGCTGTCATCCCACAACTACGATGGCTTTAGGGAGGTTTGTGCTGCCAACAGAGAGCAGGGAACAGTGGCTGCACATGGCTGTACCAAGGCTGGTTCTCTCACGCGGGCACAAGGGATGTATCTCTACGCTCACTCAATGTTTAGTGCTGTACTAACCTAGAGCAACAGCAGATCTCCACGTATTGCATCTGAGCCACTACTGCAGCTGCTTAGAGTTCACATTGGTAGGGTGATAAATTAAGAGTTACATAAATGCTAAATGCTCTTAAAAACAGACTTGGAAAAAAAATAAAAATAAATTCAGAACTCTCCTGGAATGCAAATTCAAAATTAGATCCCTTTTAAAGTGCAGAATAATAAAAACAGCCATCATAAATTTATCTTCTTTCTCTTTTACATTCTGCTCAGTGTGGCTTTCAGTAGGTAGGTGTTTATAGTAAACCACTGCCATGCTTGGCCTCTTGTGGATCTATCCTGTTTACGCATTTCTAAATCTTTTTTATTGCTTCTGACAATATGTTGCCTTTATATCTATTTATATTGGCTTTATTGTTGGGATATCATTGTGGTGCTGAATTACACTAAAAAAAAAAAGTATCTGTTTATCTAGTAGGGTTTGGTTCACACAAAGCCCCTTTGGGGCTTTTTACCATTTATTTAATATACATTTATACACAGATACATGGTTGCTCTGTACCAAACATACAAGGATGTAATTATTGCCACCAGTGCTATTACTAAGCAAGGAAAAAATGACTCAGGCAGAAGCAAGAGATGACACAGCCAACGCAAAGTATTTCTCTCAGTTGTCTTCCATGCTGAGTCCTTGAGGTCTAAGGCTGTATCAAGTGCCCAGCAACTAACCGACAGTCCATGCTATCATTCTTTTCTTGTCTGTCTTTATGCAGAGAATTGAGCCCTCACTAGGAAATATCTCTTCTCCCCACTTAATGATCAGATTCTCATTTATCACCAATTGTCAATTGCTGCAGATCTCTCCATCCAATCCCATATATTGCTCATTCTCAGAAAGACTGAATGACTGCTGTGCACTACATAGGCAGAGGAAAAATACGTGAGAACTGCAAGCAACTCTTATTCACATTACTATTTATACAGCCAAAGTTTATAATATACCTTTGTTCTGACAGCTGCTGGGAGATGTAAAAGTAGCACCAGCTGAGGGAACAAGATGAATCTAATCTTCTGTTTGCAAATCTGGGAGAAACTCAGAATTTCTATCTACAGGTCTTTACCAATGGCAGAAAACCAAGGCAATACAGAGGCAAGGAGATGAAGATCAATTGAATTCCACATACTGAACATGAGATTCACTCACTTGACTGCCTAAAATTCCCTATACGTAGGCCTGCATCAAATGCATTTGCAAATCAGTGCAGAGGCTTCCCCTCTGCTCTGAGTCTGCATGGACCAAATCAGCTATGTTTGGCATGTGGGGTCATGCAGCAAAAGGCAGAAGCCAGAGGTTCAAAGTCAAAAAACCCCTCATCCTGTGTCACAGGTGTCTCTCTAGGATATATATACCTTGGCCCACACCCAGCCTCTCAGGTGCTGGGGAAGGAGGGTTAATCTGAGACCCCTGTGGATAGCTCAGTTCTCAGGTCAGGGGTAGTCAGGGCAGTCAAGAACAAGACAGAGGAAATAGCCAAAGTGGGATGTTGAGTATCAGGGTGGGAAGGTAATGGTGAAAACTCCAGAAAGAGCATTTAAAGTATGTGGAATAGAGATATCCAATTTACTTCATAACAGCTTGGCAAGTAGCACAAGGAAGCTCCCAGCGGCACTACAGCAAAATGGTTTTACATTGTTGGATGTGATAGCATAGTGAGGCCATAGAAGTGGCTGCTGAAAAGTAGAGAGGAAAAATGAAAGGTAATGAGTCTGAATTAAGATGAATAGACCAGTGGACAATTAGCTAGTTTGTCAAAGGAACAAACAATCATTAAAGGAAGCCTTTCACAAAGTACAACCATTTATATAAGGGATGCAGTAAAGAGGACATCAATTTTGCAAGACTTCAATTGAGCTTGATCTTATTCCTAACAAGGCTGATTCTCAAAGACTCAGTTACTTGCCACCTTCAGTGGGAGTGTAGTACTAGATATTTGATTAAACTTTCTTCCTAATATTTGGTTTGCTGGGGGAGGGGTAAGGTTTTCTGAATCATTAGTATACTTAGATGAGACAATTTGTTTCTTCTGTTTGAAATAATTCCTACTGCAATAAACTGCTGTATGCAAATGCTAAAATACAGATTTTCAGAGAGCTATAGAGATATTTTTAGGTTTTCAAGTATTAAGACAAAATGGCATCATTTTGTATCTAAGTCTGAATTTTAATGAGCAGCTCTATTGATAATTACTGAACATTACATTTATAGAAAAATGGAATATCATAAATACAGGATTGTGCCATTATCTACATATGTTGCATTTCTCCCTACATACAGAAATCAGAGAGTTTAATTTCTATAGCAGTGGAAATATGGCAATTTACACCAGAACTATTAGTCAGAATGTAAAATTAGATCCAAGCCAATGTGTTGGCTCAGTTTTTAAAAGTTGGATCTAGCTAAATTTTTCATATATGCTTTCATTTCTGCCTCACTGGGAGAGGCACAAGTCTGTATTTGTTCCATAAGGTCATTACAGAAGATTCTTAGACTTTTAATGCCATTTATTGTGGTGCAGCAATACTTGTGACCTAGGTCTTAAACAGCATTAAAGTGCACAGCAGCAGATCAGGAAATCCCAGTAAAATCTGATAGAAATTTTGTTAAGATGAGTTTTATTTCTAAAGGTTATATTTGTGTCTGGAAGGATTAGTAAAAAATATTAAAAGAAAGGAAAAAAAGACTAGAAAATGTGATTTACGATTCCTACTCTATAGCAAAAAGAAATGTGTTGGGTTTTTGTTTGTTTGTGCTTCTTTTTTGTTTGTTTCTTTTTTTTTTTTTTTCCTTTGGGTTTGGGTTTTTTTGTTGTTGTTTTTTTTTTTAAATTGTGAGTTTTAAAAGCATCCAGGTTTCCTTAAGCAAAGATACAATTGCTGCTCTCTTGAGATGGAATCTCTCTAATTTGGTTAATTCTATAGCTAAGTTGTGAATATGGAACACACACTCAGGAGAAGAATGATTTAGATATTAACACAGCAATTTTGAACACAGAAAAACTGATGTGCAAATTCTTCATCCATTCTCTTAACACTGCTCATTTTGGCACACACTTTAACAAGCGGAAAATACATCAATTAGCAATATAGATCTTAACAGTATGAATGTACACAACTAAGCATATAAAAAAAGAGGATACTGGACACAGCTTAAAATTTTGGAAGTTGGCTTTCTACTCATATTTCTATAAGCATAAGCACTTTGAGATTTTTATACAAAATGTAAGTACATACCATTGTTCATTAGTGTTATTTTGTAAGTAGTAACAATTGGATAAGCAGAAAAAAATATGTAATAGAATACAGGTGTACGCTACTTGTAGCATGAGCAATAAAGTGGAATGTAAAACCGAGAAAAATGAAATGTCTTTTTCTCCAAAACAATGTAAGTGTTAATAAAAAAATATTCTTTTATAAACTTTCGAAAACCTGACTCCTCCTTCTCCAAACATATACACAGTCTAAGTTCATAGTTTCACTGTTTCTCTAAATTGAAGTTTAAAGTGGTTTTGTTTTCTTTTAAACTATAGTGACTGTGGGAAAAAAATACACACTGTGCAGGGTATTCTTTTAGGTGCATATTTTCTATCATTGTTATTAATAATAATAATAACAAAAAAAAAACCAATGTAGAAGATCAAACCAGAAGGAGCCTTGAATATATTTGCTGGGAATTGCCTCAGGCTAAACACCAGGGACATGAAACAAACTGTTCTTATCACCTTTTTCCAAACACAGCGATTTAAATTTACAATGAAAGTGCCAGCACCAGCTGCACTTTAAGAAAGCACCACATGTCTTGATGAGCTCCAAGAAAATGGAAAAAAGCCCAGTTCAAGTTGGAGGTGTCATCTTCCTCTAGCCAGCTGGGTGACACAAAGCTGAAAGCGATGAAGTGCTAATTAGAGGTTGATGAACAGAATCTCAGCGTGGAAACTTGTCGAAATAGCCTCGACTGAATCATAGCCTTATACGGCTGCCCTTATCTCCCCATACAGAGCACTGTCAGAGCCAGAAAAAGGCAGTGTCAATCCAAATATCTATATGGCTAGGTTACATGTTTTACCTCATATCATATGTCCACTTTATCTTCGAATTATTTTTAAATTACCTTAATTTTTTTAAATGCAAATATATCTTTGCCCTAGATAGTTCCTTTAGAATGTCTAAACTCTATTTCAAAAGGAGCAATCAGACTTTGATTTGTGGGTTTGTTGGTTTGTGGGGTTGGGTTTTTTTTTTTTTTTTTTTTTTTTTAATAAATATATTCCCTTTTTAAATAAATTCCCTAAAGGGGGAAAAAAAAAAAAAACCAAACTTCCAATATCAAGCAAGAATAAGCAAATAGCTGTTTCTTAATGAGAGATATGAGTAAGACCACACAAAAGAAAAATGAGGAAATGCACTGAAATTAAAAACTAAAAGTTCACACTTAGACTAGGTCTGTGTTTAGAATTACTCTTCCCTGAAAAGAAAGGCAGGGGGGAAGGCTTTAGCTGGCAGGCGAGTTTGATGATTTTTTTGTTCTTTTTAAATAATGTTGATGTTGAAGTGCTGGCTTTTTTTGGCGAGTATCTTATTCTAATTGGACCTAAAGCAGAAATGTTTAGCAGTGCTGACAGGCAAGTACAGGCAGGGCGGTTTCACTTCTAGAAACAGCAGGAGCTACTGCTCCCACAGCAACAGCAGGTGTTCCAAGCTGGGCTGGCAGGACACCAGAAGGTAACTACAGCATTTTCACAATGCTATCTCTTTCGCTCTTCCCCCCACCCCACATTTCCCCCCTTTCTTCCACCTTATCTATTCATCCTAACTACTGCTATCTTCACTGAGCAAACATTAGCATCACTACATCCCTCCAGGTCCTGAATCAGCAAAGCCCTTATGCACTTGTTACTGGTTTCAGTGGGAGACAAATCTGTGCTGAATATTAAGAGCAAATATTGAGGTTCTGCTTATTCTGACTGTCAAAATCCAATTAATAAGAGTGAAAATCTGGAGGTGGAGAAGAGAGTTGAAACCATTCCCATGCTAATGCAGATGCACGACACTGCAGCGACAACTGCTCTGTGTACTCTGCTAGAGTCACATATATTTGGGTCATCAGCTTGGCATCAGAATATTTTACTTGGCACTTTTTAGAAGCTTTTTCAAGTTACACTGCATCAACACCCATCGACTGACTTTATGACAAGTACCTGTTTCCTATTAATGTATCTGGCATTTTGTAAAGGGTATGTAGGAAAACCATCATGTGAATATCATGTAGTTTGTGGGATAGAATATCATCAGGACTATATTTCATCAATAAATGAGTAATTCTGTAACATCTTTCAAACCATATGCTAACAAGCCCAGCAAAAACAACCAACACAGAACCGAAACATTCACAAGAGCCTTTCCCCTTGTACTCAAAATTTTATTCCTGGGAGATGTTACATATTTCTGTACAATTTCTGCTAGCTAATATAATGTATTTTTTGATATAATCTGAGGGCATGAACATATAAAATATCAAAGTTGCAGACCTTCGTTGAAAAGATGAAAACTTCAGAAGTCTCAACACAAAAGAATACAACCCTTTCCCTGAAAACCACACAATTTAGGAATAAAAATCCAGAGCCATGATCATTTTATGTAATCCAATATGGGCTACACAAAAATCATACTTTAAATATTTAATACCTTATAAGTGATGAAGGACACTTTCATATCTGTAATTTCAGTCAGTTCTGTTAGCCTATTGCTTCAGAAACCTAGTGCAGATTAATTGTTGTCTCAAAAAAAAGAAAAGAGAGAATCCATGCTCTTTTGAAAATGTCAACTCCCATTAAACCAGCTCTCCAAAATAATGATGTTCATCTGATTTTTCCCTCTTTGATTAGGCTTGTATAATTCTGTATTATCTTGGTAGCTTTGATGCCCAACAAGATTAAATTGTCATGTACAGTATATTGCATTTATAATCTGAATTAAAAAAAAAAATTACTTATAAGGCACTCAGAATCAGTATCTAGGGACATAGCTACTGCATTTACATAATTTACACCACTGACATGCCATTATTTCCTAATTATTTATGGCCAATTATCAATCACTGGTCAGAATCAGTCACTATAATTATTTCCCTACATCCTCTTAGATGCAAGAGACAGTTTAATCAAGCCTCAGCGCAGCACCAAGGTATGCATTTCTTTTGCAAAGTGAGACTTTTTTTTTTTTTTTTTTGCTGTCTTACGTGTGGATTTTCTTCCATTTGAGGAAAAAATATTTTAACTACAAACTCTGAATAAAAGTTTTAAAGCAACATTTTCTTACTTCTGACATGTACTCAAAACTCTTGTACGAAACACTCAGAAAGGATTACCCAGAAAGAAAAAAAAAAACCAAAACAAACAACAAAGCACCATCCCCACCACCAAAACTGATTTAGTAGAAGAATCCTGTTCAACAATAATATGATCGCATTGTCCACCTTCTTTTCCAATTTTTCTTTCAGTACATTCATTTTTTCCTTTTGTATTTTATAAAAATGGACAAAATAATAGCTGATTTCTGCCCTCATATCTAGGTTTCACTTCCACTCAAATCAGTCCTCAAGCATGCAAACAAAAATCTGCATTTGAATTCCTAATGATTCCTACCATTGTCTCATTGCTGCTACAACCTGTCAATCACTTCTGAAAAGTGCTAATCACTCCCAGAAATCCCAGTCTCACAGACAAAAGTACCAGTCACAAAAAAAATAATACCAATTGGTCACGGGTGGAAGGCAAATCTCACTAGGGATCTAACTGCACAATGGAGTTTATTAAGTCCATTTTGCTATAGTCTAGCTCTGCCAGCAGCATCCAACAGTTTCAGACTTTAATTTCAAAGTCAGCTAAAATCCACCAAAGTAACTTATATTCATTAGCTAGGCTTTAAGTGAACTGCTGTGAAATCTCTTGGTTGCAAGGGCCCTTAGTAGAAGTGGCAGCTTTCATTTTCAATTTACAGAGACTAGATCTAGTCAGAAGTTAGATACTTCTTTCTTAATCGCTTTGCTTTTTACAGGCATGGAGTTAATTCCAAAATTGTTTCTTTAATTAATTGTAGATATCTTTGACCAATAATAAACATGAAAGAATATTTTGCTGTTAATACTCTGTACTGAACCATTCCTCTCTGTTACAGCATTTAACTCTAGTAAAAAGAAGCAGTAATATTACAACGTTCAACTCTAGTTGAAGGAAGTAGCAATGATGCGTATATACCATGCATCATAAAGAACCGTTGCCTCAGGTCACAGAAACTGTATTTTATATTACAAAGGGGAAGGTGGTTAATTCAGTAGTCTTGACATCTAGACTGCTGTATCCTAAAAACCACTTTTTTTTTTTTAAAGCCTCAGTGCAGATTGCACTGTTTGCATTTAAAACTATAAACACAGACTGTTTTCCTGTTACATCAACTAAATACTTAAGTATGTTTGATCTTAATAAACTATAATTAAGCAATATAGAGTAATTACCTTTTAGAAATCCCTATAGTGATTATTACCTCTGGAGTTGACTAGAGGAGGCTAAGAATGTGCAATAATTGATTTCTATTGGTTATATGAATTTACTTCCTACTTCTTAGAGAAGCAAAATATTTTAAATAGATGAAACTTCTCCTTACTTAAGTAAGGTTCATCTGGCTTCAGGTAGACACTACTGCCATCAGGAACTTCTACCAAAGTTGTTGCTGAAGCTACATTTACCCATTCTTGCAGGGGAAGGACCACCCTTGAAAAAATGATAGTATTTATGTTAAGAACTGTTTGCAGGGAGGTATAATTTGTATATGGCTTTGTGCAGTATGTGTCTGCCTGCTTGGCACAATTCGATTTCAGGGTTACAGCCTGAATGCTTCTTGCTACAACAGGAACCCCCAGCCTTAGAATGCTCCCGTAACATAATTGTTGCCCATGGTGCTGGAGAAGTACTTGTTTTATTTCTTCATTTTTTTCCTAGTAAAAGTCCAACACCTGAAAAGCCTTTCTTTTTTCCCCTTTTAATAGTTTTGGCAGTTCAGGTGACTTTCTCTCTCTTACGCTTAAAATAAATAGTGCACTTCAGCACCGTCACTGCAAAGAAGTATATAGCTCCAAAACACAGGTTCATCAATATATTTTTTGCATGGCTACAGTGCCCATTCTTTTGGATTCCTAGTTTTAATACAAATAATAATGCAACCCGAATGACTGCAGACATGGTGAATCAGAAGCTTGCACCTCAGATATGCTCGCTTTGTGATACAAGCCACTCTAGGCACATTAATTCAGAAGTACATTAATCCACAGTGCCACCTAGCCACCTGTGTATATTTAGCTTAAATGTGACAAAAAGAAAATCCTTCGAAACTGTAAAAACTGTTAACCCTCTCCCCTTCCCCTCCCCTCCAGTTGCTGGATGTAGATGAAGTAGAAGAATATAAAAAAAATAGCCCAATGTGTTTATAGCAACTGTTACTGACCTAAAGGAAACCTGCAAATCTTTGCTACAGCTCTGTGTTAACACTGTTATTACTCCAAACAACATAAACTAGGATATTAGATGCAGTGAATTAAAATGAAGCATTCTATAAACACCTGCTTTCTTGGACAACACTTGTTCCCCTGAAATGTGGAAACTCTTTCCTTTCCTTCACTTTTTCCTTCGTTTTAACTCTAGCCTAAGAACTAAAATAGATTTTACATTATGATTATGTTGCAAGAACATTTTAAAGCTTCAGTAAGTATCTAATTTATTTTAGGTCTTATTATTGTAAAAATAATAAAGTCAAGCTAACAGATATTAAAAGTTATCTTAATAGATAGCCTCAACCAGTCATATTGCCACAGCAATTTTAACGCACCAAATCTTTACAGAAAGCTCAAAGCACTGTGTACCTCTCAGTTCAAGGTGTGACAGAAAGGAGTTGGTTTTAAAACATCTTTCTACTTTGACAGAAACTTCACAATATTCCCTGACTACCTTTTACAATTCACACAGGAAAGAAAGAATGTGAACAGAAATGTCCTCAAGAGCTGTTCAAAGCAAAGGCTGGTGTCTGTCCCACCCATCAAGAGGCAGAAAGCATCAAACTTTTTCCTTCCTGGCATTTGCACCTCTTCAAGGCAAGACAGAGGTTTTGTGAACACACAGTGGGTTGAGGGTACACCTGGAAGCCCTCCCAACCACCCAGGGTTTTGGCAGAGGGGCATTCCCCTTCGCAGGCTGCAGGTGAGCTCCATTTGGGTTTGGAGGCTGAACAAGGCAAGTTGACCTAAGAACTTAGAAAGGTGCCCCACAAGCTTGGAAAGACTTTTCTGTCCCCTTCTTGTAGCAGTCTACATTTAGCATCTTTGTATGGTAACACTGATAAGGTGTATGAACGTGATTTCAGTGCAAATAGCTTTATTTAAAAATAATTCCAGTCATCAACAATTTCTTTAGAATCCTGCTAATACCTAACATGTATCATTCACAAAAAATCTGCCCTTTGAGAGTGTCTTTAAGGAAGTTGAATAAGAGAAATCACTCAGGTTGCCCTTCCTGTAAATCTGCCATAAGTCTCCAACTAATACAAAAAATAATTCTGCTGTAGGCTCTCTGAGCAGCTTCCCACACCTTCTGTCCCTGTGCTTAATACCACTTTCCTATACTTCTCACCTCTTCTTCCCTAATATCCTTACCCACAGATAAACCATTGTCCAGGTTTCTGCAATTGGTGCTGTCCCATCATTACCATTTGAAGGAAACTCTACCTCCCTCTATACTCACATCCTTTTGCCTTAATTCTTCCCAACTCCCAGGCTGCAACATTTTTCCTTAGGTCTCCAACACCCACAACAATGTTAAGATCTCTGACTTGGCCCACCAGGCTAAAGCAGGGCCAACAGGCCACTCTAAAAATGCCTTGGAAGGTAAGTCTGAACATTACCCCATATGCATTTACTTAGACCTCTGCACAAAGATGTCACAGTGAAAAAGCCTAAGGTCGAGGGGGGGGGGGAAGAAGAAGAAGAAAAAAAGGAAAATCAGAAAAGAAACATTTCAGATTCAAGTTTTCCCAATTTTATACAGAGAAATTTTCACCTTTATTCAATTTCTTACACATAAACCCAGTGATCCTTCCCTGCTTTTTCTTCCTTTTAAAGAAAGCAAGCTGATTAAAAAAAATTGGCAGAAAAAGAACACAATACACTGAAAAAAAGAAAGAAGCCCCAAAGAGCAAAAGACAAATGAAGAGTTGGGTTGTTTCTGACACAGAATAAAATAAACAGTTCTTTCTTCACAGTTTTTTTGTGAGCAAAATAGCCAGTTTCCAGTCCCTCCCCTCCCTTTAACACCAGACCTAGGCTGGGGCCAGGGGACTGCTGACACTGTTTCTTCAACGAGTTGGTCTTCCACTCCTCCCTTATTCTCTTAATATCATATTTTGATGATTCTTTTGTTAATCTCTTCCTTTCTTAGCCCAAGGTACCATATGGAAATACATGATCATGCTCCCCTCCTTCCTTACTTCCTGAACCTTCACTGGCATCTTTTTCACGTTAAACAGCTGATCCTGACAACAATATAAATCTGAACAAACATTTCAATATATTCAGAATATTTTGCGAAAAAAGAAAAAAGAAAAAAGAAAAAAGAAAAAAGAAAAAAGAAGAAAAACAAAGGATGGGGTGCGGGTGGAAGGAAGATTTAACTAGTGAAAAATAAAGGACACAGAGTAAGAGGACTCCAAAAAAATTAATTTGAACATTATGATTTGGAGGCAACCCTTCAATCTTATCAGCTTCACAAGATATTCTACTGTCTACCACTGGCTTGATCAATATAGGGTACTGAGTATTTCATAGGATCCTGCCTGGTTTTAGTGGAAGTCGAAGTTAAAATTCAGGGTTTCCTTTAGATCCTAGTCTGACCCTTCCCAGTGGAATTCCTCTCCTCTCTACATAACTTCAATACTAGTTATTTCATATCAAAGTAAATTTAGTGGGCAGGATGATGACTGACACCTGACCCAAGACAATGGGGTAAGGACACAGTGCTTGATAGCCTTGTGCTTTGACAGGCTTTTTCTCCTGGTGACTGTTACCCATTGTTTGGTAACTACAGACTTCCCTTCCCACAGACCTTTCTGAACTCTGCTGTCTCGAACAACACACAAAATACGAAAGAAAGTATTTACCGGACAGCAATTATAAGCCCCCCTTCATGTAAAAGTAAATGGTAATGAGGAATGTGCAAAGAATAGTTAGCACTGTCAAAAGAAGCGGGGGGGGGGGGGGGGGGGGGGGGGGAAGGAAGCTAGTAAAATGTAAAGCCATACAAAATGCCTTATAGACTTATCCTGCAGTAACTGTATCAATTAACCATGCTAAAAGCCCTAACTCAGATGGGCACTGCACACAGCATGTCTGCTAGTGTTTTATTATCAAGTTCATTATGATGAGTTCTTGTCCTAGACAAAAGGAGAACAGAAAAAGAATTCAGGCTGACAAATTAGACTTGAAATCGGTTTCATTTACATAACGACTGGAAGTTCATTAATAACGGAGTTTTAATTATTCATGCTCGTGTTTCACTAGATACAGCAGTTTTCCCCCTGCTGTGCTGGATGTCTGGATTAGCTAAAATGAACCATAGCAAACTGATAGACTGCCCAGATTTCTTAAGTTCTTTGCTGCTTTCTAACTACCAAGGAGAGCACTTGGGGGTGGAGGGGTAGGAGAGGGCAGGGGCAGAGGAAGAAACCCTTTCCTTCAGCTAAAGCTATAAAAAGCTAGCGAACAAGATACTTGAATTCTGCTTTGGGTGTAAACTTTGATTTGATGAAAAATCAGCCTCAAAAATCAAAGCAATGAGAAAAAGTTTGAGAAAGATCCCAAATTTGCTATAGATTTGCCAACTTCTAGTTCCTTATTTAGACCACTTTAGATCAGTAGCGTCAACACTGGATATTTCTCTTGGGATACCTGGTGTGAGCAGAGTGTTTCTTGAGAATAACCACATTTCAGCCTTTCACAAAGAGTTGTTTAGCATCTGTGATAAAGTCATGGTGATTTCAAAAATTCAGTTTTCACCTATTCCTCCCATGGGCTTTTGCTTTGTATATGTTTTCTTTGGGGGTAGCTTTGTTTTTAATTATAAAGTGGAATAAAGTAGGTCAGAAGCTAATACATTTGGGGGGGGGGGGGGGGGGGGGGAGATTACTAGGACCTTTGTAAAAAATTCATCAAAATGCAACAATGAATGGACAGATTTATCTTATAAGGGTAAGTTTTTTCCATCACAGCATCTAACAAGTAACTCCCATTGACTTCAACATATCCTGTGGTGAAAGAATAGGACCCGTGGATTTTACATGACTATTTGCTATTCAGGGAAACCTGAGGGCCCTACTCTCCCGCTGCAGGATGCATGTAATACCCATTGAAATCGATGGGAATTACTCTTATGTCCTGCAGCACAACCAGGCCTCACAGCTACATGTCATGAACTATGAACACTGGCAGGTGGACAAAGTGAGGGATATATTTGAAGAATGATGCTGACTAAAAGCTGAAAGTTATACTTTGAAATTCTTCCATCTGCTCCTAGTATGTAATTAAGTCATGAGGCCACTGGTCTTTTCTTCCAAAACCCAAAGTTTTCTGAAAATAAAACAATGAATGGAATAAAAACATCTGGTGTAGAAATGAAAGAAAACCAGTGATCTCTTAAGATTTTACTGTTCAGTCTTGCTTTTTACTGGAAACACTAGTAGCTTTTTTGCACACTTTCTTTCCATCCCTGACAAGTTAGTAATATAGCTAGGAAAATAATAATGATGATGAAAAAAGTCTTAGAAGGACAGAAAGAAATTTGAGGGGAGGGAAAAGAGGAGAGCTTTCCCCTGTGTTTACTTCTGAATTCAGGTACAGGTATTCAGCCACCTACTTTTTGTCAATATATTGCATTTTCCAATTCTGTTTATCAGTAGGTAGTGTGTGCTACTTGTATATCATGCCCATAATAAATGTCACTGAATGTGTACAATTTTTATTTTATGCCTTTTATTTATTTATTAAAATGGAAGTCAATGCTAAACTAAGAGAAAGGAAAAACACAAGGCTGGAAGTCAGTAGATTTCTACTACATTCCAGCTGCATCGTTGTCCCTCATCAGATAGTGTACCTGTTGACCCCAGGCCAAACCATAAATCCCTCAACCATGCTGATGGTTAAGAAATAGATTAATACATAATTACTTGTAGGTATTGTTCTGCAGGGCTGGACAGAAATTCTAGGAGTCACTGTTCACCACTATGCGTAAGCAGTGCACAGACTGACCTTGTATTTCCTGGCCCTCTCCCTGAAAATAACATGACAGCATTTCCCAGACTGATTGGTTTACTCCATAAATACATTCCTCAGTCAGGTCATAGTGATGAACACAGTAAAAAATCCAAAATTAAGAGAGCCGCTTGATACCCATTTGAGAAGATTTGGTTGATGGGGACAATTTCCTCTCAGTCTGAGAGTGACAACAAACATAACAAAAGCATAAAGGGTGTATGGATGCATTAACCGTGTAATGTGTTCTTGATTGGACTTTGTGAGAATAATGTGAGTTTCCTACAACCCAGCTCCAAATTTAGGTTGCTCATAAAGATACTAGTGCTAAGATGACAGAATTGATAGACTCTAGTGCAAAAAGAGGTCTGCTTACCTTTAAAGGCTTTGTATGGACAGAGACCTCCCCCAGAAAGTTGTCAAAAAGTGACAGAGTTTAATCCAACCTAGTCTATGAATACACTTCATTCTTATTCTCACCAAGTTCCCAGACATATGAGGTCTCTCACATTCCCATGGGAGATCCCATGTTTCTAACCAACCGTTCCCCCAATCTTTTAGGAAGCATACCAGGCAGTTCCCATTGCACAGATGGCATGCAGGGCCTGACTGAACTAGCAGACTTGGTTCTGTTTCAATGTCTTTAACTGGCAAGAACTGATTGAGTAGCCCTGATTGATACTCTTAGTACTAGCTGGACAATCTGCCTTGCTATGTTTAATCCACAGACCATGTGGCTGTTGGGAGACACTTTTTTTTTTTTTTAACAGCTTTTTAACAATTTACAAGGGCAGCTTTTTTGAGAAATTATCTTTCCTGATTTTAACATGTTACTGTCTCTACACGTCCTTCGTCTATCACTGGAATTTCTAAAAAAAACCTCAAACACATCCCTTGTATCTCAGTGTGGTTTATTTTCCCTTGTTTTGAAGTTTTAGAATATAACTCAGCAGTGCAAAATCCTGGAAAAGAACTTAGTGAAAAAGTGTTACAAATGCGGTCATGAAAAAAAAATGTGGACAAACATATCACCTCCTTGTCATTGACAGTTCGTGTTGATGTAAAAGAATTAAAAATAACAACAGATAGAAGCTTTAAACCACACAGAGTAAATTATACAGATTGAAGGACTTCCAGATTGCTGTTCTGGCCTACATTTTCAAATATTCTAAATTCAAACCTAGCCAAGACTTAACTGTCTGAGGCCTTAAGCTTACAAATAGAACCCTTTGTTTTTTACCTAAGAAATGAAAGATGAAAATTACCTACCTTTGATCACTTTGTTTTGAAAAGCGTGACCTACAGCACACATTTTTGAACTTGTCAGACCTAATAGTTTTCTTTAGATCAAGTTAGAAGTTCAACCCATTTGGGCTACTGCACAATATGTGATGCAGTGAACATGCCTTTTTCCACGTAGCTAATAGGAGAATTATGTACTGCCTCTTCTTTAAGAAGGGTATTTATGTGAAGGGGAAGAGAGAAGAAAATTGGTTTTTGAGATCTAATCTTTGTTTTCTCCATTTTCCACATTTACTGTCCTCATGGTCTTACCTGCTCTTACCAGGTAATTTCCAGTTATTTGCTAGTTTCCCTTTAGCCTCAGCAAGGAAATCTTCAAGTAAGGTTAGTGCAGAAGATTAAGACCACATTAAGTCTGAAATGTTCTGCTACCAATTAGCCCTCTAGTATTTCTGTAAGCCTTGAATTTTTGATGCGATCAATGACACCAAGTGGAGCCATCTTCTGTGGAGTGGTTATTAAAGATATAAAAATCAATATAAAGATGATACTTGGAAATCTATATCACAAGATAATGAATCACCATGAGAGCCAGCTAAGAAGGAATGTCAGCAAACCAAACAGAAGGTTTGTGCATAACAAATTATTTGATGCCAGTAGAGTTTAAGCTAAATTTTGCATGAGACAGAAGTCTTCAGGCAACACTTATGATACATTTGCATGGCAAGGTTTTAATGAGATGAAGACACGAGACCAACCATGCGCAGGGCTTTTTGTGCATTAAAGAGAGACAGAAGGAGTGAGAGATGATTGAGACATATGGGATTAAGACAATAATACTATAATTTGACTTTAATGACAAAACAGCATCAAAAACTTTCTCTGTCAGTAATCCTCATTCAATTTATTTTAAATGAAACATTATTTGCCTGCACCTTAAATGCTGATTGTTATTGGAGTTGTGTATTGGATCTTCACAGGATACTCTAAATTTAATTTGAACTAGGGATTGATTTAGTTGGCTTCAAAGACAGGTTTTCCTTTCCAAAATTGAACTAGTGCATGACTTTGCAAGTTCATTTGGGTTTACTGCTTGACACAATTGTAGGGGATTCTACAGCATTTATGGTACCTTTTACCCTGCTGATTGCCTCTTGTTCACTCACATGTACAGACACACAGACAGACTTAACTACTAAAACAAACACTCTTGGTGCCCCCTCTGGTTTTTCCCTGGGAAATAGATTCCTCACCTAGAGCTCCTGATTCAAAAGACTCGTGTACTTCAAATCCATATTATATGAAAAACATAATCATTTTGAACTTTCAACGTATCTGTTAGGAGGCTCAGAGCATTTTACTAACATTACTTATGCAATAACTTTTCTGAAAGATGAGACCCACACAGTCTCATTTTGCAGATTACTTGATTTACCAGGGGATGTAAAAAAAAAAAAAAAACAAACCTAAAACAAACACAAAACAAACTAACATTAAGATATGACAAAGTCTTAGTCAACTTTAATTGTCTTCAGTTGTGGGACATTATCCTGCTAATTGCCTATCTTGTCTATTTAAACTGGGGGATCTTTAGGATACAGACAGATGGCTATGACTGAGTCTGAAAAAGGACCTTAGAACACTAATGGAATTCAAATTGATGGTATTAATACAAAACAGAGAATAGTATCCCACAGAATGTCTAGAAGATCCAGAATGACAACAGGTTCTATAATGCATTATATTCTGCTGTAGATACAAAGCCAATCTTAGTCTAACATTCATACTCATTTACACCAATTTTTTTTTTTTTTTTTGGGGGGGGGGGGGGGGGTGTGTTTTTTTTTTTTTTTTTTTTTTTCCTCCTTTTATTTCCCTTTTTTTTGAGGGGGGCTGGGTTTTTATTATTTGTTGTTTGTTTGGGGTTTTTTGGTTTTTGTTGATGGTTTGTTTTGTTTTGTTTCTACAGACTGAACATATTCCTTTATACTTCATATTCCGGTTCAAGGACTATTTGTTCTCATTCAGTAGGATTAGGGCACTTTGAACACACCTGTTGTGGTACAACAACAAATGCTTCTGTTTCCTAGTTTTTCCTAGGCGCACAACAGCCTTCACATTTGCAGCTGATAAGTAGCAACACTCACAGATAATCGCGCTCAAAATCACAGTTTATTGTTCTTTTTAACGGGACACTAAATGCAAGCCCGTTATTCTTTGTTAATCAGAAACTGTATGTTGCTTGACAGCCACTAGGTGTGTTTTTAAAATTATTATTATTGTTATTGTTATTTTTTGTGTGCAAATTTCTCATCTGTGCCAAATCCTCTCTCCAAATGAAGAGACTAAAAGGCAACAACAGCTCAGAATCTCACCATGGCACATGCATACCTACAAAAGTTGCATCATCTGAGGATTAGCCCTTTGTCCTGTAAGCAAGAACAACACTGAAATATTACAGCAACTCTACTGCTATCTGCTAGAGGTTGTCTGGCAAGTTTGTGAATCAACCATCTGGTTGCACAGCAAAGCTACTTCAAAACTAAATACAGAAATAAAGAGCCATGACACACTTTGTGCAGTTTTCACCAGTCATTGCAGTTTTGACTTAATTTGTTTCCCTCCCTCTTTGCATCTTGAGTCTTTGAAGGCAAATGAACCATTCAGTGTCATAAAACAAGGAGAACTAAAACAGCCTTCAGTAAAAACAAAAAAACTAACGGAAAAAGCAGATCTTTTGCAGGCAACATTTCACATGGCTCAAAACATCTTTGCCGCAGTTTAAATTCTGCAGCCTTGCGATTGTTCTGACACCTCTTTATTGTTCCTTTCAAGTGCAAATGCCTAGGTACCATCACTAGAAATGAAACAGTAGTGTTCACAGATTGCATTCAACGGCTGTTAGAGCTTCTTTTCCTTCATCTGCACAATTTGCATCTATTACAGGCTCAGGAAGATAGCTTTTGCCACTTCTTCGCAGTGGCCTCAGAAGGGTACAAGATCCCCCGCTAAATAAGTGCCGTGAGGCTTATCTTTAAAGCCCTTCCTAAAGGTAGCCAGACTATGCTCCTTACCAAAGGATGGAAGGAAGAAGCTGGTACTGTGAACACTCTGAAGGACATCACTATCACGTGCAAGGCAAGTATTCAGAATGATCCCATTTTGTGATACCCACCACAAAATTTAGACTGTTTAATTTGAATTGCTAATAAAAATGCAGAGCCCTAGTCTGAGACTGCGACACAGGCATTCACAGCCTCCTGAGCATGACTCTGAGGGGTTTTGCACAGTGATTCGTGCAGTACTCTGCCTCTGGGGTGCGAGAAAGAGGTGGGTGAATACATTTCGTACCTGTGAAATTCACATTTCTGTCAGAGCACCTCAGGGAAAAGAGTGTATGGAGAACAGACTGTATCATCTCTCTTAATTCCTTATTATCAGGTATGTGCCGAGAATATTTTAACAGAGGGTTCCTTCAAAAGCTAACCAGTATGGACTGAGCTAAAACCCCTGGCTGGTAGCAGGAAAGTGTTTTCATGCAGAGCAAGATAAGATGCAGGAGATGATCTGTATTTGTTTTCTGATTCCTCAAACCAGGCAAGCAGACAACAGCTCTTACCAAATGAAATTGTATACAAAGTGCAGAAGCTTCCTATTGTTCATTTCTGAGAAAATACTATTTTGATGATTTGACTGCTCTCCTTTAATAGATAAAGTTTTGTAGATGAGATCCAGAACCTTTGTCCCTTTTGTGGAAATACTTGCAAGAAGTGACAGGTATAGACTGTAATGGCACATGCCAAAAACTAAAATATTAAAACTGTGAGTTGTTTAGGGAAGAAACTTATGGTATTTATGTTTAATACTTAGAGTAGACCTGACTTAGGATATGAGACCTTTAGGTATGATACCTACTATTACCAGGCTAGAGGTAATTGCATATGGAACATGTTTTTATTATCCTATATTATTATTATCACACAAGCCCGACATTTCAAACCAGAGTTACACTACAGGGTGTGATGCCATTGACATTCAGGTAGTACACACAGTCATTGTCCTTTCTGTCATGAGACTCCACTATTATAATACCCATATAAAGTGAAAGCAAAAATACTACTGCTATTATTATTTTTCTTTGTTGTGTCTCTCAGGAATCAGAAGATAAACCAAAGCCAGGAGATGGGAATTCATTGTACTAGGCCACCCCGCTGATCAGCTAAAACAATGTTATCATATGCTTTATCTCTGTGACAATGCAATGAGATTATATTATTTCATCTTGTTTTACTAGCAAGACATAATTGTATACAGCCTCTCCCTGGAGCACACAAAGTAGTGAGACTGGGAATTTGAAAAAAGGAGCTAGGTCTATAGAAAGAATTTTTCCACTCTGATCAATAGCATGAAAATCCAAAGAATCACTGACACTATGTCTTTCATATTCTTATTCTTTTTCTAAATAGAGAACATATTTCACCTACAAAAGTGAACTATTATAAATGCAGTTGGAACCTGCATTATCTGTCCTTTGTATCCCAGTCATCTACTTAAAAAAAAAAACCACCAAACTTTCTTTTTGTCATAGCTTTTTTTTTTTTTAATAAATAATTAGGCAACATCTCTTCAATGACCATAAGAATTTGTAAGCAAATACTCCAGTTGCATATCTAGCTTTCACGCAATACAAAGTAAACCTCTCGCTTTAAACACATAATAGACACATTTTCCTGAAGACAGGTACTTCTTTCAAACAATGTTTTGTTCCATAGTTAAGAGATAAGTTTCCTCACATAACCTACAACAAACTCTTGGAAAGGACTAACCTCACTGATTACTTACAGTTCTATTTTAAAGTGACACTCCTCTAGTGCCTTAAGCACCTTGCACCATGACTTCAGAGTCCCATTACAGTTATGCCATCAAATATGTTGCTATTATTCTCCTATAAACTTGAACCAGAAACACAGAAATGCAAATCTCAATTCAGCAGCCTTCTTGACTAGGCAGTGGTTCTAAAGAATACAGATTTTTTTTTTTTTTTTGACTATTCTAGCAATTCGTTTTCAGATACATAATACACTTAGCCAAAAAATATTAACTTATATAACATATTTTGATTCTCTAAATAAATATAAAACCAGGTTTCCTCTATTAGAAGATCACAAAAGTCTTTAAGATGAAGTTACAACATGATATTAATATTCAAAGGAAAGCAATCAGTATGTCACTTATATAAAGCTATTCAACTTCAGAAACCCTGCAAGACCTACACATGCCACTAAACTCACTTGCTGCCCAGTTTTCCCTGCCCAATGACTTAGAGATTGTCCATTATTACTGTAAAAAAATGAGTTGGTTACAGATATCACAGAAGATGCAAACCAAGTACAATATATATTTATGTATACAGATGACTTTCATGTTCATATTCCTCTGCATTTCCCACTAAAACTCTATTTGAAACAAGGTAATTAAACCACTGGTAAAACTCCAGGAGAGATTAGCTTAATCAGACATAAAAATCCCAGTAGCTTCATTGATATCCAGTTGTATCCTTCCAAACAGAGAGGTGAATACAGAATAAACAAGAGGTAAGCAGGAAGATAACCACTTGGCAAAACCTGGACACAAGACCACAGAAGCCAGCTAAGTACAACCATCCAGGTAGGATGGGGAACACAGAAAATGGTTCACCAGGAACTCCAGCAAGACATTCTAGCCTCACATGATACTCTTTTCAGCCCTTTGACACCAAACACCAAAGGCCTCTCTCTCTCTCAAAAGCAGCATTTTTGGTTTTTGTAATTGTCACCATAGCTGCAGGAGCAGTGCCAGGAGTCACCCATCTCACTTGCCTCATGCCTCCCACCACTTGGTTCTGGCAAATATCTCATTGGGTGGCAAGGCAGTAAGACTTTATTTTTCCTTGTGGCTCTTTTGTAAAGGGTACAACATAGATTGTCATCTCCTGATGTATAATTAAATGCTTAAGTGGCAGCATGTTATGCGGTAACTTTGGGATCTTAGTCTGGGTCCTGAGCTACCTCACAGGCTTAGAGGGTTGACAGGCAGCATTGCATTGAGTAACAGTGCTAAAAACAACCAAAGATAAAGTTAACTCAGCTAGAGGATAAATGTTTATGAGAAATTTAGAGGCACCTACCTTCATCTCAACATGATCAGAAATGCACTAAGGAGCCAAATGAAGCCCACCGTAGTATCTCCCTTATGGGTATCTTACCCAAGAGCAGGTTGCATTCTGCCCACCTTCAGGTGATGTCCCTGGAGCACTGTCACCTGCAGGAAACACAAAACCAAACAAGCACAAAATATTACTGAATTTAAAAACATTAAATCATAAAACAAAAAAGGGGGGGGGGGGGGGGCAAGCAAAACATAATCAACACAACCACATCCCTGGCCAGAAATGTATCTATATTTATCTAGCAAAGGGAATGATGTGAACCTTGAGGAGTCTCAGAATAGTGTTGCAGGGAGGGAAGGAGGAAAAGGTGGCTGAATGAATCCTGGAGCTCGGTTTGGTGGCTGAGAACAGGTGGAAAACTGCTGAATCACATGTAGCAGTGGAAGGGGATTAATAAAAACCAAAAAAACACTAGCAAACTCAAAGCAATCAATCCTTAATCTTAAACAATTAGTTACTTGAAGAGATCATTGTTGCCACCTGCCTGTATTGATCATGAAAATTGAGGTCAGTCAGTGGAAGGCTGCCACCACCATTAAAAGCAAATTTCTTTGTCCTCCAGAGGTAAAGTAGTTGCCTTTGGAGGCTAAATAATGACAGGTCTGAATTCTTCCCCTACAATCTATTCTTCCCCAAGCATGGATCCAGTGAGAAAGACAAAGGGGTTGTTTTGATTTGCACAACATTGCTTCCTCTCATGGTTTTTTCCTTGAAGTGGCAAGAAGCAGGCACTCAGCTTGCTGTGGGACTCCATTGTTTTCCATCTGTGGTTGAAATAAACCTCCTGAAACATGTTTGGTTTCTCTTAAATCTAAGTGGTGGCCAACAGTCAGCTGCAAATGGGATCAAAGTGATCTTAACCAGTCCAGATTTAAAACTCCCCTGGGAGTTTTAAACAAAACACAGTGAAACCCCTCTCATCACCAGCAGCAAAACTGTGATCAAGCCTTACTTCCATCTGTCCTCATTCAAATCTGGAGATGTTCTTCTGAAATCAGCACAGATAATGTTAGATTCCTAGCTAATGCAAGCAAATGTCTTCTGGATTCAGTGAAGTTACATCAGGATTTGGCTTTATGAATAAGCTCATTGTGCCACAGGCTTAACTGAGAGCACTGTATCCCTACCTCGACATAATCTTTCCATCCACCTTCTTCTCTTACTTTCTCTACTACTCACTCCCACTACTGATAACATCCCCTGACCTATTCTTTGCCAAATGAAGCAGACAAGGGTTTTGTTACTAATTTTTATTATTATTTAAATGTGTTTATCTTATCTGTGGTTCTGTCTTAAGTAATAAGAATTAATAAATAAAGTGATGTGCATGTGTCTTGGAGCTGAGAAATGTTTTCCTTTCTTTGATACGTTTCTGACCACTTTATTAGAAGAAATTATTACATAAGGGCTATGGTGGAAGGGAATGTGAAAATGGAGTTATTAATAACCGAGTACTCAAGGAATTCTCCAGCCTAAACTGGCTACAGGAATTTGTTTCTAAGCTGAAATAGAAGATCTTTAATATTATTGAAGGAGAGAAAAAGATAATGACAGCTTTGCAGCAAAAAACAAGCATGTGAAAAAAAGCTTATTTTGGGATTGATACCCAGAGTAGTAAATGAGAAACTAAATCAAGCTCACAGCTAAGACACAGGAGCTCTATTCTTGTATCAGTTTTGATCACCGTGCAGCCTCAAGTAAGAAAATTCTTTAGTATCAGTATCTAATGGATCAAATTGAGATATTAGTTCTATCCTTCTTTAAAGAGCTTTGACATCCTTGATCCTAAGTATTATTATGGTATGCCAGGGTCTGTGGCATGCTTTTTCAAGCAAAATATGCTAGTTTCAAGCAAAGAAGTAGCATATGTTCAGTTTAAAATTCAAAAGTATTTATAACTGAACATTAATGGCCATGTCATTTATTCACTCAACAATTCTGCAATAGGCTGTATGAGGCTATCCATATTTTTTTAATTATTATTATTACATTTATTGGTATTGTACAGAGAAAGAGGAGTTAAAAAGTATGTTCATCAGGAGTTGTAGTGTACCATAAGGTGGTGAATGCTGCCCTCTGGCTCAGGCTGGCAATGGTCACTTATTTAGAAATAGTCTATTTTCAAAGAGTGAGGGAGATGGGGAAAGTTTGGACTCAACAGCTTTCCTAAATACTTTGGTCTGTAATAGTTTAAAAGTCTAAATGCTTAAAATGCTATCATGTTTAAAAGAAATGTCCTCAAGTAGTTATTTTTAAATTACATTTTAAAAATATCTACAACACAGAAAAGGAGCTATTTTCTTTATGTATCACCACTTTGAATGATCCATATAAAAAAGTCATGTCAGAATTAAACTTACAGGCCCATAGAGGACAGCTTCTTTTACATGGATTTAGGAAAAAAAAAACCAACCCAACTTAAAAAAAAAAATAAATAAATGAATCATGATGATTCATTGATAATGATTCAAGAATACATAACTTATTTCAGCATATCATTTTACAGTTTTGGGCAAGATTTAATAACAAAGGAAAGGCACAGCATTCTTTATCCATGCATACAGTGGAGGAAACTTAGTCCGTTTCACTGAAAGATAGTGTGGAGGAAATGTCTGTCTGTAACTTAAACATAACAGCTTTGGAATTTGCTAAAGCCTATGCTTATGTTATTTTGATGCAGATACACCACTGCTTTTTTTAAAAACACATGTGAACAGGTCTTTAAGAAAGAGAACACAATGATTTTATTGTGCTCATTCTCCTAGAAATGGTGAACCATCTTCCTTTATACTGCCTGCACTCTTTGCATTCAGGGAAAAGAAGGGGAAATCTCCCTCAGTGAGGAAAAAACAGTTTCTATTACAGCAGGTAAATGTTAGACACAGCTCCATCACCACCCTCCCCATATCAAGTCTGCATCACAGGTAGCCCAGAACCTATCTGCCTTGCTGAATGCTGGCTTGGCATGCTGATCCCCAGCAAGGAAGCATGAGACCTGGTGTCCCTCTGAGTGCAAGACTCAGTTTTCTTTTCCTACCTCCTTCTACCCAAAGGGTAACACTGCTGAGGGTAGTGGTGGAGGAAGTACAGAGTACAAGAGATGGTTACAGGCCACATGGTCAATCCACATACACAGCAAGTAGGATTTCTACCCCCAGTCTTTTGTAATCCCTCCTTATATTCAGACTAGTATGGTACAATCATTCTGAAATGGTAGCATTTCATACCCATCTTGCACCCACATGAATGACTATGTATAGTTTAGGACAATAGGAAATACAGCCCTGCAACTAAGTCTTAAAGCTCATCTTTTTAGAATAGAAGCTAGAAGATAGACTGGATACCTTTCTCTCAAGATGATAAAATGCAATTCTCTGAATACAAGACAGTGTTTCTCCTCAAAATGTTTAATTTTGGGTAAGCTCAAAAGCAAATTTTGTTTGTCTTAAGGGAGAAAGTTCAGAGCAGCTTTGAGAACCAACTCAGAATCAAGCTGCAAAATGAAAGGAGAAATTGATAGGGCTTTTTGTTCAATGATCGTACACACTGACATAACAGTAATTAAAAAACCCAGCTTCAGTATATTAAAAGGAAAAGGAAATGCAAAGCAAATGTTCAAAGGAAGGATTTCTAGAACCTATGAATGCACTATGTAGATTCCAAAAACCCAGTGGAGTCAGTTAAGGAGAGCAAAATACTCTGGGAAACCTCATAATGTGCTCTCAGTTACACTTAACAGTGAAATTTACACTCACAGAATGAGTATTAAAAATTCTTTCCTATAAAAATGAGGAAAAAAAATCAAGACAACTTGAAAAATCTAGCATAAAGTTTTATTTCTGAGAATGGCAAATGTTACATTAATTCCATACCCCCGTAAATAAGAAGATACAGAAAAACTTTCAGCATGCAAGATATTGCCTTTCCTTCTTTATTCAACAGGGGATATTTAGAATAAAGGCAATAACTGCAAGTGAATCTGAATTTTTCAGCAGAAGTGGATCTTTAGAAAACTCAGTTTCCCCATCCTTAGCCGCTAACACAGCTTCTGAGAAGAAAAGCACCTCTTTTGAGAGAATCCGTGTAATTAGAACTCACAGGAAGATAGAAAATCCTGTTTGCAACAGCACTGGTTTTGAAACGTGATGCTGCTCTGGTTTGAGCTCATAGAAAGCTTGTTTTGAGACTCTGGGTAGTCTGCTGGGTACACTCTATTCTGACCAGAGCTTTCATGCTGTATCTGGCAGAACATGAAGCTGAACCTAGGTCAGAAGTTTTCCAGGATGGGGCCATAGCTCACAGAACATAAAAGGCTCTCCAGTTAGATAGAGATGTTTGGGATTTTATGAGATGGCACTATTTGGCCTACTCTGCATGTGACATAGAAGTCCTCAGTCCAAGTTTTTCCTCAGTGATGTAGCCAAAAATTCAAGTGGGCGGTGTTGGTGTGGCAGAACCACTGGAATTTTTGAGGTGCTGTGATCACTGTGTGCACATGGTGTTAATTGGGCCAAACTGGTTAAAAGTGTACTAGGGAAATTCAAGGGTCTTTGGGGGCTACATTCAGAGTTCTCTCCCCCATCTTCTTCATCTTACCAGTAGAAGACATCTTTCTCATACCCCTCAACACATGAAGTTCTTTCCTCTACTTCTCTCCCCTACATAGATGTTTTCCTCCTGCAAAAGAGAGACCTCTTCCACTCCTCAGCACCACTTTCTTGGTTCTCCTCTGCAACAGAATCTATCATTTATAGCTCCTTAATTTCTGAGGAGAGAGGTAGGCTAGGGACTTGACAGAGATCTTAAGACAACACAAGGTCAACAGAGTTAAAGGTTCTAATCAAAATCTGGAGCTAAATGGTCAAAGAACTTCTGGGCTTGTCGTGCTTACATCTGAAGCCAGCATTACATAATTTTCTTCTCTGATCCTACAAACAAAATTCAGTCTTTGAGGGACTTCCATTTCTGCCTAAGGACATCCCTGTACTTTTTCCCGTAAGGACTGAGTCACTGAGCATGATAATGGAAGAGAAAGAAGATACAGAAGACCCTCTGCAAAGCATTTGTTTCTCATCCTGTCCCTTCCAGCACTGGTGTTTCCCTGGACTTTGTTTTTTGTGGAGGTCTCAGCTTGGAGGGGTAAGCAATAGGATTATTATATTGATACAACATTTTCCAGAAGAAATATAAAGACAATGAAGGATTTTTTTTTTCTATTTCTGTCACCTTTATACTCCAGCCAGAGGTTCTCTGATCTTCTATATCTTCTGAAACAATTTTTTAAAGAGTATATTCTTAGAAAATCCTTATTTGTAGTAGATTTACCTCAGAAATAAGACAAAGGAATATCCAACTCTCAAGGAAGAGTGATGGAAAGTCCTGTTGTTGTGAGAGTTCATACTTTTTCTCACCCCTTACCTTACATATTTCACTGCTGACTTGACAATTTCAGAGCCACGAGTGCACAAAAATCATGTAGCTGCAATTTTCCAAGGGATCTGAGTGGCAAGGACCTCAGCTTCTTCCAACCAATTAACCAGAAAACATTCCAATATATTTTTCCATTTACTGGAATAATAAGCTATGTTGCACAGTACACAATCTAAACATCTATCTTCTCTGATGTAAGTGGGAGGACTTGTGCCAGTTACAGTTGACACAGAAGGTACAAAGTGAAAAAGATATGCTAAATAAAAAACCTACTTCATTCTTGGTGATTTTGGAAACTGCAGTTATCTCTCATCAACTCCAAGTCTTTTCATGAAGGCACTAGCAGCATCTTTGCTCATAGTGACAATGCCTGCAACAACATAGCTTGCAACATCTCACATTTAATTTACATTGGAGCAGAACAAGCAACCGCTAGAAAACTATTGGGCAAATATATTTCATTGAGAGAAAGCAGAACTTCAAACCTATTTCAGTATGGATACTTGTGAGCTGTACAGGGGTTAATTGTTACACCTCCAACTTTAAAATTAACTGGTTTTCCATTTGTTCTAAGTAACCACCTATTTTTCCAACTGATTTTGCAATAAGAATTTGAACACATTCCCAATTTAAAAAAAAAGAAAGGAAATAGTAAATCAAACTGAAAAATAAAGAATAATATCTCTGCTAATGAGCCTTACTAAAAGGTACAATTACTATGATTTTTCACATGCAAGTCTGCTTCCCACCTCATGAAATCCAAAAACCTGACATTAAAGCAGAGTTCTAAAACAGCTGGGTAGCTTGAATCTGATATGAACTTTATCTTTCAGAAAGATATGCTGCACATCTTATAGCTAAAGACAGAGCTTTAATTTTCAAACCATGGAGAAGAGAGGACACACAGGGAGAATTCCTCATTACTGTGTCAGGGGAAACTGAGAACATTTGCTTAGACTTCCCAATAGGGGTAGGAAGGCATGATGAAAGTAATGAAAGTTGGAAGTTAATCATAGATATTGTAGTCCTTTCATGAGTTTTTATTTTCAAAACATGCATACTCAAAGTAAAAGAGTTCAAGCCTTTAAGTGAGGTTCAAGGGTATACTTTGAAATGGGAATAATATGGGAGTAGGTGACATTTACACCATCTACATTAGAAGAAAGAAATTAAAATGAGTTTATACCTGAAGTGAAGAAAAAAGTTCAGCTAATCATGTAAATCTGAAGTTATTTATGCCTCAATGTCTGGGCAAAAGAATTCAATAAAAGACAGCTTGCTAGCAAAGACTGAGCAACAGAGCTTGAAAGGAAATGCCAAGGTCTGTAGGAGAAAGGACAGAATGGAGAGACATTCCCCTGTTCACTGTGACATTATATCTTCAGTGGCCCAGGAACACTTGGCTGAAAATCAAGCTCCTTTCAACAAGATGCTAAAGGCTGATTGACAGTTTACTTGGTTAAAGGGGAAAAAATTAGTTAAAAAAGAGGAGAATTGGAGTAAGTATAACAACATATATTCAGTGTAGCTTTCACACGTACAATATCCATCTTAACCATTACCTTTGGATCAGTATCTAATGAATACTTCTGGACCAGGCCTTGTATACTGGTAATAAAACTTTCTATATAATTTTCATTTGAATTCTTCTTACTGTTTTCTTTGTCTGGGTTCTCTGCCTGAATCCAAGTTAACTTTGCTTTTATGTAATGCCCTTGGCAGAGTTTTTGAGACTCGTGGCACAAAGTCACATTGCACTAATCCATGAATCCTTGTAGAAAACTGCTGAAAGTACGGTGGCAACTTGTGGGGCAGGGGGAAAGGGGTTGAGGGGGAAGAGGATATGTTGAGGGGGAATAGGATAACTATCAAGTTATCCCTTCGAGGTCATATGATCTACAGACCTGGCATGAGGAAAACAGGGATGGGGCTCTTGGTGTCAGCCAGCAGTTACACCAAATCAGGTATAATGTGAAACTGCACCATGAGAAGGGTAAAGTCACTTCTGGGCATCTTCGAGAGATGTGAAATGCCCTCCCAGCTTAAGAGAGAGAATTGAGGCTACAGGCCTGTCAGAAGAAAAGAATTTAAAGTGAGGTTGTGTCTGAGGGGAGGGCAAACTCAGTCAGTGTAGACGCAGAGTTTGATCCACAGCTCTCTGAAGTCAAATGTTTTAGTTTACGTCAATGGCCTTTGATTAGGCCCAGAGAGAGCTGTAAGATCCAAGGGCTGCCAGGCTTGGTTACAGTCATCAATATTATAAATCCCTGAGAGAGTTTCCTTACTAAACTCTAGGCCTTTTTGCTGCAGGACGCTAAGTAAGGGCATGATCCTGAGCAATCTGAGTCCCATTGGATCCAAAGGCCGTAATTCTTTTGACCATCTTGCAGCACACGCAGCCATCCTGGTTTGCTGCAGCTGCTTAATGCAAGCACTAAAAAGGTGTGAGAGACAGTTCCTGGCAAAATAAAGCTGTTCCCAGGGCCAGAACAGGGGAAGCCTCTGATAGTGGGGTGCGTTAGGATGGGCGCAGCCTGCTGCCGTAGTCTAGTCCCAGTGACTCACCCACAGGCAGAGCCTGTGGTGCTTGGGAACAGATAAGCTTTGTCCAGGCTTCATTCCCCGTGCAAAGGAGAAGCAGAACCCTGAGGCAAACCAATGAGGAACCTTCAAGTAGTCAGGTGAAACATTTTGCACCACCAAGCCCAGCAAAGCAGGCCACTAACTTTAGAGTCTAAACCAGTTTGTTTCATTTTTGTAGCAGCTTGTGATAAAACACCTGGTTTCTTTAGTTACTAAGCTTTTCTGAATAGGGACAAGCTGAAGTGGAAAGCCATCCCCTTAGATAAGAGAAGCTTTAACCCTTTCTGCTGTAAGGGCTGATGTTAAGGAGGGATGTAAGGGCAAATATTGGAAGTGAAGGGAAATACGGTGACAAAGGACGAGGGAACTGTGGAAGTACTGAATGCCTTCTTTGCCTCAGTCATTAATAGTAAGACTAGTTGTCCCCTGAGTGGCCAGCTCCCTGATCTGGAAGACTGAATTGAGGAGCAGAATGAAGCCCCCATAACTGGTCAGTGACCTGCTACACCACTTAGACACACACAAGTCTATGGGGACAAGATGGGATCCACCCAACAGTACTGAGGGAGCTGGTGGAAGTGCTCACCAAGACACTTTCCACCATTTATCAGCAATCCTGACTAACCAGGGAGGCTCCTGTGGACTGGAGGTTAGCTAATGTGAAACCCATCTACAGGAGGGGCTGGAAAGTAGATCTGGGGAATTACAGGCCTGTTGGTCTCACCTCAGTGCTGGGGAAGGTTATGGAGCAGATCATCTTGAGTGCCATCACATGGCACATACAGAACAACCAGGTGATCAGGCCCAATCAGCAGGGTTTTATGAAAGGCAGGTCCTGTTTGACTAACCTGATCTCCTTCTGTGACAAGGTGACTTGCTGAGTGGGTGAGGGAAAGGCTGTGGATGTTGTTTACCCGGACTTTATTAAAGCTTTAGATATTGTTTGCCACAGCATCCTCCTGGAGAAACTGGCTGCTCATGGCTCAGATGATCATACGCTTTATATCCAGCTTTGCTGGATAAAAATTGTCTGGACGGTTGGGCCCCGAAAGTGGTGGTGAGTGGAGTTAAATCCAGTTGGCGGCCGGTCACAAGTGGTGTTCCTCAGAGCTCAGTATTGGGGTCAGTTCTGCTTAGTGTCTTCATCAGTGATCTGGACGAGGGGAACAAGGGCACCCTCAGTAAGTTTGCAGATGACACCAAGTTAGGCAAAGGCTGACTGCTTGAAGTTTGGGAGGCTCTACAGAGGTAACTGAACAGGCTGGATAGATGGGCCAAGGCCAATGATATGAGTGAGGTTCTACAAAGCCACGTGTCGGGTTCTGCATGTGCAATGCTACCGGCTTGGGGAAGAATGGCTGGAAAGCCACTTGTCTGAAAAGGACCTGGGGGTGCTGGATAATAGCCAGCTGAAGATGAGCCAGCAGTGTGCCCAGGTGTCTAAGAAGGCCAATAACATCCTGGTCTGTATCAGAAATCACATGCCATCAGGACCAGGGAAGTGATCATCCCCCTCTACTCAGCACTGGTGAGGCTGCACCTTGAACACAGTGTTCAGTTTTGGGCCCCTTACTCCCAGAAGGACATTAAGGTGCTGGAAGCATGTTCAAAGAAGGGCAATGAAGTTAGTGAAGGGTCTAGAGAACAAATCTTATGAGAAGCATCTGAGGTGATGGGATTTGTTTGTCCTGATAAAAAGGAAGCTCAGGGGACACCTTATGGCTCTCTACAACTACCTGACAGGAGGTTGTAGTGTGGTAGGGGTTGTTCTCCCAAGTAACAAGCACTAGGACAAGGAGAAAAAGCCTCAAGTTGCACCAGGGCAGAGATAGGTTGGATAGTAGGAAAAATTTCTTTACAGAAAGGGTTGTAAAGCCCTACAACAGGCTGCCCAGAGGAGTCACCATCCCTGGAGGTATTTAAAAGACATGTAGATGGAGTACTTCAGGACATGGTTTAGTGGTGACCCATCAGTGCTGGGTTAATGGTTGGACTCCATCTTAAAGGTCTTTTCCAACCAAAATGGTTCTATGATTTTAGTATGTTGTTGTATACTTGCGAAATACTCATCTGCAGATAAAGCACACTGCTCCCCTTCTCACTCCCTCAAAGCCCAACTTATATTACTTGGTGGTTAGTAGTTTTAGTTCTTGGTTTTGTTTTGGCTTTTTTGTTGGTGTTGTGGTGGTAGTGGTGGTGTGGGTTTTTTTGTTTTTTTTTAATTTCATTAAAAAAATATTTGAAGAATGAACAGAAAACAGATCAGTGCTACCAGAAAAATCAGCAACTTGATTGTTTCTCCCTGCTTCTACAAAAAACCCATAAAAGCTCCATTGTCCTCTCAGGGCTCCTTGGAAGTCTTAACAGAAGTCTCTAAAAAGAAACTAAATGAAAGACCAGGGAGTTAGCAGCAGGACAGATCTATCATAGACAAATCAGATAAAACCCTCTTTCCTTATGACCGTATCTGAGCTTAATTCTGATCTCCTTACTCACACTGAGTAATAATTCACACTGTAACTAGCCCCACTGGAGTTGCTAAAATCACTCTGAGTAAGCCATAAGCCTGTTTGACAAATATCAGTCTGATACACTAAGGCTAAAAATCCTAAGAGCTAATTCAAATATTATTTTTGTAATTATGTGGCTCAGAAAAGGGTTCTGTTCTTTGTTGGTGTTGAGGCAGTTTGTTATCTTCTATACAAAGACAAGAAGTTTGTGATTTTCTTGGTGGTGTTGTTTGTTTTGGTTTTAATCTTAATATAGAATCCATCTAGAAAATTAATCTTTTGTCTACCCTGGAAAACATAATGAATATACAAAGATACATGAAGAACTGGGACCCTTTTGACAGAGATATTAACACGGTGAAACCCAGGGACAAGTCTACAGTACAAACTTCTGTCTGAAAAGTACATTAGTCAGCAACGTAATAGGACAATCTCAGCCATTAACCCAGGCTGAACACCTTTATGTAGCCTACCCAGTGATTTGTCTGGAACAAAACCCTCACTTATTTACTCCATCTTCATGTCACTTCTTTCACCCCATGGACGTGACAGTAACAGCGTGAAGGGGGAGACTTGCCGTGCTGCTGTAGAAGCACATACTGTAGCTTGGTTTTGTCCTTTCGAAGCTGATCTCTTCTATGTGTCTTTCACAGGGAGGCACAGGAGGGGTTTATTCATGTTTCTAATCACATGAAAGGGATCCATTGGAATGTATCAAAGGACTATCAAATTTTCCTGTATTTCGGTCTAGAAAGGCTGGACACCAGCACAAGTGGAAGCACTCCAAGAGCTAATCAGGATCCTTAAGGTTATTCTGCTCTTGGTTAAAATACCAAATTCCTGTGAGTTCAGCATGGAGACTCAAAGCCTGAGGAAGTCTCAGAGGTGTCAGAAGCAAAGCTGTTCAATGAATGCCATTCCACAACATGGCCCAGTGGTCCTGCCAAACTCCTCCTTCAGCAGGAAACCCAGCAACGAGGCACTCAACCAGTTGAACAAAAACGACAAGCTTTGCACCACATGAACGATTTGCCAACAACCAGTAGCCTGCAGGCTGGATACTGTTACCTAGTTATTAATTAATGCTGCTGATTAACCTTTTGAAAGTACATGTTCCACCACACCTACTGGTGGGAACCTGCAGTGGTAAGGCTCAGGAAAGGTTGCTGACATAGGAGTGACACTGGGGATAGTAAATAGGCACCCCAAGAAATGACAAGGACTTGAAGAGTTGGATACAAACCAGAACAGTTCTTCCAGAGACCTCTGGGAAGAGGAAGAGGGAGGGAGGGAAGGATATTTTTTAAAGCTTCAAAAAAAAAAAAAACCCAAAAAAAAACCCCACCAAAAACAAACTAACAATAAAAAAAAAAAAAACCAAAAAAACAAAACAAAAACCAGTCCTTAGCATATAAACTTCTCTGTAACTGTAACTTACACTATATCTCAGGCTGCTGTGCTTGATTGCAAACAAATTAAAATTTTCTTCAGAAAGCTTCCTATTATGCCCTGGCAGTAAATTTGGCAGAGACTATGACACTCCTCTCAACTGTTCTCATCCATGTTTGAAGCCCAAAACTCCACAAAGTAATGCACTGCTGAAACCTAGAAGGTGGCAACTAAAGCACTCAAAAATAATGTGCCAGGCTCAAAAGAACCATGAGACTACTTTAAAACTGTCAAAAACAGCCCCAAAACTTTTGTATTTATATTTCTTTTAATTTTTGTCTTGGTCATATCGCCTAAACATTTTTGAGCTTACTTTTCTTTAGAAAATATCACATAAACAAGAAGTCAGGACTTAGTGAAAGAGTCATGAAATAGAATGAATTTAGGTGCAAAAACATCAAGAAATACCAAATTTTTAAATACTACTGTTTGCACTACCATATTGGGATTTGATACTACAGTGAAGTCACAGGGAACAAGCAAATACAAAGGAAGTGCCTGAATCCTAATCATGGAGAGAAATGAAGGAAAAAAACCAAACAAAACCCAGAAGAAGAGTATAGAAAAGACAAATATGGAAATGGAAAACATTGCACAGAAAGCATATTATAAAGAGGAGAAAAAGCAAAAATTCAATTAAAAAATACAGCCTCTCTTTAACTATTACCATAAGCAGACTGCTTATTAATACTTTTACTAACGTATCTGCAAAACAGTATTTTAAAAATTGTTCTGTTTTATCAATTGAAGAAAAGGGTTACTTTTTGAGCTAAAAACACAGTAAAAAAAATAACATTAAAAATATCTAGAGAGATTTCTTGCCTAAATCCTCCTTAGGTTGAGATTTCACACAACAGTTGAGCCAGTTTGACAGCTTGCTGATGATTGGGGAAGCAGCTTCACTCCCCTGCTTTGTTCCCAGCCATGTGGTCTTACTTCTTTCCCTTGTGCTCAAACCTGCACTTGTCTGCCATCCCTGTAGAAATTATTCCACTCTCTAAATTAAAAAAAAAATAGGTTTTTTTTTTTTTCCTTCTTCTACAGATACTTTTGTTTGTAGGTGAGACTGCTTAATAGTCCTATGAAACCTCCCTCTTAAAACATCCCTGGAGAAAAACAGACATTTGTGTTTTGTGCCTGTTCTGCTCATTCTACTATTACACATTTCATTTCATTAAATGCAAGTTTTCAATGCAGTGCCTTTCTCCTCATAAATTAATAAACATGATGCAGAGGGGTAGGTTCTAGTCTCCTATGCAAACTGCAAACAAAAGCAGGATATGAGAAATAAAGCTGAATTTCCTTCTGACTTCCACACTAGAGACTGACACTGGACTGAGCACAGATCAAGGCAGGCTATCAGGCAGCTAGACTGAAGACCAAGAACATAAGAAATTACAAATAATTTGCCATATTCTGCCTTCATTTACACTCTTGCAAGAAATCTGGTTGATATTTACTGCTTCAGCATCCCCTCACAGTAGAATTTGGGTTTGCGTATACAGATTACTCAGACTTTCCTTGTTTTCATTACAATACTACCATTATTTAAATAAAGGATCTGGGTTTGTTCTCTTCTGTTTCTGGGAGGGACAGATTTCTTTTTCAATGTTCTTATAACAGGATGGAAAAAATCTGTGCTTGCACTATAATCCACAGACCACAAAAGGATGTCCATTACTTTGCACTAGCCAAAGATTTTTCTTTGGGCAACATTATTACCAGACATAAAAAAACCCAAACAAACAAAAAAACCCCAAAAACCTAAAACCTCGAGTTTCCAATATTCAACCCTGATTCTTACTCATAAGAGTAGTCTCATTACTGTCTGTGGTACAAACAGGACATGGTAGGATTCAGGCTATTAAAACCAGAGATTATTCAGAAGTTAACATGTGGTTTTTATTTACAGAAACAGAAGAAAAGGGACTCTAATTGAAACAGACCATTTAAATGAAAGCATCATACTACTTATGCAGATAGTATACTTATATAGATACACACGTGCAGCCAGCCAGAGCTTCAAGTGTTTTCTGGCACCTGGTATTACATGTAGGAAACTTGTGGGCCTGAAAAGCCTGGTGCACATCCCAGTATTTTCTAGGTAGCCAGGCTCCCCAGTACAAACCTGGGAGTCACTAGGCACAAGAATAACTCTCTGAAAATGGAGCAAGATCATCGTCTGCTTCTCAGGGAATTTGTTTGCATTTCATGAAACCCAGCATATTCCTGAGAAATATCCAAGGATATTTGATGAAGTGACATTTCCCTGATCATTTCCCTTATTGTTCCTTTTTAAGAGACAGCTGAAATTATTTAGATTGCTCGTTAAAAGAAACATAGGAAATGAAACCGGGTGAAAATAATTTCTTAATTTTGAGGGTGCACTAAGGTGGAGCAATCCTTAGAAAAGATAAATGAAAATGTAAACACACTGATTTCAATCAAGAGCACTTTTCATAAGAATATCACTCACTAGTTGCTGCTGATGGCTCCCTGTTCCTTTTAGAGGTGTATTACCCATTGTGGAATATACACAAGAGTTCAAGTGTTGCATAATTACACAAAACAGGGCCTATACAAGAATATCCTGTTTTGCTTCCTGTACACTCACTAGGGTGGCTCAGCTGAATCCTTGACAACATCTAGCTCCACGAAGAAAACATCGAGGCTCCTTGCTGATAGCAGTTTTTTTACCTAGAGCTGCTCAGCAGTTGGGCTGTTTAGCCCCAAAGTGTAAGCAGACAATCACCCTATTGTTTACTTTCTAGTCAGAAGAAGCATTACTGCTTTTCTTCACTGTCCATGGCCTCTGTAATCCCGGCGGTCATGTTCACTCAGCAGTAAGTCTAAATATGCGCTTCCCCGAGGAGTTTTGAATCCATGACATAGATTAGCATCACTGTGGCTTGACGCTATCTGTGACAGATTCCACAGTAATTAACATTTTAAACCACGGTCGGTACCGAAATTGTTTGTTAAGGACTCACTCTATCCCCCAAACTGTCAGAAATTAACAAGTTTAAGGAGCATTATTATTATTATTATAAAGTGAATAGGCTGTAGAGGACAATGTATCTTTCAAAAGCCCTGTCAGCATTGCTTCATCTCATCACATATCACTGTATCTTAAAAAAGGAGCGTTTCAATTGTATGATGGTGAATCATGAAACTTCACAAACATTCAAGGAACACACATGCCACTACAAATTAACCATTAGCACTGCATGGTATTCATCCTTTCTGTCACACACTGTGGGAAGCACGCCTTATTAGCATGGAAGCACGGAGCAATAGTATCTCAGTGTACTTAACATTCGCTTACCTTGGAAAAAAAAGCACACAATGCAGTCTTAAACAAAAAACACAATCCTCAAAATGCTGCAGCTCTATTCCTTTGCACATTTAATCCCAGGATTTAAAAATTACAAAATTGAATTCTAAAGCCTTTTGTTTCCCCTCTTCCAGTTCACTGTTTTTTACAATGAAATGTAGTTTTTGCATTTTTAATCAGCCTTAATCATAAACAAGGCATGCATCACAATTGTGGCTATTTCAGGGTTCCCCCTCACACACTTCTTTTTTGGTTTCAAATTTCAATAGTACCCTCGACTGGGGGTCTTCCTGGATCCCAGATGTCGAATTATATGGTCTGTCCTATTCTTCTTATAGTGGCAATCCCATTCTCTATTAAGTTTCCCAGGAATCTGAATAGTTATTCTGAAATTACTGGTTTCTTCCTGAATTGTATTACAACTAAGCTTAATTTTGTCATCTTGATTATTAAGAAATAATTCTCCTTGATTTAGCAGTTCCTTAGAAATATCTGCTCTCTTACTCTTTTATCTCTTAGTAATATGAAGCACTCTGTACAAACGCTTAAAAAAAAATAAATTCTACATTTAGCATCAGTGTGCCTGTTTGAGGTCCTGTGCGGTCTATAAAACCTCAAAAAAGGGGCCCACTTCCCATACCTATCCTATTTACATGCTGTTTTATTTAAGAATCAAGAGTACATTTTACAACCACTTTGCCATGTTAAAAAAGGAGAAACATAAAAGTGACTTAGAGGGGGAGAGTAGACTTATGTTTTGTTTCACTAGCTTCGTTCAGAGTAAACTTGTAAAATAAAAAGATATAAATGCCAAGCGGTTTTGTAAAATCTAATGTAGCAGTAAACCAGAGCCTCCCACTGACCTAGAAGCAGAACTGGTATTTTAAACCTGTACAGCTTTAACGTATGTTTGATACACATACGAAACTTCATTTTTTCCTAAGTGTAACCCAACACTATGAAATCACATCTCAAATTATTCCTACCCACTCCTAGTGCAAATAGTGGCGGAGGCTTGCTGGCAGATAAGTTTAATGTTGTGTAAGGTATTCGAACTAGTAGAGCAGTTCAGATACTTAACAATGCATCACAAAGGCAAGTCATGGCCTTTGGCACCCCTGCTCACACTACTATTAATTATGCATTTCCTCATCTTATTACTGTTTGAATGGATGTAAAAAACAAAAACAACACTGCCCTAAAGGATATTACAGCCCTACTACAGCCTGACATCTTTCTGGGATTGATAACAGAGGAACCAGTCCTACAAGTGACCTTTGACTTGTATGTCCCCAAGACAATTTTAGTTTTGGATAGATTACATGGACAATTGTTATCTGGTTTTGGGAGGGATCATTTCCTCAGAGATATTGAGGACCCTCTTGAGATACATGGCATCAACTGTAACCTCCCTTGCTCTTACAAAGAAAAAAATAATCTGTTGAGGCTCAAACATATTAGCAAACCACCAAGTTACTGAATAATCTTAAATTACTTGCAGACTCAGGCATATCACTGTGTTCATTATGCTATGATTGCCATTTCATAATTTGCTTTGAAATCATATGATCTAAACTCCCCTACGCTTACAATCACTGAATTACTATCATCTTTTATAAGTTAGGAACTGGAGTTTATCTAAAGATACTTAAATTTCCCTGTAAAGTTATAGGCTCATAAAGTTACCTGAACTTGTACAAAAGTCTCAATTCCTAACCTTAGATATGTTCATAAGTGACATATATGTAAGCAATCCCCTTTCCCAAGCAGTGTGCTCTATTAGCATTACCAAAAGCACAAACTAAACTTCCATCGTTCACGCTGCACCAGTTTACAGCAACATCTGCTGGATAACCTAGAGCTGTAATAACAGAGAGCCTGACATACTGAAATGACAGAACAATATGAGATGTGGCTATAGGAAGGCAAGGGTTGTATAAGAGAATGAGAGAGGGCTTTCACATCAAAGACTTTACTTTGCAATGACACCTACCCTTCGCTACTGCCTGTTCCATTGATTTCATGACTTGTCCAGGTTGCCAGTTCATCTAGAAGGCTCCCCAGGTTATGAGAGGCTGTATCAGAAACAATAAAGTCAGATGGCAGTTTTGTGTGCCTTGGGGGAGAAGATAGATCCATACACTAGGGAAAATGATAGATAAAAATAGAATGTTTTTACTCTCTTCCATGGTCATTTAATGTTTTAGCTGGCATTAAGTGCACCTTACAGTGTTAGTATGTCAATTTTGATGGCCAAAAGTTCCCCTGTCTTTAAGAGAAAAAGCATTTAAACCCCCACATTCACATTAGTAAGTCAATAACAAGAATATTTGCTTTGATAGTCTTGTTGACACACAAAAGTTGAGGCAGGTTTTTTTTTTTTTTTATTACGGCAGGAATATCTTTAGGGCAAAGTCTCTGGGAGAAACACTATTAAATACTTAGCCCGGACAAAACCTTCTTGCAGAGGAATTTTCAATTGCTTTTCAGCTGCACTGTGGTTTATTGTTTGCTTTAAATCAGGCCAGAGTCTAAGCTTCATACCACAGTGTCTGTTAAAAAATCATTATGGTGCAATTAAAAACAATGTTAAAAGTGGAATTCCCCCCTCCCCTCTCTCTGTAAAACTGTTGTACGCTTCCTCTGTGCCTTTCATTATCTGCACAAGCTCTGGTCAGGAGATACAGCTGTCATGAAACACTCAACAGATGGCAGTGGCTGGGTGATGCTTCATCCATTTTTGGATGCTCTACTGACATTTGAGCTCATGCCTTCTATAAATGCTCTCATGCCCCTGACTCCTTTTAGCCAACACAAGCCTACAACGTGCAGTGACAATATTCATCTTTCCAAAGGAATAGAGATAAATTGAACTGCCCTTATGAAAAGCAATATAAAATACTTAAATTTAGTGTCCTTTGAAACTTTTAACCATTATAGATAGATATGGCTAGAAAGTAGATAGACTGATAAATTGGTAGATGGATCTCCCTTCTTACTGCTGTTTCATCCTTAAGTTATTTTATTCTTATAAGGCTCTTCAGAGATTGATTTAGCTTACAAAGAACAGCAATTTCTCTCCAGTTTTAGGAAACTGCCAGGAACTAGAGTGCTTTGAAAAGAAATTGATTAGCACAACTTCTTTAAAAGGAAAGGAAAACAGCTAAAAGATACACAGTATCTTTCAGCTTTTCAGGTAGTGAAGGCTGCTTAGTGTTTTATCTTAAATTAAGTTTTTAAAGCTTAGCCCTATTGCATTTTTGATAGAGTCAAATTGGATGAAGCAGGAACTTGTGAAATGGAAGACATAAGACTCCCTTTGTGTTTGTTCTAAACGAGCTTTATAACAGTTCCATCTAACATAATTGTTTGGTATGGAGAGACTGTGACGTTCCCTGGACGTGTCCTACACAGGGGACTACAATTTGTGCTTCCTAAGGTTCAATCCCAGTCACTGTGGTTCCCGATATAAAAACAAACCAGAGATAAGAGATGGAGAAAGAAGAGGTGGATAAATTCATGTGCTTAATCATAGGGATTAAGAAAGACTTCTTGGGAATGGCGGGTACTGGTATTTTATCCTGACCTAGGAGTGGTGGCTACATTTTTCTCATACTGTTTCTAGCACAACTTATTCTAAATACAGGATGTTCAAAGACTCTGTAAACATAGCTGATGTGTCTAATTGCACAAATACTTGATGTGATTTATAACTTAATTTATACCCTAATAGCAATGGAAGAAAATATAAGGGCTGCATCACTTTGTCAACAGTCCTTGCTGAACAGCCAGGATGTATTTAACCAAGTACTTCTGTAAGCAAGACACACCTTCTGGTGTGATGAAAAGGAAACCAAAATTAGGAAGTATGATCTAATTCTTCAGGCCTAAACTTAGATTTAGCACTGAAAGTAATAGTAGAATGATGCCAAGACAATGTGAGGTTACAGTCAGAAGTGGGACTCTTTCCAGATCAGTCCTGTGTGAAGTTATAGAAGTAAAGATATCTTAAATAATCTTAACAAAAATTAACTTCCAAATACAATTTATTATTTATTAGCACTAACCATGTTTGGCTACCACAGAACACAGCTGGCTCATGTAACTGCTTACAGATTTCAAATTAGTCAAAGAACACTCTTTTCACTCTATCAGGTTTCAAGGGCAATGACTGGAGATAGGACAATTTAAATCACTTTTCACACTGTATTCCTTTGTTATCCTTCAGCTTTTAAGATAGTATGGGAAAGGTAGCACTCAGTCTATGCCTAAGCCTATAATTAATCAATAGGATCAATAGGATCACAGCCACTTATTTTCAACATAAAAAAACCCTACGTGGTTTGCCTGTACAAAAGCTTCATTTATTCAATATTTAATTCCCAAATTGCACCTCCAGAGACAACAAGCTACCGAGAAAACCTAATGCCAACATCTTAACTTAGCAGTGCCTATTGTTTCATTTACTCTTGGGCTTCACAGTGAGACAATGTCTTTGCTATATCAAGACAGTCAGATGTGTCCAACTAATCTACACTAATCAAGATTTTTTTTTTTTTACCTCAGAGAGCAATGGGAACATACATGGTTCAGGCTGGGCACAATCAAATATATAACTTTCTACCAGAGCATTAGAAATGAAAGTGATGCTAATGCTGTATACCAGAGGCTTAATCTTCTTTCTCACTCCTCAGAAGTCTTCTGGATCCTATTTTCACCATGCACCCATGCCAACAGTGCAGACAGTGATTCCCATGGATTTCTGCCTTTAAGACAGCACTTTTCTCCAATACCTCAGCAAGTATCAAAGAATATGTAATATATGCATTTATCATAGTTTCACATCCCCCTAAACACTCTCAAATAATTAAATAGTATTTACCTCACATTCTAGAAAAGTATGTTCTCTAGCTGTAGCAATACCACTTACTTTTTTTGGTGGTTTGTATCATTATCTATTGTATGAAAAGAGTGAGATAAAAAAGTATAGTTCTTTGCAGCACTGGCTTTTGCATTTAGAAGCTCTTTTGTACTAACTTCATAACCCTGTAACTCACATCAGCAAAGAGAAGGATAGGTAAGAAACTGTAAGAAGCATTTACATACTCCTCTTCTGTAACATGTAAACTTAAGCTATGGAGAATTCTGCAGAGCATCTGTGTATCTGTAAGTCTGGATAGCATTACTGTTTCATGCAGCATTTCCCACCCCATATGTTTATGCCACACAGTTCCATGGTTCTATAATAATGAGTGGAACATTACTAGTGATTATAGTAGCATTCTGAGTCCAAAACCCAAGAACCACCTGTTACACACTTCAGACAAATAACATGACATTGAAAGCTTTCCTATAAGCTCTAGCTGTAAGTCACCTCATAAGACAATAATTGTCCTTGTAAAAAAACAGTAAGAGTAATCCCTTTCTATCATATGTACATGGCTTTGCCTTATTTCTGCATCATTAACTTATGGAGTGGGCATTTCATGTTTTTTCTTGGCTTTGGTATAGATGAGATTATAGAAGTTTGAGCTGAGATCTGTACGTTAATGTTTACTTTTTTTGTTATATCATCCATGAGCACAAAGTCAACAAAATGATAAAGGACTGACATCATAAACATTGGGAAAAGCAATAACAAACACCTTGCAAATACACAAAACAGCTAAGCTGAGGGGGGGGAAGAAAAAAAAAAACAAACCAAAAAAACCCCAAAAATCACACTGCAGAGATTCACAAGCCACAGCTGATCTGTTTGAGCACTGTGAATGTACACACAATAGGGAGCTTTCCAGGACTAATCTGTTCTGACGTTTTATAGAAACTAGTTCTTCTAGAGAAATAAAGGTCTAGTTTAAAACAATTTTATTCAGACCATCAGCATCCTTCCTGATTTGATCTGATTTTCAAATAGCATATGTTTTTCAGTTTGTAGTTTTTACATTCCTCATAAAAGCAAGATAAAACTAGCAAATACAGCATTCACATGAAAGCTGAGAGATCAGGCAGGCACAACTTAAACAGGTTTTAAGACACCGCAATCACATAGCAAGGAGAAAGGTGAACAAGTACAGAATTATCAATTTCTATATATTTGATATATGCCTATTCAAACATACGCACACACACTGGGAATGTTAAGAAAACATTGCTTTATTTCTTCAGCTGGATATATGCTGATCATCAGTCACTGGCTGAAACCCTAAAAAACAAAACAACACAGCTATTTGAGGGTTTTTTTGGATGGCTTGGGTACTGGCCCTTCTGTCACTGTTTCACTGAATTATTTTAAATAGCAGCTCTTTGCATGTGAGGAGACAGATGCCAGTGATTTAGATAGGGCAACACACCACAGTACTTTTACTCAGCTGATATATAATGATTTACCATTTAATACAGTTCATCTCTCATAACCCTGGGTTCAAACAGAAGCAGCTGCTGTTAGGGATGCAATGGTATTGAACTTCCAAGCAAAGGCATAGGAGAGCTTCTTTTATAGCTCTAGCTACTGGACCCATCTGGTTCTTCTCTTAAGTACTGCAAATGAAGGAGAGAAACACTTTGCTTCCCGTCAGTGAGGTCCTGAACAGAATGCATAATTATTCAGACATTCCAGTCAAAAACCAGCTGCATTAACAACACATTCCAAAACTTTGTTAGATGAAACCAATTTAATCCATTTTATTATATAAACACTCTGATGAGATCAGAAGACTATAAAGAGAGAAATCATATTTACTTGAAATAATTTTTAATACCAATATCCCGAAGTCTGATCATGAGGAAACTAGGTCAGTGTTTCTAAAACAGTTTCATCTGGAAATGAAAGATTAATTTTTGATTTATCTCCATTTTGAAACAAGAAGGGGGAGAGAGGAAAGGAAGAGTTTACAGGCTTGTAGGACACAGCAGAAGCCAACGTATGGTCGCTCTCTGTAGGAGACTTGCATTATTGAGGCAGGAGGCTTGCTGTTCCCCAATCCCCCAGCTTTGAGTGCTCTAACTGAAGTTAACTTCAGGGAAACAACTTTAGTGAAATACAAGCCTTTAGAGGAGCTTTCAATTTTTCTTTCCATCACTTTGAAGCAGAAAGCCTTCAAGTACTAGAAATGTTATTGAACAGGTTGCTTTAAAAAGAACTGCTCAATAAAAAAAAACCTTTCCTAATGTAATAATCTTCTATTTGCATTTTTGTTCTTGTGGAGATCCAACAGAAAGTAGGTTATGGTGGAACTACATTTACTTCCAATTCCTAGCAACATGGGTAAATTAGGATTTGCAAGAAAAGAAGTGGATTATGGACTTTCAGTAATTACAGGGCTACTGAACAACTGTTGCCTAGTTATGATTATAGGTAAACCTTGCATTTTGCCCACAGTGGATGAAAGAAATTCCCATATCTTAACTATAGAAGTAGTTGTCTTTTTTGTTATCAGCAGCTTTTAAAGCAGAGGTATCCAAACACAATGCAATTCAAAAATAGAGCAATCTATGTCAGGATTTACATGCAACTGTACTTTTTGGTCTCACTCCACATCTAAGAGTATGAACTCAATTATTACAGGATTCAGTCTCAATATGAACTATAATTTTGGTGATGATATTTTCACTATTGAAAACTCTTCAGAGTATATGACAGCAAGAATTCCTAGAACTTATGTCTAAGTGTCAAAATCAGTTCTGGATGAGTTCTCCATTATTTGTTCTAACCAATATTATTATTGTTCTAGCACACTGGGGGAAGTGGAGCCAATTTACCTCCCTTTCCCATTATTTGCCAGCTTTAAGTCTTTATGTTTTCCCCAAGAATACTAAATCTAAATTGCAGCATTGGACTCAAAATTTTATGGGAGACTTGGAAAGAGTTTGGCTAAATCTAAAGTTTTTGCTGAATTAGCAGAATATCTTTTTGTAGTCTAGAGAGTTTCTCAAAGACACTGCTTTATTCCAATTGTTGATTTCCCTTAAAAGCTAAACAGGATAACCACACAGAAGTCCTTGCCAAGCTTTATCAGTTTTATATTGCCAGAATCAGGTTATGTTAAACTTGGCCATTTTCCTTGTATTTTGTAAGCCTCTTGTTGTCCTGCTTTCCCCTTAAACTTCATCCTTCAAAAACATACAAATTGGGGACCAGAAATTTATGCTATGCTTGTAGGAAACTGTGGGATATTGGCTGATTGTTTTCTTTCAAAGAAATAATACCTAATAAATATTCCACTTAATGCCACTTCCTAAGTGGCAGGAAAAGGCCAGGAACTAGGTTTATAAAGAGGTTCTATCCAGCATCCCCCATATTTTTTTTCACTGGTAGCTCCCAAAAATCAGTATTCTAATTAAGAAATGATGCTGCTTTCAATGCCTTTTAATTTTTTTTTTCCTTTTTCCTTTTTTTAGCAGCTTCAACTGGATAGTTGTGGTGCAAGAGGCACTGATACTTGCCAGTGTTTGTAAACAGACTGTAGAAGAAAGCAGAACATTTTTCTCCATTCTGCTGTTTCTTGGCATCCTAAGGGTCTTGCACAGCCAATTCTTCAGTGCAAGATGGGCTGAAGAACAGTTTAAGTTCCGGTTTAGTTATCCTTGCCCAAAACTTTGAAACCTGCTCAGATGATCCCTAGCTCTTGGAGCACCTCAGGTCCAGAGACATTTGCAGGTTAGGGAGCAAAAGTCCACAGATGACAGAAGTGTTGGTTTTTGGTTTTGTTTGTTTGTTTTTTTTTTTTTTTAAATTACACGTCAGCCAATGTTAAAAGCCCACACAGGGAATGGGATCTTTCAGATTCCTAGTTGAGGCAAACCATGAAGTTCCTTCCATAGAACTGAAGCACCCTGATACCCCCAAGGATTTCTAATTTTACCTCATGGTTAAGGACTCAGAGTTCTGAATCCCCAAATACTTTTGATGCAACAAAATTCCTTCTCAGTATGCACCTAACACTTTTGTCCAGGGTTCCATCAACTGTGGTTGCTTTGGTGGCTGCTTAGCTTACAGGAATTTTGGCATCTTCCAGGTTTTGCTAGCCATAGTTAAATTTATTTAAGTTATATTTTCAAAGGATTTTCAAAGCAGGTACTTGCCATCTTCATAGCTAGACAGGCCTAGTAGATTTATCTGCAAGAAGTTAGATGAAAGATGAGTAACAGCGCTTGCCCTGATTATAAGTCACCAAACACATGTCAGTGCTGAGGTCCAGTTAGGACCTCCTCAGCAGAAAGAAACAAGTTTATACCTCTGACAGTAACTCAAAGAAGATAACTTAATATCTCATATAGGAGATGAAAAAGCTGAAACTTTTGGATAAGAGTAGGAAAAAAAAAAAAGCTACAGAAAAAGAAATAGTTTTAAGAGCCTAGCCATTTAATTTCAGAAGATGAATCAAGGTTACAAGTGCTATCTGAAAAATAGTACCTAGGATCTGGATTACCTGTTGAAAGCTAAGACATAAGTACACCCCTATCATATGATGAGTATGTGTCAGCTGTGAGAGAGCATCTGAGCATTAAGTCACCTAATTTGACACACATACCAACTGCTGTCCTTTGACCAGAATTATGAATGCCATTTATCAGGATCTCCTCCTATGCACATTTCATTCACATAAGTGTGCTTTCATTTTTGTAATAGCATAAGATCCTAGAGAAGGTGGGGGAAAGGAGAGAGAACATGCCACAGGCATATAGGCTATCAGCCCGGTAGAATAGCTAATCCAGCCCACAGTTTTCCCCCTTTCTTTCCTGGGAACCCTTAGAGAAAGCAGCAGGCCAGGAGGATCTGACAGGCAACACAATCTATGGTTCATAAACTTGATCTCTCTGTGATAGAACAACTTATCTCTTAGCATGCTCAAATTCTTCTTCAGATGCCTTCTTATTTGCTAATATATTTGCTGTGATGATTGCATAGGTTTGTAGCTATAACAGAGACACTGTGACACTCCACAATCCTGCTACAGCAACACCCGTGTGTGGGTAAGCAAAAATGAGTCACTTCTTACTGCATGCTCAAGACTAGTTCGCTTTTCACTAACATCACAGCATTTCTTGAGTCTTTCAATACTCTTGTGCTGTGTTAGATTTTTTTGACAGATGTATCAGATGTAACATCATCCCAAGTCCTAAGAACTATTCCTCTATCCTTAGCAACATTCATGACACTTCCCCACCAAATATATACTAATAAAGTAATGGATTATGCTATTATTCTTTCCTCAAGAAAGCAAAATGAAATTACTAGCCCACCATACATCCTTGTAAAGCCTTTCTAGAGACTCCACCATGCCAAACTCTTGAGCCTTCAGATTTCAAAACACAGCAGTTTTCATTAGTCCATGATTTAGTAAGACTATTAAGCTATATAGTTTTGATTTTTATAAAACACTTAGCCTCAGAAAATTCCTCACACTAATGGAAACACAATAATAAATATATATAGCATCATTTTATAAAGAATTATGTCTTGTTACTTCTTTGTTCTTAAACTTCTAATCATACTACCATCATGATCTTATCCACTGCTTCACTACGTGTTGCCTTATTTTTTTTACAATTAGATGTTAAATGCAGGTTGTCATAGCTGCTAAAATTACTTGACAAGTAGAATACTTCTCCATTTTCTAGGAGAAAAAAAAAGAGTCCTAAAGTAGTCAGCTCAAAATCTTCAGATAATCATTGCCCAAAGAGCATATTTTCTTAAATTTTATGTGTGCTAAGATTCCTTTCAAACTAAATTCTCCTATGTGCTAAGTTTCTGCAAAGTTTTTTAATTAAAAGAGAATTTTATTATTATAGCTTTACTCAAGAAAAGTGGAGACAGACAAAATGCTGTTTAATATCTTAACATTTGGATTTACCCTCCTATCTCCCCATAAAATTACTCTCCCAAGTATTAACTACTGTAAGTTTCTGGTACCTCTCCAGAAAGAAATTACTCTAAAAAAAGATTTCTCTGAAATAAAAGGGAAAATAATTTTATTAAGTCTTTTTTTTTGTTTGGTTTTTCTTTTTTTTTTTTTTTTTTTTACAGTGTCGTCTTTTGAGATTGGTTATATGGATCTTTACTCTAAAATAAAATGTGGCCCATGATAAAACAAAAAACCCCAAACCCAAACCAAACAAACAAATCACAAAAATCCCTGATACCTCAGTTTCCATAGAGGATCTCAATTCTGTTGTTATGCCCTCCGAATATTAAAGTTAACCCATGACCTCAGCAAGAAATCTATGGACGCTGGAAGAAAAGGCTATCATAATTAAAATTGACTGTGGGAAAAGAAATACATTTGTCCTTAATTACACCTATGCAAAGTGTTTACAGGCTGAACAGAAGTCATACTTGTCTTTCCTTATCAGATTGTTTCTAAGGAAGAAGCTAGAAATATTTGTTTGGCAACCACTCATTTTGTAATGAGGTCAGCATGTTCATTTCATTTGTTTTTCTCCAAGTAATACTTAATCCCACACCTTCAACTAAAGGACAAAGACTATTATTGCACAGTATTAGCAAGAAGCTTGTGAAAATACAGAACAGAGGTTGCTTAACAACATAATACAACAGGCAAAGGCATCTGACAATGCTGAAAGCTAGAAGGTTTTGAGATCATGTTAAGTATTTGATTACACAAAGGAAATATTCCATAGATATACATGAATTACTCGGCATAGCTGTATTTGGAATAATTTCTATTTAATCTGCCGTTTCTCATATGCTACCTACAGTAGATAATAACTAGCATTTTCTCACTACACTTAAGACTGTAGTACTTTGGGGAAACTTTGGTGAGCCTTCCTTTGTTTCACATATACAAATTCCTGTTACCAAGAACTCAGGGTGGTGTCCTTCCTCAGTGCTGGATGGACAATAACTTGCTTACTATGTGTATTCTGACTAAGGAATGTCATTTGTGCGGAGGAAATTGAATCCAACAGTTTTCATCTCTATCTGGCAAAGTGTTACCTTGGAGATGCTGCAATGTGATAAATGCATTATTGGTCAGTAGTGACTGGATAAAAGCAATATTGTCAGGCAGGCTTTCAGATGTAATATGAATGAGAGAATGGGGAAACCAAAACTAACTCAAAAGACTTTTTCCTTTCCTTGAATATCAGGTGTGAACCTCAATATGATGGTAATAGGAACTACTTTCTATTTGTGATCAAATAACAGTGATGACTCTTCCTTTATTTAGGGTCCTTTCATCTTTTTAGATCAAGTGCTTTATAGGCTTTAGATGATTACTCCCCCACATCCACCTACTGCTGACATACAGTCAGCCTCTGAGATGCCAGTGAAGAGTGCCAGCAGCTCCACATAGCTGGTTCCAGAAGGGGAAGTAAAAAAGAATTAATCCAGCTGAAACTACAGGGGAACAGCAGAAAGGACAACATAATGACCCAAAATGGAACTTGGCCAAGATACCAGGTTTAACAATCATGCAAAGAGCTGAGCAACTGTTACAGTTTAGCTTTGTGTCTCATCAGCCATGGTAAACCCAGCCAAAACACCACTGCTGAGCCCTGTGCTGATGAACTGATTTAGTACTCCTCTTGCTTCTGTAAGTGGCAAGAGGTGTCATCTCTTAATGTGCCAACAGCCCCAACTGCAACACCCAAGTATCTATTGTTCTCCTTTCCAAGCCACACTCAACCCAGTTTACTTAATAGAGTATGACAAAGTCACAAGACAGTGTGGCTAAAGAGACAGGCATTTGAGAGGATAATGATCTGTCAGCAGGGCTGTGGCAAAAGGAATTTACATGACGATTAATCAATGTTTACAGGTCTTCACATTTATGAGAACACAGCGCTGTTCCTACCTGCCACCAATTCTATGATTTTCAAGTAAAAATAAATGTGTATCACTTTTTAGCTGAGGGATGGGAATATTGTTCTGTATACTCTGCAAGCCCTGGTTTTAATAAGTGCAAGTCCATAGTTATTCTTTAATGCAGGACTAATGTTGAGTAGACACTGCGTGCATCATTTACACACTGTTTGAAGGTACTTGAATACTATGGTAAAGTTACCCGAATATAAAATAACTCAAACTCCTGAAAAACACACACCACCAACTGGCCTCTATGAGCTATCATAGCTGTCCCAATCCATGGTGATTTGAGAAATAAGTAATCTTTTCTTTCAGAGTTTCTGTAAGTCAAGAAAGGAAGTGAGTATATCTTTTTAAGATGCAGCACACAGTTAGAGGCGATATGACAGAACACACAGTAAGATCTGTAGAAAGCAGGATTTGAGAAACTTCTTCATAACCTGAAAACTGGAGCACAAGTTAAAAAAAAAAAGTCAACTTACTGATTTAATACGAAGACCTAGTGTTGTGACATAGGAATTATAGACACTTATACCCATATAAAACATTGGCCCCACTGGGGTCTATCCTAATGACAACAAGTATGCCAACACTGCTAGCTTCATGCAGTTATTTCCCAACAAGGATGATGGGTCTGCCTAACAGGAGCAGCTCTGGCTTATACCTGTCTCGGTGTTCCTGGCCACAGAACCCAGGTAGGTGGCAGTGCAGGCATTAAAGCTCTTTTCTCACTGCCATCATCTTTCCCTCCTCTTACCATGAGGGAGGGTCTGCCTCAGGGGCCCTGCAGCACATACCAACCTTAGGGTGGAGCAAATTCAGAATAACTCAATTACAGATGATAAAGTTACTCTAGGTCTGCCCAACTTTCATTAAGACAGGAATCTCTCTTAGGACAAGCCAGCATGAAATGGGAATGATTTGGCATGGGCTTAATAGGCAGATTTTTGAGTTGGCAACTTCTGTTTTCTTCTCTGCTTCAGGGTGTTTGCAGTGCCTGGTTCAGAAGGTGTTTTCCCCACGCCTCTAGGGAATGCCACCTGATTGCCAGCCTCACGAGGCTGCTTCTCAAGGGAGCAGCCCTTTTACCAGCCCTTCCCCGTGATAAACTCCTCTGCCAACGAGGAGTCAGGGCAAAACAATGGCAAGTGACGGTGGCTGAACTGTACAAACACGGTGACAACCGATTAAGCAAAAATTAAACAAGACTCAAATAGCTCTTCTGCATAATTCCTGATCTGCATAACCAAAAGGGTGGCAAGACTCCAGACACTGTTCCTCTCCTGCAGCAGCCAGGCAAATTCAGTTTGGAGCGCTCCTTTGCCAACAGGAATTTCAGAAGTCTGTGGGGCACAACAGAGCCTCCACAGCCACTCTGGCTCACAGCCAGCCCCCGAGGTGGACAATCCTCCTGCCACGGTCACAGAGGGGCACCGGGGTTTTTTTTCCCTCAATCACAGAAAGTCTTTGGTTGGAAGAGACCTTCCAGATCATCTAGTCCAACCTTTGACCCAAGCTCACCACTAAACCGTGTCCCAGAGCACCAAGACCACATGCCATTTAAATGCCTCCAGGGATGGCGACTCCACCACTGCCCTGGGCAGACCATTGCAGTGAAGTTGCTCCTCAGCAGACTTGCAGAAGCATGAGCAGGCTAAAGGCCACAAAAACAGGCAGCAGACGCATCGTGTATTATGGACCCAAACAGGAGACAAACTGCAGTGCACAAGCTGTGGTCAACACTTCATCTATGAAATTACCTCAGCTAAAGGAAGAAGGTATCCCAAGGTGTAATAAAGCAAAAAAATAGATGTCTCTTGCTAGACAAAACTCAGTGAACCACTAACCTTGAGCAGAGAGGTTATTGAGATTACCTAATATTATACTGTGGTCTCTAAAGCATCACTAAATTCTGAGCAATTATTGTCAGCACTGTTCCAACAAAAACAAACAAACCTGGAGAGTATTTAATCATGTTGCCTCCACAGTGTACTGGTTCAGGTTGTGTTTCTCTGCAGCTTTCAGCATCTCCCATACTCTTTAGTGAAATCTTACCCACAAATGCACAGCTCTCTACAGGGAGCTTTGCTAAGGGTTTGGCTCTTAGAAAACTGGCAAAGTTTGGGTTTTTTTGGTGTTGTTTGGGTTTTCATTTGATTGGTAGGTTGTTTTTGTTGTTGTTTTGGGGTTTTCTGGTGGAGTTTTGTTGTTTTTTTGTTTACACTACAATTTCCAAATGACCCAATGTGGAAATTAAAGTTCCTTTAACAATAACAAACCAATGCCAGCAAGGCAAATGTTGTGGCATCACCATGGCTGGAAGAAACTCTTGCTGTGAAGCCAAAAGTGTTGCAGGCTGCTTACAAAGCCACTAGGTTGCATCTATGCAGAGGCTGGTCTGAGACTTATTTGAAAGAAGCATTTAAAGTCTATTTAGATAAAGGTCCAAATAAGCTCAGACGAAATATGACCATTTTTCAAGGGTTGCAGATGCACACACTGTTTGGCCAAGCCTTCTTTAAACCTGTTTTGAACTGTTTAGGAAACTCAGATTAATAGAAAGCTATTGATAGACTGGTGATCCAATTTCCTATAAGGCAGCTGAAAAACATTCCTACTGATACAGCAGAACCTTTCAGCTCCACAAAATAAGTCTAGAACAGACCAGTTCCAGCTAATTCTACCATGGCTACTACAGTAAAAAATTTGCCAAGTCATAACAACACAACTGCTTGACTGTATCTTGTTCTTATGAATCCAGTTCTCCGGACAATGAATGAAGGATATTTAAATATTATTTGTGTTCAGAGAGAACCTTGCTGTTGTGTAGATTTTCAAGACCTCTTGTATATGAAAAAGGAAGCTAGGTTAAGTTTTCTTCTTCAGACAGAGGCAATCTGTAGTAGTATTCCTTTCCTTTTAGTTTACAGAGAGCTAACAGAATCTAGAAAAGAGATTGTCCCCTCCCTGTGCCTACCACATTGATGCCAGATACTGTAGTGAAGTTAAAAATAGTATTGGACTATCTACTCCCAATCTGCACAGGCTGTTTTGCTTTCAGTTTTCTGTACTTTTTAGGATTTCTACTAAAATTTAAGATCAGGTCAGTGATCAAATTGTTCAGGTTTGTTGTCTCTCCTATAGTGGCTTACATTCTCCTTTCCTTGTATACACACTCCTCTATCTCTTGCACCCCAGTCTCCAGTGCTTCACTGTTGTCACAAAGGGCTGTGTATCCCTATTCCTTGTGCAGTGAACTCCACAAACCACAGATTTGTACAGCTGAACATTTCCTCCCTACCCTTTGCCTCAAAGCTCTTAGCATAGTTTACACTGCATCTTCCCTGACTAGCTGGTTGCCTATAGCGTGAGCATTATCCCCTCAAAGCAACCATGCCCCTGACACTTTCCATATTTTCCTCGGCTACTAATTTCTGAGAAAGGATCCCCTGGCAAGATATTAATTCCTTTGTTACCCCACCTCAGTTCTGGTGGAGCCTGAACTTTGAGAGTTTTGTGCATCTGCATAGACACCACACTTTCCTCATGGTCATCATAGTTCCACCACATTCAAGGAGAGGTATTAACAGCACAGAAAACAGCATTTGGCTGCCTGTGAGCCTATTGTGCATCTCCCTGACCCATCCCATTCATTGGGTTGGTCTCCAATCCTTTGCTGCTGCTACCACAGTTCGTCAAAATAAATGCCCTCTGGGACTGCAAAATCCTCCCCCCACCCCTGCCACCACTCACCAAATCCAAGCCAAAAACTCTCAAAAGAAAAGGGAGTGTGAAGCAAGAGAGAGATGGAGGGAGAGAGGCAAAGGCTGATGGAGTTCCTTGGGACTTCCTATACCCTCATCTTGAAAGCTTCTAGGTCCCCAGAGGATGGCTTTTCCATACTTCTATGGTTTGGTATCAATTCTTAGTTCAGCTGAGAAAATTATTGGAGGAAGACTATTTATATTTCTTTCAATGAAGAAAAAAAAACCAAACCAAAACAAAACCACCAACCTCTAAAGCCATGAAAATGCCTATTTACAGTTGAGCAGAGTAAATAAAGTAGACTTAAAATGGCAATTCCACTATTTCTTATTTCTGAAAGAAATTATCAGAGATGAGAAAAGATAAATAATTGGGAATTCTTGATTTGCTAAGATATACCCCTCCTATCATGTACCCACCAACTCATTTTCTTTGTTTACACATCCACAAACACTTACTTCATTTTTGTCTCTTACTTTGGCTGAAGAAGGTATACAGTCCATAATACAATATGTTATGACTTGACATATCAGATAGATGAATACTTTCATCTGCATTAGCTAACCCTGGAAGAAATTATTGGAAGCTACTGCTTTGATATTCTGCCTTTCTATCTTCAACAAAGCTAGCACTGGCTTGAAGCTATTCATAGAATTCCCTTGGATAATGTGACAGATTGTACATGAATTCAGCCTATAATCATTTTGGAGGTGGTAATGACAAAAGATGACTGTCCAGGTCCTGGACCAATAATTGCCATTGGGTTTTTTTTGGTTGTTTTTTGTTTTTGTTTTTGTTTTTTTGGTGGGGTTTTTTTGGTTAAAAAATCTGGTATGCAGTGTTCATTTTCTTGCTGCTAAAGTAACCATGGAATAAATCACGCAAAGCTGAAGTCTAATTGCGTCTGTGGCAGTTATGCATTTACTGACCAGAGAGAAAAATCTGAATCCAAATATGCCCTGGTGCCATTAGTTACACTCTCTATAAAATAGTAAAAAGAAACTACAGTTTTGTAGATAAGTTAAGCAATGCTAGATATTTATTAAAAGTGGCTTCATATTTAGGCTAACTAGAAACTGAAGATACAGATCCCAACACATTATTCCTTACAGCTGTTAAGACCAGTACAGATGTTTTGGCCTGTCTTTGAGCTGCATCTTTAAGGAGAGGCAGCCTCATGAGAAAGAAGGGAAGGAGACTTGGAAAGACAACTTACAAAAAGCTGTTCATATTTTCCTAGGGCAGAGCTAAGTTGGCCCACTTGAATTTACAGCAACTCTTGAGGATCTTAAAAGGAAGCTTCTCACCCCTCTGTGGCCAACGCATCATTACTAACATCAGTCATACCATTAGTCCCAGACTAAGGTAAGGGACAGTACATCTTTTGTCCCACTCCAACACTGCTTTATTCTGGGTATACCAAATACCAGACAGTGTTTTGTCCACAGTAGAGGACTTTAAAAAGACAGGAAGAAATAAAATAGCCAGATCACCAAAGAGACTATCTCCTTGTGAGAAAGAGTACACACAAGGCACGATTTGAATTGAGTGCAGATATCGGAATATTACACATATGCAAAATTTAATTTAGCCAAATAACATCATAAAAAGCCAAAACTCTATCCTTACATCAGTAGGGCAAATGAGATAAACCTGAAAACTGCCATTTGGTGAGACCATACCCGCTCAATCCCTCTAGAACAAATACATTCACACCAGACAGTGCAAGGGATAGAAAATACATGGCCTTTTTCTTCCAGAAGTCTGAGAAGAAAATAATGAGGCATAGGAAGACAGATTTATGTTGTTTCATGAAAACATTGCTCTCTTTCTGCCTCTCTTAAATTTGCTTTACTTCTAAGAACAAGGGAAAAAATAGTCACTGAAGAGTTGACAAAAGGCTGCTCACCAGATACACAGCATTAATCAATGAACTGGGCATAGGGCTGGATTGCAAGGAACCTAGTTTTACTCTGGCCATTTGTGCTAGTTATTTCACCTCTCTGTGCCTCAGTTTCCTTGATTATAGAGTAGGACTAGATCTTAGAAAGTCATTTCATGTCCAGGAAATGTAAAACACTATTATATTAATGTTATAAGTGGAGAAAAGTCAGCAAGTTTATACCTTTTAAAACAAGTCTTCAGAAAAACAACAACAAAACCAGGAACAATTGTCTGTTTATTTGGAAATGGCTACTTTGTACCTTTAACATCCCAATAAAAATACAGAAGCCAAGCCTGGTTTTAATACATGTGGTACTGCAATCCCTCGTTGCTGATAATACTTCTTAACGTTAAGAGCCTGTTAGCTAACTTATGTTTCCTCTGGGTGCGTTCCCATATTCTTCTCCTCTTTGGGAGGCAGGCTCTTGTTGCTGCTCGGATATGTATCCCACATCTTGTAATGATTAACGTACTCAGGGGAAAAGGAGGGGGCAAGATGACGTCATTTCCAAGTATGTTTCTGCCCAATTCATTTTGGCTTAATTTACAGACCAAAGCAGAGTTCTATCAAAGCACGTCCGTCCTCAGCCGTTTATCATGCTCCCCCTTCCCACTCCTGAGCTGAGATACTAAGAAGTAATAATGCAGCTTTGGGTAGATTAGTAAGTAATTTCTCTGCTCATTCTTATCCTAATTTTGTTTAGATTTGGAAATGTTCTTAATGCTTACAAGTGTCAGTGAATGAAAGCAACAGTAGAATTGTTAAGCTGCTGCTTTGGATGGCAGCTAAGTGTTCAGAAAGAGAGAATATGCCACTGTTGTCTTTACAGAGAAGGCAAAAACCTAAATCAAAGCTTCCTAGTGTGGGGGAGGAGTGATAAAATAAGTATTGCCATCCCTAGGATGATGGGATAAAATCAGTGCCAGACAGCCCAGCCCTGGCACAGGGTAATGGACAAAGTAACTCTTTTCCCACACCCCCTGCACACCACTTCTCAGTGACAAGTCTGGTTTTCAAGGGCTCTGGTACAGACAAAATAGCAGGAAGGCCTGGGCTAATTTTTCTGCCTCTGGCAATCTTGTGCCCTAAGCAACCACCTACTTTGACTTCATGGCTCTGGGCACAAGAGTAAATACATTGAGAAGGGCTGGGAATGTGACTGGTTAAGATTTTCAAGGCTGGTGCTCAAATACATGACAGGAAAGCTTCAGAGAATACAGGGCTACCAGACCTAGGGCACTAGAGCAGACGGCCCTTTAGGTGTCTCATACTGCAGAGTTATGAAAGCAGCTCCTGTGCCAACTTACTAAACTCTTCCTCACCCCCCCAAGCCGTCCTTCACCATCATAGCTCCCCTTGCTCTGTTAACTCTTGGTGACATGCATATCCTTGCTCCACCCCTCTCCATTAGGCAAAAAAAATGTTGAGCAATGAGCTTGAAAATATGAAAGAAGTTATATTTTCAATATGACCAACTCGCCCCTCCCTCCAAACCCAATGCACTGTAAAGGTAAAAATTCTTGTTGAACTGGGCCTCTGTGCTCTTGTTTGCCAATAAATGGGCTTGTTTTTCTTTCCCTTGTATGATGTTTACCTCAGTAACATGAAATATAATCAATAAATAAACCAGAGGGAAAAATCAGTCCTTTAAATTAAACCAGAAAGATTTTACTGATTGCTTATACTCTATGCACTGCATCACAGAAAACAGGCAACTACCTTCAGAACATGTCTGTTCTGAATATGTAGTTATTAAATCTACATATTTTATTTGCCTGTGCTTTTTACTACTCGAGTGAATTTTAAAGTGACTGACATTCTTATATCTTACCAGCAGGTCTCTAGAAACTATAGCTGCATGTTTCCTATAAAATGTCTTGAATATTTCAGCATAGGGAAGACCCAATGTTGCTGATAAAAATCATAGCAATTATAAAGACAACAAGTTTACATTCCTCCAAATATGATCTGAACTCCTGATAATTTAAGGAATCTCCCTCTATTTTTGTGTTAACAGCCTGTGCCAGATCCTCACTTTGAGCAGAAACTTGCTAGAGTTGGACTGTGCTTATTCCAAACTGGGAATGAAACAAAGCAGTAGCTTTGTGAAGTTGCACTACTACCCATTGTAGCTGCTCCTAATACAAAACACTGACTGGCACTGGCTGGTGGTACTAACACAGCAAACAGCTACCCAGCCCCCTTTTCCGTTTTGCTACACCTATTTACATATCATCAAGTCTTTTTGGACTCGTAATAAGATTTGTGCCAGACTATGTTTCTTGGCTTTAAGAGCAAGCTTCCTTTCCAGAATATACATGTTGCTTTACACATACTTTTATTACTGACATCATGAGAATACATCTCTACTATGTTTAAATTTGGGTGTTAACCTGATTTTGCTTCTTCCATATGTGGGCGATGTGAGACTCTAAGAAAGCAAATTAAGCAGCTGTTACCTGGTTGAATCATTTACCCCTGCCCTTGCACAGGGGAAGTGATAATCTTCTGAAACAGCAGGCAGCCTCGAGCCAGGATCATTTCCCAGAAATCTGAATTTCCATGTATTTGGATCCTATCATCACTGCAATCACACCGACTTTGCATTTTAACTCATGTTTAAAATACTAATGGGCACAAAAGTAGTGTCCCTCCAACTCTGTTCAAGTCTCAACTGGACATGCTAATAAGCAAGATTTTAGTAGTAACCATTAACAATTGCTGAGATCTGTCTCATCAGGACTAAGTAACAGATATTTCCAAATATCAAACAAGCAAGACATAGGGTGTTTCCTATTAATCAAAGCACATTTAAAACTATTACTATTGCTCCCTATGAGCTTCTTGCTTTACGAGCACTTCTAAAAATGGTAGGAAATAAGCAGTATCTTGTATAAATCCATGTTCTGCTGAGCGAATCCAGATGAGGACTCAGGCATTCAAACACAAGATCCTGGTGTTCTCAATGAGCCATAGAGGAAGGTTGATTTAGTTTATTTCCATTTAACACAATCTCCACACAGACCGTTTCTCAGGATCCCACTACATTTACCTAGACTGGTAAGCTGGAATTGGATTTAGTTCCCAGAACAGGCCTTTTATATCACATACTGTAATCAGAGGAGTCCAATCTATATATTGCCTAGACCACATGATTGATGGGATCAGGCCTGGATCAGTCAGTGGAAGACCAAACTCTCACTTTCCTGCAAGGAAAATCAGAATCCATACAATCCAAATTTAAGAAGTAGGAGATATTTTTCCTACTGTCCTTTAGAGAGCTACTCCATGAACACTAAAGACTCAGGCAATCAGCTGTTTAGAGATAAACAAAGATATTTCTAAGACCATAATTTGACAACATGAAAAGCTCAGCAGCAAAAATAGTTTAAATTTTCTGTCATCCTTTAATTAACCTTTCCCTTCTCCAGCTCTCTGGTGTAAGAAAATTCTGTCCAAAATTCTGGATCAGTTCCCGGGTTCAATTCCCTCATGCTAATACTGATACAGCTGAGAGAGGAAACTGCAGGGGTAAAAACAGACAGCAAATAGCTAAAAATTGTTTACACTGATATTGACTACAAACATTTCATATTAAAGTGCAGCCTAAATTTAATTTCTTAGTCTGGCTTTAATCTGAAGCAGCCATCCTTCTTGTGTCTGCAAAATTACTCCAGTGATGTCCAAGATTAAATTTACTCACACATAATTCTCAAACTCTCTAGTTCTCTCTGGGGCAGAAGACCTATAAAAGTAGCCCTTTTGACAAAGCCTTTCCATTTCTTTCTCCAATAAACCATGGTCCTGAGAGGTAGCAGGAGCATACGAAAACAGGAAATGTTGTTTAAAAGAACAGCAAATTTTTCTGTTCCACCTGAAATTACTGAGTACCGTGTTAAAATTTGAAATAATTCTACTCTGACCTGCATTAGCACTCAGGATTTTCCTTTCGCATGTACCACCTTGCCTGGTGAAAACCCAATTCCCCAAACTCAGCCAAAAATTTCAGTAATTCAACAACTTTTTTTCCATGAATGCGTAGGGAGAAAAAGAGCTTCATTGCCAAGTATAATATGGAGTATTAATACCGAATATTAGTATTATGATGAAAATCATAATTTGAATATTGATATCATGTTCCATTTTACATAATATAGGCTCTTCATGGTGAGGTAGCTAAGGACTGGGGAGTAACACAGATTAACAAGGGGTTAGAAGATAGAGGGATCCTAAATACAAAATGGAGTATGGTAGGACTGAAGTTTTGTGGTTCACAAGCTACTGGCTATATTATAATTCAAGAATAAAAACTGAGCCAGTACTAGCTGTGCTAGGGCACAACTTTTCTTTATCAATAAAAGATTAGTAGGAAATCAGTTTGGATTTAAACAAACTGAAATTTGTACCCATTTGATCTTGTCACAGAGCCAGAAAACATGTCAGAGAGAAACACATAATCTTTGAGGTGTTACAGTTAATATTGATCACAAGAGATGAGATAGATCATCATACATTTTCATGGATAACATGGGAGTCATCGTGCATAGAACCATATTTGAAGAGATAATATTAGAGAACTCTTCCTAATGATAATTAGTGTACTGAATCTCAGTTAAATCAGCTTCCTCACCAAGTAGGCAACTCCTGTTTCCCTTTGCTACCAACCTCCTGCTTCCCTCAGTTAAAAAAACCAAACCACGAAACAAGCCAAACAAAACCCAATCCAACAGTGAAACACCACCACAGAATTCCTCTACCTAAAATCCCAAATCCCACAGCTTTAGAAGACCTTCATTGTTTCATCCTTCTTTGTATTATAAGCTCAAAAGCAGAACTAATAAAAAGAAATCAAACAGGATGATGCTATCTGCTCCGCAGTGGACTCTAAAGTACTTCAACTGAACCACAGAACCACATCACATTACTGGACCGTGCATCTCAAACAACAGACTCCTTCAGGGAGGACAAAGACATCTTCTGTTGCAAATTTTACCTCCTGCGTATTTAATGCAGATTTTTAAACCCAAATATGCCACTTTTTGGAACGTGGGATTAGTCCTGAAATGCCACTCTAATACAGATAATTCTTTCTTGCTTCCTTGAGGGTTTATCTGCCAGGCTAGACACTTTGTTAGCATTAAGTTGGTCTTCTGGCATTTGTGAGTGGAAGCTGGTGAAAACAGATGAGATGAGGTTGCAGAAGAACCCTGAGGGAGCGAAGTATTACCGGATGGCATGTGAAAACTCAATTAAATTTATGCCAAATCATTTTCAGCACATGAAAAGAAAATCCAGATCCAAATGTATGAACTCCAGTTCTCTAGAACTATTAAACTTCTGTCTTAATTATGTTTCCTTTCAGTGTATTATGAATCCTCAATTCTCCTGTGCCCAAGAGAAAACTGACAGTACAAATTCAGAGACAGTGATTGGAGTCAGTATGGGAAAGTGCTAATAAGTAGGTTCAGGGCTACTGTCGTGGTTATATTTTATCAATTAAGTAACTATATAGAAGCATATAGATCTAAAATATAATAGCAATCATAGTGATATCTGCTGAATAAGGAGTGTTTACTATATCCAGATATTGAGAGATATTGCTCTTATTCAGGTATTGAAATATTCCTGCTTACTGGTTTACCTTTGGGTTGACTTTATAGTAAGACCTGAGATTTTTTGTTTGGTTGGGTTTTTTTTTTCCCCATGAAAACAAAATAATTTTGCTATAATTGACTACATGACACTGTCCTGACACTCAGATGTCAGCTGTTTAGAAATGAAACAGCATTAAAATATTGCATGTATTTTTCCTGTGTCTGTGCACAGATCCTTAAAGCCAGCAGTTATTTACAAAAGCAAAATAACAGTACTTTGATTAGCTTTCAAAGCTGTCAATTTTCATACTAGTAACTAATTTTCATACTAGAATACCATATTATGTTTCATTAGTAAATTTGGGATAGAAATAAACCTTCTCATAGGTAGAAAGATACTATTAAGTGACTATTTGTAAAAAGAAAAAAAAACAAACTGGTAGCTAGTAAGAAAGTAAAAATGTTCTGATACTCAGGTGTCATGAATGCCTTTTAAAAAGCCTGAAAAAAAAACCCCCTTGGCTGAATTTTGGAAAAATCTTTTTGAAATACACCTTGATTTGGACATTTAGTTCAACTGTATAAATATTATTTTCCAATAATTAAAGGCACTATCGAAAGTTATTTCCAAAAGCTGTACCTGTTTATATTACAAGCACAGATCCAATCACATCTGAATGAAAAATCTTGCCTTAATGTCTCTTCTAAAGTCATTCTTAATTTCTCTTAGAAATTAACTACTCTGTTTAATTCCAACTTTTACACATCTGAACTAACCAAGAGAATAGCTACTTGTCATTGCTTGTCTGTTTGACATGGCACACCTAACTCCTTCCAAGAGAATGTCAAGAGCTAACCAAGTCCCTGTCTCTCAGACTCTTTTAGTTCATATTTCTGGGTAAATTGCACACACGGAAGTCCAAAGAAGTCAGACCGTGTGCACCTCTGAAAATTGAGAAAGCCTTTGAGAAAGCTGACGTTAATCTTTTATGGGCTCTCTTTATGAAGTCAATAAATGGCAAAACTTGCATTTCTACTGCAAGCACCAAGGAACCAAATCATGATTATTAGCATGATTTTACTATAATCATATAACAGCCAACAAGAAAGCCTCATTAATATTTTGATGTTGTCATTGTCATTTCTGATTCTCGGTGAAACAGGCAGCCAAGAAGTACTGTTTTAAAATAAGCTGAAATCTTCTAGATTTTTAATTCAAGACTCATCAATGCAGAGCTCTTCTGCAGGGGATACTCCCCAGGCCTTGCTTTGATCTCAGGTAATGTCACCCCTTAATGTAGTTGGGATGGTGACACCCCATGGGTGCTCTTTGTGGCAAGGGCAGCAGGACATGGCTTGGGGAGACAAATGGAAATCTTGAAGAGCTGAGAACAGATATATTGTTTCAGTCAGTGGGATGTATGGTTAAAAAAAAAAAAAAAAAGTAAAAATTGAAACACTTCACTGTACTCCAGGACTGTTTCTACCCCTCAAGAACAGTTTCAAGGAAAGTTTGTTTTAGTGTATTAGAAATCTAGTCTTAGCTGTTGGAGTTAAATCCAACTGAACAGTCTCTCATGGCCTTAATCTCATCTATAAAAATTTAAGACTATTTAAGGCACTGGAAAAAAACTTTGCATATGATAAGAAGCCATAGTGATTCATTCGCTGAGTAACGTAGCACAAGATAAATACTTTATTATTATAATAAGTTCGAGATGATGTTTTCATGCAATATTGTCTTTAGTGGGCAGAGCCATATGAGAAACTGGATAAGCATAACTTTTAATTCCAGTCCCAGTTATCACCTTTTCAGCTTTAAGTGTGGATTGTGTTGTGTTCCACCCCAAACCCCTGCATTTCTGTTTTGTTGTTTCCCTCCTTACAGCCAGAATTAGTTCTCTAGTCTGAATAATAGTATGGCAATTGTTGATTTTGTGTGAAAGGAGAGTGACTTCGATTTTAAAAAAAGACAAAGAACACATAATTTTAAGATAGAGCATAGGGACCAAAATCACAGTTAATAAAAACAAATTATTATTTTAAGTTCTTCAAAGGCTTCTATAAAATAACTAGTGTCATTTAAAAAAAACTTTTGAAAGACTTTTGTGGCACTACATTGCTGAAGCAATCCATTTTCAACAGCTTTACTTGTAAACTACAGATCAACTTCCTCCAATAAAGTGGTTTGTTTTGGGTTTTTTTTTGTTTTGTTTTCTCCTAAAAAAAACAACCAAACAAATCCTAAGTTATCTAACAGGACTTGAACAAAGAGGTCACTAACAAAAGTTACAGAAACAGTCCTGGCTTTTGTAGGAAATGAACAGCACTAACTTCAGTCTACTTAGAGTGCAACAGCATTTTAATAGTTACACTATGAAGGTCTGTGCCACAGGTAATATGGACAAAAAGCATTGCTCAGAGACAAATGAGGTATTTTTTCCTTAAAGATTTTTTTTTTTTTAAGAAAGAATGTCAAAGACTGATCTAATGGTTTAAACTTTAAATAAACAGCATTTCCCCATGCCCCAAATGTGCCAAAGGACAATTTTTACCACACTGTTTGCCTTCCTAAAAAAGGTGGAAATCAACTAAAATCATATATTCTAGAAATCAGCTAATTATATGGGAATATTAAAGGGAGGTTTTTTTTTTTTGTTGTTGTTTTGGGAGGGTATTATTCAAAAGGTGTCTAAACCACTTTGTTTCACCACAGAATAAAGGAAGCCATGCATTTCTTTTCTTGGCAGGTGGAAGCATAGGTAATACTGTGAGTAACTTCTTGGTAACATGTGGGGTGCAGAAGTTGTTGTGTAATCAGTGACACCCCTGATTTTGAGGAACCATACAGCATGGCACTAGCTCTATAGGTCTGAACAAGTTTCTTCTATTCACCAGTACCATATAGCAAAGCTCACAGTGCTAATAGGGACGGGAAACTTTTAAAACACACAATTCAAATGTGAAGCTTGGTCCAGTCGTCTCTGATTATATACTCTGTGCATGACTTGTCCACATTTTAGTGATGCTTTATTTAATGTATTTTTCTTCCATGCACGTACTTTGACAGTTCTCTCCTCCCTCCAGTCTCTACCCTTTATTGGAAATAAAAATTAATTTAGTCTGTCTATGTCTTTCTCTTGGAGAAAAACAAATATTCACACATGCACCCCCAGTTTCCTGACCTTCTTCCCCCCTGCTTCATACCCAAACACACAGAAAAATCCAAAGCATAGAGCTTTTCAGATGAACTGGCATTTTAAAGTAAGCTCATCCATGAAGGAAAACTGCTTTCAGAGCTAGAACAATAGTCCCAGCATAGTGATGGATATATTCTGCCAGACAGAAGACACATTTGAATGCTCCATAGGAAAAAAAATGTTTAATCCCAAATGAATACAAGACTCAGGTAATAGAACAATTTGCTAGTCTTGAGAACTGCTGCATTTGACACGATTTGCTTTCCCCTCCATCTATGACCTTTACATAAAGTGTGACATAAGTGCTATAAAAAGATTTATTTGAATGCATTAATGCTTCCTTTTGAAGTCTGCCATAATCTTTTTATTTACTTTTTTAAATAAAAAAAACACCCACCACAATGGCAATCAATTTATCAGCAAGTAAATTACTATCTGGAAGTGGATAGTGAAATAAATGCTATTGTTGCTTTGAAACATCTGGCATCTTAACTGATATGCCTTTTGCTTTTGTCAATCCTCAGTTTAGAACTTCTTTCTGCAAAGAATGAATGCTAGCTGCAAATTTCTAAATAATTATTCCACGTTGTGGCTTTTTACATTCCCAAATGTAGGTAGTGTAATTATCCTTGGTCTCGAAATACACAGCTATGGCAAGAGGTTAAATTAAATTTACTCTTGTTTTTTCCTTGTGATCTTTCTGTACGTGGAACACTTATATTTTAAAGTGAGTGTGTTCATTCTCCTGGAGGAAAGACAGATAAAGTAAAAAAAAAAAGTGTGAGCTGCTCATATGCTATTGCCTATTGTAGGTGAGAACCAAATCTCTACCACTACAGCTCCCCCCATGAAGCAATGTTGACAATACCAGCTGTTATTCCAATAACTACTACTGCAATGAAGCCATTTCTTCAAATTAGAGGATGCTTACTCTGCAGAATGATCTTTTTCTCTCACACATTAACATCAGGAAACCTCTGCAGTAACTACCAATCTGGGCTGGCAATGGTATGGCCAAATGTTGAAAGGACTCATTCAAAGCTCCAGGTTTACAGCCCACTGTTCAAGTCCAGCAGATTATTACTTGTGCAAAGAAGCATCAAAATATATTAAATAAATAATTATTAATTACTGGAGTTCCCAAGTTTTCATTCCCACTTAAAATGGTATTGACATTTATGAGAGAATAATATCATAAGTAAAATCAAAATTCCTGTACCTTCCCTCCTCAGTCATCCTGGAGCAAATCACAATATAGAACATTATAAAGAGATGATACAATTTAGCAGAGAACTGTGAATAAGGAAATTTGCTCCAGAGTAGAGAAGCATCTCCAGTTCGGCAGGATGCTGCAAAATGCACGTAACTTCAGGTAGAAGCTTTCTACCTAGTTGCAAATGTTGAAATCAGCCAGACTTTTCAACACATGCATTTTAAGTCATTTCAGAGCTTCAGGGTTCACATTCAATCTTTTTTCACTGTCCCTATGTACATGTCTCCAAGAGCAGAAAGGAGACTGCCCCATGGCACAGTATTGCCAAGCCTCTCCCCACCCCTCACAGGTAAGATGTGTACTTCTGGCAAACATAGGTTCCTCAACCAATTGTTGGTCAGAATGCTCAGAGGTAGTAGGTACCTGCATACTGCAAACTTTACCCTTTGCCTATTGAAAACCAGCAGCAAGACTTGTTACACGCTCTTCCTCAGGTTTTTCTCTAATACTGAAGTCCTTCATCTTATAGCAAACTGAAGTTATTTCTGACTGGGAGAGACCACGAGGTTCAGCAGCTCAGCGTTTCAACACAAGGGTGTTTGTTGTGGGAGCAAATAATAGCACATGCTACTTTGACTTTTACACACTGAAGAGTCCAAACTAACCGTAGTGTTTCTATGAGCTGGGCCAAATCTGGGACTAGATTTGCCAGGGTAATTCTTAGCTGATCATCGTTACCGTCTGCTGCAACCATTCATGCTTGCAACATACTGGGAATTTCTGGTGCTTTCATAAACATGCCCTGAGTGTTTTTACAAGATATATTACTGGGATCACAGACTGAGTGGCTTTTCATTGGCATTTTTGTGTTATTTATTCATTTTAACTTGATGATGCAAGGCATAATTCTATCATTGGGTATTTTACAGACAATATATACAGTGGTTTTTTTGGTTTTTTTTGGTTTTTTTGTTGTTGTTGTTGTTTTTTTTTTGTTTTCTTTTTACACAGAACTATTAACCCAAACATACTAGTGGCAGGAAAATCTTAGTGCTAAACACTATTGAATTTAATGTTCTTGAAGTCTGACTCATCTCCAAAGAGATATGTATTTCAAGCTCAAATGCCAAAAAAGGACAACTTTGAGGCCAAAGACCCTATATGACAATAAGATACTGACACTACATCAGCTCAAGCATCACTGAATGTAAAACAGAATTGCATGAGTACACACGTAAATGTAATGATAATACAATATCCAAAAGGAGGGGAAGTTAAAAAATAGTTTGAAACAACAGCAAAATGTACTGCCACAGACTTGTAAATAAAAATGCAATAGTTTGTAACACTAAACAAGAACAAACAGAGCTATACAGGCTAGGAGAGAACATAGACCCCAAGGATGGATTTTCCTTTGGAGGGGAAGAAGCTGTTTTTAACTGCAGCTCAGGACTGCAACTAGTCATTTTCTTAGCAGGCTAATATAGAGAGACAAAGCTTTCAGGAGGTGAAGTTATCTAGCTCTAATCCCACCAAATAGATATTGAAGTAGACAGTAAATTGTGTGATATTTACACTGAAGAGATAATTACATCGGCAACCAGTGAGATTATGTAATAAAAGGGCAAATTTGCCACCACTTACTGCACCCAAGCAGAGATTCTCTGGGGCCTTTAAATTTATGGTCATCTAAAAGATGTTGAGCTATGGGAAATCAGAAAGTGTAGCCTGTCCTTCCATTTCACTCTGAGCTTTAGAATTGATGTTTCCCAAGGGGATTCTGTGTCAAAGTCATGTTTAGTACATGGTACATAGCCATGTACTGTATCTGTGGTTAAGCAAGGACATTGGTGAGATGATGAGAGAAGAATGTCATCAGAAGAATGTTTTGTCCTTGGTCCTTATATATAAAGCATTACTTACATTTAGATATTCAGGAGGAAGCCAGCATTTTTTCTAGTACTCCCAAGGCAACAGAGGTTTGAACATCCCTTCTGAGTCACTCTTGAAGTGTCTGCACATTGTTTTGCAAAACAAATGCCTGCCCTGAATAAAAATGCCCTAAAAGTATTGAATATGAGCTATCCTACATAGCTTTATAACTAACTATCAACACACTCAGCCACATAAACTCCCTGAAATAAATTTTATCCCCACTGAAATCAGCACAAAACAGGTGCTCAGGCAGAATCCAGGTGCACAGTAAACTTTTGTCCAAGTACTCTTGCCAGAGTCACATATCATTGATATGTGAGAGTCTGGAAGAAAAGCCAGTGCAATTCCCCTTTTTAGCCAAAGCAGAAAAACAATTGCTGAAGCAAACTTCAAGGGCAGTATCAGTATACCCAAGACTATCATCCCATCTTGGCTTAGCTCCCTGGGAACAGTGCTTGTTGTCACTCCCCCCCCTATTTTTTTTTTTTTTTTTTTAATATTATGGTTCAGACTTGGTTGACCTCTCTTCTCTATTTGCCTTGTGTTTGAAGTTGTTTGGACGCTCATACAGCCCACCAGCCAGAAATCCTAAGCACACAGACATAGAAGATAACTGCCACATACTGGGCCATAACACATGTCAAACACTTGGATTCTATCTGCATAGTTTAGTTTCCCTTCTTTCTCCAGTGTAAAACTCACCCTTTTATGTAGGTCCAAACAGTTAAACAGTTATTGAGGGTTATTTGTTCCATCTTTATTCTATTTCTCCAGAGAAACATAAGCTACAGTCACTCATCTTCAGAATATCTAGGACCCCAGAAGAGTCAGATTGAAGGTTTTTTTGCACCACTACAGGACTGTATATTGCAACTGATTTCAACAGCTGAAAATTCCTTCATTGTTTTTCATATTGATTGTATTCATAGGTAACTTCTCCATATGAATTTTATGAAGCTGCTGATAGACTGCTTTGTTTTGTTCTTAAAATAGGTCACTAAATAGTAAAAATTAGTCCACAAAAGAGTTTTGATATTTCCAAACCTACTAAAAAGCAAGATCAATCATACAAATACTTGGTAAACACTTTATTGTTACTATTTCCATAGAGCATTAATACGTATCAGAGAGAATACTGGGTTCAGCTGGAATTAGTAATGCAAGAATTCCACCTATTTCAGAGAGGCATGGACAATCAAGTGACATATTGCAGTACCACATGAAAAGATACTGCAAAACAGCAGCATCTTTAATGATGCTGTTGGACTTTCTTCCTCTCTTCAGTAGCAAAAGACTCAAATGCCTCTAAGGGCAATTGTAGCTCATCATCATTTCGATCTTGAGCAAACATGAATCTGAAATTCCAGGCAATTCCCTTTCTCTACCACTTCAGAAATCAAAACAAGGCCTACAGTTTGAAACAATCTTTTGGGGAAAAATGTTTCAAATTGTGCTGCTGAAAAAGCATACTAGTTTTCAGCTTTGTGTAACCTGCTGTTTGTAAGAGCTAAAAGGCAAGAAAAGTGGATTTTATCAATAAGAAAGTATACAGTTTACTGCTGCAGTGAAACAAACATCCTAAAAACATTGGTGGCTTAAGGTCAGCAGAAATTTTTTATCCAAAGATCTATTTACTTTTTTTTTTTTATTGTAAGTTATCAACAGCACATTTCCATTTTAAATGGTGAGGACCAAACATGACAAATCCTTTTTTAAGCCTATCTTCCTGCTCATTCTCCTGTTGGTTTTTTTTTTTTTTTTTTTTAAATTATTTTTTTCTTTGCTTTGTTTTTTGGGGTTTTTCTTCATTTTTTTTCAGGGTAAAGTGATCCCCAACCCTGAACAAGTCAATTTCTTCAGCAGTACAACCCAGGTGGGAATGCAGACCTCAGGCAGAAAATAGAGACAGGAGGAAAATGAGGAGCACAACTGATGTTACAGAAGAGGAGAGAGGAAGGGAAACCAAAACTAATGAAAACAAATTCCTAAATTTATATTTCAGACAGGAAAAAGATCTGGGAAAAACAAATGCTGTGCTTTACACAAGCCCTTAGTTGTGTCAGAGGGCAAGAATTACCCAGAAAAAAACTTATCGCAGAGTTGTCTTTAGCACGTCTACCAATACTTTTCAGAGAGGGTTCTAGACAGGGGAAACACTAAGGTTTCTCTTTAAACCGAGCAGTTAAATCCACCTCCCTCCTCCCCCAAGGCAGGCTGCTTTTCCTGTGCGAGAGCAGCACTCATTTTGTGGCCCAAAGAGTAACTCCATCTCCTGCTCCTTCAAGGGCTTTCCCCAGACTAGCCCTAGGACATTACACACAAAATGGAGGGGGGGGTGTGGGGTGTGGGGGGTGTGGGTGGATATCAACCAAAAAACCCTGAACAACAACCAAAAAACCCAACCAAACAAAAATCAACCAACCAACCAAACTGCACAGACTCACCCATTGCCATGGAAACAGCCAACCATCAGGCCCAAACAGAGGGGAGATGATGATCAGCTAGACCCTCCTGAACCCCATCCTGCACCCCAGATATGAGGCAGTGAATGTGGGCACGGGCAGAAATAGGCTCTGTTCCCACCCCAGCAGATGGACTAGAGCTGCTCCTTGTTACTCCTAATTGCTCCTAATCATCATTCCCCTCTCAACTCCTTCTGTGAGGGTGAGTCTGGGGAAGGAAAACTGATTTTTCAGTGGACTCTCTAGTGCCAAATGCTTTCCGTGGTTGCTCTTGACAGATGCTGTTTATAAAATATGTCTTCCCTAAAGTCATAATCTTACCTTAAAGCCTTTTGCTCTCTCTGACAAATTTATACTAAACTGGATTGTGGTTAATACAGCTCAGGTTCTCTGTGTTGCTTTGCCTTCTTGTCTCTAGGGTCAGTTTATCCTTCATATTTGCTTTTTCTAATGCAGTCACATAGTGTAAGACATCAACATTTCTTCTACAGTAATCTCCCAAATCTCTTTCCTTCATCAGTATGCTTTTTTTTTCATTTGTTTGTTTTGGTTCACTGCTCCTAGACTTCATATTTTACATCATGTATGCTAAACTTTGTTTTCATTTACTGGTCCAGACATTTAAGAGATGCTGCTATCTCTGAAGCCGGCTGCGCAGTTCCTCATTACATGAAGGTGACAGCCAGTAAAATGTCAAACATTAAGATGTCTTTACTGCTTTGACAAACCTACCTAGATGCATTTTTCTGTATTTAAGTGGTTTACCAACAGCACAGTCTCTGTTTTAGTTATGTATATGCTACCTGAGTAGGTGAGGGGAGGCATGTGCAAAGCCAGCTCTGCTGGCCTATGCTTAAAGCTTCACTTGTTGTAAGCCAAGTGTCGCATACCATTCAATTACATCTGATTCACAGAAGTTGTTCAGTAGAAGTATGTGTAGGCTAGAAAAAATGTGGGCCCATATTTTAGTAAACATGCAAACAAGCAACAACAATACAGCTAGGCATGCTAACCAACACAAGGCGTCGAGATTGACAGCTTGAATAAGTTTCAGACTCACACTGATACTCTGCTTTCACTCAAAACTCTGCTTCCAAACTGCTCTTTAAAGAGGAATCTCAAGTTAGATTTTTTTTTTTTTTTCTTGCTAGATTTATTGCAGTCATCTCTCTCTGACTGTGGTCTCTACTGGCACTGGTACGAGTTTGCCAATTACTGGCAGTAATGGTGATAAACTTTTACACTGGTGCCGCTTGCTCAGTGATCCATCAAGCAATTATGAAAGTGCTTAATACCCGATACACGGTAAATCAGAAAGCTTTTCTAACTTCAGTTGGCCTCCTACAACGCATAAATATAAGCATGTGCTGGAGTCATGTAAAATCCACGTATTACCTGAGAATGGTCCAAAGACAGGCCACAAGCTATGTGATAACTTATAGTGACTCTATCAAGAGTGCAAATCCAAACTGTGGCCGGATAATATTTTGAATGTAGTTCCACAAGGATAAGTGTAGAGTCCTACACCTGGGGAGGAACACCACCATGCACCAGGGGTTGACCTGTTGGAAAGGTTCTCCATGGAGAAGGACCTTGGCATTCTGGTGGACAGTAAGTTCTCCATGAACAGCAATGTGCCCTTGTGGTCAGGAAGGCCAATGGTATCCTGGGGTGCATAAAGAACAGCATGGCCAGCGGGTCGAGGAAGGTTCTCCCCCTCTACTCTGCACTACTGAGACCACATCTGGAGTATTGTGTCCAGTTCTGGGCTCCCCAGTTCAAGAGGAACAGGGAAATACTAGAGAGAGTCCAGCGAAGGCTACAAACATGATGAAGGGACTGGAACATCTCTCTTTTGAGGAAAGGCTGAGATCCCTGGGACTGCATAGCCTGGACAAGAGAAGAATGAGAGGGGATCTTATGAATGTTTACAAACATCTGCAGGGTGAGTGTCAAGTAGAAGGGGCCAGTCTCTTTTGTCCTATCCCAGGGTACAGTTTCTTTTCAGTGGTGCCTTAGGATAGAGCAAGAGGTACTGGTCAGAAGCTGAAACATAGGAAGGTCCACCTCAACATGAGGAGAAACTTCCTCCCTGTGAGAGTGACAGAGCCTGGAACAGGCTGCCCAGAGAGGTTGAGGAGTCTCCTTCTCTGGAGACTTTCCAGACCAGCCTGGATCTGTTCCTGTGTGGCCTGCCTTGGGTGATCCTGCTTTGATAGGGGGGGTTGGTCCCTTCCAACCCCTACCATTCTATCACTCTGTGATTCTATGAATCCTGGAATAATATCTATGCTGGCTTTAAATGTCTGCAGTACAAAAAGATAACCAAATTTAAGATAACACTTCAGGACTTAAGTAGCTTTTAAGGGGTTGCAGTGTGTGTCAGCTTCTGCACTATTTCTGAGGTGAGAGCAAAGAGACTCCTCTGTTGCTTTAACTCTTGGTTTTCACAGCAAGTTGCTGACTAAAGGGCTTGGGAGGCAGCACTTCTACCTGCAGGGAATTTTGTGGAGCAGAGAGAAGGCTGCTGGCTTTCCTCAGCAATTGTAGTTCTGCAGAGCAGGCTGGATGCTCATGTAGCAAAGAGTCCTCTCACCTCTTTCTTTTCCCGACTCCTCTCACTGTTGTACATTTTTCTTGTTTCATTGCACATCTGTGAAATACCTCAACTGTTTGTGGCATCATGGTACTTTCCTGTTATCACTATTTTAAAAGGTTCAAATGGCAATCATGTCATCATGTAGTGAGACCTGAAAGAAGGTAAATCAGAATATCCATTTTCCTCTAACATTTTATTCGCATTTAAGATTTGTGAATCTACAGGCTGCTGTTAGAGCAATGATAATGTTTGCTACAACACAAATACGAAAAGATTCATAACAATTATGGTAGGACCATCCCATGCTTACACCTGTAAACCTTACTGTTCCCCATCTGCCGAATGCAAAGGGCAGTTTCAGCTAATGACAGAAAACATCCCTATGACAAAGTCCAATTTTAGGACTGAGGGTCTGGCCCTCTCCTAGATTCACAGCTTCTTGTCCACCTCTCTATTCATACAGAAAAGCCCAATTGTCTGAATGAGCTGAGCTGCTAAAATGATGAGGAGAGATAAAGAGTTGGTCTCTAGATCATCCTGTCACCATTCTGAAAGCCATTTATTGATTTGGGGAGACAAAATGCACAGGGAAAAGGTGTAATTGAGGATACAAGGCTGATGGTGTGTTTTCATTTGGTTCTTTGTGATTCAAAGAGCTTTTCCATTCTTGCTCCCTCTCTTCTTTGAAGTGTCAACCTAGTCCAAAATGGGCTCTGGAACTTCAAGGGGCTTACAACCTGATGTGACAAGTTCCACATTCAATTAAAAAGATATATTGACATGTTCAATCTCTGTCATGTGTGAAAATGTAGATTTTAACAGTAAATAAGAAAAAGTCTTGTGTTGTAGGGGATTGTCTCTCTCTTTCAGCTGATTGTGAGATTGAAGAAGACTGTGAAAAGCAAGGAAAACAAGCAAGACAAACAAATATTTCACAGTGTTCAAAGTCACAAGCAACTATGATGCCATGTTGAAAGTATTCCATCCAGAAACCCTTCCCCCGCCTCATTCTCCCAGATGCATTTTCTCTTGTGAAGGAGTAGTTTACTCTACAAGTTATCAGAAAAGCAAACAAACAAGGAAGTTTACACAAAAATCAAGGGGAACGGAATGATAGGACAGTGACAGAGAACAACAAAAGCAAGGAAATGCACAGATAAATGTCAAATACACCCTCTGGACCTTTCCATTTGTTTTACAACAGCTAATTTAAAAGACTCCTCCTTCCTTACTTTCAGGATGCCTCCCACTGTGTCAGGGTATGAAGGCATTCAATACTATTTACTCTTAGTAACTGGTGTGGATTTCACCAGCACTAATGGATGCATATTTAGGGTGGGGGAAGATCCTCTTCACAAAACTGCTCTGGGAAGAGCAGGATATGTCTGTGGCAGGGAAGCAGCTATGTTGACCTGCTGAAAAACATCTATGATCATGTCTTTAAGACTCAATTTTACCACAAAATTCCAGCACAGAGATGGATAACATACTGCATCTTTTTCTGCTTAAGCTCCCCATCTCCATAACAGCAAGATAATATATTTGCTTGTTCTTTGTGGGTGAGATTGTCAATATCACTGTGAATTAGCTTGAAACAGAGAATAAAATCTCCCTGGATTTCAGCAGGAGGTTGTTATTTGTATGCTTTCATTTGTATGCTTGGGTTTTCCCCAACTGTCTGTCTAGATCATAAGTGCTTTGGGTCAGAGACTGTATTTCAGTGTATGTGTTAACTACAGTTCACACAGCAGAGCTCTGATTTTGGATGTGTACTCCAAATGCCAATGAGTAACAGTAATTGAGCGGGGAGCATGGGCTACTACCTTTCAGCCAGGAACATGGGATGTACTTGGTTGAATTGAATCTGAATCAAATTCAGAGAAATTAAACTCAGTCCTGTTTGTGTTTTGATTTTTTTTTTTTTGTTTGGTTTTGTTTTGGTTTTTTTTTCTTTTATTTGTTTCAGAAAGGAACCCACATGCAAGCATTGACCATGCAAATTCCTCTACTCTTTTCTGAACAGTAGTGTGGAAAATGGGAAAAGCTTTGAGCACAAAGAAAATTAATGTGTTTGGGATGTTATTTTCAAATTGTTGTAGAGTTTGTCATAACAACACTTCTTTTATAATTTCTTTGATAGCTCAGGAATATTACTTCTCTTCTTTAGTGAAAGGTCACACAACTATATACCATCTCTTAAAACCAGTGAATGCATAATGGCTTCTGCTGTTCTAACAGGAATCATTAAACAAATTCATAAATCAATGAAGCATACCGATGCATTACTTTAATTATAATTTCTGTTCAGATGGTTGGTTTATGTAATGTAATTGTTTACTATGAGTATTAGACTAGGGAAGCTTGGCTGGATCTTCATTTCAAAACCTATTCTAATTTCTTAAGCATTTTTATGAAGTTAACAAACAGTAGTCTATGGAGTAGACCGAAGAAATTCAGTTCAAGGAAAAATACATCTCCCTCCCCTCCTCTTGTGGCATTTGTTCTGAGATAATTTTAAACATTCCTGTCATCCTGTGTGTTTTCTTAGAGATGAATGCTATCCTTAGATTTGTCAGTTAAACCTCTATAACTGTAGGCATTACAAAGCATTACATGTTGTTGACAGAATTTATGAGTTGCACAGTTGGCTTCAACTGTACCATGATTAGGATACTAGACATGACCAAAGAGAAAATAATAGACACTAATAGCATGAGTAGCACCGACATTTTTCTTTGAAATATAAAAAATAATGGGTTCAGATGAACTATTATAAAATTCATTTTCTTGAAATAATATTTTTCCTAGCTGAGTGGTACAGAATAGCTAACTGTTTAACAATCATGATTTATGCTTATTGAAAAATGAAGGTCTTGTCTCAGAAATAATGACATTAAAGCCCCTTCAACTACTATAATTTAGATTCTTATTTATTTCTTGTGTTTTTGGCTTTTGGGGTTTGTCTTTTCACTGAGAAATGAAACTCCCATAATCTGATAACATTAGGCACTGGTGTTTTTGGAATAAAATAAAACTAAGAATATAATAAAGTCCCTGTGATGGGATTTACAAGAGCCCAATGGCCTGGATGAAGTTAACTCAAGCAGCAAATTAGGGCCCTGCTCAGGGTATTGAACAGAAGGAAGTGAGGATATTCCTTAGCCACACAGACTGAGAGGTCTGAGTCAAAGACCAGGATTTCAGGGGAGCACAAAAGGGAACTCTGGGCTGGAAGGAAGAGCCTGTGGAAGGATGGACATGTACAGTGTATAAAAAAGTCTATATTACATGAACAGATCACCTGGCCAAGAAGGAGCTTTGCATTTATCCCTGAAGACAGTATCAGCATGATTCTTTTGTATCCCTGTAGTCCCTGAAATTGGCTACAGTAGGACATTCCTGATTTACAGGCCTTCAAAACTGAATGAATTGGAAAGACTCTGTGATTTTTCTCACCACATATCTTATAACCTAGATATTCCCTTCATGTCGAGGCACAAGAATGCATATTTCTGTCCTGTGCTTTTTTGAATAAAGTGTAAAAGGGTTTTCATTTGTTTGTCTTACATGCAAGATGTTTAAATGAGATATGCTATCTCAGTTTCTCATTAATGTTAACATGAGCTACATGTATATATCAGATGCAGGTCCCCTGAAGTGAGTATCTCCCAATATGCTCTACAATCCATCATGGGATCTGAAGCTAATATGAAGGTAATAGGACCATCATATGAGCTTTGCTTATTTACAACTGTTATTAAAGTAATTCAAAAGTAGAACTGAGGACAAGGAGAATATATTAAACTACACTGCTTTGTAAATGAAAAAAAAAAAAAAAGGCTGCTGCATGGGATGACCAGAACAATAAAATGTCATGCTTAATTCACCTGAGGGTTATCTACCAAAGTCAGTGGAGTTTCGGCACAAATTACTATAGCTTATTATGTTGAAATTCTCTGGATCTTACAGCTTCAGGAATTAATAGTACAGCATCTAAAAAGCAAGATTTTAAAATCATAGGTGATATTTCACAAAATTATTATCAATAGTTTTAGAGAAAGTAAATTGTTAAGCTGTTACAACTACTGTACCCAGATATCCTTTGTGTAATCTGCGAGTTAAATTATTTATGGTTTCTATATCTTTATCACACTGTGACATTTCAAAGAAAGACTTGATTTTGTTAAAAAAAACCCCTCTAATAATAATACAGCAATATTAGTAGTGCGTTTTTTCCAGGGTCTTAAGAACTTCCACTTTTCGATATATGTAATATTTTCTCCTTCTAGTAGCATGTTGCTTCATAGACTGAATGGTACTATTGTATAGGCTTATATAATAAGCCTAAAGGCTAGAATGTATCTTAAAGAACAACCATTAGCACAAGCTGGTATGTGAGCTGTCTCTCTTGAACCTCAGCAGGTCTTACGATTTAGCAGTCTGTCGAACTTCTCTACTTTCTCATCCTTGCTAGAGGATAACTTTTGTGCTGGTCTGTATCAGCAACTAGCTGAGATGCCCCAAAACAATAGGAAAAGCAGAAAAAAATGGCATTTTGCCACACTAACAGGCTGCAGCTCCAGAATGTGTATGACTGGTGTTACACAATTTCCTTGTCTACTTGAAACTCATGAAACAGTGTAGAGAAGTTCTTACCCTTTTTGCTCATTTGTGGAAAGCTATAGTCAAAATCACAATCAGCTGCTGTAGGACTCCATATAATCTTATCTCAGAAACACGTTCACATTAATTATATTTTGTTAATGTTATTTCAGCAGACACCAGATCGTATACATCAATGTACTTGGGACCAAAATAAAATAAAGTAACACTTGAGCCCTAATGCTTCAGAAAGGGAAAGGGAGTTGTTTGTAGATTTAATTATACCTCATTTTGCTGTATATTGTTATAAATTACTGTTCCACAACAACTTTCTCTCTGAAATATCTAGATACATTTGGGCATCCCAAAAAATACCTGGCATCAATCCATCTCTCTTGTGTCTTGATTTAAGATTGCATGGTGTGTTTCTCAGCAACAGCACAAACCTTTTTTCCCATTCTTGTAGGGACAACAACTTCAGTAAGTGGTTTTCAGAAGGATGTGTTCATGAGACAGGGGGATTTCAAATTTCTTAGTGAAACACACAGCAAAAGCCAACTTAAGAAACATGTTATGGAAAAAATGAGAAGAAAAGTTGTACAAGACAACATTGTCAATACTACAGAGTGACTTTTTTGGTTATAAATCATTTACTGACATCAAATGTCAACAGCACGCATTGATAGATCAAACTTAGAAAGATTACAAAATACTTAGGAGTTGAAAATTCCTTGCAAATAGCAAGAACACATTTATTCATACAATCTGACTGTCTTCAAATTAAACAATTCACTGTTTATCCTTGATCTTTATACCAGTTTCGTTAGCAGAGATGGGTTTGGCAATAGAAAAATGTGACCTTGTGTCATAAATTATCTCCCTGGTTTTATGTGAAGCAGTTGCAAGTTTTTCAAAGGGTCTGGGGACATTTGTTGTTATCTTACTGTTGTTGGTGTGTTTGTTTGGTTTGTTTGTTGTGTTAAGGTTTTTTTTTTGGTTGGTTGGGGTTTTTCTGTGTGGTTTTTTGTTTACTTATTTCTTTTTGTTTGTTTGTTTTTAATATGGTCAGAGATTGAGCATTGTGAATGTGCTTAGCCCCATACTCTACACTGATGAAGGCTGCCCCATGGGATTTCTGTTCATAGTGCAACTTAGAAACACAGAATTTAGCCCACTGATTCAGCATGTCAGAATGGGTTTTTCTCTCTTCCTTTGCCCTGTCAGACTGTGGTTCTTTGTTATCTGGTAGAGGCAGATTCTCTTCTCAAAGAACCAGTCAGAGATATTTCCATCCTCTGCTATGTTTCTGCAGCTTCCTGTAGAGTCTAACATTGAACCAAAGTGGAAAGAGAAGTACACATTATCCATATGCGTGTCCAGCAGGTCAAGGGAGGTTCTCCTCCCCCTCTATTCTGCAGTAGTGAGACCACATCTGGAGTATTGTGTCCAGTTCTGGGCTCCCCAGTTCAAGAGGAACAGGAAATACTAGAGAGAGTCCAACAGAGAGCAACAAAGATGATGAAAGGGCTGGAACATCTCTCTGATGTGGAAAGGCTGAGAGCACTGGGGCTGTATAGCCTGGAGAAGAGAAGACTGAGAGATGACAGACTTTGATATTTACAAATATCTGCAGGGTGGGTGTCAAGTAGAAGGGGCCAGCCTCTTTTCAGTGGTGCTCTGGGATAGGACAAGAGGTAATGGCAGCAAGGGGAAACACAGGAAGTTCCATCTCAATGTGAGGAAAAACTCCTTCCCTATGAGAGTGACAGAGGCTGGAACAGGCTGCCCAGAGAGGCTGTGGAGTCTCCTTCTCTGGAGGCTTTCCAGACATGCCTGGATCTCTTCCTGTGTGGCCTGCCTTGGGTGATCCTGCTCTTATAGGGGGGTTGGACTTGATGATCTCCAGAGGTCCCTTCCAACCCCTACCATTCTATGATTCTATATTATTATCCTAAATTATGGTTCCCTCCATGGTCCTAGAGAAGAAGATGAGAATACAGGTGATCCTTGGGGTGTGCACTGATGAAGAAGGCTGTGCTCCAAGAATGGTGTGGTCTGCATGGCACTTGTACTCCTATCGTAGCTGAGGATCTGTGTTTGGGGAGTTTTCTTTGCAGTTTTCAAAACAGGTCCATCCCCTAAGGGCAAAGCCTGCTCTCCAGATGGAAAATAGTGAGGTAACAGGGCTTCAACTAGAGACCAAACAGCCAATGTCTTCAGCAAAGCTACCTTGATTTATTTATTTTTACAAGGTTTTGATTAATTTTGTTTGAGTGAAATGGCCTCTATTTCTGCCTTTGCTCAGTTTGAGCATGTTTTTATAGAGGATTAGTCTCCTCAGGCAGGTGTAAGGAAAGTGCTTACAGGATACGACAGTGAAAAGAACCGGCCGGTAGAGAAAAACCTCAACATGTTGTGGTATAATGAGCCCATTTAAGCAGAAGTGAATGTTTGACATTTACGTTTCCCTGTCTCCTGTACAAGGCCAGAACAATGTTCTGAAAGTCTAAAAGCAGTGGAAAATATTTAGCTTAAAAAGAAATTAAATAAATCCCTTAAATTTATTAAGCCTCCAACCCTGACAGCTTGTCATGGGAAAAACTGGGTGCTCTCCATCCCTAGGGATGACAATGTTCTCAGTTGCTCCACAGATCAGCTGTGGTGTCACTTTGGAGAAAAGACACCTGCTCCTTTCTCAGACATTAGTGATACAAACTAGCAATATTTAAAAATTAGCAAAAAATTAAAAGAAAAAAACTCACAAATCAAAGCAAACCAAACATAAAGAAAGGAAAATTGATGAAAATTAAAGTCTGGGGATAGGAGAATTACAAGAGAGGGACAAAATTAATAAAGCCTATGTTATTTACTCTAACTTTCTAAAGCCATGACTAATGCATAATTTAAATATGTTTAATTAATTAATCCAGTAAATGGATACCTAGCAATTTCAAGGACCTTGCAAATAAGGTAGAATAGATTGCATTATCAGAATAGGCAGAGAGCATGCCCAATAATATCTGAACTAATTTGTCTCTTAAATAACATATCATTGTTCCACTTCAAATTCCTCCTTAAAACCTCTTTGCTCTGTTGCACCTGTGAATGGTAAGGCTTATGCTGCTTATTATGCTGGCCAATTTTGTCTCATTGTTTTCTGTTTTATCCTATTTGTACTATCTTGCACTTAACACATAACAGAGGAATTTTTCTAGTCTGTTTAGAAGGACTTTAGCACAGTGGGCTTCTAGTTAGAACAAGGTCTATGTAGACAGCACATAAGTACTACTAGTAAATTAATAACAAGAATGGCCTTGAGTAGTTTATACTTTGGTATCATTCTTGAAAGTCACAATCAAAATTAAAGCTACATTTTCTAGTTATTTTCCTTATAAAAGTAAAGCATGAGAGAGTCCTTTCATCTCAATGAGAAATATGATCTGTAATATTTTTCATTGCCTTAACATCTTTTTAGGAAATAGATGAATACATAAAGAAGAAAGAATAACAATGAAAATGAGAGTTGATATCTATATGAGCAAAACTATTTAGATGGAATGAAAGCTGGTCTGGGTGTCGGCCAGAAATCATAACCCACATGGATCCCTTTAGGCTCAGCTAAGCATGGTTTTGATGATGGAGGGAGACAAAAGGCATAAAAAGGAAGGAATATGTCCACAGCAACACAGTTCTGTGGCAGCAGAAGTGATGTAGGCACTTGTAAAGAACCAGATAGTGTCATGGTGAGAACTGTAGTGAATGAAAGTGAGAAAGTCTGCTTAAGGATGTATTTTTTGACCTGCTTATGAATCAAAATATAATAAATGAATAATAAATGGCAAAGGAAAGTTTTACATCAAAAAACAATGTAAGGCAGGAAAACAGTGAAGACTTCACAAAGAAATTGGATCCCATTTGCCTGCCTCCCAGAAAGATAAAGGTACATTCAAAAATTATTTTGATCCTTCTATAACGTCTTAAACCTTCTTAATATAACCCAGAACCAATCTTGGCTTAAATTCAAAAGGCCAATGTGTATTTTTCAACTGCTGACATCTGAATACCTCATTAGGATGTTGAAATTGTCACTCAAATGACTGTTTTATTTGCCTAAGTGCTGATTTAATAGACTGAACCCAAGATCTGGAGTATTGTTAAGGCATCCATGTTTGAAAATTAAGTGCTGACTTTGAATGATATCTGACTATCTTTGTGCCACTGTTCAGTAAAAACAAGCTTTCTATCTATCCGTCATGGTAATACTCACCTCAAAACCTGAGGTACTCTACAGAATCAACTTACCAGATACTACACTGCATGCAGGTTTTGTCTTTGGGTTCTGTTTGTTTGGTTTATAATTAAGAGTTCAGCTCATGAGTATAATAGTTGACATGAGCTTGAAGGAAAAAGGCAGAGAACAGCCCTGTAGTTAGTAGAAGTAGTGAGACCAGAAGCTTGAAAGGTCCAGAAAGGATGAACAAAGGAGGGGTTAAGGGTATCCTGAATGGCACCCTTGCTGATGGCAAGTAGATGATGACTTATGAGCTGTTAGAACATCACCTTCCTTTGCATCCACTTTCCACACATAAGAAACTATTTAAAATGTAGATTTTTAGGTGAACTTCTCTCTCTTAAACATTGAACATGGAATTGACCAGTCTGGGATTTTCAGCCTGGTCACTAAATATTGAAAGATATGCTGCAAATAAAAAACCCCCAAACCTACCACAACAAACAACAAAAACCTAAAGACCACTTCTGTCATAAGAAACTCATCTGACAGTACCAGATAAAGTTTAAAAATACAGATGTATTTGAATGTGTAATATCCCTTTATAGTGCAAGTTAACTCCTTTGGTTAGTATAGGTTTTTTTCTAAGAGTTTTGTAGTAGTGTGGGACAGCTTTGTGGAAGAGAAGGAGCCTCCTTCTCTATAGCTTTTCTGTTAACAGCAAGCACGAGTAAAAGGTGATACATTTGCAAAGCATTATTATTCAAACCTCTCAATGCTAAAATTCCTTTTTAGTTAATCTGCCCTCACAGCTTGGAACATGCTGGCAGTTACTGGTGTTTCATCCAGACAAGCTCTGGCATAATTCCAAGAATGACTGTGACCCTTAAAAGGCCTGGGTCTTCAGTTAAGGCCAGCCAATCACACCAAAACATGACAGATCTGTGTCGTGGGCAAATACCGTGGAGAGGCTATGATGCTGCCTTCGCACTCATTTTAACTTCTCCAAAAAAAGTCTTGGAGATCGGTTTACAGGGTGGTACCACTAATTTTTTTTTAAGGGGAAAACCCCACAATACATATGGTTTATTATTGCCTAAGGATCCACAATGTGAAAGGGCCTTCAAGTAAGTGAATGTGTATTTGTCCACACAAAGCACAATCACAGTGGGATGCACAAACAGATATTTGAGTATCCAGACGTGTGCAGGCAAAATCAGAAGGAATTGTTGAAAATGGATATGGTTTTCAATGAGACATTTTTACAGTGCCTATTACATGCAAACTGTTCTGCATTTTTTGCAGTGAGCAAATATCAATAAATCTGTGGCATGTAAAAGGGCACTGCTACTATGGCAGTTATTGGAATTCTATACTTTGTCAAATATATATCTTAATTCAATAATCTTTAAAAGCAATACTCATTGTGGTTTACAGTATGACACCTGACCTTTTGTTAATGTCAAGTATCATTTTATTTTAGCATGGAAAAATTATTATATTTCTATAAATATAATCATTATTCTTGGGGAAAAAGTATTAAAGAAATAGAATAGGAAACTGATCAGCTAATCAATTATTTCACATGACAGTGATTTTATGTATTATTGTTGACATTTCTGTAAGTACCCTAAACAGGCCCACCGTATAACAGAAATCAGCAAATAGAAACCCAAATCCTGCCTGTAACACTGGCCTGTTAGCTGAAAGTAGTTAAAAAAGTCCTGCCGTGCTGATTGGCAAGAAGAACGTAGCATTAAGTTGTTTTTCCAGACAAGCTAGATAAAATCTCTGGCAATGGTTATACAAGATGTGGTTTGGAACTTTTCTTAAAGGTAGCTAAGTTAAGTAGAATTTACAAAATACCTATTTAGCTGTGATAGATATCTCTAGTTCTGCCTTAAAAGCAAGCTAGCAGCAGGGGAGATAAAGAATTCAGTTCCACATCATTAGGAGATACAGATTTTTTTTTGCCGCCCTAAGCAAATATACTTGCCACTGAATAAAACGTATCAGTTAAGCTTGAATCTGTTGCTTGACCAGTGTATTCATGTACATTATCTATCAATATATGCCTTCCCTTTCATGTTGACAGGCTAAATCTCATTGATTCATGGGGGCATTTGTGTTAGACAGAGAGCGTGGGTTAAAAAAGGGCTGAAAATATGTATATTTTTTACTTATCTCTATATATGTAAATATAGGAAGAGATGCATTCCTACTGAGCAGCTGGATTGTACTGAATGATCTTGAACAGAGAAGCGTATTTTCCTTTCTGTTGGGATAGACCAAGGCAGAATTCTGTACTGTGGAAGAAAAGCAACGTGCCTTCTTTGTCTTTCCAATGTATCTCCAATGGTGCTGTAAGAGCCAGAAAATTATTCTTTAAATAGCAACCTTCTTCACCTTCCATACTTGGCATTGACATTGTTTTCTTTATGAGGTAAAGTGCAGAAAGACACAGCGCAGTCTTAGCGTGGCTTAGCAAGGGAGTAGTGCCAGATTTAGACTTTGTTTATGACATAGTTCTTCTATGAATATTCAAGCAAAAATCAAAAGACTCTCCAGCTTGCAAAAAAAGAGAATTAATTATGAAACCCCACAACAAACCTAATGAGAACTTTAACAATTCCTGATTCAAACATTATATTAGAGGACAAAAGAGCAGCAGAGATGAATCAGTTGCCTTACTAACGTATGAAATAATGGAGGCATCAGCTGCATTCATGAGTATGGAGAACAAGAGATTGTTTTGGAATACTTAGCATGGATGTTTTAAGTTCTCCAGCTTTCTGCATGATATTTATAAGGAGAAAAATGGGTTAAAATCTGGAAGTCAGAGTATGGCTATTTGCTTTTACCTCCAGAAGTCTCCTCACTAAAGATAACAAAAGTCTCAACCGCCTAGACTGTATTTTTTAAAAAATGAGTCTAGAGTAGAGAGAATTTTCCAGAGACAGCATTTTACTGCTGCTGTTACAGACTGCTAAATTTGGCCTGGACATTTTGCCCGTAAGACATTCAGTAATTGAAATGACCGATGGAGGCTATGGCCATCGCTTCAAAAAAAGCTGTGTTGCCTACTTGTAATTCATTGCTGGTTGCTTAGCTTCCCTTAAAAGTGAACTCCTCATTTACAGTTGATATAAGTCTTTCTGTAAAGGCTGAAGAAAAGGTAATGTGACTTATGAACCTGCTTTTCAGGACACGGACAAAAGTCTTCTTCACGATATGACTGAATTGGTTGTTGCTGTTTTCCATCACGGGAAGCTACTACCCCAGAACTCTGACCGAGAAAGGAGGTCGTGTGAGTGCTTTTCAATCCATTTTAGACAAAATGAGCTGGGTTAGCTCAGACTCACCTTCAACAGTCCATTAAGCTTTCCCAGCTCATTTTGCCTGCAATGCAAAAGAATGCGTAGGCAAACTCCTCCACAAGCAGAGATGGAAGGGTGGCAAATTCTGGCAGAGGAAGATCATAGAATCATAGAAGACCCACAAACTGGGGAAGAGCCATCATCAAGATGACAGACCACTGGGGGAAGGGCCATTTTCCATTGCTTACTCAGGAATGCTTTCCAAAGAACTCTATGTCAAAGTAGACAAAACAACACCTTTTATGCAAGGCAAGCTAAAATCTAGCCCAGTGAGGCTACTCGAGACCATTTTGTGTAGACTCACACTCAGCTGGGAATCTTTTGCAAATATCAGCAGTTAATGGACACCCATTTTAAAGAAGAGTTGATCCTGGAAAAAACTGTTAACTTTAAAAGCAGAAAGTGAATGTTTAATTCAAATCTTTACTTGCACCTTAATATATGGATATGAAAGCATGAAATCTACTGGATTTACTGATTTGCTGACAGATATCTTTGGAAGTAAGTGCTTTTGAAAAATACGAGGTATTTAATTCCAATAAATTAATTAATGTAAACAAATTACAAATGCCAGGATTCACAGTAATTTCAGTAAAATCTCTGATAGTCTTTAGAAAAATGCATGGAAATATCTGAGAACTATGGTTCTATCCACTGAGCACTTTCAAATACTCAAAGAAAATCAGGGAATAAGAAAAATTCAGAGAGTGCTCTGGATGGATAAAGACAAAGAATTCTGTCCATCTTTGACCGCAGTCTAACAAACAAGTGGTGTTTGATAGTACAACAGAGGCTTTTTGGCCAGAGTCTTTGGCCAGAAGGATATACAAGCATCTAATTTCAAAACCAGGTTGAAAACCATCTGCTATTTCATGAGAATCTTAAATGTGCAGTTTCGGGCAATAGGCCACTAAAGCCTGTATTTAACAGATGAACCATTCCATACCCTCACAGCTCAAGCATATTAAGTGCTTAAACCTTGGGATTTCAATGCCTACAAGTCCAATTATGAAAACTCCTCATCCCCAAATACTGTGTTTGGTGTCACACATAGTTCTGCTTCTCCACCTAGTAGCTAATGAGTGCAGAACCAGTTCCTTAGCCAGACATAACAGCTAAGAACAATAAACCTAATTGGCAGGGGCACTAATTTTAAGATATAGTACTATACTAATACAAAAAGACTTTGCACATGTTATCTTTTCTTTTTAGTTGCAAATTCCTCTCTTTTAATGTGAGAGAATGAAGTATGGGATGATATAAGGAAGGGAATTTGACACTGGAAGCCTAACTGGTTTAGCTTAAAATGTAGCATCGTCTACTGCTATGTGAAAGGAATGTAACCTGCTGGTGACAGCAATCATGACTTGACAGAGGATCAATCACAAGAGTTACAAGTGCTTTGCCCTTTTTCTGATATGTGACAGTTTTGGATAACAGCATCCTAGATAATCCCTTGTGGAACAACTTCTTGGATTATCTCTAGTGACCTGGTTTTCCTACAGAAATGGAGCTGTGTTTCACATTATGAGCCCCAGTTAGGTTAATAGCCTTGGTAACAATGAGATGCATAATAACTAAGGAGCTTTACTGTGCTTGGTGGTTACAAAAGGCACCTTAAACAAACGGAATAAAACAACAGTAACAACAAAAATGTTTAAAGCTATCTGCAGCTGCACTGTGCAACTCTGGTGGGTACAGTTTTACTGGCTGTGAGGAGTTTTGATTTACTCCTTGCATTTTTCTGCTTTTAGCCAGTACAACTTTAATGAAATAGCCAGTTAAGTTTCCTTCCAAAATTGACACTTACATTGGTTTAAAATTGGAATATCCCAGCAATGAGCCAGTACCCATTTATTTGGCCAGTGTTCACCCTGTAACTACCTAAGTGTCTCCTGCATTAGCAAAATCTCCTATGCCCAATGACTAGAAGAAGATTTGAAAGATTAGGACACACTAAGTTTTGAAAGGATTTGCCAAGTTTGACATTTGCACCTGTGTAACTAGCAAAGGACAAAGATTAGCCCTTAATATTATTTTATCCCGGCAGCATTTTAATATATCCTGGTTTGATTTTTTATCAACTCCTAACTCCTTAACAGTTTTAAATATGGTTGTGACTTACCCCTGGGGTCACCGAACAGTGTTAGCTAAACATCCAGAGTGTGATATTTGATTACAGTTAAGCTTTTCCAAAAGCCAAGAGGAATCCATGAGGAAAATACTAGAGAAGGAATTTTTAAAGTCTGTATGACTACAAATTCATATAGTTTATTAACCTATATTTTAAAGGATATTGATTCCAAAGAAGAAATGCACCCACAAAGAGAGACCCAAGATAAAGGCTAATGTGTAAATTGATTTAAAAAGTGTAGTTACTGTAATTACATAGAGCATTTTACAAGCAACAAGGGACTGCTTTGGATAGATGACAGAAATTTAATCAGTATCTGGCACAGACTGCCTTTCTTTCACACCTCACATTTCTGAAGTACTATTCTAGGGAAACTTGCTAGAATTGTGAGCCTTTATTATCACATTTGATCTCTCCACACAGTTTCTAAAAGAACGACTCTTCCAGATCTCACAAAAGACAGGGGTCTGGGTCCTTTTTCTCAAGAGCATATGTCTTTCTTTTCATTTTTGGGCAAACTTCATTCAGCTATCCAGGCTCAGGTTTGTAATCACATGGACCATTCTGTATGAAATACAGAAAAAGTTTGTTTCTTAATGCTGTCACCTGAGACTACACAATAAAGGAAGCATGTGCAGCCCTTTGTACAAGGAGGACATAAACACCTTTATATAAAATACAAGTTGTTTTGTTTTGTTTTTTCCCTACAGGATTTATTTTGTTATTTGTATTGGCTGTCAAGAAACTGTCAGTTAAGAACAGGGAGCCCCAAATGATCTATGCCTTTTAAAGCAAGAAGGAAACAGAAAATAATTAGATATGGTAAATGTGAAAATTGACCTATCTGAAGAGTGTGCAGTTTACAAGGAAGAAATCAATTGGTTTACACTAAACAGGGTAAAAGCATGTATCATTATTTTTAGTGGCTCAAGATGTGAAGGTCTGAAAGTCTAAATGGAATTCATGATGATTACTTTTATTAAATTCCTAAGTATTGGAAGATATACAATGGCTCTCTAGATTAATTACTATATTATCTGCTCTGTAGAAATACATCCTTGACTTGCAGCTTGTTGCTGAAATCCTCATTAGTATGCCTAATATACTCTGTCCCTGGAGTAAATTAAAGCATTTCCTCCTTTTGTACTGTAATTTCCTTAAAGTTGGACTCTTAGAAATACTGGGACTATGCTGTGACATCTGAGTTCTGAAGATCAATTTATAGCTGTTAGAGATCATGAAGAATTGCCCATTAAAACAGTTACTGTTTGACAAATAACAACATTTGTATTTAGCCTGGATATTCATCAAGGAGGCAGAGCACTTACTTCTGATGCCTGAATGAAGGTCTGCATGAACAAACTTATTAATCAGGTACTGCTTGGTTTTGAACCACCTGCTTTATTTAAAACGCAAAATGAAACAAAAAACAACACCCAAAACCAAACTACACCACAAACCAACCTGCACTTTTACATACATAAAAATTGCACTCCTGATCTGATAGCCCTGGGAAGTGCCTGTGTCAAGGTGTCATAGCCATGGGCCATACCACCACAAAATAGTAAAAGCTCTGATTTAAAAAAAAAAAAAAAAAAAATCCTGACAAATGCTTGCATATAGTTTTAATCTAATGCTAGGGATCTGATGGATTTTACATATTCATATTGCATGTAGGCATACAAAAACTCAAGCAGACAACTGCATTTCCTTAGATGTCATGATTGTGCTGTTTCTGAAGCCAATGGGAACACTGCTACTGACGTCCTTAGCTTGTCAGAGGTTGGAAACTCTGATTCATAGAATGCTTCAGTATTAACAAAGTTCTAAGCTAAAAACGATCTTTGAACTATTTCTTAATTATTTGTGAGAGATAAACATTTTTTCTCCAGCAAAATATTTTGACAAAACGAGAATGTCTCATTTTGACTTTGTGTTGTGTAAGATTGTGGCATCAAAACCACCTAAACAAAAATAATTTCTATATAAAGTTTTCTTCTGAAAACACCATTGTGTTAGCAGTTTCCCTCATAGCTTTGTTTCCAAAGAAAACATTGGTTAAATTGACACCATTTTGTGGAATTTATCAGCACTGCCGGAACTGCATTCTGTGAAAGAAGATGGTTTCATCAAAGCTGTACCAAGCAACTTAGTTATTGAATCCACAGGGAAAAGAGCAAGCTTTACATAGGTCCCAGTTACAAGGAGTCTACTGTTTGCTAGCAAGGGATCAGCATAGCTAAAATAAAGAGGTATGGATAAGACAAAAGTTTCTAAGAAAAGCTTTGTGGCTCATCATATTACTTAATTTCTCTAACATTTCTGTTAAAAGTTGATTTCTGTTCAGATGAAACAGTATACAACTACTTAATTTCTGTTTGCTGTTCAAACTATTAGAGGTATAGCATACATTTTAACAGCGAGTTATTAATTTATCCCCTATATTGTATTGTATGTATCCTACATGCAGCATCAGCTCTGTCTCTTAAGGATAGGTTCGAAATCCAGGGAATTATTTCAAAAAGGAATGAATAATAGGAATACCATTTTCTTCCATGAATAATTATACTCTCTGTTTATAAAGCATTTATTTTTTAAAGCTATATACAAATATTAACCAAACCATCATCACAACATCCTTGTATGCTAGGTTTTACATGTAAAGAAATGAGAAAATAAATAAGTAAATAAATTTAAAATACAGTGCCTAGCACTTTAGCCCTATAACTGGGGTTTCAAACTACTAAAGTAATGCAAATAACAATAATGGTATGGGAGAAACCTTTCAAGTTTGAGTTTCTAACTGGCTTGATTTTCATAGGTTTAGACTTCTGAGCACTTGCAACTCCCTTTGAAGTCGATTGAAAATGTGAGTGTCAGCACACATTAAAATCAGACCACTAATTTAGATGCTTAAACATGAAATTTAAATTCACAAGTTTAAGTTTGGAAAAAATTCACCTAGGTGACTTTTCCAAAGGTACCTTACTAACCAGTGTCAGTCTAGGAGGTTCTTGATTTCCAACACCTTGTGTTGTATCTACACAGCTAAAATAAGTTGGTGGGACAGGGACTATTTATTACACACTATCATAGGCCAAAATTTGTGTGAGATACTTCAAGAACAAGAGAAACATCCCTTCCTCTTAGAGCTGCCCAATTGTAAAAATAGCTGACACAACACTGCTTTAGGTAGAGGACTCTGAAGCAGAACGGTAATTTCACACAAACTCTTCCTCTCAACCACTTGCATGCTACTTTTTATCATGGCATAGAGAAATGTCTTGCAAACATGGCTTGAATAGCTTCAAAACTCCTATGGTTGAGTTTTCTTCACACATCTTAGAAGTCCTGTCCAGTGTCCTAGGGTTCCTTCCTCAGCTTCAACAGAGAATGAGGATTTTTTCTTTCTATGTACATAGGAGCCAATTCTGGTTGTTAAGTTGCAGATATTATCGAGAGCAGAGAGACTGTGGGGAGCATCTCCCTCATCAGCTAACAGTCACAGGAGATGACCGCAGTACAGAAAGGATGTTTCATATGACTTCCTAGCTTTGATGATGTGACAAGCGCTCCCTTTTATGTTATGTCTGCAGCAAGACACAAGAAATAATGACTTGGACACACTATGACGCTCTAAAATTGAAATAAGCATTAGAGCTAGAGAATTCTGTCTAGTGCCACCTCTCTGTGTAGAGATGTTTCAGGATATGTCTAACTTAATAACTACTGCCACTCACTAGAAGTCAGTTTGTAGTGTGAATCATCAAACACTGAGAACCTACCATAAACGTCATGCATATTTCATGGTATTTTAATTCAGACTAGTTCTCACTTGGTCCTGTGGTCTGAATACCTATGACTAGTCAAAGCTCATCAGAAGTACTCCTGAAACATGTCCTCTAGCTTAGTGATATCTAGAAGAAACAAGGCTGGTTTGGGATGTAGGCCAAAGCTCAGTGCTTTGGGAGGATGAGGAGATGTGCTTCAGGAAGGACTACCTTCAGAGAGGTACAGCCTCCATTCCCTCTCATGTAGCTTGCTACTTCCAAGGCCAGCATACATCAGGAGTCTACAGTGGAGCTCTGTAAGGTGTGCATCAGTCAAACCCCTTGGGCCTATAAAACTATGAAATGTAGGAGGGGTAGAAGGTGGGAGTGACAGTAAGCTAAGCCTGGTTACTGCATAAATGTGTTTTGATCCTTTTAATGGTAATGGAACAGATATTACAATCTCATGTGCTAAAGCCCCATGTGAAAATCCTGCTCATACCCCACTAACCTTGAAAGAATGAAATAACGGACTAATGTTATAGCTGTACTAAAACTGCATAAAATCCAAACAACATTGAAAATAAGGAAAGTTTACCATGGTTCATTGTATTTTCTTTCCATTACATCAAAATGTAATGGAAAGAAAAGGAGAAAATGAGGCATATGAACATCAGAAAAGAGTTGGTTTAAACTGTGATGCTTGCAGCTTTAATTATGAGCAACCACAAGTCTCTGTGTTTACAGAAGAGAGATTACCCACATGTTATTTGAAAACCATTGGGTGTAAGTTTATAGTGGTAACAGGCAAGTCTCATTTTCTTTCATACTTAGGATTTAATAGGTACAGAATGCTGCCCAAGGGAGAAAAAAATGAACAAGTAGTAACTTGATATTTATACTACACAGACATGAAGAAAGCTTAAAGAAATACACAATGTCTGAAACATTGACATGTATAACTATTTTAATTGTAATGTTGCTTTTCTAATAGAGTTTTCTGCTATGGCACAGGTTGAAATAGTTGCAACACATTTCAGCCAAAAAAAACCCCACCCCAAAATGAACAACCAAACCCCCAAAATACCACAAAGGATCTGCTTGGAAAAGCTTATTGTGGAATCATAAAAAAACTGCACTAAGTTTGTACAGTCTGAATATGAGAATACGGTATTGTCATTTTGTATAAATGATGCTGTCTTTCCTAGGCTAGATTATTTTATAAATGTGGACTCCTTCCACATCTGGTATTTCTCATCTATCCTGGAGAACATTACTGAAGAATCTTCAGATGTTTTCAAGTGCAGAGATCCACAGTCCTGCCATTTTGACCGCAATAAGTGTCCAGGAATAGGGTGTCATGAACAGGGCAGTGGCAAAAATCATAAAATCTCCTTAGCCTGACTGGTAAATCCAGGTCTGCAGAAACAGAAACATTACTGCAAGAAAAGCATTGCTGCTTTTTTCCCTTTTTTGGCCAATGGAAGAGGGGGCATAGTCAAGGTAGGTGGTTTACCCAAGAGTATGTGGGAAGTTTGTGGCAGAACCAATATACGTAGTGCAAGTTTATCCTTGCTCTGAGTTCATGCTTATTTGCATTTGGACCTCCCTCTGACACTAGATCTTAAAAGTCTGACTCAGCACAGTTTTTTAATATGCTTAAGCTAAAGCCTGTATGAAACACACAGGCCATTATTTTAAATTAACATCTATTTTTACAGTGGACAATTTTCATTTCATCGATATTTATATTCATAGCAAATATACTTGGTGCCTCCGTTCCATTTTTAACACAAGAATTGTCATTTGTGTTGCAATTTAAGCCAAATGAAATTATAGAAATATTCAGTTGTGTAACTATCAACACCACAGTATTTCTTCTTATTATGGAGACAAACAAGGAGTACACTGGGGAAAGAAAAAAAAAAAAAAAAGAAAAAAAAAGTGAATCTCATTTCTGATCTTAATGAAGCAAGTAACCCATTATACCAAGGTTAATTTGTTGACTCATGATTTCCACTTATCCAATGATATACTGAATCATATGAACAAACCTCTACATCTAATCAGGTTTTTTTTATATTGAATCCTGACCTTTTATACACCTTCTTCTTGATTATGAATGACAGTGACCTTTATCTAATTTAAAACACACATACTGATGCAAAAATATGCAAAGTACACATGTAAATTCTGAATTAAGATGAAGATGTGCATAATCTTCCGGAGAGAAATTGCTTTAGAGAGGGATGTTTATATTAGGGCCAATTGAGGGTATATGGGGAGAAAAAGTGAATTAGCCAGTACTCAGATGTGTTTGGAGGAACAGCTGCAGAGACACTGAAGTCTGTTTAGATTTTCTCAGCTTCTACATAGAAACCTGAAATGCCAATATAAATATCAATTTTTATTATGCTATTCAGCATTCTGTAGCATTCATTAAATGATCAAAATGCAGTAAAGTCAGACAAAATACCTCTTCGCCTAAGATTTGGCAAACTGTACCTCAGTACTCTATTTATGTTTCACTCAAAATACATAACATTCATTTTCTACAACACAAAAGCTGGGTCAAATTCACAACATTGTAAGAGCTGGCTGGTTCACTTTGCCATTTATCTCATTTAAAGAGGAATGGTATGAGCATCATCTGGAGAAGACCTTTTTAGTTCAGGATATAATTAGGAACTGCTGTATATGCTGAGAAATAAATAAAAAAATGTAAGGCTAGTGACTTGTGGGGAAAAGGAGCTCCCTAGCTTTCCTTTTGCTTTTTTTTTTGTTCACCGTTAATGTGTCTGCATTGAAATTACTAAAGAAGAATCAGCCATGAGCACAGTCTGAACTGCTGTGTAATCCTATAATCCACTCTCTCTTTTCACAAGTCATTCCTTCCTCTGAATTGTTGTGAAACTCAGTTGTAGGTCATCAGCTTCACCCTAAACTTGCTCTCAAAATGAAATAAAATAAAAATATACAGAAAAATTGCAAAAGTTGGTGTAAAGACTGTCAAAGTAAAAATCTAACAAAACACATTCCTCTGAGAGACTCCAACCAAACAGTACCTGGCATTAGCATGTACTTTCATGATTAACAACAGGGGGTTGTCAGATTGCTATTTCTGAAATAAACAGATTTATCCTGACAGATAATCAGCAGTTTGCACTACCTAATTCATGTTATCACCCGCCACTGACATCATTACATTAAAAGCACACTTAGTATAATCTTTCGTAGGAAATTAAACAGGTTTTATGATACACTTTTGGTGGATTTTTTGAGGAGATAGAGGGAAGCCCAGGGGAGAGAGTAGAATGTTAGAGAAATAATACATGCCAGCCAAGGCAGGGAAGATCCCCAGAAATGCCACACTGTATTTAGTTTTTCACAATCTATTCATGCAATTTCTAAATAAATTAAAACCAAATGCTCTAACTGTAAACCATGTCTTTTGCTTTTAAGCAGCCTTTGATAATGTCTTTGGCTGTACCTCATATCACCTCAACAATCTTCAGTGTCTGTCTGTCTGTCTGTCCTGCCTGCTCCACATGAAAAGTAGCCACATAACACACATTTGTGAAACATTTCTGGTCCTTAACATTCATTTAACATATTTAACATAACATTTAACATATATTTGAGGCTGTCTGGTGGACTTTTGGGAGACCAAAGATATCAAGCATTGCCTGCATAATTTTCTGGCAAGCTCAACATTTATCTTCTTTATCTGCCAAGCATCTCTCTCTGTGAGAAGGGAAGAGATCTCTCTCCCTTCACTGAGAAAGGAAACACTGGGTTACACATAACTCACTGGACACGAAATGCAGAAGCTACTGAAATGATGGAAAAGTTTGGCGCAGACCAGTTTCATGACCTGCAGGAAATATGGAACCAGATCACTTACACATGGGTTCCCTGTGGATCCCCTCTCTGAGCTGCCTGCTTCCTCAGCTGGCTGTTTCTGCAAGTGATCAAGTTTGGAGACAACATGGACAATGAAGATTTCATAAGAAAAATTTAATAAACCTATAAAATTTAGCAAAACATTCTTTCCTCAGTTGCAAAGATGATACTCATTATATATCCTCAGGTTCACCACAGCAAATTCTGAAATTTCTTCCCTTTTAAAAATTTTGGGTTGTCAGTTAACATTATACTGTTCACTGTTCTGTGAACTCACCTAACACAGGTAGTGCAAAGACTGGGTACCAGAAATTGCATGCGGACTGTTACTCGAGTTTAACAAATATTTCATCCTCTTCCTCAGAGTGCAATTTCTAGGTCATTGACTATTCTGCAGGGGCAAGTTAGATATTGAAGTCCTAGCTCCATTGGCCTGTTTTGATTATTTCTCTGGAGACAGAACCTGCACCCCTCTTCAGCCTCACATGTGATGCATTTTGTCTCTTCTGCCTTCCTCCTTCACTACTTGGTAGGAAGAGGGTACTGAGGAATGTTTATCTATTTGCACTCATGCATTTTCAGGTAACATTCTCTCTAAGGTTAAACCACTCCTTCTGAAACCAAACAGAATTAAAACAGTGGGAGACAAGCAGTCCCTCTAGCCAACAAATGTAACCTTAAAATACAGAAGTGGCAGCATCACACAGGATTTAAATACATCTTAATTCCTGTGTATCACACAATCACAGAATGTCAGGGGTTGGAAGAGACCTCAAAAGATCATCGAGTCCAACCCCCCCCTGCCAGAGCAGAATCACCCAGGGCACATCACACAGGAACAGATCCAGGCAGGTTTGGAAAGTCTCCAGAGAAGGAGAGTCCACAACCTCCCTGGGCAGCCTGTTCTAGGCTCTGTCACCTTCACTGTGAAAAAGTTTCTCCTTCTGTTTACAAGGACCCTCCCATGTTCCAGCTTGCACCCATTGTCCCTTGTGCTATCACTGGACATCACTGAGCAGAGCCTGGCTCCATCCTCCTGACACTCGCCCTTTACATATTTATAGATGTTAATGAGGTAACCCCTCAGTCTCCTCCAAGCTAAAGTGGCCCAGCTCCCTCAGCCTTTCCTTAGAAGGAAGACATTCCACTCCCTTCATCATCTTTGTGGCTCTGTGATGGACTCTTTCATCAGTTCCCTGTCATTCTTGAACTGAGGAGCCCAGAGCTGGACACAATATTCCAGACGCGGCATCACCAGGGCAGAGTAGAGGGGGAGGAGAACCTCTCTCCAACTACTAACCACACCCCAGGATGCCATTGGCCTTCCTGGCCACAAGGGCACATTGCTGGCTCATGGTCACCCTGCTGCCCACCAGGACCCCCAGGTCCCTTTCCCCTACACTGCTTCCCAACAGGTCAGTCCCCAGCCCATTCTGGTACCTGGGGTTGTTCTTTCCCAGCTGCAAGACTCTACACTTGCCCTCGTTATATTTCATTAAATTTCTCCCTGCCCAACTCTCCAGCCTGTCCAGGTCTTGCTGGATGGCAGCACAGCCTTCTGGTGTGTCAGCCACTCCTCCCAGTTTGGTGTCATCAGACAACTTGCTGACAGTGCACTCTGTTCCTCCACCAAGGTTGTTAATGAATATATTGAATTGTACTGGTCCCAGTACCGGCCCCTGAGGGACTCCACTAGCTACAGGCCTTCAACTAGACTCTGTTCCATTGACCACAACTTTCTGTCTTCTATCCTTCAACCAGTTCACAATCCACCTCGCTACCCCATCATCCAGACCACACCTCCACAGTTTAGCTGCGAGGATCCTGTGGGAGACGGTGTCAAATGTACTTCTTGTCTCTTATAAAACCTAACCTTTGAGAAATATGTATGCATTGGTTAAGCATCTCTCACCTTTTTTTCTCCCCCTGTATTCCTCTCCCTAACATTTCAGTTGCAATTGTTTTTTGCCACAGATCTTTTGCCTCGGGTACACTGGATGAAACCTCAGCATCTGATACTCTTATGTGGAATGGAGAAATAAATGCTAATCTAACCAAGTGATTTCAATGGTTTATTTTATTTTTATTTCTAAAAGTGTTGAATTTCTACTGACCCGCATTCTGCATATTTCTTGTACTCAGTGATGTTTGAGGTTACTTAGATTTTTGTTTGCATTAGGTATTTTGTGTCCAAAGGTCAAATGAGCACTGCTTTTGAGTCAGATGCCTACTGGCTGCATTTCTAATAGTTAATCTTTTCACACTGAGAGAAATAAAAAAGTGGGTAACAGTTCAAACTATCCCAAATAAACAGAAGTAAAGCAATGATTATTTTTCCTGCATGGACTGCTCTTGCTCATTTCTCCTCCAGAGATAACCCTTTCTGGCATAATGTCAGATAGCCATGTTCAAGGTTTCACAGACTTGCCATTTAAAGATTCATTTCCACTCCACTTATTTTCTTTTTATCTGCCTCTCTTTGGTGCATTTCATCTGTGAAAATTTTCATGTAGACTACCTAGTACAGGAACTGGGGAGATAGTGACTCAGAAACTTCCAACTTGACTTAAAACACTTCTAGAAATTATAAAGGGAGTACAATAGGACAGAAAAATGAAATGTTCTCATGAGAATAGTTGTTTGCATGAAATTCTCAACTGTTACTAAAGCTTCAGTGCAGTTCCTGAGGAAAGACGGATATATAAAGCCTCAGGTTAATTTCAGTCATTACCAAGCATTTTACATCTGCTGAAGGATGAAGAATTCCAAACATATAAAAGGATGTCAATCTAAACTTTTAGACCTAAGCAAGTAAGTAAATAAATAAATAAGAAGCAACTTCAAAGGCTGTCAGTAGGCAAGTTGCAGAACTGATCCAGCTTTTAACCCCTAGAGGTATAAACATGCTTTATCTGCAAAACAAATGCAGGGTCTGTACATTTTAATACTTTACGGCACAAGGCAAAGATGAAAAAAGAATACAGTATAATTGTATACATAATTTGATGAGAAGCTGTGAGGAATGTATTCTTTCTATGGAATTATAGAAAATACCAATGACAAGTCATTGACTGAGGGCTTTGTTGACAGTTACATTTACCATTTATAGCTGTACGTTTTCTCAAAGGCTCTATTGCTTACTTTTTAGGATTCCCAAATTTTCTTCCTTCTCTAGGATATTTTTAAAAGATGTTTCAGCAAATATACCTGCTTAGAGCTGAAACCAACTACGCTCTTTAAGAAGCTGGCTGAAACTTATTAACAATCTCTACAGCATCCTTTTAAGATGATAATTTATCTTTTTAGATGTCTTCTGTAAAAGTACCGAAAAAGAGCCTGATGTGGGTAAAAGCCCTACATTATATACTGCTACAAAGTTTACTGCATCTCATAGATTCTGATGCAAGGCACAATATAGCAGAGTATCAGATAACTTATCTTCACGAGATGTGTGACTGAGTTACTATAGCAATGGCAAGTTTGCAGAGGCAGAGGAAGAAACCACACTAACAGACAAAAGGAACTGCCCAAAGAAGGACACTGACAATCTTGTTCAGAAAATTTTATAGTATAAAGTAGCCTGAAATAGAACACAAAGGTTCACTCCTTTGAGAGTTTACTGAAATTATATTCAGAAGTTTCAATGATATAAACACCTGATTTGTTCTAATTTACTTCAGTGTATCAAGGAATTAAACTGAGTTATGTCAGGCACACCTGGTGAACCTACAAGGAGAACTGAGTACGTAATTTGGGAGTAGCTGTGCAAAATGCTGCTGCTGACTCACTAAGGAACACTTTTGTCCCTGTAAGACATTGGTCATTCGGTAAAACGTGAAAGGCAGCAGAAAATAACTGTCTGCTGCAACAATATTTTAATCCACTTACAAAAAAAATCTTCCTCAGAAAGGCCTTTTTCTCCCTTTTTCATATCTCCAGTGGTGAGTCATCTAATCTCATCTCTGTATATTGCTAAACTCCACAGGGATCACCTTTCCTTCCCAACTTTATCCGGGCCAGAGATTCAGACAGACAAAAGATCCTTAAGTTCTGCTCTCTTCTCTAAAATCCATTCCTCTCCTCTTTCATAAAATGTAAAAAGACGTTTTTATAAATGCTTACCCCCCCCCCCTTCTTTTCTGTTCTTTCTTTTGAGGAAGGCAGGATGCCTGTATCAAATCACTTGTCTATAAATCAAAATTGCTCTGTATGGAACAAGTTGCTGGGAAGAATGCATTTCCTTTTCCCTGGCTAAAAAGTATACTAAAATTCTGGTCTTAAAACTCGTAGATCAAAAATACATGTTTGTTCTCCCTAACATTAATTTACTCAAAAACCCCTGCACTTGAAAGAGTTAATAAAAAGTCTAATTACAGGATAAGAATGAAAGGTCAGACTTCACTTACATCATTGTGAAGGGCTTTTATTACACACTGCTATAAAATATATTTCTTTTTTCTGTTGCCATCCTCACAGGGTAAGCTGCATACCAATAGGATCTCCAAAATGCCATGAAGCAAAAGATATTTGTCTGCTAAATTCTACGTACAGTAACCTAACAAATGCCAGAGAAAGAAAGATTACCCTCTGCACAGTAATACTCGTGTCGATGTCTTCTCTATGATCACAATGACAAGGCTCTCTAGGTTTGTACTGTAAGCTCCAAAATCAGAATGCATTGTTTTATCGTGTTTTTTTGTTGTTTGGGATTTTTGTTTGTTTGTTTGGGTTTTTTTTTCCCCAAAAGCAGACTGTATATCAAAGAGAAAAGATGCACATTTTAGGCACTGACACACTCCATATAGTGAGCAAGTACTCTTTCCTGAAGCACGCAAACTAAAAATATCTAATCCAGAAATGCAGAACAGAAAATGTATGCCCGAAGTATTCTTGAGGAAATTAGACAGGATATGTTTGGGAATGTCTATGCCTCTCTCTCTGTCCTGGCTGGTCAACTAAATTTTCATTTTAAACTCTGTCTAAAGCTTCCCAGAACTGTTATTTGCTTGAGTGTGTTAGATAGTAAGTCTATAAGAAAGCAAGGTGGCTCGAAGTCTAATCATTGTAATTTCTTTTTTTACTGTCCCACAGTAAAGTTCAAGTAAGAATAATTCTAATTTTTTTCTTTATCTTACTCTTCAAATCCATTAATTGTGATTTAATACACCCCAGGTTGTTTTTATAGCTGTTTTAATCATTTGCATTCCTAAATTCTGACAACAAATTCAAAGAAATATATATAAATAAATGCAAGATTTACTGTCTGCTTTCATAAAGCCAGTGTGTGATGTCAGATGAATTAGTTCAGTATTTCATGTGATGTATGCTCAGAGTTAGAATGTAACTATTGGAGAAGTACCTGACTTAAGGAGTTTTTAAGAATCCTATTCAAATAGTTGTTTCTGAGTTGCACTTTGTTTACAAAGCAAGAATTTCCTGTTCAACCTTTTTTAAACAATAGATATTAACAGAGAACTGTGAAGAGTTCCATTTCACCACCTCTGCTAGCAATTCTATTAACTATATGTTTATCTTGTGGTCTAAACTGATGATAGGCCCATTTGCAGCGAGGCCTGGAGTTTCCTTGTTTACAACACTGCAAAGTAAAAGGTGACCTTTTTATTTTCATTTAAAACCTTTCAACAGTTTGTTCTGCTCCAAAGATAGCACCTTAATAAGGTTTCAGGCCAGAAAGCTCTCTTGATACTGTTTTCCTTTGAGGGGTACAGAGCACAGCATTCCTTACATAGGCATTAGAAAACATTTTAAAATAAAATACAAACTTGGCTGAAGATTACATATGTAGATTAGAAAGCTGCTGTGCTAAGATCTTACTTGCCATTATGAAAAGGAAAAAATAAAGGGGGGGGGGGAATACATAGCTGACTAAATAAACAGTAAAAAAGCCATTTGAACAGTTGCACCTATACACACAAGTAACAAAAGCATCAGGCACCTGGCGCAATTCAGTTAGGACCTATTTCTGACAACAATATGCATCATTATAGTGGGATCTGATAATGAGCAAACACTGGAGGCATTACATGTCTTTAGAAGAATCAGGCTTCCTACCTTAGTAAGACTGATAGAAGGTAAGTCCCCCTTTACAGAAAGTTGTAAGTAAAACCAGGCAGCAGTTGCAGTAAATTGAGTCCTTTCAGTCACTGTATACATGCAGCAGTTCTGCAATAAGGGAGAAATATAATGGGAGGAGCAGCTGTGAACGAGTGACCTCCTGAAGCTGAGCTCTCTTTGTGAATCAAGCACTGGGAGCCAGTGCCTCTTATTTGCATGGATTATCTCCACTCGAACAGATACATTTACATCAACTGGCACGGGGACACAAAGAGAAAAAGAAAGAAAAAAAGAAAGAAAGAAAGAAAGAAAAGAAAGAAAGAAAGAAAAAAAAGAAGGGTGAGTGAGGGAGTGAAGGAGAGGAGGAGAGAGAGGAAGGAGAGCGGAGACCGGGGTGCTTGGTTGGATACGGTAGCTCAGGCAGAGCTGTGTCTCAGAAGAGCTACAGCTCCCTCTTCATGTCGCAGTTGTAAGATGAGGAAAGCTGTTACTATGGTCGAATTTAAAACAGATTCCCCCCCCCCCCCCCCCCCCAGCTCTGATGGTCCATTTGATCAGATTTCTCTAAACACTTAATAACTCAGTCTGTCACGCAGCTAGGGTTTTATACTACAAGCCTCGAATGATTATAAATCTGGTAAACTCTGCTAAATGAGTTTAAACAGGGAAATATTTTGAAGAGGGTAACTTGTACAAATGGAGAAGGGATATTTCCAAGTGTGCCTTGACAGATTTATTATTTGTGAATGTGCAGGTGTCCTTAAAATAGTTAAGGGAAGGCAGCATTCAAAGCATTTCTGTGCAGGAGGATGGCTAATGCCATGATGGTGTGTGCTCTAGCCAGATTGCTCAATGTTATCTAAAATCTATCAAGACAAAAGAGAGACAAAAAATTTGTGTTCACTTCAGAATTTCTTCCTTATTACGATAAATACCACAAACATTACCTGTTGCACATTCCTTGTTTTGATTTAAATGCAGCTGATTAAAGAAATATGAGAGTACATTAAACCCTCTCGAACCTGTATCCACTCCAAGTGGAACCTGAACTAAACTTTGTTTCTTTTGTTTAGAGTATGTCAAATAAGTTATTTTTACATCACGGTGTAGAATTTTGTGAACCTCTACCTATATTCATTCTGATCAGAAGTTAGACCAAAAGTCAGGAAAAGAAAGTAGGATGGCTGATCACATATCCTTTCATCACTGGCTAAAACCAGGAATGGATGCAATTAACATTCTTTGAGAATTATTATTTGGTGAGATTTGGTGGGACAAAATGTTATTAGCAGTTAAAACAGTCGCAATTTGTCTTGTAAGTAGCATGTCTTGTGGTAAAATACTGCTTATTCAGAGATCCACAGAATGAAATTGTCTACAGAAACAATGAGGGATAAATTCTGTCTCCAGCTCATTTGCAGATAGAGCTGAGTCCAATATTAGTCTGCTGTGTTCTTGTTCCTTATCCACATTTGTAGGGTAAAGCCTTAGGAGTTCCCTTTGTAGGATCCCAATGTAACACAGATTTCAGAATGATGCCTCTATCTGAAGAGAATATATGTTGAGTATCATACTTAATCTTTTAATGAGAAATTGCTTCTTGGAAATAATCATGTTTACAGTAAAATTTTCTGCAGAGAAATGATCACTTAGATATCGGACAAAGTAGTAGAGAATATATTTGGATTTTCTAATAAATGCTGTGTGACATAGTTACTGGTGTCTGCCTGAGCCCCATACAGTGCTTCCTCTGAGAAATGTTTTTGGTTCACTGGAGAAGGTTTGGAAGTTTGATTATTTTATTACGAGAGGGGGAGGATCCTTCAAGTAGACTCTGTAGAGCTGAATATTTCACAGATAGTATTTAACCTGACTGAAATGTCATCCTTCCCCATTCACTCTCCAGAACTTCTCGACCCTGTTCTTTGGTCATATCTTCCTTGTATGTTGGACCACAAATTTTGGTTTTTATTATCTTGCTTGTTCCTTTTCCAGTGACCACACACCAGGTAATAATGTATGACTTTGATGACAGCAGGGCACCCAGAAGTCTAGTCTCAATATCAAACCTACATATGACAGCTGTGCAAAGAAGCATCCTGGTTGATAGATGGCTTTGAAAAAATATGGTCTATGAACCAAATTTGTTCCTATTACTCTGCACCCTGCAATACACTCCTCAATCCTGCAGTATGCCAAGCTGATGATGGCGTAACTATTCAGTCCCACCAACCTGGGTGTCACCAGCAGCAGGGAAGCCCAGAAAAAGAAGTATCCAGCAATGAGAGGGATTTTCACCTTGAAGGTACAGGTAAGATGAAGTGACTATGTAAGGCATCGAGACAGCAGGAGAGGGCACAAGAGAAATTGCAGGGACAGTGTGAACTGGAGGCAGAAGCTGTGGGATCTATCTTATTCTCTGGAAAGGTATTTATGCCTAAGTGTCATCTGCTAAAGTTTATGAAGAGAAGACCTTATGAGAGAGAGAGAGATGTGCCTGAAGGCAATGTTGAATGAAGATGTGGATTTGAGGAAAGGGTGTACGAAAAAGCAAACTGAATGGGCAACTGGGCATTTATGGGCACTTGTTGAGGGAGGGGTCATATAAAAGATAGCTCAGAGGAGACTGGTGAGTCAAGGAAGTCTGCAACAAAAAGAACAACTGGAACAGTGTGGGAAGCAGAGGAAAGCTAAGGAATATGCTTACCACCTGGGAGACTGAAAAAGTACAACAAACTAAACCAAAACAGAAGGTCGAAAGAAAGTGAAAAAGTTAATTACACTAAAACTCATAGGAGCCTTAGGATGCAAAGAGGAGTGAGAATGGTAAAGAAGTTTGAGAGGAAAGAAGGACAAAAAGATCATCTGTGAATAGAAGGTAAAATGGACTAAAAGAAAAAATAATGTACGTGAACTGGGAGCTTGTGTTAAAGAGAGACAACCAAGTTGTCACTAGATCAATTCCACAGAACAGGATGCAAGGTCATTTCCTAAGAAGGAGGATGTGGGATGTGGGTGGAAAAGGAAAAAAAGGATTCTGCTAGCAATAGAGAAGAATATTTTTATTTTATTTTATTTTTAAATGTAATTTTCTTCACAGTGGGAAAACAACACTATGAAATTCCCACTGGAATAAATCAAATATGATTACACTAAAACATTTCACTTTAGGTAGAGGAAAAATGCCCAAAAAGCAAAAACTCATGGGAATGGTGTCTGGCTGAGTATCCACGGAAACAATTGGGATTGAGATCCACATTGTTAAAAAAAAGACAACTTAAGAAATAGAAGGAAACCTTGGCAGTGGTTCGTGTTATCTTCATGCCTTCTCGCTGTACACAACAAGAAGAAAATCTGGCTAATGAAAATTGAGCTATGGTTGAGGAAATACCAGTGGATGATAGGGAAAGAGAAGGTAAACATATATACCGGGACCACAGTATTAAAGTGTCTAAATTACACAGGAAAGATGTAAGCAACCTGGCCATAACTGCCTTCTAATAATCGAATAAATTAAAAAGAACTAAGAAAGGACGGTGTGCATCAAACAGAATATCTTTGGGCCAAATTAATGCATATGTTTACCAAGCAGTCCACATCCGGATGAAACTATTACTATCTTTGTTCTAATAAGCAATACAGATACTACGAAAAAGCTGGTCCAAAAACTGATTGTGAGTTAAAGTCCTTTAAATGAAATGTAACAATCAGTAAAACTAAGGCTTTATAGCTCAAAGGGCAAATTTTGATAACCTAAAAGGTCTTGTTAGTGAAATAAGACTGATCTATTCAAGACCTTGAATGTCAAAGAGCCTTGGAATTACTTTAAATCAAAGATTCTAAAGGTATCTGAAATGTGTAGCTGAAGGAGGAGAAAGAATGCGTGAGAAAGTGGTCATGATATTCCATACAAAGGAAGACCTTCATCAGGAAGATTATTAGAGATAGGCAGGGCACAGGAGGAGACAAAAAAGATATATTAGCAGAGACAGATTTGGTTTAGAGGTCAAAATATAAGGTAAAGTAAAAATTGACAATAATCAAACTGACCTTCAATTTGGAAGGGATATTGAAGCAAACTATAGAACAATCTTAATGCAGATAAAATGAGACCAATTTAAACATGGGGCTTCAATACAGGAGTCGTCAATGGAAATGAAGAAAATCTATCTACAATTAAAAACTAAGTGGCTACTTTGTGTGAGTTTTCAGTAATACTGACCAGAGAGGAAACATGATAAATAATGGGAAACAAATGATGGGGATAGATATTACCAAACTAGACATAAAGGTAAAAGCACAGTGCACTCAGGCCAGGGACAGATATCAAATAAACTCTATTCCACAATTCTGAAAGGAGGTGAACACAAAATCCCAAACCTGGTAGGAAGCAGCTCAGACATGACACCGGCTGACTAGAGAATAATGAATGTATTAGGCATTTCTAAAAGGAAGAACTATGCAGCTACAAACCCATTAGCTTGACCTCAGTTGCTTTAGAAGAAATTTTGAAGGAAAAAGTAATTGAGATGGAGGTAAATGGAAAATGGGATAACATACAAAAAGGATTTACTAAAAATAGATCATGTCAAGTGAATTTGTTATCTCTCTTTAATAAGATAACTGATTTTCTAGACAAAGGATTTGTGATACATCTTATCTATATCTGTGCTGCTTATGATACAGCATCACATAGGAAATGAGGGATTAGGAGAAGAGTTATAAAGTGGGTAAGAGATTGGCTAATGGGTAGATGGCAACAGGTGGTGTTGAAAGAAGCAACATCAAACTGCAGGATGTTTACTAGCAGGAATTCTCAAAAATCAGTCTTGGGATCAATCTTATTTTAAGATCCAGGCATAAAGACAAAAAGTATGAAATCTCTAGTTTCCATCAACCTAGGAAACAAAGTCATTACCAAAATGATCACAGAGGGTTTTCTTCATTACATAGAATACATATACCCAAATATTTTATACAGTCACATAAAATATGGGGTTATATTTTTCTACAATTAAAAAAAATTAAAAAAAAAAAAAAATCATGCCATTCATGTGGCCTTATCTGAAATTCTGTGCACAGTCTTTGTCACTTGGATTCAGGAAAATATGCTAAAACTGGAATAACTGCAGAGAGATGCAACTGCAACGGGTGGTGGACTGGAGTGCCACCACTCAGGGAGGAGAGTTAAATGCTTTGATGATTTTGTATGGCTAAGCAAAAATCTGAAAGGCAATATGACTGATGTCTATAAACGTATTTATTAGACTGGAAAACAGCGATATAAAGCTACGGGACAAGGCTGACAAATGAAAAAGTGGCTCATGCTTAGATAAGAAATACAGAGATGATTCCAACCATCAGAAAAGTAAATTTTCCAGACTATCAATAGCTGTTGTAGGGGTAAAAAAAACCAAAACCCCAAAATAAAATTAACTGTATTTTAATGGAGAATGCTTCTTTTTTTCAAGGAGTCATCTCACCTGGTTGCCTTTGCAGTTAGAAGACTAGACTTGAGAGATTCCTTGCCTTTTGTTCCCAGTTTGTATAATATATTCCATTGAACTCAGTGACCTGTCATGTGTCTTCTCCCTCCCCCTTTTTTAGTGCCAATCAGTCTTTGCTGTGGCTGAAGAATCAGCAGATTCAATGGTGTATCTGTCACACTTCAGAATACGCTGTCTATAGATGCACTATGCTTTCTTCCCACTTCAACCCTTCATTTTGAAACGCATCTGATAAGGAAAGATTATGTCATAGATATAGCAATTATTTTAGCATCTGGTACAGAATCTGGCCCTCCATCCAAGATAGCTAAGAAGAAGGAAAAGAACATTGAAAGGGATAAGATAATCTAGTGGGAAAAGACAGGGGTGCAGTTTACCAGGAAAATATTATTGGAGCAAAAGGAATGAGGAAAACATATTCTGTAGTAGCACAATGGATCACAGGGTAAGTCAGGCAGAGTCAGAGTGAAGGATGTAGGAAAGATTAGAGAAAATGGACAAAGAAAGACAAAAGCAATCTTAATTTACAAAAGGCTTGATTTTGATACACTTATAAAAGAGAACCCTTTGATTTATTGAAACCCATGTGAATGTCCTTGGTCTGCAATTATACAACCTGTTAACAATTCTCTGCTGATTAGACAATGGAAAAGCATAAAAGGACCAATAATGATTACAACAGCAGAAAAGCCAAGCACATTCTAACAACTGGCTAGCATGTTGATGGGATATTGCTACATCCCAGAAGGGTAAGTGCAGCAGACATAACTGGGTACCTACAAAATAAGATTAACATGGAAAACCACAAATGTGTTTGCTGTTTTTGCTATTAATTACATTTCCAACCTGGGTAGATATGAACATCAACAATAACCAAACACATTCAGATAAAATAAGAGCTTCTGGATTACTCATAAGTGCACATACAAACTGCAACTAAACCCCAGCTATCCAAAATGATCAATATCAAAAGGTTCTACCTGAAGTACTTCTGGTAGAGACAGAGCTGATTAATTCCAGAAAGAAGAGCCTATGATCTAGTTTCTTAAGGAGAAAAGTAGAAGAAACCAGATCTTTGGTGACCCTTTAAATGAAGTCTTTGAAGGAGGCCAAGCCCGTCAGAGACTTTCTGGCTGAAGAAATTTCATTGAGAAAAGCTGCTTTGTTAAACGGGAGAACTTTTGACAAAGTGTTGTAGATTCCAAGGAAGGCTCTGAGGAAACCTTTGATCCCTTGTAGGCATTTTGTACACATGAAGAAATGCGATGCAGCAGTGCTGCAGCTGGCTTTGAATTTTGGACCATGTTTTCCCTGTCTCAGGTAAGTAACTATGTACAATATATTAATTGTTCATCCTCAGATAAACTCACTGATAATAGCAAAGATTTGACAAGAGCATCATTTTCCTTGAGAAGCTATAGGGTCAGGAAACCATACAGAAAAAGAAAAAAAAAATAGCCCTTCTATTAATTTAAACAAACAAATAATCCTCTTTTAATCTTGTGAGGTAGATACACTGCTTTTTTACTACCTATAGTATGGCCAAATGGCCTATTCTGTAGAGGCCTTTATCGTGAAGTCTGTAGTCCAGGACAAAGCTAGAAAAGAATCCTGAAACTAAACCTGCCATTTTCAAAGGTTTTTCTTATTTACCACAACTTGCACTGGAATCTCAGTAAAAGACAAAATGAACCACCTCAGAAACAACCTGTCTGAGCAGCAACCAGTTTTCAGGTTTCAACCTGGAGACAGCTCAAGTCTAACCCACCAAAGAGGTATTAGGCCACCCACGTGGTCCAAGCTAACACACTCAGCAGCTGAGAATCCACATCCCAACAAAAATTTAATTACAAAAACTGTTCTACAGCTTTTTCAAAAAATGTGCAGTCTGTGAAAAAAAAGTTGATTCCTGGCGAGAAAGTATTTCATTGGTAAATTCCTGTATGACTTTGATTCTTCTGTATGCTTGCAGCTATGCATGAGGTTTTTTTCATAATTTGGAGAGAATCTCTGAAGTAGTTTCATAATTTGTTTACAGAAAAATGGAAAAATGGAAGCTCTGAAGTTTGAGGTTTACCTATGTCTGTAGTTGATCAAATTTCTAGTCCAGCATTTCAAACCCCATATAAAGAAATGGTAGAAAATGCATTTTAAACATATTTAGTAACAGAAGAAAAAGGAATAAAATAGAACACTACAGAGAACATTGAAACTATTACTGGTGCTTTACTTTACAGCTTTCCCATACTTTATTCAAAGCATGGAGTGCCTGTTAGGCCAAAATGTGGATAACCTTTATAGAAGAAGGATGAAATTAAAATCCAAACTCTAGGACTGTATAGCATAATGCACAATAGACAGGCTATGCATTTAATTCCAGTAAGTGAAATGCATTTCATTAACAAAAGTGTTAGTAGAATTAAAACTCACACTATAGGAATGTGAAAATCACCAGTGGCAGCTTAAAAGCTGCTACAGTATGACACATATTGTAGAACGACTGAGACTGATGTGGGATTAAATATATATGAAATGAATTAAAAAAAAAAAATTGTAGCAAAATTTGAATGCTAATTTATGGCACCTACTGAAAGAAGCAGGACAGCAGATCATCTGCATATAAATGGCCTCAACGCATTTCTCAGTGGCAGTCTGTTACCCACTCAAAAGAAAAAAACCCACATTTTTTTAACCAGACTAGAGACAAGAAGTGGTCAAACAGGAGATTCATTTAGTTCTATTAATTAAAGAATAGGAGTAATGGCATTTACAGCTTTGGGGTTTTTTTAATATAAATAGTCTAGTAAAATTAAGAAATGGTCAAACAGGAGGTAGGGAGGAGAGAAAGCAGAAAAAGGAAAGTAGAAGAAATAAGATAACACATTATACCTCCAGATGAAAGACAGAATGCCTTCACGTAGATACCATGTTATGCATAATTATGTTAACTGACCCTCTGAATTTATATTGAGGAACAGTTTTATATCTGGTGAGGCTCTGAGCATCAAAAAGGACTCTGAGAAACACCATATAGGGAAATAAAAACTACCATAAATACCAGGTGACAGAATAAGGTAGAATAACACAGACTTCCAAATACCAGTATGTAACAACTCCACCCATAAACATCATAATTACACAGACAAAAAAAATTGAGAAAATTTATTCTTTTAATAGTTGTATTCTTATCCATATTCCAATAATTTTCTGAAGGCAAATCATAAACAAATATTACAAAATCTATGGAAAGTAAATATGCATATTTTGGGGGAATTGCTTAAAGCAATAATAATTTTAGATTTTGATTTACTTTTTGTAAAATTATTCTGTCTTTATTATCCACTTCAGAGGGCCAGCTATTCCAGGTAAGAGCAATTATGTTAAATTTCTAAAGTGCCCGAAGTTTTGCTCTTCTAAATATATAAATGAAAACTTGTATGGATATAAATGAGTTCTGCAAGGAAGAATTAAAAAAACAGCATGTGAACTATAAATAAAATATCTAAGACCTTTGATTTGTTTAATGTGGGATTCACCTTTTCCAAGAGTAGCACAAATTTCAGACACTCTCTGCTTTAGAAGTGTTATCTACTAATATTCAAGATTATGTATCAGAATTCACAGTGAATTCTTTAAAACTGCAGTCATCACATCTGATTATATGGCTTGATACTACAGCATCACATTCGGTACAGCTTTATCACATATTTTTCTTTTTTGTTTTGTGAGTGACCAAATGAAACAAATCACATCTGCTGAACTTCATGGAGGAAAGGGATTTGTGAGTATTCATGTAAGTGTAGCTGTATTTTCAAAGATACAGCGTCTTCCAGTTGTGTTTTAGGAATATAATGTCATCAAGCAAGACAAAAGAGTCATGCATTGGCATTATAAAAGAACAAGCATCTCTTGCCTCTGTAAATACAGTGCTTCTGCCTTTAATTGCTGGAATGGCTCAAAGGGTGATCAGGATATCTGATAATCCCCTCACACACTTTCTGAGGGACACTGAAATCTAAATCATCTTCCCAGCATCTTTGCCTCCTTACCCACATCAGGGCTTCCCCAACATGTTCCCCTGCAAGTTGTTTTAACTCTCCTCCCTGCTCCAGCTCCTGCACCTTGTACCATCTCCCCAGAGCAGCAGGTCCTCTCATGGAGGCTGCTCACTGCCCTTTCTAGATCTGCAACTTAGGACTGCGTAATGACTCTCACTGTTTTCTGACCTTTGTCTTTGAAGCTGAAAAAAAAAGAGGTCTGTTAACATGACAGATAGGCATTTTCAGTGACTGATTCACTTGGAGACTTTTGATATTTTCCTGGCATTCGCTCACTTTGTTTCTTTTCCTGTTTAACACCCACCTCCCCTCCAGCAGACTCTGTTGGTTTTGGTCCATGCAAGAAGATTAGTCAAATGAATGCAATAATGTTTGTACCAACATCATACAGCAATATCCTCTCTTCTCCCCAATTACCAATGCAGCATTTTAATATATGAAATGTTCATTTTGCAAGTACCATTTTGAGACTTGCTATTTAATTTCAGGAACAATATCATAATCAAGTATATTAAATAACACTCAACTGAGAATGTTCCCATTTCATATCCTGATTCCTGAAAGGTTTAGGCTATTCTTTAGTTTCCTATTTCCTACTTCTAGCAATTTCAGTGTAAATGTACACAGTACATAAAATTAAATATATGTATTGATTTCATGGGATTAAGACCAAAAATTGGAATAAAGAAATATATTTTTAAAGACTAGGAATGTTAAATTGCTTGCTAATCCTGGACCATATTAGTAAGCCTCAGTATTTAATACTTAATTTAAACACAAAACTAGGAGTCTTATCTTTCTAACTATATATTTTAAAGGGAGAGAAAGAAAGAGCCACTCCTTCAAAGAGCAATCCAGGCCACCTAAAGTAAGCAAACCCAACCCCTCATTTTACCTTTAAACTGAGGTTCCACCTGTGAAGCAGCAACAGCAAGTTTCCAGAGGAGAAGGATTAATTAAATGGATCTGTGTCATTTTATTCCAGGCGAGTATCAGGAGCAGTGCTGGGATTGCAGTGTCAAAGATGAGCACATTTATTGTGAGCTCTTTTTCACAATCATCTAATGGATGTTAATACCCGTTTACCACCACAATTAGTGGCACTTTGGTGTCTGCACTGTCATTGTTTTGAGAATCTCATCCCAGGAGTTTTCAATGGAAAATCTAGATACTTTCATTTTTTTGTCCAGAGTCCCCTGTTTTCTATATTATTTTTATTCCTTCCTCTCACTTCTTGTTTAGCAATCCAAATTGTCTTCTCCTTTTCAGAAGTGAATGAAAACAATTTAGGCAGACATGAATTTTAGCGCCTGGATGAATTATATTTCAGTTCTCTGGCTGCCTAGAGGAAGCTCTTTTTAATTAAAAGTGATTTGCATCCTACCAAACTTGTGTTCCTGAGTCTTGAAGCTGATTTGAAACAGAGGGCTGATGGGCAAAAGCCCACAGAATTGCTGAAGAAATGCTAATAAGGTCAAACAGATCAGTAAATCGATTTTTAAAGAAATCTTTCTGGGTTAGTTTTCTGTTTGTTCAGGAATTCAGGCAATCCTGTTCTTCATGCAAGTCTTACTTTTTAATTCATCACATTTATTTTTGCAGTGAAGCAATATTGAAGATTGAATTTAAGCAACCACTTTAGCCTTTTCCACTGGATTATGTAATGCAAAGAAATTACTCCATGAAGAGTGTAAAGCTTATCCACCTTTTCATTACCGTGTCACTCTCTTGTGACTCTTTGTTGTATGCTTTGTCCTGTTATTAATATTCATGGTTTTATTACCGTACCAGCACTTTGTTTATGCAGACATCTCATCTCCTTACAAAACCCTGGGAAGGAGCTAGCAGGATTATGTTAATTTCTTCTCACCTAGAACCCTTAGATATACTGATCGGTGCAAATATAATTTGGATTATTTTGGGTTGGACTTGTCAAAGATGCTGTCTGTTAGTACTGAGTAGCTGGAAGAAGCTGAGGGCAGGTTCAGTGGGGTCATGTCGGGGTGCTGTTTCAGGCTATGGAGAGAGACAGGAGGCTGAAGAGAAGAGCTCTCCCCTCTCGCAGTCCTGGCTCAGACAGAAATAATCCAACTCTTGCTTTTTTCCCTTATCTATGTCGGTAAGCAAGTCTTGTGCTGCTTTAGTGTGACTGTGTGTGGGTTTAGCTCCCAAAAGTCACCATGTGGGAATAATGTTAATCTGTAAAGTCCTATTTGATGTACCTGGCAAGATTTTAAAAATTTACTCTTGGAGGAACAGCAGCTGCAAACAGTGACTGGTGTGGGATGGCTGGGGGAGAAGAGGAACATTTCAATTTGTGGGGAGAGGGACTAAGTTTATTGCTGGTATTTTCATTGCTGATGACAGGGACTACTTCAAGCTGATGACAGTTAGAGGCAGCTGGGTTCTGCTTTTGCAGAAAGAAAGCATTGTGGGGAATATAAATATTGCCTGCCCCCAAACAAACACTCAGAGGCAGCGGCGAAGGCACATTCAGCCTTTGTGTGTAGCATAAGTCTAAGTCTTACTCTCCAAAAGACCTTTAAGGCCCACTTTGTGTTTACTGGGCACAATTGTGTGAACAAAAATTGTCACATGTGCACGGAAGAGAAGGGAGTGGAGAGAAAAAGTGTGCCAAAAAAAAAAACAACCAACAGCCAAAAATAAGCCAAATGCAATTTTCACAGATCTATCCAGAAAAACATTAAGGCTGGCTCTGGCAGTTGGCTAAACTCAATATTTGTACTATTCAAAGTATTTCCTAGAGTAATTATGAAGAAATACAAGGAAATACTGTATTTAGAGCCAGATATGCTAGAATGTAATGAGTGTTTCCTTTGAAGCTGGTTGGAGTTTAGGGCACTCTGTACCTTGCAGAATCTAGCCTGTGATGAGCTTACTCATCTTGAATCACATTGACATGATTAGATATGACAGATGGAGAGACAGAGAGAAAAAATCTATGTCATATAGAGACAGCTCCATTGATTTCAGTGGTATGTGACACATCTGAATCAAGCTGAGTTTGTTCTTGTAGCTATAAAGAAGGACCTTATTAAAAGGAAAAATATTACTTCTAAATAACAAAAAGGAAAAAGGAAAATCAAGTAGAAAATGGAACAAAAATATGTGATATAATTAAGAAATAAAACTATTTTTTTGACAAAAATTTAAAGAAATTCAGTAATATTTTTCTGCATTAGTTTCTACCAGAGCAAAATGAAATAGAAATAGTTTTTATTGTAGTTGTCTATGATAAAAAAAACCACTAACTGAGTTGTTTTATTTTTTTCATCTGGCATTTAATGACAGTGAGGACTGAAAAGGCTTGGAATTTTATATATAGCAGATTTCTACCTTCTTTGCCACATAATTTTAGACATACATATGCGTCCATCTGTGTTCAGCACCCCTGGAAAAGGCATTAAAGTGAGGTAAATTTCCTCTCCTTCCCTAGAAGTATGGTACATAGAGAAGAATTATAAAATTTACAGTATGAACAAATGCTATCAGCTTTCTCCCATGCATACTGCAAATTGTTCTCTCAGAAATGTACTATGTTTCAACATTTTTTGTAAACTCAGCCACTCTTTTCTAGCCAGAATCTTGTACATCTTATTTGATGAGAAATACATTCATTCTCATGAATATCATGTAAAATTCATTAACATCTTTATAAAATTGCTGTCAGGAGTGTTACAATCTGACACAAAGTGAGTAACAGTAAATGGGATCTTAAGAGTGACTTTCATTGGGGTTTTGGTGTTGATATTCAAAGATACACTAACAATACAGTTAATAAAATATAACTCAAAATTCAATAATGTCAGGGAGTTTGTTATCAATATTATGTATGTTTATATAAACACACTGTTTGCAAATGTGTTGTAATACAAACATTTTGCATAGATATTCTTTGTATAACACTTTTGATTCGGAATTTCTCAAACTTCAGAGTTTTTCAAAAAAGTAGCTTTAACATCATCATTTCCATTCCACAGGTAGGGAAATTTTGTATTTAGAAAAGGCCTCATCTAGTATTCTCTGCACATTTCAAATTACTGTACTCCTTGTAGGATTCTGGAAATGATTTAGCATCATGACTAAATGTAACAAATATACAGCAATCAAAAAAAAAAAAAAGGTATCTCTTCCCTTAATCTTATTAGGTAAGTGAATTTCAGAGAAAATTTATCAGTAGAGTTGGGGACCTTTTATTTACATAATCCTCTTTCTATCAAGAAGCCCCTCACATTCTTTCAATTCCAAAACAAACATTTCATTGCTATCACTGATCAAATACTTCATTTAACAAAGATTTTGTTTTACAGCTCTCTGGCTACTTTATTGATCTGAACTCAGAGGGGTTGAAAATTCATCAATTAAATAATTTGGAGCACTGAAATAATTGGAGAGTTCTTGATTTTAATTCAGTCTTTTCCAGACAAGGAAAAGAGTCACTAAGTATATGTCCTGCCACATCTAAATCATAAATGTCAAAATATATACATACTTATGTAGGATTCACCATGAACAGAAGTTGACTTAAGACATTGCAAACCAGCATTAACTGTGAGAGGGCACTGTGAAGAGTTGACTACCTGCTTATGGGGCCCAAAACATCTGTTACCATGACCTCTTCCTCAGTGTTCAGTAGTGTGCCAGCATCCAGCAGCCTTCTAGTGAGGGTAGAGATACAGATGGCAAATCAGTGGTGGGCCATATTTGAATATCCAGTCTCCAATTACTGTGACAAATTATGGCTGCACTGAAGAAAGGGTTAAATAAGAAGAGCATGGCAGTTAAAGACACTGAAGGGTTTCTTTCACTTTTCCTGCTTGTATTCTGAGTGTACAGCTAAACTGGAGGTTACTCTTCTAGCTCTCAACAACCCCTGTTCCATGTCAGCAGTGGTAAGCAGTACACATTCAACACCTCAGTGCTGAACTGAACATATACATGAATGTATATTTTTTTATGCATACTATATATGAATGTATATTTTTATATGTATACTGTATATGAATGTATATTTTTGATACACCACAGATGGAGATTTCTATTTCAATACACCTACCTTCTTATGAACAAAAAGCATTGGAAGCCATCAAAATCTTAATCAGACAAATCTCACCCTTCACCCCATTCAAAATTCCCTGGTTCTGTAACTTCCCATTCCACTTTTCCATTGCTTTTTGTTTGGTTCTCTTTCCCACACCCTTTCATCACTAAGTATTGCTAAATAACAAAACTCTGTTAAATTTTCTCTCTATCTTCATTACTGTCAGTACAGACTGCTTCTCCAAAGGTCTGCAGACAATTGTGTCAGCTTTTCAAAGACCTTATTCTTCCCTGACTGTGCCATGAATTACTCCATAACTGTAGACTGTCCAAGGTGCTAGTAACTGTACAAGGAGAGAAAACTGCTTGAGAATCAAAGATCCTGGTGACATCTGAATGAAATCCTTCTTGCCCTTTACAAGCATTTTTCCAGTCCACACATACCCACTTGGACTGATCTGAAAAGCCTCGGCACTGACTCTCACCTCAGAATTGTCCGTCTTGCCCCAACCACATCCTTGTAAACCAGCTCTGTGACTAGGATGGGATTCATTTCTATCTTTTCTGATGTTGTACCCTGGTTCCCGGGATAGAAACTAAGGTGTCATAAACATTATTATAATTTCTTTTATTTTACTTTTATTTTATTTTATTTCACTTTTATTTTATTTTATTTTATTTTATTTTAATTTTTATTTAGTCTGTTTAAATTCCCCATATTTTCCAATTCCATTTCCCAAAGGACAAACATTTTAGTTCAAGATCATCCACTAACATAGATCTACCTCTTTCCACCATTAAACATGAGATTCATCTCTATTTTGTGAGTCCACCCTGACAGATGAAGCATCAGCAGTCACTTGGCATGACCCTCTTTAAAAAATGAGAAGAAAAAAATGTAATAAGCTTTTGTATTAATATAACTACATGAATAACATTTGAATATGGTCATAAGCTCTGATACAGGTGTCTACTATGTTGTGAAATGAAAGACTATATTGCATTGTGCTCATTAGGACAGGCTCATCCTGAAGGGTGTGTTTGACATCACAAGCCAGTTGTCTTTAGCTCTACATGGTAAGAACAATAAACATACCACATGTCTCCTCCAGCTGCATGACAGACTCACCATTTTTAATGACAGAATTACAGTGGTAGAGCTGGTTGTAAGGTTTTGGTGATGGTGATGCCAATATAACTACCCTTGGAATCTGTCACTTTATCAAAGGAAAACCATTATTTTGCAATAAGGGTGGAATCAGCCTCAGCTGATAGGAGCAAAAGTGTACTCTTCCTGCAGAAAAAAAAAAATCTTGGGGAATAATATATGTTAAACATCAGCTTAAACGCATGCCTTCAGTTTGATGCAACTTGCCTGTGTAAATATATCCAGTATGGCTATACTGTGACTATAACCAATGGGGATTGTTAATATAATCAATAGGGAAAGTACAACCTTCCTACTGCTTGTATATGAAGTCGAAGTGATGTTCAGAATGCTGTTTTATACAGAAGGACGTGCAAAAAAGACTTGGAAAATAAATACATTAATGTGAGACTCTTTTAGGCATGCAAATGTCAACAGAAGGTAGGAAACAGAAACAGGTGCTCATGGTCTTTATTTCATCCAAGTTATAAAACATTATCAGTGATAGATGTAGTCCATGCTAATAAACTGATTTCTTGTTCTGATGGATTCAACCAAGATTGGATATTAGTTGAAGTCTTTCCACTGTTTTATGTCCATTTCTGAAAGTCAGTTTAAGAGAAATTTACTAAAATAGCAAAGCCAAACCAAAATAGATAGATTTAATGGCTTTCTAACCACAAAGGAGTAGAAAACCTAAGTCATTGTAACTATATCCAAAACATTTTAAAAGTACAAGCAAGGAATGCATCTCTATCATCTGAGTTTAATACAAAATCATGTTCCTCTCCTGTCACACAGAGAATTTGTTATAGATTTTATCTGCAATAAAAGCTATGTCAGTAGTGCCACATAATACATTTGTAAAGGTTAGAGATATTTTAACCCACATCTGTGACCAGAATTTTAATGACGAGCGTATCCTCTGAAGCAGTACTAAGAGACGAAAGCTCTTCTGTAGATATTAATGCAAATCAGTGTAGAACAATGCCTACACAACATTGCAATAGGGTCATTGTGAATCACGTCCTTGAAATTACAAATATGTGACATAAGTAAAAATATATTATTACAAATTCCGTCAATCTCCTGTCCTTGTCAGGGGTTTCTGCTTTTGCAATCCAGAGAGATTAAACCATTTTATTGCTTAAACTGTCACGAAGACCCACAAAACAGAACAGTAGAATTACTTTAATGACTTTCTTTTTGAAATACACATTCTTACAAACCATGCATAATGAACAGTGAATTCACAGATGTATTTTTTCTGTCCATTTGTATTTCCTTTTCAAAAAATTAATGTATTTCCACCTTGAACTGTGCTAATTAGGGGAATAAAATAGGGAGGCAAACAACAGCAGGTTTCTTCACGTCCAAGGGCTTGAAAGATCAATGTGTATATTTGAAACTGGAAAGAGTTTAACATGGGAAATAAAAAATGTTATATAGAAAGGTGGTATTTCCTTTTTAATTAACCTCTCTATTGGTAAAACTTTTCTGTGGGACTACAATGTCTGGTTTAATTGTTCTTGATTGTTTTAGTTGTTTTGAGAGGACTAAACTTCAAGATGAAGCTCAGCAATGCCTTTTTAGAAAAAAACCCAGCATAGTTTAAATGAATGGGAGCTCTGTCATATGGGTTCCACTGAAAAGATGGAATTGATGATTTGAACTTGTTTTAGAGCAAAAGATGCAAGTAGGATTGTTTCCCTACTTGAAAAAAGATACATATACAAAATAAACTCTTGGGTTATAGGTCTCTAGCCATAACTACTCATACTACTTAAGGCTTATTTTGGCATCTGATAATCTTTTTTTGGTACTTCAAGACTTGTTTGGGGTAAATGATAATTTAATTAGTGGGTTCCATACACAGTTTCAACTTTTACCTTTTCCCCTTAAAACAAGTTTCTAGAAAGCATTGGTGTATGTCTTGTTTTGATTAACCTTTTATCTTCAAGCCTTAGATCAGTATCAGGGCATTTTTTTCTCTTGTCATTCATAACCTATTTTAGAAAATACTGTTGATGTCTGCAGCATTACTGAACCTCCCTGTTACATTTTGTAATTGCCCATAAGATTTGTGTAGCATAGAGTGAAACTGTTTGCTTTTAGGGGACATCTGCTATAAATGATACCATAAATTTTTCAAGACAGCTATCACCTACCTAGTTGTTAGAGAGGCAAAAAGTATTGGTTTCCCAGAGCAGGTTCCTTTTCAGCCTTTTGCCAGGGAAGTCAACAGCATTTACTTTTGTGCTTTTTCTAGGTACCCTCCCCCACTTTAATGAAATTAACATGTAATGCTTTCGACGCCTGCAGATATCAGCTTTCAGTCGTTGGGGAAACATGTGAACATCATTAGGACATAGTTTCTCCCTCTCTTTTTAAAAAATATTTCCTTAACAAACTTGATGAAATTCAAACTCCGGGAGTTGACTCTGATACTTTCTTTGATAAAGTGGCATCTGCTCATGCAAACAGGGAGATCTCAACATGGACAGAACGTTTGCTTTATAAAGGAGCCATCTCTGGAGCCCGATTATATATTAGCCTTATTCGTAGGAACATTGTTTAAATCTTTTCACCCTTTGCTTTGCAAAGTAAAAGAAATGAAAGGCATTTTTTATTATCTTGTTGCTGCCACTCATTTTTAATATTAAATGTTTCACTGTGCCTTAAGGAAGGCCATGCACAGCTCTTGTCTCCTGAGAAGATTCACGGCACAGCTGCTGAATGGGGTTGCCGTTCATCTCTTTTTAAAGCACACTCTGCTCTGTAGTGGTTTGCTTTATAAGTTTGTTAAGAGTTGAATGAATTAGGAGTGAGCTGATGACTTGCTCACCTCAGAGAGGCAAGAATTATGTTCTTGCATTCTTTGAAAAGTTCATGGGCAGCATCTACTCAGGTTCTGTGTGTGCCTTTGCTTCATGAGGCTCTCAAATATCTGAACTGTGGTAGGCCTTGGCATTTTTATAGTGTATTTACCTTCCGGTATGTAAAGAGCAAAGGTGCTTTTCAAGGTGAGCAGGATATGAAGGCTCCTTCTCTGGCAAGATAACCTCAAATGGTTTTGCAGCTGGCTGAGACCGAAGTAAGTGCTTTTGATGAATAAGTCAAAATGACATGTTTGGGGATGAAATAAGGTGCTAGTCACAAGTTTTTGAAACAGCAGCCATGGCAAGTGCTTGAAATATAGCTTTTTCTAATAAATTTCTGTACGGTGAGCTAGCTACACTTTTGAGTTGTTGCTTTTGCTGGCAAAATCCCTTATTGCTATTAGATAATGACATTAAAGTAGGTTAGAAACTATACCAGCAACCCACGCTGTGAACAGTCATGAATCAATTCTCACCCCAAAATAAGTGCAAGAGCTTTTCTTTTTTTAGAGTTACATTTGAGATTCTTATGTAGGTATGTGACCACTACCATGAGGATGATAAGGAAAACACCAACTCTAGCAAATATACTGAGAGGTGATAACACAGAACTAATAGTGTTCCATGTGGGACTTCCTTGATTTTGTCACTGGAGAAATATCTTATGGTAGCAATGAACTGGCAACGTGTCTTTGTTCTCTTTTACCTCTTTATTCTATAGTACCTTATTTGTGCTTTACTACAAAAGGAGTTGTAAAACTGCATTTTGCAGTTAGTTTTTTGTATGGTGTACAAAAAAGATTCATGAGGAATAAATAGTACTTCCCTAATGGGATTTTACTCTTGAAGCATCTCTGATACTTATTGTGTACAGCTGTCCTGGACACTTGGGGACAAATAGATAGGATAATATGAATATGGTTTAAGTAGGCTGCAACTTTGTTTACTTATCTCATTTGGAACTACTGATAAAACAGTGCAACTGCTAATACTTTATTTAATTATTTTCATTAATTAAAGACTGTTATGAGTCCTTGGTTCTTCCAAAGCTGTTTCCTGAATGGAAGGAATTGGGAGACATGGAGAAATAGAGGGAATTCTAGAGAATTTGGGAATTCTCTAAGACCCACACTTAGAAGTCCTGCACCATACAAGAGGTGAAGAGGCTGAAGGACAACAACAGCTGCTTACTTTTGATATGAGATAAACCCCAATTTCAGTCTGTGGAGAACATGCATTTCTCACTGCGTATCAGGTCCCAAATTCTCTGTAGAATTTGTTGTCTTTTCAATTTTTCTTCAGAGGAAATCTGCTTCAGATTTATTGCATTCTTTTCTAGTAATAAGATGCTTTCCACTGAAATATTCTCATTTAATGCCTTTTTGTTTGAATATATAATTTTAAGCATATTCTTTTCAGCCTGAACTATAGACAAAACTGAAAAAACACCTTTTGTATTAGACCCATTTTGAGACACTGTCAGATTCTTAATTGTGCAAATTCACGGCCTTATCTTGGAAGGACCTATTACTTACTCTTATACTCAATGTTCAAATTATTCACATACTTGTATGCATTTTCCTATAATACAGGACTTATAAAAAGATCATCATGAGGCACCTTCTAGACAAGCCTCAATAAAATCTAAAGGGTTGCAATACATTTTTAGATGGATTGCCTTTAGGAAACAAATTAGACCTTGTGATTGTCATCTAATATAGCCAATATTTGTGAGCCATTTATTAGGAAAACAAACAAACAAACAAAAAACCAAGCAAAACCCAAATCAAAACAACAAAAAAACCAAACCAAACCAAAACAAAAAAAAAATCCCTAAGCCAGCAGAAACCCCTCAACCTGTTTCTCAACCAACCTAAACCTGACAAGTCTTGAATCTTTACCACCATTCAGATCATCAGAGCTTTTAACAGTTGTAGGTTTAGTAAGAATAATGACATGAATATTTAAAGGCACAATTGAGAATTAAAAATAAATAACAACATTTCTAGTTGCTGACTGTGACAACCCAGCATGTAGCAGCCCAACTGTACTTCCATGTTTATTAAATACTACCTGTAGTTTTTAATGTACATTTTTCCTTTCTTTTTTTTTTTTTGTTTTGATAACATTTTAACATCTATGTCTTGTCCTGTATATAAAATGCTAGAATATATTTTACATACTACATAGCATGAACTCAGCCTCATCATTAAAGTTGTTTTTCCTTCACATTTTATTTCCTAATGGCATAGGTGTTTTAGGATCAGCCAAACTGTATCTTGTTCTCAGGAGACTTGCCTTGCTTTGAGGTTAACCTAATAACCCATTCAATGAATGACTATGACATACCAATAAAGCATTTCTTTCAGCTACTTTCTGTATTTCAAAGACTTCTGTTTAAATAAATTCTTCTTTTATGAGCTATGCTGTGATTTTATGACAATAAAATGTGTTGGCTTTTTTAACTGATTTTCTGTTATGATACCTATCAAAATCTAGCACATTGGAACTGTATGAGTATCTTCAAGAGAACATGAGCAAATTTTGTTTATCTACTTGAATTTTGAGGAGAATTGAGCATTGATCATGAGCATCAGCCTTATAACATTCTGTTCCACTTTTATGTCTCTCTGTCTTTTCTAGCAACAACTGGGGACAATCTTAGAAGTAGACACCACTAGATTGCTCCTAGAGGGTTCTTCTTTGTGGGATAGGTTACACTTCAGTCACCTTGTTTCTCGTGCAGGCTGCAGAGGTGGTACAGATGGTGAGACAACTTCAAGACTTAGCTCATGAGCATAGATATAAGGAGGTAGATGATGAGACACCTTACATAATTACTGTGTGAATACAGCTGATTGACAGGTGATTTGGATGTTAAATATGCATTAACATTTGCTCACCCACTGCTAGATTCAGAGTACAAGGCTTGAATGTTTCAATTTAAGGTGAATTGTACAGCCTGGCCAATGTTAACATAAATACAACTTCTATACTAATTACTTTGATTTAACCTGTGTTCTACATATTTGAGAAGTGTTTTGCAGATTTTGTTTTATTTTTAATGTATTGGTACTTAATCTTTTTTTCTCCCTCATCTGTAATACATTTCTAATTACAGTAGTTAAGAGTGAAGGAACAATTAGAAATATGGAAAAATACATCCAGCTTAATTTTACATAAATCTTAGTCACAAACTGATGCCAATAATAGAAAGGTTTGGTGTTTTTTTCCCTATGGGAAAATAAAAGTGAAAAAAAGGAAGATATTTTTGGCTCCAGAGTGATATACAATACTCTAGTCTGGCTCAATGGTTTATGTATATACAACCTTAAGCCTGTAGCTGGTCAAGAACTGAAAAATTATTTGGAATAAATAGTTTTGCTTTCCAGTTTAATTTCTTTCTTACAAAGGATCTGTCCTTCCAAAAGAGTGGTCCCTGGCTGATACAGAAACAGAACATGGAGTGTATGAAATATAACAAATACCCTGACTAAAAAAAACCATATGAGCTGGCAACTCTATACATAAATATTAAGTTTGAAAATCATGTTTTTAATAAAACAGGGTGTTTTGTTGATCCCTGCAGTAGGAACATTGTAATAATTCATGCACAAGCGGACTAGAGAGAGACTGCCAGACTCCAGGACAAATAGTCATGAGGAAAGTCCCAGCAGCAAGGAAGATGGAGGGTTAGTACATTAAGCAAAAACTCTGGGAGATCTGGGAGATCAAAAGCACATTGTTTGGAAAGAGGTCCAAGAAGGCTGAGGTACATGCAGCTGTCCTTCCTGCATCCAGCTACAACTACAACCTTGCAGCTGCAGCTCAGGTAATGAGACAGACCTTGATATTGCTCCTTTATTTTCAGCCAAAGGTAACAGCTCATGCAGTTTTTAGCTAATGTTTCAGCAGCTGAAGCTTTGGCTGAAAGTGGAAGAAATAGACTGCTTACGTAGTCCTTGTTTCAGGGGAAGCAGAATGAGCTTCCAGCTGGCGGAAAACAGTGTCTGGAGGCTGGAGCACTTTGATGTTCCAACCAGTTGCAAAGTGAAAGTCTTTATATGCCTCACACACTGAAAATGAGACTTAGGTAAGGTTGAAGGATGAATAATGCTTAAACCCCCTTCTGATTTGTGGCCTTATACACCTTGACTTTGTCCTACCTAGAATGTCCTTAGGCATATAGAGATATGCATTGTGCACATGCTATGTTAAAGAGGAAATCTCTTTAAGAACCATCAGAAACCAAAAGCTAGGTGAGGAAGCACTTAAGTTCCTGAGCAATGCTCATTTCCACACATCATGAAGTTTACAAGCCATAACCACCACAACGAGTGAGTCACCAGATTTTCTGAAATTAATATACATCTCCTGTCTTGACAACACTATGTCATAACAAATAATGCAAACAGCAAATAAAGCAAGATGAGCTTCACCAGCAAGAAACATAAAAGAGCACGGCTTTTAATTTAAGCAGGGCATTGAACTGTAAAAAAGAGGATGTGTTCTAGGTTGTACTCCCAGCATTTTATTTCAGAAGCTTTTTTGTCAATAATTGTTTAATATGACATGCATTCAACAAGTCCTCCAGCATCTCCTTGAAGTCATGTAGTGTTCATTCAAGGAGTATAAATAAATGCTATGCCTAGGAATTGTTCCCCTTTTACCTTGAGTTTGAAGGGTTGGGTTACAGCTTTCTTTACTTTGTATTTCCTAAGGTATTCCCCATCCATATACTGGTGACCTGATTAATGTTTCCTCTGGCATTTCTTCTGGTGAACTATAAGCACCTCCTGATTTGAAACAACATTGTGTGACTGTATTTGTATCATGCCATGCCTGAGCTAACTAGACAGATTTCCCAGTTATTCTTTGTTATTCATGAAGATTTTACTAATATCCCCAAACCCATGGAATGGGCTTTTTGGCTAGGCATGGCTTGGGAATTCCAAAGTTTTAACTCAATGTCTAGTGTAAGATTACTCCTGTTGGCTTACCTCTAGGCAGTGTTCTTGATTTGTTACCCAACTAATTCCACCCGAATATTGTAGTAAAAACCTGAACATTTAAATCTTGTTTTGAAATCTTAGTCTACATTCCAGACCCATGGCTGTTAAAATTTGAAGTCTTTAAACCTTACAGAGGCAACAAATCTTTGCAGAATATTACCTTTTGTCTACTTGACTCCAAGTTTCAAAATGAAATAATAGTTTTTCTCCCATTTCACTGAGGTGGGTATAAAAGTTCTCCGTTAATGAATGAAACCTTGGCTCTGCCAGAGTCAGTGTCAAAACTCACATTGACTCCAATACGGCCAGATTTTACTTGATGGTTGGGACACATTCATTGCTGCCCTATGCAAACTGTGACAAACCCTGAGTGTTCTGCATGTGCTGTAAAACACAATCTTGTGCATGCATCTGATGACTCCGTGTCAATTAATTTTGCCCATTTTCTTCCCCATATACAGACATTTAATGTGTCTATAATTCTCTTGATAATTCTCATCCCTTGTTTTAATATTGCAACCATATTTGCTGGCTTCTTGCCTGGTCTCTTGGACTCATCTGACAGTGTGTGCTTTCATTTGTTACTCAGCTATTTTACTATCCTCGATGATTTCGTTTCATATCCCTTCCTGTATTCTTTAAAACTTGGCCCTTGACCTCCTTCTTCCTTTGGCAGAACTAGATGCCAAAAACTTCTTGGATTAATGTGGTTTGCATTTCCAGCTGTAGTGTGTCTCATCTGAAAGTTTTTCTTTGCATTTGCAGTATCTTTATCTGCACTGAAGCATAATAGAGTTTCAATTTATATAATGCTTTTAACATCAAGCAGTCAGTTCAAAGTCCTTTATAAGATGAGGAAAGAGGAAGCTAAACCTGAATAGTTGGTGCAAATAGAAAAGTTTTCAGGCTAGATTAAATTGAGATAGTGTAAGGGCATCCTGTGTATTATCATGTTTCTTTCTTCCCTGCCAGTGCTCCCTACTTGTGTATTTTCTATTAAACATTATACTAGGTGATCTCTCCATTCTTCTGCATCTTTTTTTGTTGCTAATTGTTGTACATACTTGAGGGAAGGCTATTTTTTTTTTTTTAATAGGCTTTCACACATATATTTTCTAGTCTTTTGTTATGACTTCGCTGTTATTTTTAGACATGGGCCAAAATGAAACTTCATCTGATGGCTGCCTGGACACTCAAGTCTAGTATCACATGTAAGTCTCCAGGGCAGCTTCATTCTCTGACAGAAATTCAGACACTATTCACTCTCAGGAATGTTAATTTACCACAAATTGTGCCTCACTTCTTGAACGTGATTTGCTTATTATAGACAGTCCCTGGAAAATTAGAAGAGACTTTAAAAAAAAATTGTTTCTTTTTTAATGATTTATTTTTTTTAACTGAGGTTATCAGACACAACTAGGATTTACAGTTCTGGTTTGAAGCTACTAGAATAATGCAAACTGAGTCTGATTTGTCTAATGTCATGACGAGAGAGACATTATTAAAGCTTGACAAGGGGTTGCAGAAAACACTTTGATTCTGCAACCCCTAGACTTTCACAGTTATGCTGTGTCATTCTAAGATTTTTCCCCTTTTGTGATTATCTCTCTGTAATGTAACATCATTGTACTGGAGCTCTCAGTGACTAATTTCCCAGAGTATTACATCATTCTACTATAAAGAATCCTCCTTACTGTCATTCCTAGATCAGGATTATGCAGAAAGTCTAATAAATACTCAGGGATTAATCATTACCATAGTTGTGGATCAAGCTCTGAAAGAGAAAGTAGGAAAACACCCACCATTTATCATTCTAGAGGGGTTTATGAGGCAGCTCTTTAGCCAAAGTAAAGTGCAAATTAAAAAAAAATGAACTGATGGTAACAACAGTAGGTTATTATTTCTTTTTGAAAAGAAATGAACCTCCAAGTTCCCAACCACTAGTTTGCTTTTGAGAAGATACTCCAGTAGACTTTTGGTCACAATGACAAATACCTGTGGACTGAGGAACATGAAAGTCAGTGACAGCTCTGTGCCATGTCTCATCCTATCTTCAGGAGCTGCTTGCCAGTCTTCTAACCTGAAGAAGGTCTTAGTAATGGATAAAGGAAAAGATATTTAAAATAAAACACAGAGATGTTTATTCTACTGTTGATACATAAATTGTTAGTCTTTCCCAGGAAAGTTACTGCAGTCACCTCAATTTGCTTTTACATCATACTTTGCAATGAATGGAAAGCATTACTAGATTCTATTTCTCTCAAAATCAGTCCTGAAAAGTTCTGATTACTAGTCTCCTCTTCTCAGTGTATCATTGGAGGACAAAGTAAAGGACAGAAATACTGACGGAAAGTAAATATGGTGTGAGGCACTTGTTGAATCACTGATCTTGCTGTTTGTAACTTCGATCAACACACACTTCCAAGAGCTCTGTAAGCCACGGCTTCACTCACTCTCTCTTTAGTAGTCTGTCTCACTAGGGTATACTGTGTGTCAAGCTGTTTTACATGGAGTACTTCATGGTTTTAAAATCTGTTTCCAACCTAAACCCTGCTCTTCTGGCATAATACTTACAGCTCTTTCCAATCAAGTAATATTGGATTTCAGGTTTTTTAAGTGTGGTGGCTGTGCAATTCTCTTCTCTACTGAGCATGGCCTGACTTTCTCTTTATAGAGACTGGCTTGTTCCACTCTTCATCAAAGAAACGGTTCTTCTCAGCTCTTCTTTTCCTCTTGATAGAGTTGGCTCACACTCCTCCTCCCACTGCCAGCACTATTGGCCTACTTTGTTATGCTCTGATAGAGCCATCCTACTCTACTTGGCTGCAGTTGGCCTATTCCACTTGGCACAGATTAAGCTCTCTAACTCTGCTCTTTTTTGCTCTGATACCGTCATTCTCCTGTAATCCTCTGTACTTTTCTATAATCAGTCTACTCATCATTCGTAGAAAGCTGTCTTGATAATCAGATTCTGTCCATATGGAATTTAATCCAGGTATTTGCTAATGACCACTAAGACTGGTAGTTGCTTCTTCCTAGCATAGGGAAGCTATTCTGTGTTTCTGTCATATGCTCTGTAAAAACTATACACTTCCACATTAATGTAAAATGATCTGTGTAAGAACATACTAGTACAAAGCTGTGAACAGCCCTTGTACCAGGAGCTACAAGGGCAAAAATGGACCCATGCAAATTCTAGTTAAAGGCTTATTATTGCAGAAGCACATGTTACAGAGGCATAAAGAGATCCCATTGGTGTTATTAATAGCCACCTGACTAAATCCTTTGTGGAGTGTATAAATATCAGTGCATCTGCCCTGAGGGCTGTGTAGAAAACTTTTCAAAATGTCTATAAACTTAGGTTAAGAGCAAGTCCCATGGTGTTTACAAGTTGCTAATTATTTGGTCCCTAATTTGTATAAAATGTGAAAGAATTTTAAGTATCCTTTTGTATATTGCTATTAGCATGTCCTAGACACAACCGTTGTAGCCATTTCTGACAAACAATGTATTACCTTTCTGTTTATTTCCTGTAATCACTGCTCAAAATATGGTGGTTTGTTGTTTATTTGTTGTGGTTTTTTTTTTTTTTTTTATGGAAGTTACATTAATACAGAAAACATACCCAAGAATGAAACAAATGAAAAAGTACAAATAAGTCATGAAAGTAGTTTTTGTAAATTTTGGCCCATATTAATTTGTCTTTGTCTACGTATTCATACCATTCTGTTTATTAAATCACTTATTCTACATTATTAAAAAATATAAATTCATTACTGCAAACATATATTTTGACTGAAGCATCACCAGTTTTAAGCAACATGCTTGTGAGAGTCAGAGAATAAAAAAGCATTTGGCTTCATAAATCTTTTACTGCTGAATGACTGATGAAAAAAAGGTCTATAAAACCATAAATACCTTCTCATTGAACGATGAAAAAAAATTACATAAAAAATAACAGATAATTTTGAGATCAGAGAAAAAAATTAGAAATCTGTCTTCTTTATGAATTCTCTTGTGTGAAATATGGAATGTTTTAGGCTATAAAGTATATTCTAACCAGCAGGAGACTCAATCAACAGCTTTAAAGAAGATATTTATGGATGAAAACAAGCTGATGTTATAGATAAGCAATTTAGAAATTGTATTTATTTATATGTTTATTCTCTTGCTCAATCTCATTTAAACTGAACTATTACAATGTTATACGCAGGTAATTTCTCCTGCTGGAAACTAAAATATTTAGTTTTAGCACCTTTTCTCAAGGGACTGGCAAGACCCTATTTAGCATTTGTGTATATGGTGTGTTGCACATATTAAAACCATAAAGACCATGTCAGGGGCTCTAAGGAATAATAAAATATTAATTTGAAGGCAAAAATTAAGTGGCTTAAAGAAAGAAGCTGCTGTTTATCCCATGAGTAGCTTTTAAGACATTGATGTCTGGTTTTGAATGTGTCTATTCTTAGCAAAACTAACCACATGTAATGAGACCTAAGTAACAATCTGACTTCAATTAAGCATCTCACTTATGGAAAACCACCAATTTTCTCTCTGTAAGGTCCTCAGCATGAGAAAGGACATCTCCTTTTTCTGAACTCTCCATTTTGGTAGCACTGTAAAAAAGACCTGTCTCATCCCCATGAATGTGCAAAAAAGTCATGGCCTTAAAGAGAAGACACTTTACACATAAAGAAATACATGGAAAGAAGCACACAGAAAGTGTGCAGCTTTTGTGTGATATCCTAATTCACTGAGAAAACAGAAACACTTAACTGACCATGAATAGGCAAACAAATATATTAATTATATGCTTGTTAAAATAAATGACTGATTCTGATGCTCCACTGCTTCACGAGAATTAATTCAATTTACAGTGCCTAAGGATCCACACTATAGGTTAGTAGTGGTATATATTGTATTGCCAGATTGAAATAAGAAATCTGGGGATGATGTTTCTTTCGGGGACTGCCAAAGCTAGCTATAGTAGTATTGTCAAAATACCAATTTAACCAAGGAATACTGCACTATAAACTGGTTTGCAGTTCACAAAAGGCTACTGACTATGGTTTCTAATAATACTTAAAAGTAATCACAAAATGTGAAATTAATTAATTTCTTTTAGTATGAAAAAAATGTCAAGAAAAAAAAATTACTTCCAGTGCTATTTTTATAATGGTTACAGGTAGTAATGGCAACTTCTCATTTTGTTCTTTTGATTAATAACATTCAGAGTAAAACAGAGAAAAGAAACTCTGAAAAGGAAATGTTTCCAAAAGGTCTTTTGAATATCCAAGGTTCCTGACCATACCCTATCTTCCTCCTTCTGTTGACATATTCTTCAAAGCAAAGCAAAATGCTGAATACATCCTAAGGAAGCAGATTTTAAGATTTTAAGCAGCATACAATGAAAGCACTGGCAAAAGGGCAGAAGGTGGGAGAAGAGCCAGTAAAGCAGAGAGAGGCTGTGGCAGCACAGAGGTGTGTAGAAAATGGTCTATTTCACAGCTCAGAGAGGTACAAAGACCAGGAGTCATCGAACTTAACCCAAGACTGTAATTCTTCTGAGACATTCTGGTGGAATCATTCTTCTTATCCCTTGAAGTTAATGATCAGAAGGACAAAATGAAACTGTGACCTGTGGTCTTTGAGGAAAATAAAAGGAAAAAAAGGAAAAAAGGACGAACTCTTGCATCGTGCAAGCCCCAGGATTCTTTCAAGGACAGAACAGCTGGATGTATTTTTTGCTGACTCATGGCATTGGTATGTATGCTTTAGCAGACTTCATCATTCTCATAATTAGTATTACAATTATTTTTAGAGAGACATTTGGCCTGTTAATGCAGATGTGTTACGTACTGTTGGTTGTGCATACAGGCCAACTATTCCAGCAGAAATGAGGAGAAAAGTAGACAGACTTGGATGTTTTGTTTGGCTTTTATGTTTCAGACTCTCTGCTTTGGTGCTGTGTGTCTAGTATTCACTTTGTCACATAATTATAGGAGGTCTTAGAAAATCCCATTTATTTTCTTTTTCAGGAAAGATATGACAAGTACTATTTTAATCTTTTCAAGCATTTTCTATATTAGGCATTCCTACCACATACCGTTTTGGGGAGGGGAAGTTACAGCTTTGAGTTACTACCTCTGGAGTTTTGTCCACTCACAGGTAGATGTGACTGCCAACAGCAGAAGAGGGAGAAGAGTTTGGAATTGGATCTCAATTAAGGTTATGCAGCACCAACGGTGTCAGGCTCAAGGGAGGCGTTTGGCAGTCTAGATCTGCTACGCGAATCACCAAACGCCTCCACCTGACAGCTTTTCAAAATAGTTACACTTGGCACCACTTCTTTGGGCACAATATGTCCCGGATAATTTATTTAGTTTATATTTTCAGCTGTGTACTATTTAACTCTTTGTCTTTTGGAGTTCTGATTTCCTGTTTAACATATTTAACATTGTGCCATTGCAGTCCAAGGGGAAAAACTCTTTTGTCATTTACTTGGGTTGAATTCAGAGCAATTCAGATGGCTTCAGCAGACTTATACAGCCTTTAGAGAGCAGAATTTGATCCTCTCAGTGGAATTAACAAACAACTATAATTACCTTCATTAAAAAAAAAAAAAAGTGAAAACAGACTTTACCTTCCTTTCTTACCGTTTGTGTTTTATGTGCCAAAGGACACTTAGCAGAGGACATCACAAAGCTCTTCAAGGAGGCTCATTCAAGCCAGGAAAGTCAACAGCAAAACAAAACCTTGATTTTTGAATTGAACCCCCAATAAAATTGCTCAAGGGGCAGTGACTTTCGGGATTTTATTTTTTAATCTGGAGCAGTGGGATTATGTAGCATGTTCTGACAGAAGGGTCAGTGTGAAGGAAATCAGTGCTAAGGCTTGAATTGTTTCACAGGGCTCATGCTTATTAAATTAGTAGTGGATGTTTGCAGGAATTTTCAGTTTAGGGATGTGGAAAACCTTGTCACTATTAGCAGCTACTGTTTAGAAGCAATTTGTCACAAGTTAGACAGGTAGAGCAGTGCTCAGGATACTAAAAAGCAAGCTGAGAAAGGTATAAGAGAAGTCACCTGTCCATTCCAAAGAAAGGAACTCATATCTATTAAACTTCCCCTAATTGTATTCAAGTTGTATATTTCTCCTATAGTTTTCCTTTTGCATTTATAGAGAGGGATATGAAATATTTTTTCACAGTGTTTTTTCTTTTAAGAGATAGATCCCACTTAACCTGCATTGAATGTGAGATTTAGTGTGTGTAGTGTGTGAATGTGTGTATATTTACCTTTTTGAACAGAAATATTTCATTTTTACTATCACACTGAAAAATATGTAACATTAAGAAATGCTGAAAGATTTGGGATATTTTAGGATCTTTAAATCTGTTTGCTGGCTACCTGGGTTTTGTAGCAAAAGGCACTTGACTTTGTTCTTTATTTAGACTGATATAGTTAATTTAATTTGCATTCCTTTTATGATCCTCTGTATAGTATACATTAAACAAAATATTAACTGCAAATACATTCTACCAAGCTCATTATTTCCAGAATATTTCTACCTTTTTATTAGATCACATAGTAAACATCAGACGTGATTAACATCTATGGGAGACCATATAACAAGGTATTTCATTGAGATACGTATTGGAGTTCTCACTCCTTAGTGTTATATTGACGTTTCCTGGACCACATATGGACATTTTATCTTATAAAACCATTTTCAATGTAGAAAGAGACAAGAAATTAAACCCGAGTATTCTGAAATCCATTTGCAAAACCCAGTTACTTTGATTTTGATCTTTAAATTTGCAATTATAAACAGAACATTTTGAAATAAAACTGGCAAAATGCTGCAACATTGTCAGAACTGTATTCTAGGGATTTTTTTTTGGAAAGCAAATTCTGATAAAATTAGAACTGACCTTGTACTGTGTTGACAGAGCTGAATATTTCAGAGGAATATGACTCCAGCTAAATTTCTCTGACCAGGGCTACAAATAATTAATGGAAGTTTTTGAAGTTCCCATCACAACAGTATATGAACTGCTGAGAATTTAGAAGGCAGAAAAAGAGATAATGTATACACATTTCATCATTCAACACATGGAACAAGGAATTTGATGCTATTTGTTGGCTGACAAACTCCGTCCTCAGATTTTGAGAAAGTCAGAACTTTGTGGCAGGATTAAGTTGATATGCCTGACTGTGGAGTGATGAGCTTTGACTGACACAGCACAAGTCCCATGGTGTTCCCATGCACAGCAGAGGAAAAACTGTTAACATTTCCCTTCTCTTAGAGAATGGAGAGGAGAGAGAGAGCGAGCAGTGGAGGAGAAGAAAATACATAAACATGGTATATGTTACACATTTAAAAGAAAAACCACTTACTGAAGTGCATAAAAGAACCATTAGGATTTTTTTTTGGTATTTAAAGTTCAGTGATGTGGGGTGAAGCAATACTGTGGCAGTCAAAGCACTAGAATGGAGGTCAGGCCTTTGTTGTCATTGCTAAATGCTTGGTAGCCCCAACTGCATGAGAGACCACAGACAGAAGCTTCACAGCGACCCAGCAGTCTGGCTGGAAAGCAAAAACATTTCCTAGAAATTTACAGTCTGGCACTTCCTACTTGTGTATACCAGTCTGCTCAATATCCAGGCTCCCTGCAAACCACTTTTCACTTTGGGATTCACAGTAAGCATATTGAAAGCACTGGAAAAATTCTCATTGATCTTAGGGGCCTTCCAGACAGACCTTCTGTGAGTGCAAATGCTCCAAACACCAAGTTAGAGATGTTAATATGAGTTTGTCATAGAGTGAGGTTGCTACAGAATTATACAGAAACAGTGTTTTGAAGTGTGGAGCTATAACCATTTAGCGAGTGAGATGAAATGGGGACATGGAAGTCAGAGCAACATATTTCAGTAATTTGTTTATATGAAAGCAAACAAATTGCTATGACTTCTAGCAATTACCATCAATTTACTAGCAATTATTAGCAGTTGCTTTCCATGTTGGATTGAGGATTCAATCTATTTTGTTTATTTACTTGTTCACTGTTCTTTGCTTTTATTTCATACCTCTGGGATAATTAGTAGAGATGCATTGACCTTAACAGCTCTTAGTATCACAGAATGGTAGGGGTTGGAAGAGACCTCTGAAGATCATGAAGTCCAACCCCCCCTGCCAGAGCAGGACCAAAACTAGGCCAGATCATTCAGAAACGCATCCAGACAGGTCTTGAAAGTATCCAGAGAAAAAGACTCTACAATCTCTCTGGGGAGTCTGTTCCAGCACTCTGTAACCCTTGCAGTAAAGAAGTTCTTCCTCATGGTGAGGTGGAACTTCCTGTACTCAAGCTTGAATCCATTGCCCCTCTTCCTATCACAAGGCACAAGTGAAAAGTTGTCCCTGCATTCTTGATGCCAAGCCCTCATGTATTTATAGACATTAATTAGATCCCCTCTCAGTCTTTTCCTCTCCAGACTAAAAAGCCCCAGGTCTCTCTGCCTTTCCTCGTAAGACAGGTGTTCCAGTAGTAGTGACAGTGAGGAGTAGCACATTGACCAAAGGGAAGATCTGGAGCAGTTAGGAGTCATGTATTGACCCATCAAGAGGGACAGGGGATAAGCTGGATGATTTGGGGGTCTTCTGGTATCCTACAAAGAGAAATACAACTGACTATGATGCCCAAACTACTTTTTTTTTTTTTTTTTAATTTAACTTTACCAAATCAAGGAAATCAAGGAAAAAAAAACCCAGATGGTGAAGCTCCAGTTATCAAAGGCTTCCAATATCCCCAGGGTTGTGTGTATAAGAGGGAGTCTGCCCTATGTAACAGACACCTCGATCACTCTTGAACTTCCACCATCCTAAAGCAAACACAAGCCTAAACCAGAGCCATGTGTATACATAAAAGTCTAAACAGATTAGCTTACTCACAGACGGTGAATCGAACAACAAACAAAGGAAATTAGGATAAAGAAGATCAATACACAGCAATGCAAGGGGAAAAGTTAGCATCTAAATCTCAGATTACTGACAACCAGCAGATTCACTGCTCTTTCAGAGGTGAAATAGCTGGTTCAGCACCTGGAAAGAGAACATAAGCAAGAATGGCATTTACACATTTGTGGCTGACAAAGCCATTCTATGAGAACGGATTATTGCATCCTGATGAAAACAAACATAAACCAAGCTCCAGGACTGCGTTGTGCTGCTAACTACTTTTCAAAGAAAATTTAGACTGTGAAGATTGCAAATAGAACAGGTCCCACATTGCAGTGACAAACACAGTATACAAACACTAAACCTGGTGGCATGTTTAGATAGCCCTGATCAACCACACCAGACTCCTGCTGTCATGTTTTTGAAGAGCATTTTCTGAAGGATAATAGGAATGTGTGTACAGGAGAGACTATCAAATACACCAACATTTTTAAAGTAACAGATATTGCCTTATCCATTCCCCTTGAGCCTTATAAAAAACTATAAAAAATTACTAGGTCCTATATTGCAGCTGTTTTCCTCAACAGTCCTGGTGGCATTAACTTATAAAAGTTTAATTTTCCAGCCAAATACCTAGCATACCTGAGACCTCTTATTATGGACTTGATTATTCATGCCTGATTGACATGATAACCATGGCATCTTCACTGTAATGAGGAACTTAAAAAAAAAAAAAGACATTCTAATTTACAACTATACGGATTCACACAGTGTGAAAATTAAGAGGATACATGATGAAACCTGACAGGACGTTGAGCTTCTTGGACAAGTGCGGACAGTTGAAATGGCAAGAAATAATACAGTTGTCACCAGATACCATATAAACAAAAGCGCTGTTGTTAATCAGTCCAATTCTTCAGCTGCATAATCCCAAAGTACTAATGATAAATGTGAAAACTGTAAACCTCCAGCTTTGCTGGCTACATAAAACATATGACTGTGCAGCAGTTTGTTTTGGTCAAGAAATAATTTCAGTGTTTGAAATCAGGACATACACATATAAATGCTTACATAATGCTTTGCATTATTTTTGTGCCTTAATGTTGCTTTTATTTTCTATAATACTCAATTTCTGCTAAAATGGCAATGAATTTTAGTGGTACGTGAAAAGTACAGAATAGATGTTGAACCTATATGAGAAATGGCTTTGCAGTAAGTGCTCTACTTGGTTTTTCCACTGACATTCTATTACAGAAGAAATATTAAATCTGCAACAAGCTCTTAAAAAAGAAAAACCTAAACATTTCTTAAAGTATATGATCTTAAAGTGTAACTTATCTTTGAAGAATTGCATTTTCATTCTCAATCTCACTATTTATGAGAATAATTTATTTTTCAGTAATACCTAGCCATGTGCTTCTCTGATACAGAGTGTACAAACAGTCTGGCACAAGAATGATAGTGGTATGATAGTGGTCTTTTAAATAATGTCAGTGTGCTAGTCACAGCTATTTGCCCTTAATAATAATCAGCTTACATTATTTCTATACACACACGAAGGTATTTTTCACACTTTTTCACAATAATAAGGAAATCCATATTTGACTTCAGGTTTATGTTCTGACTTAAAATATAAATGTAATGAGAGGTGCTTAAAAAGCAGTTTTGTATCAGACTGGTTTTTTCCTTCAACAATTATCAAGTAGAGAACAATGTACAAGGGTTAACAGTATCTTTTGCACAGTTTATCCCAACCTAAAGGATTTTTTTCCAGTCTTAGTTAGGCCCCTTGAATTTCATATTTTTCTACATACTTCTTCATGACTAATTGAAGTAACATCAGCCTACACTCTCTTGGATATTATTCACTGTCAGCTTTCTCTCTTGAATAAACTGATCTCTTGAAAACTTACTTACATAGCACACAGCAGGAGAAATGGAGGAGAAGCAATCATGGCCCAAAGAGAGGTGGAAAGAGGAGGCTGAATGAAAAATAGATAGATATGAATCACACATGCCAGATGCTGAAGTAAAGCCTGTTTATCCCTAATAAGTTGGTGAAGTTGAGGAGAAGAGTTTATTTGTGTGAATATAGGATTCTCGTAGTATTACCAAGGTCAGTGATAACAGAGAGCGATCAGCTCAGTAAATGCTGGTTGTGCAAGTTAAAGTTGCCTAGAGACTGCTTTAACCTATGCACCCAATTTTTTTCCAAGCCTAAAAAACATTTCAGAAATGAAAACATACGTAACATGCCTATGAGGGCCATGTGTTCTTTGTTTCCGACTTTCCTAAGTAAGCCCTTGTTTCTCTCTATTTTATATTTTCTTTATGCCCTGGGTTCTTGAAGATGGATGTCTAATTGTAGTTTGAATGACAGATTGGGGTAGCGCCTTTCATTCACATTGCACAAGCCTCCAGGATCCACAGGGTGCAGGCAAGGGCAGAATAGAGCGCTTAGCTTTTAATGGATGGTTAAGAAGTAATGAAAGGAGAATCAGCTTATCTCAGGCTGCCCTGTGGGCTACATTGTTTTCAAATAGCTTTTAGCTGGGACTTCTCTTTCTAAGGTTATATATTGTTCAAGTGATTACTTCAAGAAACATGACTGTTTCAGATACACCCCTTAGATACTACAACTCTAGCCACAACTCTAAATTGTGTTAAAACCAGTTTGCATTGTACTGATAATGCCAAAACATACTACTGAGCTTAGTTTATGGCAAAAATCATTATATTCCTTCTTTCAGCAAAGAAAGTGGTTCAGATCTGATCCACTAATGCACTGCATGTGTCTGGCTTCCGGATAAACAGGCTAAGAGTACAGCAGATGTGGGGATTTACAGTGTACCTCAGGACTTGTGGTCCACCCTGAAGAATGTATCCACTGCTCCGTTAAGGACGTCAGCTGTCCAAGACATTTTCAATTTCTAGATTTGATATAAGATTTGTAAAATGGTTTCTCTTTTTCTCTCAAAGTATCACGTCAATTAAATTTATGCAACACCCACACATGAAATTATTTTACTGGACAAAGTGATCAGTGGCAATCTGAAATTATTCAGCTATTAAATGGAGCACCAACTTGAACTTAAAAGTATTTCTGGTTTAAAAGTATCAGCTGCTGAGTTAGAAAGCTGATGTTAGGAAAGATCATTCCCATAAAGGGAAACTTTCACAGAAGCATCAGGGTTTTGAGACAGACCCAGAACATTATTATAGTCAATGGAAAGTTGGCTATAAAAAATAGAGAGCTTTCCCTCGTAGTTCTGTGAAGGAGATTACACTTACCCTTGCCCTCATTAAGGAGGCAGGTTGCTCACCTTCTGGACATAAGAAACCTTTGAGCCTTGTGGGTAATTTCTGAGCAAATTCTTTATAGAGGTTTCTAAGAACTAAGGGAGAGAGGATGCTCGTGTTATACCTGCCTCTCACCTCCTTTGGGAAGCGAGAGCCTTAGGATGCAGAGATGTTTGGTATGCTGAGGAGGGATGTGTGCAGATGTGTGTCCCTAAGAGTGTGTCTGCCCATGGAATTCTTAACCATATGGGATTTTTGATACAGTGTGTAGAGTAAATACTACCAAGAGTTTGCTTTCTCCTAAGCATAGAGAGTTTCCAAAATAGTAATGAAAAAATTGTCTGAATAAAATAAGAAATATCAAAATGCTTATTCAAAGCAAAATTGAAGAAATTTTTTTAGTTTTCACATTCCATTCTTAAAGTGATATCAATTCTCATCTTATTTTCTTGTCCAGCTTAAATTTTGACTTCCAGAGTCATTTACTGCATAGAGAAATAAAGAACATGATCTATAATTCAGACCAAGAGACAAGCTCTCATTCTAATGCCATCTTTTAACAATTACCACCCTCCTTAAAACTGAAAAGCTTTGAACTGAAATTGAAAATAGGGAACTTAAAGTTACCAACCATATTTACCTAGACTATAATAGTCCAAATTCCATAGAAGTCAATAGGAGGAGTCCTAATGATTATGGGTCAAGTCCCAAACACATTTGATTGTAATATTTAGGTAAGTTGGTATTAACAAAATCATTGCTTCAACTCAAAAGTGTATCTGCAATTGACTTTTGCTGAGTGGATTACCCAAGTTCATCAAGGCAGGGATCCTGAAGTTTAAACATGTCTTTCCAGTTTTACTTTTACCCTGCTGTGTCAGTCTTTAATTCCAGAAAATTAAGTTTTGAGTATCAACAATATTTACCGTTCATGTGTAATTGTTTTGCATCAGAAACAACAGAAATACAGAGCAACAAACAAGCTGAACACTAAACTGAATACGTTAGCAGCTTATTAGACATAGTCCTCTTCAACTGAGCATTCAAATAGCAGATATACCTGAAAAAACCCACATTTTATATATGTATATAAACACACACACACATACAGATTCAGTATGTATATATGTATGATGTTCTAGTTTTCTGTGTCTTGAAAAATATTGCAGGTAGTTTACATGAGTAACTGAGTGTTCATACACACACACAGAAGCATGTGGATGTACACATCCACCCCACACAGCTTTCCAAATGCTTCCTCCCTTCCTTGAAGCTTTACAGGAAAGTACACACTTTTTAAATGACATTTCATTAAAAAGAGGCTTCATTGGAAAGGGGTCAAGAATAAAGCCATGCTTCTGCTTGGCAGGAAAAGTGGTACAGCAGGCACTACACTGCAGCTGAAGAGCATCATAATCTGCTTTGCTACAGCTGCAAGTAGTAGTCACAGGCACTTCCCAGGATAAATCACTGGCACTCATTCCTTGACTTTTGATTTCCTATTTTTTTCTTCTCTCTCATTTCAATTTTTTCCATCTATGTTCCTTTTCCACGTGGATAAAAGTGAAGCAATGGGAAATCTAATTAGGTTATTAGGAAGAACATCTCCGATTGAATTAATTTCCTTGGTTTTCCTTGGAAACTTGATTTCCTAGAGTCTGCTATGGCAGTTAAAGGAGATCTCATTAAAAATAAGATTTGTGTGACCCTCATTTTTCAGGAAGATGACAGCAAAACAACTGACCTTCAGTATCTATTCAGGTCAGTAGATAAACGTCACAGTCTTGCTTTCAAAAACACTGATCCATTTTGCTGTTCAAATAAGCTTTACCAGGACTCCAACTTTTAGAATACATTTCCCATGATTAGGACTAACTGAAAGCTGTCAGTAGAGGGGTTTTTAAAGATGTATTTTAGGCAACCTAACGATAGTACATTGAGATGTCCCTTATGTTAGCATTTCAGAACAGGTACGAGAGTTCTGCTTCAATTATTTATTCCTCTCAAAATCTCGCCTCTCTTTTTATTAAATATTAAAACATAAGAAATTTTTGAAACACGCTGTTTGCATTGATAATAGTGGTTCTCTGAATTACTTTTCACTAACTTACTAATTGAAAGCTGAATTTGAAAAAAGTGAGTTAAGCATCTTCTGGGAATGGGATTGTAACTGTGTTTTTCAAGGTTACTTTTTCTTCATTAAAAACTTTGTAAAATAATAATGAAAAGGAAACCATCTCATTAAGGAAAGAATAAGATCACTCGTCAATTTTACTGCTCTTCTCATCTGACTTCATATTGGTAGGAGCATAGCAATGCCTTGCATTTCTTAAAGAATTCTTTGCCCCATATTCAGTGTAAACAGAGAGGAGCCATAATTATACTTCATTTGATCCATATCAAAGCTACTGATCCATGTATCGATTTACATAAAGTAAGGCACATAAAACATTTTTGCTTTTCACCCTTACTTCACCACCTTCTAATGAAAGTTTTCCTTTGCAGCCTTCATTTGAATATAAAAATCTCCCGTTGAAATTTGCGATGTTAAACAAACCATACCAGTCATTCAACTTTTTAATTAAGGATTCAGTGTTCCATCCCTTTTCAGACATTAAAATTCAGGTGCAGTCATTAATCTTTCTAAATGAATTCACCTGTGGCTAATACTGATGTATTTTCTATGAGGCTTGTCATGGACTGCACACTGCATACATAACCACTCTACAGTTAATTACACAAGGGATTATCATTAGTGTCATAAAGATAAAGCCTTGCTAGAAGCATTACAGACGGTTTTTGAGCAATGACTTATTTCATTTTTGTTAACAGCTACCTAAGTATTTAAGAACAATAAAAGTTTGTTTACAGCGTGCAAGAAGGAACAGCAAAGTTCAGAGAACTCCCCAAATCGGAAATCATGCCCAGAGAAGCTGACCACCTCTTCCTTGTATTCTCTATATCAGTTTCACACCTACTCCAGGAAGTGGTAAGAGAGAATATAATGCAAATACTATATTCCTTTGAAGATTTATATGCTAGAGTTCTATGTCAAGTATTCTTTTCTAAAAAAGATGAATAACACAGCTTATGAGAACTGTAATTTATAGCACTACACACCAGTCTGCTGAGGAAGAAAGAAGTTCAAAGGTTGTTAAGGAACAAAGCAATTTCTGAATAGCAAGCAGTAATTTACAGGAAATTCGTGAAAACATTCATGGTACTGTGTTCCAGCACACACAAAAAAAAAAAAAAAAACCAGAGAAAACAAGGGAACAACATATAAACTGCATGAGTTTTTAGCACTCTAAGATTTGAAATTATTAATTAGATATTATCAATTAGAAGTGCAATTCTGTCTAAAACTGTTGCATCTTGTAGCAGACAGTGTTGGTAAAAGACCTGCCATCATCAGCAAGACTGGAAAGCATTTCCTATCAGTTGAGCTCATAAGGCATATGCTCCTATTATAACCTGAGTAGGCTTGTCTTAGCCATCTAATCAACACAGAGCAAACATAAAATAAACATATGTAGTTAAAAACAAGAACAACAACTTTGTTTAAAAGACAGTCCAGGAGAGAAAGAGGTTTGATTTTCAAGCCTGTTGCACCAGTTTTAAATGAACTTCAGTGGATTTAACCTATTGGAAGACAATCCCCAGGATATTATTAATTTATTGAAGAATTTGAAGTGAAAACACAGAATGAGAAAAAGAATATCATTGTAAAAGGCTCAAACCAAAGAAAATCATGACAAAACCACATTTAAAGTAGTAACTAATGAAATAAAGATTTAAATTTAATTTGTTTCCTAATATTTTTAGTGGAGTAATGGAGAAGCAGAGAGGAGGAAGACTAAAGCTAAAACTATGTGTTATTTCTTCTGTTTCATATGTTTCACATATTATATATGTTCCAGTAATGAGTAATTCTTAATCTGAGTGGCATTGTACCACAAAATAAATAAAACAAACCAATCAGAAGACTGATGTAATGATTTACTGTGGGATATCCACAGTGGTTTGGTTTGATGTTATTTTTAGATTTTTCCATAGTTTTGAATACCTGAAAGCTAAGGGGCAGTGGACCAGAACCACCCACTTCAAAGCTTTTCTTCACACTTTGCTTTCCTGTCTGTTAAATCCCCCAGGGCTCACTTCTATAAACAATAGTAGATAATTAGATTTATGCATGTAATTTGATTTAAATTGATTCTAGCAGTTATCCAGTGATGTTGCAGAAGCTATCGAGCCAGTTACTTCACAAATTACATGAAACAGTGATCCATTTCTACATATAGCTTTATAGGTGCCATAAAAAAATTATCTGTAAATTAAGGCACTTTATTTAGGAGAGAAAATTAATTTTAATTAAGTTGATAGTTTTCCTCATGTATCCCTCCCTGACCTATTTAGTTTATTCTGTTCTTCATTGTTACAGTATGAAAATTACACGTTCAGAGAACAGTAGCAAATCAGTTATGAATTCACCAAATCTTTGGATTTTGGGGTAGGACTCTCAGCTGAGATAATTTTATGGAAAGTGTCTGTGTGATGTGTTAAGGTGCAGAGGGTGCAGTTCTTGGTAGAGTGAAAGAGATGCAAGTGAATATTAAAAATAATTTGGGAAGTGACCTATTTTTGTTGCCCGAGGTCAATAATAACCACTAAAACATACCAATATACTGCTCTGCTTCTGTGTTATCAGAGGAATATACTCCCTTTTCTATAAAAATCCCATAGATGTCTCCAGTAACTTTTTACCAAAAATACTGTGCATATGCCGTTTTCATTAAAAATTAATGGAATATTCCTAAACTATATATTCATCGTTACAGAAAAGTAGCAACTTTCTCAAAGTATTTGTTTTTCATTTTTTTCATGTTTCTTTCTGCAGTGTCGTTCCATCCTCCCCCCCCCCCACCTTTTCCTTTCCACCCAAATAGTTTCATCTATTATGGCAAGGTTTCTCCTCCATCTTTAAAGTTTTTATAGAAAACCAATTACCTCGTCAGTGTTCTTTGCCTCTAGAAATTTGAATTCACCCATCAGTTCAAAGGAATAATTTTTTATTCAAAGATAAGTCCAAAGGGTAGGGAGCAATTCCAAGGATGTATTGTTCTCTCGTCCTTTTTGATTTAATATGATAATGGTCACCACCAAAATACAGTGAAGGTAAAAAAACTTTCAGAACAAGCAAAACCCTCAAACCATGAATGTTACTTTGTTTTCTGTCTGCCTTCCTGGTTTGTGGGGAGAAAAAAAAAAAAAAAAATCAACAAAAAAAACCCAGCAACAACAAAAGCAAATGATGTTCTAGTGAAAACTAAAGAAATTTCAGGCATTTTTAATATTTTACCCTTTCTCTTTTTGTCCTGAGGCAAGGTGTCCAGTACAACTATATTCCTTAAGTTGCCCTGTGGGAGAAAGAACAATAAGATGTTATATTTTAGTAGTTGGGAATATTTCAGGCATGCTGCAGGAAATAAATAGTGCTGTCACAGTCTCTTATTTATTTAATTTTAAGAATGATTTTGGTGCTAATGAGGTTGAGGGGCTGATAGCAAAGTCTAGAGTCAGGCACAGCATGGGCAGGTGCTCTGAAAGCTTCTTCAAACAGCTCTGTCAGCAAGTGCACTTTAATCCTGCTTTGCAATATCCCTGCTTGCCATCAAAGTGCCAGTTCCTGCCAGGTGCTGAGTGCCCTCGGCAACAGCAGAAGAACTTCATGTGGAGAGCTCAGTGCTTGGCAGAATCAGGATCAGGGATTCAACCCCTAGTGCAGAGCTGAAAATTAAACCAAAAATGAACTTTGTGAAATACAGGTATTTGTCCTAAGGTCGAAGATATTGACTCTGAAAAATCTCTCATTAGTGGTACAACCAGCACTGAGATCTAGATCCTTCAGAGGCCATCTTACGGCACATAGCAGTTATGATATTTGCTGTTATACAGACATTTAAATATTAGAACAATTATCAGCCATATGATAACTCATCATACTGTGTTTGTTGGTAAAGCAAAATAGCTAAAAATCTTTGTCTGAACACACAAAAGTAATGGACTTGTATCCTGTTAGAGTGTAAAATTGGGACATTTGTATGTATGCATACATTACACAGGCCAAAAAATAACAGGACTTCTGCACACTAAATTTTCCATGCATAGGTTTGCACTTCTGTCTCAGAATTTTTTTTTTTTTTGAAAGGAATCATCAGAATCTCATGCTTTAAAGAGACAAAAAGTTTCTTTAAGCTTTCAGGTTTAGCCCAAGGCATTAATTTACTTTTCTATATCTTTTTAGCTTTGGTTGTGGCCTTCTAACCCTAATCTTGAATAGTGCTCAGCTCTCCAAGCTCCTACTGTGCTCAGCTTCAATCCTAGAAGTGTGAAATTACAGCAGAGCAGAAGGCCATGAAATCCTGACAGGATGTGCACACCCACTGAAGAAAGCAATGCTCTGGGACCTGCAGATAGGGCAGCCTGGATTTCTATACATTACTTAATTGAAAAGTCCAAGACAACACAAATCCTGGCTGAAGGGTCTCCCAGGTCTGGACATCTCCAAATGGACATCTAGACATCTCTTCTCTTCATGGATTTTATGAAGTCTAATGTAGCCACCATATGGTCTTTCCCTTCAAGAAGTTGCTAATAGACCCTCTATTCTACCTGGCTTCTTACCATCACAAGACACATTTTAATTACTTCTGTCCATAATTTGTGCAAACAGTGTCAGTTTCAATAAAATTTGCCAGGAACTTTTCAAAAAGATATAGTATAACAGCATTAAAACCATTTTATTCAGAAACCAGACCAACAAGCGAGCTCTTTATTTAGCATCTTGCACAACAAGATGTACCAAGACCTCATGGAACTGCAATAACCTCAGTAAAATGGAACAAAAATTGAGTTAATTATGGGAACATAGAAAACCATATACTGCCTTATACTTTTGGGGTCAGATAATGGACAAGGAAGGTATTTGGGGGAAAAAAACCCATATGATACAATTAGGCTTGGCATGTTAGCTAGTACTTAATTTCTGGTTTAGGTGTAAACACACCAGAAAAACACTAGACCTATACAGTCTAATCATGTTATGCAATGCATGCATTTGTATGCTTTAAGACAACCACAAGGAAGCTTCCTTCTTTGTGGACTATATAAAGAAGGTATATGCTTGTGTCTTAGTCTCTCTTGCCAGAATAGGAGTTTTATTATAGCTAGGTCACAAATGTACTGACAAGAGAAAGCCTAACTCCATTACAATGCACTAAATTACTAGTAAGGTTAATATAACTCCCATGATGCAAAACTTTGACCATATTAATAGCTTGATTATTACTCCATTACTCTTCCTAAACTCCAGTTAAATTTGGTTCCCATTATTCACTCATATTAAATATCATTTACATAATTAGTCTGTTAGTGTAAATACACAGATTTCTAAAATAACACTTTGTGATTCCATAGTACAGCTATTGTTAAACTGAGAATGTTATGCTTAAACTAGACTGGCAGCACATTGCAATGCCTTCCTTTGCATTTCTGGACACATGCTCCATTTCAAGCCATAAGCAGGCTGGTTACTGGCCTCATACAACAGCCATGAAAGGCTTGATTTCTCTCATTTAATGGTTCGGCAACATTCCTTGTAGAGTATATTTGCAAGATGTCATATTCTAACAAGCATATAAACAGGGCATGGAGTCAGAAGCAAATTTCACAAAAGATGAGTTCCTTTTTATCTGTGGGCTCTAAAGCTAAAAGCCCAGCAGGATCCATCCAGTTTACAATAGCTCTTCCTCCTTGCATGCAGGGTGTGCTAAGATATACCCACATCATCCTTACCAAATGTCTTTTTCAGGCTGCTCAGTTCATATTTGTCACCAGTACACAAAAATGTAAAGTCTAAAGAAATCATGAGCAGCTTTGCATCACTAATCTCGTTACTGTAATGGCTATAAAAGTATCCAACAAAAAAGTAGCACATACAGCAGTCCACACGTACATACTACACACAGCATGTGTCCCAGCTAGCTGTGGATGTTCTCCAGCTCCCTGAAATGACAAAACCCAGTCATTTTAATGCTACTTCTCACATCCAACCACAAGTGACAAATAGCTCTCCTCAGCCAGATGAAAGGGCTGCTGACAGTTCTCTCTACCTTAAAGACAGATGAAGCACTTTGATGGGAATAAAAAGTTCAGCAACCTCTCAAATCCAATTAAATATTTTTATCTTTAGAGTCTTTGAGAAGAAGAGAGATTCCTTTCTCTCCCCCTTTCAAGCTTCCCACTTGTCATTTATCCCTTCTTTAATTTGGCATATAAAACCCCCAAGACTTCAACCCTAAGTCTCTCGAGACCAAGATTACATCATTACTGTTATGGCATGTTACACACTAATCATAACCATTACCACTTACAAGTTCACAGCTTCATTCAATTAACTGCCTGACATGGATTTTGCAGTTAATTCATAGTGAAGGTCACCAGTGGTCAGAATGGCAGGTGCATTCTGCTACCTCTCTGAATGCCAATTACCAGGCCTAAGCAACTACTGGGGAATATTGAGTCTCAACAAGTTAATCAAAAGGCTTAGAACTTCAGACACCTCTTTATAGGCGTGTCTAATGGTCTGTAAAATAATATAGCATAATTAGCATATTCAAATGACAGACACCATTCAGTACTCTAACTGATAATGAAAGACAGAAAAAAAAATTCTTTTACTTTACTTTAAGAAAAAGATGAGATTCTACTATTGTATTAGAAGTCACCTAGTATCATGCCTAGACCTATATAGACCTATCAGAAGTCCTTAGGAGCTGTAATTAATTATTCAACAATACCCTGTAGTAGCAAGTTACAAGTACTTCTTGATAGGCTGTTAAACTTAGGCCTGCTTCTTTTATTGCTGAAAGACAAATGTTATCAAAATATATCATAGTAGAATTGCACTGGTATAAAAAACACAGTCTGGCTTTCAACTTGCAGAACAAACTCCTAGAATGGTTGTACTGGAATCCATGCTGGTAGGCCACCATATAAAAAAAGAATGACATAAAAAGATCTAATAATTACACGGTGCTTCTCAGGTACAGCTGTTTCCAAGTTTATGCAAGAATCTGGATCAGCCACAGCTGGATGTGTCAGGATGAATCCAGACATACAGTGGGTGGAAATCGGTCACAGAATACCAACCTTCCCTCAAGTACCCATGGGAAGAAGGGAACAGCTGTTTCTGAAGAAAATTCTGAGCTCTACTGCATTGGCAGTTCATTTGCTTTAAAACAGGAGCCCATATATTAAGCTAGTGGACAAACATCTCCATGTTTATTCAAGCCTGCCTTCAGTGTCTGAACTAAGCTGTGAAACAAGCTTTTTCTAATTCACTGAGCTGCAACTTACCAACGTGGCACCAATCTAACTATAGAATGCCATAATAATATTATGTATATATATAAAAAAATGAATATTCTATATCACAGCTACACACACACACAGGGCTGCAGAGTGGAATTAGATTAGGAAGTCCCAGTAGAGAAATTTAGATACCCTATTTTAAAAAGTTATTAGAGGTTTCAATTGCTGAAGAAATTCACCTAGCTGAAGAGGAGGGGAAAAAAAAAAAAAAAAAAAAAAGATCTCCACAGCTTTATTTTACAGTTCTAGTAAAATTTCCTACCAATGCTAGCAAGCTGCAAGCTTACCTAGTGCTAATATAGAAAATTAATTTCATGCTTGTCTACTCTTGTAAAATCACTGACAGAATACTTCACTTTTTAAGGTAAAATTGGGGGCTCATATAAACTCAACATTCGTTTAAGCTAACTAATATTTGGGTTATATGGCTGCCCAATTAATTAAGTATAAACCATGTAAGATTCCTGCTAGAAAAGCAAAAACTTGTTAACAGATACCAATGCTTTTTTGTCTCTATTCCCTTGCTTATCAACACTTGATGTGTTGTTTCATACAGATGGAAAATGACAGTGAGAAATGTGTATTCTCTCTACACAGAGTGATAAATACAAAGAAAGATGCCTTAGGTATAACATCAGGAGGATGGAAAACCCTCCAATAATTGAAGTAGAAATTTTACATGAATAACTATTCACATATTTTATTTAAAAATCCTAAGCCCCAAGACAGTTTCCCCAGCAGTGGAAGAAAGCTGGATCTAATGGCACCCTGTTCCAACCAATACAGAAGAGTTTATACTTTGTGTCTGTAAAACCATTTAAATAACAGAACAATCCACACACCGGGCAGAAAATGAGATTAAACTACTTTTGTTCTCAAGAATGAGCAATCTTTCTTAATGTTCCAACTATGACTAAGAACAAAACAAATCCCCCCAAAACCAGGGGATTATTAAGCAGAACTAATCAATAAGAAGCTATACAAATGAGAAGGAGATACAAGAAAACAGTAACTTGGGAAACCGAATAATTAAGTTTAGTGAGTCTACCTGCCCCAGGCTATTCCAGCAGGACAGGGATGCTGGTATGACAGATGATATGGTCTTCTTTCCCTGATTAAACTTGTGTGTAGTTGACTGGGTTTGTAGTTCATGTCTCTTAAAGACATGTTAAGAGGATCCACCTGGAGCTGCTACAGCAATCAGAGCTTGGTAGGGCTGCTGGGGCTACTCCAGTGTTCCTTCTCTCCCCTGCTGAAATCACCAGAAGGGATCTCATGTGCTTCCCATCTCACTTTTGGTTTCCTTTCTCCTGTGAGCTTCACCATAACAGTTTGTCTTCTTTTTCTCTTAACAATCCACTCATCAAGGAGACATAAATGTCACTCCAGACCCTTTCTCCATTCTCGCAATAAAACACAGATCTGAAAGAAAAATCTTCCACTGCCCTTTTATTTTCCATTTCCTCTTTGCAATTGCTGAAGACTTTGATGCAGCTTTTGATGACCCCTCACTCCCAGAAATATTTCCAAACATGAATACAAACATCACACTCACTCCAAGGTTACCCAGAGCAATGTTTTAACAAAAATGTCACAAATGCTTCATATCCATCATACAAATAAGATCTGGCATATCCAGGCAACTCTCCATGCTCTCCAGCACTTTTCTTTAGAGGACTTCCTTCTCTTAGGGCCTTCTGCTCATCTGACTTGCTCCTCTCTCCACATACCATCAAGGCCAACAGTAAGCTCACAACCCTTCTGAAGATTTCTAGATGTAAGACTTAATGTTTTACACACTCTCAATATATCAACTAAACACTGGAAATGGTTGTTGACACAAAACCAATCCACATACTAGCCAAAATAAGCTGGGTTATGCCTAGTGTCACCACCAGCACCAGGCAGCCCAACTGGCTTGATTCAAGGAGAAGCACAGGCCACATAATCAGCTGTGAAAAAGGAGCTGCTCTCCTCAGAGGTTGCTTCGCTACAAGGAAGGACCATTACTCCCACCTGAAGTTTTTCTCAGGCACCTTAGCTCTCCACAGAGCCTGTGTGCTTTTAAAAGAGCTGAGGCCCTCCAGCTAATATTAGCAGCAATAAATGACAGAGAGAGTCCAGGGAGTGGTTTGTGTGCAAGGGTCACCTTCAGAGGAATCTCTCTGTAGAGCAAAGCCTGTGCAAATGTTTCTTTTTGCACCTTCAGCCAGAGAACAATCAGAGGATGGACTACAGTTTACTGTAATTGAAGAAAGACTTTTCCTTTTATAATCCTGCTAAACAGCCCTTGTAGTAAGGGCTGATTTATCTTAACCCCATTTTTTCTTTAAATCCTAATTGTCCTGTTGCATGGTATCATCTATACTCCACTGCAGTGTAACACTAGCCAGTGCTCTGACCCACAACACAGAGTGTCATTTAATACAAAGTGATAGAAGTGATATAAAAGAGAAACTCTTTTTTTCCTTAGATCACTTAGTTACTGTTAGTTCAGAAAACCATATTCTACCTTATTGTACCAATAAGAAAAAAAAAAAAAAAAAGAGAGAGAGAAGTGTTTTGTATCAGAACTGAATCTACTTTTCTTAGGAGGTCAATTAAATATCTCATATCTCACCGAGTGATCTACGTATATTCAGCCAGTCTGTCTACCATCAGGATCACTTATTTTGATCCTTATGGAATCATGTCTTGGAAGAGAAAGTTACTGCCCCACCTCAGAGGAAAATCTTTCACCTTTGTGGTTCTTTAGAGAGTTACTTCTCACAGGATGCTATCTTACTGCTTAACTAGAGAATGTGAACCACTGCAGAGAAACTCAGCGGTGGGACCACATGCCTGCCAGAGCTCTGCATGGAACTGCATGCCCTTTTTCTTTAAAATAAACACATAAAGCACCTAGATGGCTTTCAGGCTATAAAACAAAAGGCCAGTAATAAAAGGCAACAAAACTATAAGATAGAAACCACTTCAGATAAAGAAATCTCAGACATGTCACAAGGGAAAGACTAAATAAGAAAGACAGGAAACCAATCTCTTCCCTGTCTGTCTGTCCTCATGGGACCAATCCCTCACCCTTTCAGTAGCTTTAAAGGTTGCCCAAACTCTCCATAGTATTTGTTAAGTCCCTAGAAAAATATCCTCCTCATTATTACCTCATAGACTTGGTCATGTATCTTCTCCCTGATTCTCATACTGTAGCTTCCTTGCTTGCTCTAGGTAAGCCACCTTCTCACAACCACAGCTGCATGTAGGGAAGGAGCCTTTTCCTTTTCTCCTCCCATACCTCACAGGGCCTTTCTCCCTTAGGTCCAAATACAATTCACACAAAACATAATATGCAATACATATGCACTAACCTGGCCCATGCTCAGCTGGCTTAATATAATCACTGACCCCAGTCACTCTCATTTCCTTTGTCAGTCATTTTAATTTCCATAGCAGATATGTGACATATGGTCCCAACTTGTGGCTAATTACCAACTGCCAGCTAGAACAAAAGGCATTAATGTTTGCTTAATTGTTAATTGCTTTTGACCAATTCCTTCAAAACAGTTGGTTTTATTCTCATTGTAATTCAAATTTCTGTTCTGTCAGAATGTGTTTCAAAATAGCAATACTTCTCAATTCAACTTCTTCAATTGTGATTGCTTCTGGTAAGAAGAGACTTTTTTTTTTTTTTTTTCCCTAACTGAGGCAAATTTCTTCTGTGGTAAGAAACAATAAAGACTATAGTGTGAACTTCAAGTAATTCTATGAGGAATCATAAATGCACATGATGGCAAAAGATTCAGTTAGGTCTTACTTTACTTGGATGTGTGGTTTATTTTGTTTTGCTTTGGGATTTTTTTCCTCAACAAGGGATGTTTAGAGGTTGCAACAAAAGAGGTTGTTCCTAAAAGACGCTCCCATTCTTCATAAGGATTTCTGAGTTATGCAGTTATGGATAGGATATGATCAAAAACATACTAAAAAACAACAAGAAACCACTTTATTTTAATAAGCTTCCTTCATCCTTTTTGATCAGGGCAATTTATGGAATTGGATATATGGCTGGTAAACAACCAAAATAATACATTTGGTTAAAACATCTTTTCTTCCCCCTTGCACAACTTGCACTCATTTCCCCTGCCAGGTGGCTGTTGCCACAGCGTGACACACAGCCAGGCAATGGGCAGGTCTTTCCTCCACTTCAGAATTCTTGTTAAAACTGCAGGAAAGTCATTTACTCTCTCTGCTCCAGTTCCTCATCTATAAATTGAAAAGAATACTATTTCCAGGACTATGATAAAGAAAATACTTTCTATTACGGACTGGGAAGTGCTTAGGTGTAAAGGTGCTGATATAAGTACCTTAGATAGATAAGTATCTGGGGTACAATACAGGCAGATAACAAATAGCTTAATCCAGCTCTTTATCAAGCTAGTCAGCAACTTTTGCAGAAGCAGGTTGTTGGACACAGGAGAAACCACTTGAGGCTCAGAGTGGAATCTATTAGAGATGTCTGAACTCTACATTAAGGACTGCTCGAACTAGTGAAGTGCTATTAGTCCCAATTTACAGATGAGGCATCTGTGGTAAGAAATTTCAGGAGTGCTTATTCTGCTGCCTCTGCCTTTCCAAAAGGCCAGGGTGCACAGCTTTGCAGCCTGGCTGATACAGGAACGAAAGCAGCATGGTCATCAGCCACGTGTGGTTCCTGTGATTTCTGTGCTGCCCTGCAGTGCATTCAGAGTTAGCATAAATTAAATGCTGATAAATTCAAACAAATGACAGAGTGCAGTTTTGCACAAATCCAGCATTATGTTTGAATAGAAGCTCCAAGCATGCAAAAAATGGGGATCAGGCATCTAGAATATACTCTACAACAGCTATGAAATTTCAGCATCATGTTTTTTCATGCATTCAAATAGGATCTGTCTCCCTACGCCTACTCTACATCATCTGACTGGACTGCCTGCTGAGAAGCAACAGTACCATGGCAGTGCTCACTGAGAGATCACTCAGTCACACCGTTTACAGCTATAGAGACTGTAAATCTCTTAGGGAGACTATAAAAGGGTGACTGTAAAAAACCAAAAAAACCAAACCAAACAAACAGAAAAAAACCCTGATTGTTTGCTAGATTTGTTTTCAAAGTACAGTGTTCTTTTCTATTTGTTAAGCATTTCACTACAGCATCCAGAGTGTTACATCTAATAACCCTTCAGAAAAGAAAGTTGCTTCTTGTGGGAAGGTACATATTTCAGGGGTTTCCCTCTTTCACTCTTTTCTTCTCCAAAACCCTGAATTTAAATATATCTGCCCTTAGTTTTTAAGACCACGACCTGGTTGTGTCTGTAGTGAAGCAGATTTTACAAGTATGTTTTGTAGCCTTTTTTTGTTTGAAGTCCATAGTATTTTGCTGACCATACTGCATTTTGCTGACCATACTGCATTTTAATGCCTTCACTGTATATGTAATCATGTTGGTTGCTCACTCCTAAAAGTTAATTTAAGGTCCAGATCAGACTAAATTGAGAAACTGCACTACTCTTTTCCAGCTTTGTGTCTGAACTACACCAGAATTCAGAGAAGAGAAAGTAAATGAAAAACGTGTTAACTAACAAGAGATCAGACAGCTGCAAAAACAATGTTTATAATCTCCCATTACACATGCACAAATATTTCCATTTCACAGAGAAAAATTCCTAGATTCGCTTAAATAGGAGCTAAAAATCGCACAGAAATAACTTAAAATGAGTGAAAATCATATATCACTGTTTAAGCTGCCACTAGCCATAAAGCATTTTGATAATGACTTCTACTTTCAGACTACAAATCAGACTTGTTTGAGTAGCTAAATTGCTCATGCTCTTATCCATCATGAGCAGATAGCTAAGCAACCTGGGAGATATTGCTTGTAGGGGAGGAGGAGGAGAACTAAGTAATTTTTTTCAGTGGATGAAGAAACTCTTGAAAAAATTTTCCAGCTTATTACAGAGGAAATGATTTTGAGATTTAGGGAACTTTGACCAGTCCCAGAAGCCTTTATGTAACAGCATGAGTACAACATATTTCATGGATACTCTAGTGTGACATTTGGGCCTCCAGCTTAAAGATTTTATTTCATAGATTTTGTGTGCATGTACATCTAAAAACTGTCATTGTATAAATACAAATTTATTATTATCATTATTATTATTAAACATTTACATAACCACTGCAAATCCCAGCAGTTTAGGAGAAATAGAAGGCATGAAAAATGTTCTTCAGTCAGTGTTAAAATCAACTTTGAAAAGAAAAAAATCCATTGAATTTTTTTTTTCTTATCAATTCATTGATTGTTTCATCTGATGTCAGTAAAATAGGAGTTACCTATGTCATAGACAAGCCAATTGCCTTTGGTTAAGCTCTGTAAATTTTCAGTTATGAACTTGATGACTTGTGTATTTCCAAATTTTGCTGTTAAGGTTCTGCTGTGTGTTTAGGATACCGATAGCATGCTAAGTACGGCTTTGTAAGCTCTCTTTTTGGAAGCACCAGGAACGCAATATCATATTTTTTTCTATAGTTAAGGGAAGTATTATGACAGTATCTCCTCTTTCTGTGTTTCTATAAAGAATCAGAGAGAAGTATGAACTTATTTAAACAGAAACATTTCCCTTTTTTTTTAAACAATTATTAATTACATTTTTCCTGAGATAGCCATCTTTTACTAACATGTAATTTTCAGTAGGGTTTTAGCTCACGTTTTTATCAAATAATTAATGTTTCTTACTTATTTTCAAAAGTAACTATTTAATTTACAAGAGGCCTATTAAGAATTATGTTTTTCCTCATTAGATATAATTGAGGGATGTGACATTTTGTTCAAGAGAAACTTTTTAGTCTTAATTAGTAAAACAATGTAATGTTTCAAGCTTCCGCTGAAGTTTAGTGTGGCATTACTTGAAATTCTTATAAACTAAAAATAGATAGGGAAAACAACAAGAAGGAAACTGGAAAAATGATTACATAATACAACAATCTTACCTTCTGAAAACTGAAGTTTCATAACCTGAAGCTGAGACTGTAGTCTTGAAAGCATTTATGCATATGATTAATTTTAAAGCTGTATTGTTAAACAATGTAAAACATATTTAACCCATCTGATGACAAGAGAATTGTGTCAAATATAATTGAGATCAGAACTGACGCTCTAGATTTGTGATTTATGTGTGTTAGCAAATGTAAAACATGAGGTTTGAAGTCTCCTGAAAGGATGATTAATGTTTTTGAAATGTTCCCATGAAGCCATATTCCAAAAGTGTGCAAAATGTGCATTTTCACTCACTTTTGACACTAAGCCAGAGAAAACTCATTGGTTTTGATGGTGTTTTGCTTAACAGTTTTAAGCTTGCTTGAACTCAAAACCTCATAGTCAAATTTGAGGGTGGAAGTGGGTGTTAGCCCACACAGGTTGAAGAAAAGCTTTCTGCTTGCACAAAGCCAGAAAGTTCTGCAAAGTCCTAATACAAACTAAAAGTGGGAATGCATGAATATGCAGACATACAGAGCTAGATCACAACTAAAAATCATAAACTTCTTTGCCAGCTCGTGTTTGATTTCAGCGCAGTCCCTGATTTCAAGATGTGTATCAAATCTGTGTAAGTTACAGCACCTGGAATTTTCCCCCATTTCTCCCCTGTACTTTAAGTGTTAACAAGGCAATTGCAGTTCTTGAACACTCAACTTTGAATACTCAGCAAGTCAGGAAGGTCTCAAGACTTGTACCACGTAAAAGTCAAGTAATTAAAAGGAAGAGGAAAGAGAAGAAAAAGAGAAGAGAGAGGAAGGAAGGGAGGAAGAGAAAAGGAGCATCTGCTAGGAAAGGTTGGATTCCGAAGGTCTAATTTAACAAGGAAGAGTTCAGTGGAAATAGAGCCTTTAACTATATTCTGCTTGACTTCATCTAAAAGAAAGGGATAAGAGAAAAGATTAGAAAAGCTATTCAGTACTTGCTTTCAGCAGTGGTGCTTTGGGAGGTGACAACAGCTACTGGTAATTCTTTCCATAATCTTTTTCCCAAAACAGCATTTAGAATCCTCTTCAAAATTTGGCTCTGGATCTATGGTTTCATTATTTGTACAAAATACAAAGCCACCTCCCTTCTGTGCTCTTGGCTACAGATTAAATGTTTCAGTTCCCCAGAAACATCTCATTTTAAAAAAGCTGTTGCAAACCCAGAGAACTCTGTTCCACCTGATGTTATTGCCTCCTTACACATTAGGAAAACCCTGCCTTTGCCCTGCACCCCCACTCAAGCCTCTACCCTCAGTGCCATCAAAAGCTCAATTGTGTTTTTGTAGCTGGCTTGTCTCTGCATTGTCCCAAGAGAAAGAAAAGGCCACTAGCTCCACAGGCTACTAAAACTATTTTCTTTTCTCTGAGCCATCACTCCCCTGCCTCTGCTCCTCCTGCCACCTCTGGCACAATGGTTCTTTTCATAGCATGGGCACGATTAAAAACTAACCATTAAAATCTGTTGCATGTCATCACAACATCTTGCATTGGGTTTCTTCTACCACACAACCACAGAGAAATGAAGGTTTTTCTCTGTAGAAAATAATCCGCTCTGAGCTTCTCGAACACTTACTCATTAATATTGTTTATTGGAGGCAGCAGAATGAAGGCCTCATTCACAACACACAGCAAGCTGATTACTTACATCAGTTGTGATGAGGAAAAAGAAGTGCTTTATTTTTTTGGCACTGAGTATTGTCTGAGTTTATTCACACCTACTAAAATATATACAGGCTTATGTTTACATTAGATACTTTGGGGAAAACATCCCGCAGCCAGAACTCTGGAGTGCTTCAGGAATTTTAAATACAGCTATGATATTATACTCTAACTAAACAGGCTTTTCTAGTCACTCTTGTCTTTGCAATCACACTTCATGTGTACATTCCACTCTCCAAAGGTTAAAATCCAGGGAGAAAATGGAGTATTTAATAAACTGATGCTCATTTCCCCCCACACCCTTCATATCATTAAATTTCATCCTTTCCCAGGGTTCACTGTCGATGTAATTATAAGGCACTCAGGAGGTGAGTGTTAGTTGGGGAACACAGGAATTTGTCTTTTGAATTGTGTTGTATTTTGACAACTTCAATTAAGTTGTTTTCATTCCTATTAAAAGGAAATCCCGATTCCTTATGTAAAGAGCTACTGAAAGAGCACCTCTGTCAGAAAGCGACGGTAAAGGGGGTCAAGGTAACGAGGAATATACATGAGAGATGGAGAAGGAAAACCGTGTTGCAAAGAATTTTTTTAATCTGTACTCAGGTTGGTGAGGCCGTACCTCGAATAATATGTCCAGTTTTGGGCCCCTCCCTACAAGAAGGACATTGAGGTGCTGGAGAGGGTACAGAGGTGTGCTGCAAAGCTAGTAAAGGGTTTGGAGCATGTCTCTTGTGAGGAGAGGCTGAAGAATGTGGGGCTGTTTAGCCTTGAGAAAAGAAAGCTGAGGGGAGACCTTATTGCCCTCTACAACTACCTGAAGGGAAGTTGTAGTGAGGTGGCAGTTGGTCTGTTCTCCCTGGTGACAAGAGACAGAAGAGGAAATGGCCTTAAGTTGAGGTTCAGGCTGGATATTAGGAAGCATTTCTTTCCAGAAAGGGTTGTCAGGCACTGGAATGGCCTGCCCAGGGAGGTGGTGGAGTCACCATCCCTGGAAACGTTTAAGAGGCGGTTAGATGTTGTGCTTAGGGACATGATTTAGTGGTTTTCGATAGAGCTAGGAATAAGGTTGGACTTGATTATCTTGAAGGTCTATGGCTTCAGAACATGATTTGGGGGAACACAGTCCCAGCCCGTGTCATGGAGCTCCCACACATCACAAGTGACATTTGCTCATCATCGTTCTCACCTCCACCTCAGGCCGTGAACAGCAAGGCAGGGGCTAGGAGGCAGCCCTGGGGCTGTGCGCCAGATTGAGGCGGACCGGGGGTTCCCGGAGCCAGAAAACCCCGAGGAAATGCAGCGAGACCACCGGAAGCTCTGGGGTGCGAAGCCGACGGGGCCCGGCGGCGTTGCCGGGGTAACAACGGGAAATGGAAACGCGGCGAAAGCGGAAGCGGCGCTGGGAGCGCGCGGGTGGTGGCTGTCCCGCAGGCCGCGTGCCGGATAGCGGGGAGGGCGGGCGAGCGAGCGGCTCCGCCCGCGCGACGGGGCAGTCCCCTGTCCCTGGTGTCAGCGCCTGAGGAAGGTCCCGCCTCAGCGAGAGCTCGGCCGTGGCCTCCACCCGGCGGAAGGTCGCACGCTCAGCGCTCTGCGGCACGGGTGTGGGAGCTGGGAGAGAACGCCCAGGGAAACACACAGCTGTCCGCGTCGTGGGCTGCCGCGGGTGTCACAGCCCGGCACCGGCAACAGCTGGCAGCGATGGGAATGGCTGCGGGTGCTGGAAACAGGCAGACGGGCTCCTCTGCAGCGTGGCAAAGTTACAAGAGGATGTTGAAAGGCTGAGGAGCATCAGGGAGGCCGAGCAGGAGACAGACTGGTGGAGCCAGGCCCTGCCGTCCCTCAAACAAATGGGAGCACCCTCAGAGTGTACCCAGGATCAGGGAGACCCTGCCTCTGTCAGACCAGGGGGCAGGGGTCTGGATGAGTGCAGTGAATGGAGGCAAGTTCATGGTCATGGCAACAGACAAACTGCCTCCTTGCCCACATCACCCCCCCAAGTGCCACTGAAGAAGAGATACGAGTCCCTGGTCGAGAAAGACCAGCCAAATGAGAATGCAGTCAATGGGCAGCCTACACCAGGAGTAAGTCCACAGTTAGAAAGCCCTACTGCTCGTATCACAGCCACATCCACAAGGAAAAAAAAGAAAGGTTATAGCTGTAGTCTGCTCCCTTCTGAGAGGAGCAGAGGATCCAATATGCCAGGTAGACCCTTCTCACAGGGATGTCTGCTGTCTCCCTGCAGCCCAGGTTAAGGAAGACATTAGGAAACTTCCTAGCTTGGTATAATCTTCAGACTATTATCCATTACTAATCTCCATGTAGGTGGTGAGCACGTTGAGAATAGTAATACAAGAACAATCAAAACAGACTTTAGAGCCTTGGGATGACTGGTGAGGGATTCTGGGGCGCAAAGTATCTTTTCTTCCTCCAGTGGTAGACAGAGACACTGGAGTGAACAGGCAAATACAGGCTATTAATACACGGCTCCATAGCTGGTGTCACCATAACAACTTTGGCTTTCTTGACAATGCAATGACCTATACAGCACCAGGTTTGCTGACATCAAATGGGAAACTACTTTCTCAAAGGGGGAAGAGAGTCTTTGCACAAGAGATTGCAGGACTGATGGACAGGGATTTAAACTAGATATGAAGGGGGAGGGGGATGTATCTGGACATGCTAGAGATGCCTGTGGGTGTCATAGACCAGCACTAGTGGCACACATCAGTGAGCTTAGGTTTTGAGAACCAGAAGGTCTTTAACCCCCCCAAAGGTGAAAACTATACACTCAACACCCTCTCCAAAATGCTTATACACCAATGCATACAGCATGGGGAATAAACAGGAGGAACAGGAGATCCATGTTCGGTCTCAGGGCCATGATCTCATTGCAGTTACTGAGACATGGTGGGATAGATCGCATGACTGAAACACTGAACATGTACAGATCTGTGGGCCCTGATGGACAGCATCCATGAGTGTTGGGGCCACTGGCTGATGTTGTTGCACTACCACTCTCCATCATTTTTGAAAAATCACGGAGAACAGGTGATGTGCCTGAGGACTGGAGGAAAGACAATGTCACTCCAGTCTTCAAAAAGGACAGGAAGGAAGACCATGGTAATTACAGACCAGTCAGCCTTGACTCCATCCCTGGAAAGGCAATGGGGCATCTCATTCTAGAGATTGTATCTCAGCACATGGAAGAAAAGAAGTATCAAGAGTAGCCAGCATGGATTTACTAAAGGGAAGTCATGTCTGACTAATCTGATCGCCTTCTACAATCATGTAACTGGGTAGATGCAGGAAAAGCAGTGGATGTTGTCTACCTTGACTGCAGCAAGGCTTTTGACACTGTCTCCTGTAACATCCTCATGGGTAAGCTCAGGAAGTGTGGGTTAGAAGAGGGGACACTGAAGTGGGTCACTGAAGGGGACACAGCCAGTGGGACACTGGCTGAACGATAGAGCTCAGAGGGTTGTGATCAGTGGTGTCCAGCTGGTGACCTGTAACTAGTACTGTTCCCCAGGGGTCAGTTCTGGGTCCAGTCTTACTCAACATCTTCATCAATGACCTGGATGAAGGGATAGAGCACACCCTCAGCAAATTTTCTGATGATACTAAACTGTGAGGAGTGGCTGATACACCAGAAGATTGTGCTGCCATCCAGCGAGATCTGGACAGACTGGAGAGCTGGGCAAAGGCAAACCTAATGAAGTTCAACAAGGGCAAGTGTGTAGAGTCCCACTCCTGGGGAGGAACAGCGCCATGCATTGGTACAGGTGAGGGGCAGACCCACTGGAAAGCATGGGTCCATGGAGGGGACCTGGGTGTCCTGGTGGACAATAAGTTCTCCGTGGGACAGCAATGTGTCCTTGTGGCCAGGAAGGACAATGATACCCTGGGGTGCATAAAAAAGAGTGTGGCCAGAAGGTCAAGGAGGTTCTCCTCCTGCTCTACTCTGCACTAGTGAGCCCATATCTGGAGTATTGTGTCCAGTTCTGGGCTCCCCAGTTCAAGAGGGACAGGGGAATACTACAAGGGGTCCAATGGAGGTTACAAAGATGATGAAGGGACCGGAACATCTCTCTTACAATGAAAGGCTGAGAGCCCTGGGGCTGTCTAGCCTGGAAAAGAGAAGACTAATGAATGAATATGGTAATGAGTTTTTACAAAAACCTGCAGGGTGGGTGTCAAGTAAAAAGGTCCAGTCTCTTTTCAGTTGTGCCCTGTGATAGGACAAGAGGTAATGGTCAGAAGCTGAAACACATGAAGTTCCACCTCAACATGAGGGAAAACTTCTTCCCTGTGAGAGTGACAAAGCCTGGTTGTGGAGTCTCCTCTGGATACTTTAAAGACCCACCTGGACCTGTTCCTGTGTGGCCTGCCCTCGGTGTTCCTGCTCTGGCAGGGGGGTTGGACTCAATGATCTCCCTTCCCATGCCTACCATTCTGTGATCTCATTCTCATCCATTGTCCTTTGCCTGGTCCTGCATTTTTGTTTGAATGGCAGGATATTCAGCTTAGAGAGGCTCTGTACAGCACCTACCATAAAGAGGCTGCTTACTTGTTTATGTAGATTTTAGATATTTTCCTTTCAAGCATTTAACAGATTTATAATCATATAAGCAAATGTATTCCTCGGTGAGTTTATCACAATATATGGAGACTGTCTTGTAGAAGGTAAAACTATCCCCATCACTGAGATCTGTCAGGTATGTACTGGACTCAAGTAGTTAATATGCTACTGAGGAAAGAATTATTGTTTCAATCAAGACAGAATCCAATAAGAAAAATCACCATATTTGATTAGGAAAATTGAAAGGAGTGATGCAGAGTGACATGCTTGACTGCACATAAGGAACGATTAGCTAGAATGGCAGAGAAATTGCTGAAAGAAATGTGTTAAGAAAATGAGGATTATTGAGACTGGTATATATTTTAATTTATACTCTGAATAGTTTAAAATACAAAGATACAGCTTTACTCAATGTGTCAGTTTCAGTATAACTATATTTTTTATCTGTTTTAAATTATATCCCATACTAATCAGATGTAGACCAGGGAAGATAGATAGATACCTCCACTCAGGCTTTATTTCAATTAAGTCCATTCCTATAGAGAAAATACACTAAAGTACTTCCTTAATTCCTCTGGTCTAGAGGCTCTCATTAGCTCTTCAGACTTAATCCAGGTTCTGACACTGACTTAAATTTCAGCCTCAGTTTCCAAAGTGTTTTGAACATTAGTTAATATCTGTACATTACTTCAAACATATGATACAAGGAATCTTGCTATAGGTCTAATTCAGTAATGCGTATTTCTGAAATATGATGAAAACATTCAAATAGTATCAATTTAAGATAAGTTTAAACATATATGTTTGTATATATACATAAGAAAAGATTGATAGACACATGACTTGTGATGTGTCACAACAAAATTTGTCCTTTTATAAAAGGTGTTTTCTTATATATACAAGAAAACTGGCTTTTTTTTTTTTTCCCCCGCTTGAAGCCCTTTTTGAAAGTAAAATCTCTGTTGAGATAATAATACAGTTAATACAGTAACACAGTTAGCAAGAAACTGTCAGGACAGTGAAGGCCATGAGAATCACTTGCTCTTTTAAAAAGTTTTTACTGATCATCAGAGTAGCTTACATTTTATAAGCAAGTTCTCTGAGGAAGGTCAAATCCTCACAGCCTTTTAATCAGGCAGGTAAATGGTCCCAGGGAAACAACTTTCCTGCGTGTGAAAGTCTACATGTCTCTGTGCTTGTGCATGTACATATACATTTTTGTCTCCCAGACAAATGTTTATTGATTCCATTTATTCCCTGAGTTTCAAAGCTGTTACATTTGAAAATGACCAATGGACAACTTCATTTGCAAACTGTGGATGTTGGGAACTGAGTACATTATAGCAACTAGCAAATCCATAAATTTATAGCTGCCTTGTCCCCAAGAAAGAATTTTTTTTGCATGATAGCCAAGGAGTCTATTTTACTTTCACAGGTAACATCACACTTTACAGCAATGAGGAAGAAAACCATCATTCTCCTAAAATACCAGTCTTCCCCTCTCATGATACTTAAAATTGTGATACTCTCTCTCTCTCTAAAATTGTTATAATCACTATGGGCCATGATATAGACAGATTCCTCTGTTCAAAACATTTTCAAACAAACAATTCCACTGAAATAAATAGGATTACTTGGTTGACTATCTTCTCTTTAAGGACTTTATAATTTCTTCCCAGGAAACAACAGATATTTTACTTACAATTGATTGATTGATTTTTTTAAAAATATCAACACGACCTATAAGAAAACAGAGCCTGCTACTTAAACTGTGCCCAGTCACGATGGTGTGCAGTTCAAAGTTGACAATCAAATGGGCAAGAGGGAATATTAGAAAAGAGGAGTACGTCTGATCAATGAATCTCAGGATTTACATAGCCACTATTGCTAAAGAAAATGATGAACATAGTGACAAGAATAATGCAGAAAAATGTCTGGAGATTTCAATGAAATGTTTTTCAGCATACTTTTTATATTGAAGCTGGCAGAAAAACTTAAGACCTCTTTCTTGAAAAAATCCATTTGTTTCCATTGAGACCTTGAAAAGCTCTCAGTCTGGCAAAATTGGGAGCATCAGTGTTAATGAGATGTCTGGGAAGTTTTAAACTGAGCAGTTAGGTAGCTGGGATGCAAATTTTTAAAAGGAAAAACAGTGGCTGGTGTGAGGTGGCTTTTAAAATACAGTGGAGCTGAAGAAATAATGAAAATAGCGATAAATATAAACTGGTATTTCACATTGATTAGACTCCTCTGATTCTATAACAAGAGTAATTTTTGTAGATTAATTTATTTTAAATAAGTAGGATAAGATAATAGAGAATGAAATACAGGTAACTATCTGTAGCAGGTAACAAGCAGAACTTTGCTAAGAAATAACCTTCAGAACATAAGGGAGAACAATTAAACTGAAATTCAGATTTCTGTCTAAAAAAGATTTCATTTATGGGGTATAAACAAACCAGGAGGTGACAGAGCTGGCAATGATTGTGCGAATGTGAGTGCACGTGTGTGTATGCGTGTGTAGGTGCGTATATGTGTATCAGCACACAAGCATCTTTTCTCTTTTCAACTTGTCCATTATCTTGGTGGAAATTAGTACCATCCTTTTTTGCTCCTCCTTACAAAGAATATAATTTTCATTTCTTCCACCTGCAGTATACATCAGAGTACATCTAAACAGGCTGCCCAGGGAGGTGGTGGAATCACCGTACCTGAAGGTGTTTAAAAAATGTCAAGATGTGGCACTTCAGGACGTGGTTTAGTGGTCCTGGTAATATTTAGTAGATGGTAGGACTTGATGGTCTTGAAGGTTGTTTCCGGTTGTTTCCAACCTTAATGATTCTGTGATTCTATAAATGTATATACATCCATCATCATCATGCACTGATATCAGAGGCAGGAAAAAGACAGATAAGTCTTTGAGTTTTTTCAAATCCAGTCAGCCTGGTTCAGTAGTGCATAAAGTTACAGGCAAATGTGCCTAACTCAAGTTTAAGCTGTCTTTATCTAGAAAGTGTAATTGTCCTCCTGTGACCTTAGCTTGTGCCACCTGGGCTTGGAAATCCCAGGGTATTTCTTGGGCACTCGACAACATCTCTGCAGTCTTCCCCACTGCTTGTCATGAGTTAGTCCTCTTCCAGCAGCTGACTGTTTTCTCAAGATCAAAGCACTGTGTAATGAAGTGCACTTTACTCTTTGTGTTTCTCCTTTTTCCTGGCTTTCTCTGTACTTTTGACTTGTAAATGTCAGGCAGGTGTAACCAGGTTTAAAGGGGCACCTGAAGCCAATAGTTCAGCATTAACATCAGTAAGTACCTACTGCAGCAGAGAGGGAGCCCACTGCCATGACTGCTCCATCACCTGCCCTGGTGACACAGTGGCCTGGTGGTATTGTGACAAGGGAGCATGGTGATGGGGACTTTGCCATCACAGGAGCAGGCAGCCAGCTGTTGCAGCAGATGGGGACATGAGAAAGCAGCTAAAAGAGGAGATGTGTATGAATGTAACTGCTGAAATCTACCTCTCAGCTGAATTTCTAAACGTCAGTTCTGTCTTTCTTAATCTTATAGCCCAATGTAGCTAAACAGCATAGGCAGTTTCTATCTGTAGAAATAAATACTCCAAATACAATTCAATTTTTTTTGGTATCAATAAAGTATAAACTTTTGTTTTCTTTGAAATTATCACGTTCTGGAAAGAGCTATGGACAGTTGGTGCCAACATATGAACACCTATCATATAAGCATATATAAACGTATCATAGGTAGGAAAGAGTGGAGGTATAAAATAAAAGAAGACTTTAAAAACTCCACCTTCTATTTGTATTTAAGGATATCATGCTCTTTGCAACGTTTGTACCTTAAGGAACGCCGTCTATAAATTACAGAAAACATAGTGGCAAATATTTAATGTTATTATATGAAACACTGACAAGCTTTATGGTAAAAACTTTTTGTCCCCTCTGTCAAAAAAACTAAGGGAAAGAAGAAATAGAAAACAGTTGGCAATGATCTGAGGCATGAAAAAAATCTCTGAAGTGACTAAAGAGAATAGGACTGTTTATTTTAGATAAAAGATAAATACAAGGAGGCCAGATAAAGCTTTATAAAACAATATATGGCATAGAGAGCAGAGAGTGGAATATTTTCTCATATTACACAGACAAAGGGATATTCAGTTAAAAGATGAAATTTAAAGCTGAGGAATGGAAATATTTGTCTCCACAATGAAGAAAAATTATACCATGGAACCCTTTGCCAAAAGGCAGCATTGGTTTTAGTAGGATTAAAAACAAATGAAAAAAAATCATGTGGATGCTGAGAGTATCCAAAGTGATAGTGCTGAGGTGTAAATCATATATGTCTCATTTCAAATGCACTTCATTGGAGGTGAGACAGCAGAAGAAAAACCCTTCTCTCGGTTAAGCAGTCCTGAACATGCCGCCTTCTTCTGAAATAGCAGACACTTGCCATACAAAGCCTGTGGGAATGAGATACCAGTTGTATTCAATACATGAATTCTGTAATAATAAGCAGATATAATAAAGGTTAAAATAACTTTCTGTATTATTTTTCAGTGTTTCCACTTTTAAGTAATATAGGAGATGTTGTTCCACTTAGCTGATGTAATAGACTATCATTGGGAGATAAGTGGCACAGTAACAGGGAAAGAAATTCAAGATAAGTGCCACAGTTTCACACTTGGACATAGGCACTGCTTCATGAAATGGGCTGCTTGCCAATAAATATAAGTGGTAGTCACGGTGGTGAGGAGCCAGAAGAGGGTTGTGGCTGGGAGGCAATGTCTGAGCTGTAAGCAGTCCCTGCATTTACTGTAATTAATGGTATGAGTCAAAGACTTGCTCCATCATCAGACTCCTATGGAGAAGCATCACCACTACAGCTGCTTAGACACTAAGGATAAAAGTATCCAAAGAGCTGAGCTAGGCATTTAACAGTTTTAATTAGTGAAATTTAAATAACAAATGAAAAAAAAAAAAAAAAAAAATAAGAGTAGATTATATCTTAAGAAGATTTCATATTCTTTTTTTTTGTAACAGTTTCTTTAAAATTTGAAATAATTGCTTCAATAAAAATAATCACGGGCTAATGCTGGCTATGTGCAGCCCCCCTCCCCACCCCAGTGAGGGCTGTTGCACATCTGTCTGTCTTAGGCTTCACATCTGCATTTCATCTCAACAGACTTTGACTTTGCATGACATTATGACACAAAAGTGAATACAGATGAATATCTCTGTGCCCCGTTTCAGGTTGTCTTCCTGCAGTCCTTGTACCTTTTATGTGGGACACGGAATCTGGATGGTGGAGATGCTGAAGCAGGAAGAAGGGTCTCAAACACATGTTTATGGTGAGGTAAGAAGAGTGTTAGATCTTGCTGCAGCTTGATATGCACCACCAGCAAGAGCAGCCCAGCTGTCAAGGTGACCTGCTGGAGCTATAGCTGTGCAGCCTTGGCTCCTCTCGACTTTGTCTCCCCATTAGTGTGGGGCGGCTGCTGCTGTCAGCAGCTCATGAATACAGCTTTTTTTATCTTGAGTTCATCAAGCCCTCACAGCTGCTTTCACAGTATATTCAAATTTGGTATGAATGTCATATGTACCTCTAGAGCCATGATCACACACTAATATGCTAATAGGATTACCATTACAATTATATCTTTAGATAAGAGTAGACCTACTTTGAAGATTTTGAGTTCTGTACCCCAACACTGCTATAGCTGGGGGGAAACCTCTTTCTCACTAGCTTTCTCTCTCTTTTTGCATGTTGTCCAGTGATGGATTTCCCTCCATTTATTTCACAGCTTTGTGAGTTGGTGTTGTGGTATTATTATCCTTTCACCAGTATAAGGGGAAGCTAAGGAAGAAGGCGAGTGGTTTACAAGAATGTTAGTTTTACTATTCCAGCATTGCTGCTGATACTGTAGAGCTACCATGTCTGTGGTCACAGATGGTGTAGCTGACAGGGTAACATGAGTTCAGGAGACTGTGCAGTATTTCAGAGTGTGTTTATGGCTGCTCCACATAGAATCATAGTATCACAAAATGTCCTGGGTCAGAAGGGATCTTAAAGATCATCTATCTCTAACCCCCCTGCCATGGGCAGTGACACTTTCCACTAGATCAGGTTTCTCAAAGCCCCATCCAACCTGGCTTTGAACACTTCTAGGAAGGGGGGAATCCATAGCTTCTTTGGGCAATGCGTTCCAGTGCCTCACTACCCTCACAGGTAAAGGTGCCGGTTGTTACTCAAACTTTTCTATATTTTGCTGTACATATCGCCATGCCATACGGAACTGCTTTCATTTGGAAAAGATAATACAGGGTGTCACTTGTGTACTAGTGAGGTATAAATATTAATTTTAATAGCTGTATTGTGGTGGTACTTTGTCTGACTTTCTTTCAGTGAAAACCAAGATTGTCCTCAACTTTCCCAGTGTCCCTGAATTCAAGGAAACATGACCATGGGATCCAAAGGACCCATTCTCTCATCTCTTTCTGTGCATGTTTAGTGGAGAAAGTTGCCAAATTAATTCTGCTGCATGCTTCTTTACTCCCAGGTGGGGAAAGAAGTTCACAAAATGTGTTGATTCCCAGCTCAGGTCAAAGAACATGTTGATCGTTGGGGCTGAAAGCAAGACACATGCACGCAATACTGAAATAATGAATAATGTTCTCAGTTGTGGCTGCCTACAGTACTGTATTGACTTTTTTTTTTTTTTTTTTTCCCCAGAATCAGCCATTTAAAATATGTCACCAGGACAGGGAAAAAAAGGTAAAATTCACCTCTGTATGTTTATTGCATAAAAAGCTAGAAAGGGAGATGGTAAGCTTTGACAGCTACCTAAAATTGCTCACTATCATTAGATAATATAGCAGAGGGAAGTGGGAAGGTTTGGACAAAATGTTCTTTTTCAAGTGATATTTCTCTTAGGACAAAGAAACATGGGAAAGAAAAAAAAAAGATAAAATAATAATAAAAAAAGTTATTTTAATTTTATATGAATCCAGCTGGAAAAAACTGAATCACACCCATCACTGTGTGTTAGTCAAAAATGTCTTTCAGGGTTATATAACTACAGTTTGTAACTAGTAAACCATCATGTGGCTTGGTCTTCTGCTGCTTCCCAGTCAGCCTGTCCTATTCTTGCCACAGCCTCACTTATAGCACCCATATTATTTTGAAACATTTATTGGTTCAAAGGGTAGTTCGTAGGTACAGGAAAAAAATGTTCTGACTGCACAAATACACTTAGTGGGATGACAATATACTATTTATTGTCTGGCAAGCAAGTAGTGGAAAGAACAAATAAGCATCAGAACAGACAACTATAAACATAACACTTTAAAGCAGTCTAACAATGTTTTATATTAAATCTTCCATTAAAACTCCCATCCAGACAAGACAACTCTTTGTTTTAGAGTACTGCATGGAATATTAGAAGACATAAGTGAGTTTGTGATTTCTCTGAGTTGTGTGATTGAGAAAGTAATTCTGAAATAATCCTGTACAGAAAACAAAAATATGCTACTAGGCATCTGCCTATGTATACACGTGACTTTTAGAGACAGTGAAAATCTACTAAAATGTTGTGTCCTTTCTCCTATTATCCAGTTAGTTCTCAACAACTTTCCAAGCTAGCCAATATAATGTTCCTAATATTTAATATGATTCTACCTTCTTTTATGACTTCCTGGTAGATTTTCACTTCACTTTAAATGAGCTTTTCCTAAGAGACAGACTTAAAAGGATTGTATTTATGCACACAAGTCTTGAAATAAGACATATTCTAACCTTTAATTATGAATTGCTGCCATGGTTTCTGAAAAGCAGCTGAAATCCTAGTGATGTTTTTAGAAGGTAAAATCCTGAGGTTTATTTAAGAGGCTTCTGTTACTTTAAATGTCATATACTGAAAGCCCTTGTTAATAAAGACTGGCACAGGTCACACTGTCAAGGATAAACAATCATTCCTAAATCCTTTGTTTCAGGCTACAGTGAAACCTAATCCCCATGGTGTTCTTGCCTGGCCACGCATGCATGTAGATATGCACCACTTTTATAGTACTAGTGCTTTCTTTCAAGCATGTTGCTCCTGACTGCAAGGCATTTGATTTCTGGTAATTAATCAGCTCATCATACATGCTGTGTTTCTCCCCCAGGCCCAACTCAAGTTAGTGATCCAAATCTGGCCCTGGGAAAAAAGAAACCATTTATGCTCTTAGTGTACAGAATGAAATCCTGATAAACAGTGCTTGGCTAAACATTGAATTCAGATGGCATTGGTTTTTTTTTTTTCAATCTCTAAGTCTAGATTTAGGGGACTGTTATTTTTTTTATTTGCAGGCTATTAGTCTGTTTTTTCTTTGTAAGCTCTATTTCCCCTTTCTGCCCCTTTAGAATGGCAAAAAAACTTGCAAAACCACCAAACATACCCCTAAATGAGACGTCAAGATCACTGAATTATTTTTGAGGATTTGTGCTTCCATGTCTAAACTCATTGCCTGAAATATTAGTGTTCATGTTTTAAGCAACCCTTTGTCACATGTTTATCTGTTATCCTTTATCTTTGTTTTCTTTCATGTTTGGCTTGTCTGTATACTAACTTGTGTAGTGCTAATTTTATCAGATCCAGGAAACAACTTCAGCGTGTGTTGGTAATTCTTCATGCCTAGAGATGTAGCAACTCTCATTCTTTTCAATTATGTACAAGTTGGCCTTAACTGCCATTTAAAGAGTCATGCATTGTTACAAAGGATCCACAAGAGCATTAGAAAACTTAGCAGGCAAGCCCTCACTTATGATTAAAATAATAAACTGTATGCCTACAAAGGCACTGTGCTCAGCTAGCGAAGACTACTGTCTCTCGCCCCTCCATCAACTCATGGATTGTGGTACTGCTTCTTGTTCTGCTAATGCATAAAGATTTTGAGTACTTGCTTCCTGCAGTGATGAGACATACAACCCTGCCAGCTTTATTTCTAGGCTATATTTTTTTGGCACAAACTAAGCGCTTTATGCCAGTTCTTTTCCCAATGGCAAAGGCAAGTAACCAAAAGGAATTATTTCACCTAATAGCTCCTTGCCTCACGGGGCTGTTGTGAGACTTAATTAATTAATGTTTGTAAAGTGCTTTGAGAGCCTGGGATGAAAAGATGCTATATAAGCATTAATACAAATACAAAATACAGTTATTATTAATTCTCTGTCTGATACAAAGCCACTGAGTGAATGAAAAGCTGAATTATAGACCCCAGTGCAAAAGTAGAGATGGTTTGTCCAGTATAAGGAGGGGCATTGCAGTGCATTTTTGTTTACAAAGACTTGTGTATAGAGGTGTCTTTAAGCCATAGGTCATCTTGACTCAGAATTCCTGCAAAACAGGAAAAAAAGAAGAAAAGGCTTTTGAACACTACTACTGTGCTGTTTTTAATTTCTCTGTCTTTTCTTGTTCTAAGCATACCATCCAGATAAGGTAAATAAACCACACTGGGCTACAGATTAAGTCAAATATCAAAATCATTGCATGCTGACCGTGAAAACTTACTCATGCTGAACATTTGTGGGTTATCAGGATCAAAGAGCACTTCAATATTTATCAAAAAGCGTAGCCCACCATGGTTTAGTCTTCATTAACCCAGTGTGTATTTGAAGAACTCAATAGAGCTAATGCAGTCCAAGCTACAGCTGACATTTTTTGACTTAGGAAAACATTTATCCTCTTGAAGAGATATGTATCAGTTTGTAAATGTTGTGAAAGGGCAGAATAACATAAGGCTCACATATGCTTTTGGGTTGTGTGAATGCAATAAGCTTTACGGAACAGAATATGCTTTGTACGTAGAGTCAAGAATGAACTTGTCATTTCTGTAATACCAGTAAAGCTTATTTCACATATAATGGGACATCCTGCTGTGCGTAGATGATACAATTTTTCTAGTTGGATTTAAAAATATTAAAATGAAAAAGAGGCTAAATTAGGCTGTGAAAGCTTGGGTATGTGTGATACGAAGGGTGCACAACCAGCTGTAGGGAGTTTCAGAAATACATGGCATTACTTCCCCTGCTACTTTTGTCTGATCAGGTTTCATGTCTGAACAAGACCTCGAGGAGTTTAGCTCATATAAAAGACTCTCTCCCTTATATAGAAAGAAATATGGATTGTAATGGGTGTTAGTTTTGATTCCCTGGAATTGCCTTTAGCCTTTTCATTCTGCTCTTACTGTGCAACTAATGGTCATACCCATGATGTTCAGTTAGAAAAATATAATTTAAAACTTGCCATGCTAAAATACTAATTTTAGTATTTCAAACTTAAAATAAAAGAGTTTATGCATATTGATGACATATGGTATACATGTATGTCAGTGAGAGAAGTTGAAATGGAGATTATGGCTCAGGACCTAGACTCCTGACCCAGCTTTTATAGCAGTTTCTTTCCATAACTTGAGCTATTTTTTTAATTTCTCCAGGCCTTGACAAGGTGTTATGAATCTTTTCCTTTTCGTCTGTATGAAATAGTAGGAAGTGAAACAAAAGGGAGTAGGTATGTGTGACTGAGAGGAGTGTCAGAATGGATGAAGAGAAACTGGGAGTTTGATGGTCAAATGCCAGTCAACAACTACTCTTTGGCTGGTGTTTAAGCTAAGGGACATACTCACTATTTATTGCTGGTTTGTTCCTTATTCCTGTCCTGAATATCTGAAAATTTTCATCTCATGTATAAAGTCTTAGTGGCATAAGAAAGCTGGTGAGAACTGTTGGACACCCATTCCTGTGAAAGATGCATGTCTTTCTAAAATACCTTTAGAATTAAACTGAATCATAGTAGGATCTAGAACTGGTAAACGATTCCTTTGCTAGCTCCTCACTGACTGTTGAATCTCATAATTATTGCATTCTTGTCTTACTTCTTCAAGCAGGATAATAAAGAAAGAAATTAAAATATTTGGAGCTCACTATGATCACATTTAAGCATGATTTATCATAGTATCATAGACTGGTTTGGGTTGGAAGGTTATCTAGTCCAACCCCTCTGCAGTGAGCAGGGACATCTTGAACTAAATGTGGTTTCTCAGAGCCCCATCCAACCTCACCTGGAATGCTTCCAGAGATGAGTCATCTACTGCCTCTCTGGGCAACCTGTTCCAGTGTTTCATCATCCTCACTGTAAAATATTTCTTCCTTATATCCAGTCTAAATCTACCCTCTTTTAAACTATCACCCCTTGTCCTGTTGAAACAGGCCCTGCTAGAAAGATTGTCCCTGTCTTTCTTATTTGCCCTTTTAAAAACTGAAAGGCTGCAATAATGTCTCTCTGGAGCCTTTTCTTCTCCAGGCAGAACAACCCCGGCTCCCTCAGCCTTTCTTCACAGGAGAGGTATTCCAGTCCTCCAGTCATTTTTGTGGCTCTCCTCTGGACACACTCCAACAGGTTCATGTCCTTGTGCTAAGGACTCCAGAGCTAGACACAATACTCTAGCTGAGGTCTCACCAGAGCGGAGCAGAGGGGCAGAATTACCTCCCTTGACCTGCTGACCACGCTTCTTTTGATGCAGACCAGGATACAGTTGGCCTTCTGCACTGCAAGTGCACATTGCTGGGTCATGTCCAGCTTTTTATCCACCAGTACCCACGAGTCCTTCTCTGCAGGGTTACTCTCAATTCTTTCACCCCCCAGCCTGTACAGATACTGAGGATTGTCCTGACCCAGGTGCAAGACCTTGCACTTGGTCCTGTTGAATGTCATGAGGCCCACTTGAACCCACTTCTCAAGCTTGTCTGTGTCCCTGTGGATTGCATCCTGTCTTCCTGGAACATCAGATTGGTGTCCTCTGCCAATCTGTGACTGAGTTTCTACTCTCAAATCCTAATAGGAGGCAGTTTAACCAGATATTACTAATAATCTTCAGCCTGTGCAGATCTTCACATTTTGACTAAGGCTGGATTCTGGGGAGCTGTGTAACACTGACGTCCCATGGCACTTGCATTGACTTTGTCTGTGCTAACAAGCTGGCAGTGTGTGGAAGTTGCACCAGACCATGTCATGTCACAGCAGTCAGTCAGGTGCTGGGGTAGAAAGGCAAAGTAACAGCTCCTCATCCACAGGCTTCCTGCTGTGAAGGTGCCCATTAGCTGGGAGCAGGCTGGGCCTCAGGAAAGATGGGAAAGCTCTGTAGTTCCATGTATCATCGAGGAACATGTCAGTGTGCTGGTTGGAGGCTGACACACAAAAAAACCCCAAAAAGCTGGGCATTTTGCACCACCTGCAACAGAAGCCTGTCAAGGGAAGAGGAGTGAATATCTGGATCTGCCTGCATTTAAATGCAAATTAGAAAGAAAATACCAGCTGCAATGGGAACAGAACAGTGGCCTCTGAATGTTCACTGGTTCAGTTTGAATACCGCTCTTGTAACATCAGTGACTTACTTTTCAAAGGACCTGTGCAACTGTAGTTCTTATTGTTCTTTACTGTTTGAATTGTTTATTCCAAAAATTGGTTTATGGTTAGATGTAAATTGAGTCTTTGTACAGAGCTAAAAAAGAGAAGGGAAAAAGAGTAACAAAAATTATGCTGTGAGAGAAAGAAAGAGTGTTACTGGAAATTTTCAACCTCATTTTTTTTCTGGTTTTGAAATAGGGTTCAGCTGGGTTTTCCCTACCATTCCTTCACTGCCACAAAAGAGGCTGGAAATCTAAGCAGCTTCCTGAGTTAATCAAGTAGAGGAGAAAGCACAACCAGAGTCTTATCTGAGTTTTCCCTCTGGCTTTTCCACTGTACCATCCCTTTGCTACATAAACTTCCAGCAAGTTTTAAAGGCTCTCCAGCAGCATAAATATAAGTGGGTTGTCTATGATAAGGGACACTGCATGAAATGGAGAACATGAAAGCAAGCACACATCGAAACAGCCATCTGCTCAGCCTTGGAATAGGAACATTGCAGAGCTCATCTGTGCATTAGTGTTGCCATTTAATGCAGTTCCTAACAACAGCAACAACAAAAAGTTAATAAAATTCATGGCGGTAGCTGACTCACATTATAATGTCCTTCTAGTAAAAGTCTGTACCATTGCTCTGTGAATCTGTGCACAGAATAATAATATGTACCACATAGCAGACTGAAGAGCCTTAAGTTTCTATTGCTGCAGATAGGTGGGCTCCAAGTTTACAAGCGAGTTGGAAAACCCTTCTGAATTGGCAGCAAGAAACAAGTAGCTTTCTTGAAGCATAACATAGCAGAAGTTGTCCCCAAGCCTGGGAGCCATGTGTTCTTAATACTCAACAACTGTGCCAACAGAGTAAGTACTGAATAGGAAGTATGGAACAACTGTTATTTACATCACTGGAAAATTGTTAAGAAATGGGATATAAGGTCAGTGGAGCTTTAAAACACTTCATCAGCATTATTCGTTTCTACTCTTAGTTATTTTGCACATGGTGGTCCACAATGAAACCTTTCAGCATTTACCTAAGAGTTCACTAGCTGTATTACTTACTGATAGAGGTAAAGTAAGTTGACGGCACATGGCAAATACCATGGTAAGGGTAATTCCTGGCAAATGGATTCTGTGAGGCTGTTAAGAGCAACCATTGTATACAAATAGTACAGTTTAATAGCTTACCTTACAAATCATTGAAGTCATTCTACAGAACAGTTGTTCTACAGAAAAATATTATTTCTATAGGCTGGCTCTCAATTCTAAAGCCTTGAAGGGATATATTTGCTAAGAACTATGGACTCAAGTTGCATCAGGGGAGGTTTAGATTAGATATTAGGAGGAAATTCTTCACTGAGAGGGTGGTTAGGCACTGGAACAGGCTGCCCAGGGAGGTGGTGGAGTCACCATCCCTGGAGGTGTTTAAAGAATGATTAGATGTGGAGCTTGAGGATATGGTGTAGTGGTTAGAGAAATGCTAGGACAAAGGTTGGACTTGGTGACCCTGGAGGTCCATTCCAACCATGATTCTATGATTCTATGAACTACTTCCACTTCACTTATGTTATTAAATTAGGTTTCTCAAACAAATATTGTCAGTAGTATTAGTAAGCAGTTCTTGTTTCATTCACTGAAGATGGAGCCGTGAATTCTCTAAAGGAAAAATTAGAGAGTTTTAAGATTTGCAAAAAATTTGGAGGGCACAATCCATTTCATCAACTATTTTCTTTGCTAAAGTAACACGAAGTTCTTCCATAGACTTCCAGAGGCGTTTTATACTATACACTGAGAGATAAGAATCCAGAAGTCTCAAAGTACAGAACGACTGTAAACTGACACATTTCACAGTTTACAAAACATGTTAAAGATGTACTTTGTTTATGATATTTAGAAAAGAAGGTATTTAATTGCAACATACATTAAGTGCTTTACCTATCATGGTAAATCATCCCTTTTTTATGAAAGAGAACTGCAAAATGCTGGAATCTGTCAGACTAGGGGGACTGATAGGCTTTGTGTGTATGAGCATGATTGTCCTTGTGACATCTTTGATTCAACTGCCAATGTAATTAACACACTACTGTGGGAGATGGGAGTGATACTTGTTGTTATTGTTGTCAAGCCGAGGACTTTCTCAACTGGGTGTTTCTAAATATCTCATGCTGAACTGTTTTGTTTAACATAAATAAATAAATAACCCGTAAAAGAGGGGTTTTGACCTCACACTTCCTTCTTAGATGAGCTCCAAACACTGAGGATATTGGTCTTGGACAGGAAGGTATGTTGAATTGCCATGCCCAAATAATTTTCATGTATTTTCTCCTAAATGGCTCAGGGACTATTAATTGTGAATCAAAGGCTCCTTAGTGCTTACCGTGTGTTTGAAAATGAAACTCGGGCTCCTAAGCAACTTGGGACCTTTGGAAAATGTGATTCTCGCAAGGATTTATGTCTGTTCACAATAATCCCACACATGGAGTCCCAGCACTGCCACAGTAAGTCATAGGCATGGGGGTTTACAGAGGCATTCAATTGCTGGATCTTGAGTTACATGAAACAGTCTAAGTGACATCTGTGACAAAATTCCCAACCATTTTTTATTTCATTGAAAGATGTGAGGTGAAATTACAGAGGAAAATATCAAGTTTTACATATCAGAGACATTCACACACTGCAGCTAAATTCTTTCTTAGTGTAACACAAATAAATGAATTTGGCTCAAATAAAATGAATGTTGACAAGTGCTTGTAACACTGGCAGCAGAGGTGTTTTTGGTTTGGTTTGGGTTTTTTTTTTTTTTTTTTTGAGTTCAGTATATTAGTGTTTGCTACAAAAACTGAGGAAGTAGGAGATCCAGGTTCCTTTTTTTCCTGTCTCAGGCAAATTGAGTCTATATCTGTCATCAGTCACTAGCTGCTGGACTGGGTAACAACTGTTGGCTTCTATTTAAATGTGCAGGACAAAATACTGTCAAAATACAATAAATGGGATCCACTTTTGAAATTAAGATTAATTGAGAAGGAAAGGAAGGGGAAAAAAGAAAAGAAGAGAAAGGAAAGGAAAGGAAAGGAAAGGAAAGGAAAGGAAAGGAAAGGAAAGGAAAGGAAAGGAGAAGGAAAGGGGAAAGGGAAGGGGAAAGGGAAGGGGAAAGGGAAGGGGAAGGAAAGGAGAAGGAAAGGAAAGAAGGAAAAGGAAAAGGAGAAAGCTCAAGGGAGACTTCTACTTACTTGAACTGAATTCTGAATTCTCTATTCCAGAAATTTTTAATTATCTTGTTTTTTTCTCTCCTAGATAAGGATGGGGAGATTGTTAGAAATACAGAAAACTTTAATGTAACAGAACATGTATAAGTTCGTATTTTGTGAGTACAGATTAGATGTTACAGGGCTGAAGAAATTACTGCAAATCAATGAAATGCAGAATCTAAACATGCAAATAGATTAGACAGATGTGACTACTGATTAATGAGTTAAACTGAAAAGAGAGTCTTGAAGGTTATTTCTACTTGTGAACAGTCTCCAACATAACTAGCAAATGAAGAATGTTTAATCTTCTCTCTCTACAGTGTATAGCAGTGCCAACTAATCCACCACTGATGCATTGTACTTGGCTCTCGTCTGCTACATACTCAACAAGTTTTTGCCACTATCTTCTTGCTTAAAAGCTGCACAGAAGTTTATACAGCAGTGCAGTCAATGTTTAAATGTGCCCAGCTAATCACTGAAGGCATTGTCACAGAACAGAGGAGCGATGCAGACATATCAGATGCTCTGGCAACAGTAGCATAATCCAATCATTCATTAACATAAATTAAAGCTACAATGCTGCAGGCCTAAGAATTGAAAAAGAATGGGAAATCTGGAAGTTAAAAGGGCCTGGGTTTGCAGGGAACTTTCAAAGCATTGTCCTACACAAACCCTGTCTGCCTTAGCCAATAAACAGGGGATTTCATTTACCTAAAAATGGAGGCTTTGAAGGAGCTGATTAACACAAGAGTTCAGCCCGGTGTGACAGGCTAATGAGATGACTAGATCAAGCCTCTGTTTTGAGACTGAAATAGTAATGTAGTAGCACCTTTTCACATAATCTATTTTGTTTTGTAAGGAAAGCGGTCATCTTAGAAATCACTAAGGTTGCTTCTCTGATTTTTGAAGCCTGCGCATTATGCTTGGGCTGTAGTTTTTTATTCTGTGTTGACTGGTAGTTGGGGGCTTTCTCAAACACCGAAAAGCAGTTCAGAGTGACTGAAAGGTGACATCTCTTTCTCACAATGTGTATCTAGTTTTGCAGTTTTTCTCTCTGTTTAAGATGTGCGATGTTTTCAGTCCCACAAGAACTATGGCAGTAAATTTTTGTAGCATATGAAGTGCATTATACGAAGGGCTTTCACTCATTTGCAGAGTGAAATCTTTGCATCTCTTGTGCCATAGGAAGTTTCCCTTGTATCTGAAATTGTCAAATCCTCTTGTAGCCATCAAACTATTTGAAACACAAAATTCTAGTTTAGAACCAAGTGACAGATTAAACATTCACATTTTGAAGAACAAACTGACTGTATGGATTTAATATTATTGTATTTTGTATATTTTATTTAGAAGATGCTTAATCAGGTAATTGTGCCAAATTCTACTTTTCACTTTCAAGAAGAATCCAAGGTTCCATTGTGTTATTACACATAGCATCTAAATACTTCAAAACAAATATATTTCGTCTTTTAGATACAAAGATGGCTCAAAAGATTAGCTAGAGTTGCTGGCACATTCTTTGTTTGCTGATGTAGCAATATCTGTGTCCTTTTATTTGCAGCTCTTGCCACTCCAATGAACCTATTACCTTTGAAAATGCAGGTTTTGAACTTATACAGAGAAATCATGTGTGTGCAATTTGTATTAACAGGATTAATGTTAAACAGAAGAGTAAAATTAATGGACTTTGTAGGAAATTAGTGATGCTTCTCAGTGGAAGTGCATAAATACTTTCACCCCAGTCTGTGAATTTTAATACAATTTAAAGTGTTAACTGAGACTTAGAAAGCTTTCATTTTTGGGTACTATACCTGCTTTCATGTTGTAATTGCTCTTGAACTTAGCTGAATATTTTGAAGTCTCTCTCTAACTGTATACTGTCTTTTTTCCTTCCCCTTGCTTGTCTCATTGGACCTTATGAATATTTGAACAGTGTCCCTCAGGTTGCCCTCAATTAAATGTTTATCATGTTATTAATTTCATACTTTTCAATTTTGAATATGTACTTCAGGAGATTTCTTTATTTCTTTTCATAATCATAAACTGGGGGGGGGGGAGGGGGGGGTTGAACGGGGAATTAAAAAAAACATTTCTGGATGAGGAGCTCAGGTTTCTGTGTCTTCTAGTTGGGAATTACAACTTCACTCTATGCCTGACCTAGAAGAAGTACTCCATAGTACAGAAAGCTTGTATTTGCCTTTCCCACTGGTACACGAGAACTTCCTTCCTTCTTGTTACAGAATGCATTATGTAACATTTGACCACAATAACTGGTTTGACAGACTCAGCTTTTATGATCATTGGCATTCTGCTATCCTTAAAGAGAAAGCATTGCTTGACTCCAAAGTGAAGTGGCCTAGAGCCTGACTTTGGATGTGCCCTACAGAGAAGACAGATTTCAAGAAGAAAGCGCTGCATCTCCCAGCAGTGTGCTTGAGCAGCATCTCAGTTTTAGTTGCAGGAAAAAAAGAGCTACTAGTTTAGTTATTTCTAGATGACTCTCTGTCTAACGATTCCTTATGTATTTGTCATCTAAATACTGATCTAACCTGGTTTCAGGATATCATTTGAAAATTGCACCAGATGCAAAGTCATATGTATTTAGGAAGCATTAAAATGCAGTGTACTTAAGTTTCTAGTGCAAGAAAAAAAATCTGCAAAACAACACTTAGCCATGGGATTTAGTAATGATTATTCCAAACGTGTTAACTACAGAAACAACACTATGAACTACTCAGTACAAAATGAATAAACAATCTAAAGGAAAATGTAATGATATGAATGATTAATAATGATAATAACTTTAGCATAGATGTCTCCTTTTTCTTGTCTTTTTGCCTTACAAAGACGTACTGTTTCATAGCTCCCAAAAGCTTCAGGCTGACCAGCTGTGTGTTCATAACTTTAAAGCAGTTAAACATTTAAACTGCCCTGTCATTTCTTCAGGATTCTCAGCTGCCTGGGATTCCCATTTTCAGATATTAGCCCATAATTTTGATCTTGAATGTCTCTAATAGTGATGTAGTCCCCAGAGCTTTTTCCCTAAAGATGGTGGATGCATTTTTTTCCCTAGGCTTATAGTATTCCTGGAGCAAGACATCACTATTTCAACAGGAAGGCAATAAAACATTACTGAACACTAGAAACTGCAGTCTCCCCTGTAATAGATTCCTATTTATTTTTAACAGAATCAATAGCTGTTTGCAAGTAATTGCATGCTGCAGTCTGTAAGTAAGGTAAGATTGAGAGTATGCAGCTGTCTCACGATTCAGATACAGTAATCTGATGAAGTCTGTGGCTACTTTCTATGAAAGCCACAGTGCCAGCTCTTTCAGCAGGATCATAAGAGTGACCCCTTTCCAGATGGCTCCATATATCCCTTATGAAATCCATCAATAGAGTAAACTTCCTTTGCCTAACCTCTGCATTGATTGAAGTACTGCATTTGCTAATAGAACTCAATGAAGCTAATCATCACACAAGTGCAGTTCAATGTTTCCTATTCAAGAGACTTCAAAATACCTGAATATCATCATAATTGGTCTGCAGTTGAGTGTATTTCTATCTTCATCTTAGAAGAGGATGAAGTATCCCCTTTTATACTCAAGTAACTCTCACTCATCATGTACAAGTAAATCATGAAAGGTTTATACTAGTCATTTGTTTTCTGTTCTGAACAGGATGTTCAATGTAAATGTCTTTGAATCAGCCTGGCTCTTCATCTCCAGCTTCTCCACAATGCACAGTTGCTTTGGCATGAACGAATTATATGCAAAATACTACTATCTTAAACACCCACCCCAATGAAATTACTACCAAAGCTGGAGCATCATCCACGACTAGAATTTTACTTTAGAGTCTAAAAGACAGAAAAGCACAGTACTGTCACTTACAAGGCATTAGCTTTCAGGGGAACAGTCACATTATTAATTCTTATTCTAATAAGAAGTTCCCTTGAGAAGATTTGGGGTATATGTAACCCTGATTAAAATGCTGTTACTGAAAGGAACTGCCTAAAGATGTACAGTTCTCAATTATGTCAGAGTTTTTATTTATTTTGATTTATAATAAGGGGGAAAACCTACCTATTGTGCACTCTTTGAGTTTTACTACTTCAGATGCAAAAGGCAATGGAATCTCGAAAAGGTTGTTTATAACATAGAAGACAGTGCAAACTAAATTACTTACAACACTCTATGTAGTGATTTTGTACCCTGCATGGAGGTGAGGAAAGGGGGTTTATGGACACTGCTAGAATACATATTTTGTGTTGCATGAAATTCTGTAGTGTCTTGGAGAAGAAGGCAAATGTTAAAAGCAAATCTGTGCTGAGAAAAAGTGCATAGAACAAACTTCAGGATTAAACAGGATTCAAAACTTTTGTGAACTATGGAGCAAGATATCACCCTAGGTCTTCTAGTCTGTGTTTTCCATTGGTGAAAAATGAGTTAAGTATATTGCAAATATCCTAAGTTCATTTTTATTAGATTTATCTGTTTAAACATAAGATAAACCTCCAGCAGCAGAACAAACCCTAATGAAAATGGTTCTACTTTGAAAGAAGCTGTGTAGTCCTTCATTAGTTGCCATTGGCCTTTTAAAATACATTCCAAATCACAGAATCACAGAATTACTGAGGCTGGAAAAGACCTCTGAGATCATCAAGTCCAGCCTATGTAGCAACACTGCCACATCAGCTAGACCATGGCACTAAGTGCCACATCCAGCCTTTCTTTAAACACATCCAGGGATATTGACTCCATCACCTCCCTGGGCAGTCCATTCCAATGCCTGATCACCCTCTCTGAGAGGAAGTGCTTCCTCATATCCAACCTAAACCTTGCCTGGCACAGCTTCAGGCCGTGCCCTCTTGTCCTGTCACTAATCGTCTGGGAGAAGAGTCTGACCCCCACCTGACTACAGCCTCCCTTCAGGTAGTTGTAGAGAGTGACAAGGTCCCCCCTGAGTCTCCTCCAGGCTAAACAACCCCAGCTCCCTCAGCCTCTCCTCCTAAGACTAAATCAAAGGTACAAAACTCATGGGTTTTGGATACTATCCAAAATCTGTGAAGTGAATTTCTCTAAGTTGTCTATAACATAAACATGCATGCACAGGAACAGGGAATGTGCTTAACAGTCTAATTCAGAAAGTGGTGTAGCCACTGACTCCTGAGTGGAGTTCAGATGTCTTGCTCTCAATGCCAGCTGCTCTGTGCTTCTAGAGAGTGAGACACAACACATGCACTTCAGGTTACAGGACATTGCATGAGATCAATCTGCTAAAACTACAAGTACCAAACTGAAGATATTTCATGGTGTCCCAAATTAAAAAAAAAAAAAAGCTCATCAGAAGAAACAGTTATTCATGAAGGCATAAGGCAAGTATATAATGATTAAGTTAAATTTAAAAATCATTTCATAATAGCATTCTTTTTTTAATGAAAGGGTGATGACAAGGTATTGCAGGGGGAACCCTTTTCTGGCAAACCCCTTGTATTTCCTTATCTCTGAAATCTGCTTCCTTCCTTGCTCTGACAGAGCAGTCTTTTTTTTTTTTTCTTTTTCAAGGAGAAATAGTATCAAATCACAGGAAATGTGTGGTTTCTTTTTCTTTCTGGAAAGTTGTAGTTTTCTTCATTTTGTTGAGTGATTTTAATTACAGTTTATTATATATCAAGCAATATTTTTCTATTTACATATAAATTCAGGTACTGCAACTTAGGAAGGGAAAAAAACTCAAAGCAATTTATCAACAAAAGGAAGTCTAAAACACAGTCATCATTCCTTTTACATTCTGCTAATGATGCTTCAAATGAAAAACAACAAACCACAAAAGTTCTTCATTATCAAAGAAATAAATGTGTGGTACTGTGCCAGCAAGGTATCTGTACCATCACATTTAGTGAAGAACTATTCAAGTCTGGACATAATAAAGCACTCTATCTCCTCAGAATTATGGTTTTCCCACATAAAAACCCCCTTTCATATTTCAACCATACGCAGTCAAGTGCCAGTTTAATACCATGGTATCTATCATCACATCATCAGAGCTATTTGCTTTAGTGTCAGTTGTTTTACCAGCAGTTCAATCCCTCAGCCCTTTATCCGCTGTGTCTGCTGATACTTGAAGAGGGGAGAGTCCTGATGCCATTGAAAGACAACAAAAGTGCACAGGAGTTCCAGAAACAAACAAACAAACAAGCAGATTGTCCTGACACTAATAAAGCTACTAACAAAAGTTATACCAAACATCATAGAATCATAGAATAGTTTCAGCTGGAAGAGACCTTCAAAATCATCAAGTCCAACCTTATTCCTAGCCCTATCATAAACCACTAAACCATGTCCCTAAGCACAACAGCTTCTTTGTAAACAAAGTTTATTTACTTTTGCTTGGAACAAACTTGAGAATATTACGGGTGGAAAGCAGAGAGAAAACCTGTAGTAATTGCATTGTTGGACTACTTCACTAGAACTTAATTAGAATTCTGTATAACAGTGCATCTATTTAACACCCATATTACAATGAAAGTGTTACTGCACTGTGCATCCCACAAATACCATAGTTGTATTAGAAAGATGAAAATGAATATTCAAATAACGAGCAATAAAGTAAACTTAACAGCAGTATAACCAGCTGGAAAAGTTAGCCAAAGAGCAGGCGAGAAAGGAATAGGTTTTAATTCAGCACTTTCAGAACATCAGTAGTTTTAAAAAGTGAAAATACTTTTAAGCAGATTGTTTTGGTTTGTTTTGTTTTAAAATTATACCATTACTCAAAATGGTATAATCAATTTTCATATTCTCATGATATTTTGAAATGTAACTGGGACTCCATTATTACATAAGCTAAATTAATCAAAGGCAGTATTTCCAATTTAACTGGTTTAACTGAAAGTCCATTACTATTTGATAGCCTTTCAAATAATTAGGTGCCCTAAAGCTACCCAACTTGAAGAATATAAATTGTTCACTGAGCTAGCCATATTCCTTTGTAAGCCTCAGGTTTGGGTGACCATAGTGTATTTATACACCTGGAAGTACAAATACCGGAATGTTTTGTGCAAACATTCCAATGATTCCAGTTGCAATGGTCAGGTTTAAACTGTAAATATTTGTGTACATAGTTGTACCAGGATTTGAAGAAAACAGTATCTTTTTCAGCATCTATATACTGGGAATTGTATTTCAGACTAGCCATGTTTCAAAGCAATATATTAATAAAAAGAAACTAATTTTGACTGCATAGCTCTCTTAGCATTTACAATATAATGGCTTTTTTCTATTCTACTTCAATATATGTTAATGAAATAACAAGGATAAGAATAAAATAATTTTAGGTAACACTATTCATTTGTTGATTTAAAGCTATTCTCTTCAGTAAAAATACTGCTACCTCAAAGAGCTACAGTGTGTCAAAAGCAAAACTATATGTCAAAAGCACTCACATATTAAAAGCTGTATTCAGTCACAGGGCTTTTTTCTTCTAAAATAAATTTATAGGCACATCGAACAGCTATGGTGTGGACGAGTAACAGAAGCATGAGCATCATATTTTGTTCTTATTTAAATTTTCAAAATCAAACACATGGCTTGTCTGTATTTAAGTGAAAAAAAACCCCCTCTGATCAGAATATTGCAGTGAGTTAATTAGATTTAGCTTGTATAATAGCTTAAACATCAGTACACTCTGACAGTGTTGCTCTTTCACTTACTGAATTTCAAAGCAGCAAGTGGAGGTAAATCTAGATCTGTTTATTCCATTTGTCCTACAGGAATACTTCAGTCAAGCAGAGTCACATGGGCTCGTACCATCCAATGGATGGGTCTTAAGCCTATCCCAGAAGAGTGCAATGGCCCAGTGAAAGACTAGTCAGTTCATTAACAATATTTGAAACCAAAGGCATGCACCAGGGTAGGAAAATAGCCCTGAGAGGGCAGAAGTGTTTGTGTTATAGCTCAGGTTACAACTTCCATTCCATTCCTGACACAACCTCCATACCAGCTTTCAGTCTCTAATTATTCTCGCCATATTAAAATTACATTTCTGAAGATCAGGATCCAAAAGCTGTTATATAGGTGTCTATGAAACATATAGATTAATGTGCTATATAATGGTAACAAATAGATTAATGTACTATATAATGGTGGACAGAAAAAAGTACTCCCTAATCACCTGGTTTGAATGAACAAAGGAAGACATATTTGCCTGCCATCTCTTAATGTAAATGGTGCAGCTAATTTAACAGTATTAGACCTGAATCATCATGCTATTATTCCAGTTTTACATCACCGTGAAACTGGAAGTGAATCATTAATATCAATGAAATTATACCAGTGTCATCCATGGAGTAATCTGCAGAGGGGATCAGGTTCATTAATTTTAATAATTTATGATACAGTGTAGGCTACACAATTTTACTAAATCTACTTTTATTTAATGTGACCCACTGATCTTTGCATGTATTACAAATCATCCAGTGTACTTGATATGTCTATTATAGGCAGTTTCTAAGGAAGCTTTAGTAGAGTGTACTAATTTCTGAATTTATCTGGGAAGGCTGCTGACCTCATCCTGGAAATGTTAACCAAAGTCGTAGCTTCCAGACAATGAAGATATCACAGTGAAAAGATGAACTTTTCAGGCTGCAGTGGTAGTTTGAAATCTGAATGTAGAGCACTATATGATTCGTCCAAGTCAATAAGTATGGAGTAAATGCAATAGATGGAGCACCCAAACAATCACTGATTTGATCCTTCATTTCTCAAAACATTTGAAACAAATTTTTCTGTGAGATCTTTATCTTTCAATCTTTGCAAAATGGAAGTGAATGAATTTGCTTTGAATTTTAATGCTTCACTATGTTAATGTAACCTTCTACATGACATGAAATAAATTATATGAAAAGAATAATAATAAATTGAAAGTTTAAAAAACTTTTTCAACTTATCTGTGGATTCATAATAGGAAAAAAATGCAGTAAGATGTTATAGTCATACCTTTCAGACTTACTTTATTCTAGAAACTACTAACTTTTTTAAAACTGATGATTTTAAAATAGCTGTTAAGATCCTCATAAGATAGATTTTGACTCTACTCTCACAGCAAAACCACACGAATTTATACTAGTAAAAGTTCTTCTGGCCATTGTTATTAATACCTTCAGTCTGATTTCTAACCTCACTTGTCAATGTGTTGTACAAATTATTATTTGTTCCTGTAAAAAGGAATGCAAAACCTGATTAATTTGAACTGTTGATTATTGTTGTAATCAAACCGTATTATGGGTGAGGGCAACCCAAGAAACTTACCCACTTCTTTCCATTTCTTTTTCATCCTGTGCTGGGAAACTGTAGCTGGGAAACTGTAGCTGTGTGGACTCTAAGCTTCCTAATACGTGCCATGAAAGAAAAAGGAGTGCATGGTCTAATACTTGGTGATCTGTATGTTCTACGTAAGAAACTTTGAGGTAGTGGTAAATGAACTGCAAAAGGGCCCAAATAAATATCTGCAAATCTGGAAGCTTTCCCCAAAGTTATATATCTGAACAAGAGTGTGAAATCTCACAAAACATTGGCCTTCCTAATTTTCTGTAGTTATATATCAAATACAGAGATACCCAATTTGTTTGTGATATTCCATTGTTGTCATTATTAGTGTAGATCAAAGGTTTTTCTAATTCTACATTTTAATTAGACATGAAAGGTTCCCTGTTACTTTTCCTCTTCTTTTTCCAGTTTTAAAAGTATGTCTAAAAAGCTAAAAGAAAACCAAAATGTTTGAATTACTGTGGCTGAAAAACAGGGAAATGAAAACCAACTTTTTAGAAATTATCTTTACTCCCTCTTTTGTTCTATTTAAAAACATTTCTAGCTCTGTTTGTCACTTTTGTTATCCCTTTAGTATCCTTCAAACCATTCTCTTATGAATTCTTTAGTGAGAGGTGTCATTTATGCATCTGTCCTTTTGATTATGAAGTCAAGAGGTTAAAGCCATTTTTGTGTCTATATGATACACTGCCTATGTTAAATAAACAGACAAAAACTAGACTAACCTGAAAAAATCAGGGATTGTAGTTCAGCAGATTTTTATTTTATATAAATCAGTTATTCTATGCATAAATTTGGTCAGACTGGAGTAATTCTCATTCACTGTATAATGATTTACATAATAAGCATAAGTTTTAAAAGCCATTACAGGTTGAAGTTTATTTCTTAGCACCTCCAGGGATCTTAAATACCTTTTAAAAGATTTTTTTTATTATTATTAAAGAAAATTACACACCTGACACTAGCAATTTATCCTGTTCAGTCTTGTGTCTGATAAATATTTAGACATTACTGCAGTTACAGTCTCTTGGGATATCACCTTACTCAGAGCAGTCAGTGATTCACTTTCCATTGTTTGGTACTGTTAACTTCAGCACACGAGAGGGTAGAAGATGAGGAACCAGAGCTCTGTGAACACAATTAATCCAGAGAGTATCTACAGAGTATCTAAAGACTGTGACTTTAATCTGTAGTGAACTTGACAGAAAATCTTAACTGCAGCTTTCCTTCCAGATAGACAAAGTATAGATTGCATACGTACTACTTAAGTTAAAACTGTGTCTCTAATTCTGTGTTAACAGGCTGGGGTACCTAAAACTGTGTATGAGAACCAAATCAATACCCAACTGCTCATTCGTAGCTGTAGAAGCATTGAACAACTTCCCTTCACACCATTCTCTAGAGGCTTCCAACACTGTCCTGGATCTGTTCCTGTGTGGCCTGCCCTGGGTGTTCCTGCTCTGGCAGGGGGGTTGGACTCAATGATCTCCAGAGGTCCCTTCCAGACCTTACTATTCTGTGATTCTATGATACTAAAGATACTCATCACCAGTGCATCCCTGTATCCTGAGAATGGATATGAAGGCATAATCTTCTGCACGTGAGCTTGAAAATGTGCTTAGTTAGTTGATGTAGAATAAGTATGTGGCACATATAGAAAGTGAACTCAAGAGTCTTGATAGATTACCTGCAGGAAATGGGGATTTTACTGCTATCTGCCCTCCTCCCACTGTAGAGAAGGCTCCTGTCCTTGCAGCAGAACCATCAGAATAGATGGATGTGTGTCTGTGCTTCTGCCTCTCCAATGCACAGCTGGGTGCCTTAGTGTACATTCACCCTGATCTGTCACTGAAATTAATACAAAATAAGCTCAAACATGCTTAATTATCAGCAGATGGCAGCTAACTTTTATGTCTTAAAACTACTGGTGCAGGTGAGTATTTTCCCTGAATGCAAGCAGTCTGCATTTCTGGAGTGGATCTTGCTAGAAACACTTTCTTAGATCACGTACAGAGCATTTAGCTAAATATCAGGTTAGTATCAATGTGATAATCACTCCACGGCTTTGTTATACTCAGATACACCCTGCTAGTTCAGCACCCTTTTAATGTAATAGGTTTATCTTCAAGATACTTCTTTATTATTTGACTACCACTTCAGCAGACTCCTCAGAATAACAGGGTAGTTACTGTCACTGTCTTGTTTATGCTGTGGAATTATTATAAGTACTGCTTTACAGCCTTTCTGTGCTTTGTCTGATGTCTGCATTTATAGGGACAGAATGACATTTAGCAATACATCTTGCACCCTGGCACATTTAATTAGTATGTCAAACTGGTGCTTGTACTTCTATTTCTAAAGCACAAGCACTTTGCTCATAGTTTGGTGTCAGAATGCATGAAACCGCCTTGGCATAATGTGAATTAGAACCAGCAGCAAAATGAATGAATGATTAGCATTGGGCATAGATCCAGAGTTTGACATTCCACTCATTAGAAAGTCTACTCTAATTAACGTAATTGGAATCTACTGGGTGTGCCATTGATGGATTTACTTGTCATCACAATTTTGTTTTATGTTCCATCAAACTCATTGGTGAAAACATGATGTATGCTGAGATTACCTTGTAAAGACCCAGTTCTTCAGAGGGATCTGCAAATTACAGCCTCTTGCTCCCACACAGGGACATAATGAAGTCAATGGGAGGCAGGGTACATGCTAGCAAGCCCCTTTGCATGACAATTATTTTCTCATAGTACGTGTGAGTTATATATAACAGACATATAACTTTGCATTTATCCAGCACCTGGGGATTTCAAATGATCTCCTAAACACCAAGGAATCAATTGAGCCACTTTTCCTAATGCTAATAGCACCTTTTCCTACAAGGGGTCACTGGAAGTATTCAATAAACTCATTGGGGTGACTCAATATCATCAGAATCTGTCTGTAATTAAGTGAGCCTTGTAAAAACACAGTTATAAATAAAGTGATATGCATTTTCTGACTAGTACACGGGGAATCTGATATTTCCATAACCATACAGTAAATGATTAACAAAATCAGAATGAGACCAAGGACTCTGTTGAATGAAAACCAGCTTTGCAAGTTGCCTGTTTAGTCATTAGAAATACTGACCGACTTGAAGGATTTTATCCTTTTACCCATAAACCTGACACAACTGTCTCAGCTGCAGCCAGCCATCTCACAAAAAACTTTTGATTTTCAACTGAAAGATGCACACCTGAGCTGATTTCCCACCTTCTTTATCTATATGTACATATTTCATTAGATCAGGGGTCTCATAACGGTGGGCAAATAGTCTATTCCTTGTCTGGAAAATAGCATTGATAATAAATATAAATGAGAGGTTTTGTTTCATTACGTTTTCGGGTCTAAAGCATAGAATTCTGCAAACAGAATGAAAGAGGACATACTTCAAGCTTTGAAAGCATGAAATCATAGAATCATCATAGAGACATAGAATGGCTTGGGTTGGAATGGATCTTGAAGATCATCTAGTTCCAACCCCCTTGCCTCCCAGTAGACCAGGTTACTCAAAGTCTCATCCAACGCATTCTTGAACACTTCTAGGGAAGGGGCACCCACAACTTCTCTGGGCAACCTGTTCCCATGTCTCACCACCCTTACGGTAAATAATTTTTTCCCTAAGATCTAGTCTAAATCTATCAGTTTAAAACCGTTACCCCTAATCCTGTCACTACATGCCCTTATACAAAGTCCCTGCCCATCATTCCAGCAGGCCTCCTTTAAGTACTGGAAGGCTTCTATAAGGTGTTCCCCAGAGCCTTCTGTTCTCCAGGCTGAACACCACCAGCTCTCTCAGCCTGTCCTCATGGGGGAGATGCTTCTTCCCCCTGATGATCTTCATGGCCCACCTCTGGACCCACTCTAGTAGCAATAGTTCTCTCTTATGTTGGGGGCCCCAGAGCTGGACACAGTACTCCAGGTGGGGTCTCATGAGAGTGGACTAGAGGGACAGAATCACCTCCCTCAACCTGCTGGCCACATTTATTTTGAGGCAGCCCAGGATGCAATTGGTTTTCTGGGCTTTGAGGACACACTGCTGGCTCATGTCAGTATTTCATCCACCAGTGGTTAAATAGTTAAATGCATACCAGTGGAAGGAAGATATATAGACAAAACTAAATCCCTTTTATTAACATAAAATCTGTGGTCAGACTTGGAATGAAACACGTATCCCCAGAGAAGTTTAAAGAATACATGCAGCAAGAAAAATATCATTGTTACCTCATGAATAATGGGCTTCAATAGACATCATGACGATGAGTATATTTTAGGAAACAGTATTGTTTATATTAGTCTGTTGAAAGAGAAACAGGATTTAATATTTCATTTACAATGTCTGTTTTTCCTTACAGTTTTCTAAAAACAGGTCTGTAGAATGTGTTGCTTTTTTACAGAAATTTCATGAGAACAGAAATACTCTTGTCATCAGTTGTTGTGGTTATTAATACGGGACTGTGGAAAATTTCCTCTTACCTAAACTAAGTTCTGTGAAAGGAATTTATATTTATTTAAAATTTTTTTGAAGACTTACAGATACTGTGTTAAGTGAGAGAAGTTAAAGTGGTATCTGAAGAAGTGAGGTAGCAGTTTCTGCTTTGTGATTTATAAGCCACTGTTTGAGATTGTCTGAATTAAAAATAAGAAGAATTGCACCAATCTTTGCAAAAAAAAATATGGCCTCTCTTTTAAACTTGGTCCAGATATGTATAAAAGAAAATCATGCAAGTATTTATATAATGCCTACCTCTAGAATCCCTAAAGGATTTCACTTAAAAAGAATGTATAATGTCTTCTCGATAAAAAACTTCCCATTCCTTTGCTCACACTGAATTGTGTGCACATCTAAGGCAGTTCATACTCCACATAGTCAACTGCAATGTTGGAGAATGCCCAGTTTGATTAGAATTATAAACTATTTCAGCTGGAAAGTTAAGGTTTGGTGTACTGTGGTGAGAAGCTCAGAACTAAAAAGAAGGAAAGAAGCAAAAGCATTTTCCAATAGTCTATATATTCTATTAAACATTGGAAAGAATGCTCAAATTGATTAGCAAATGAGTTACATTCTTGTGATGAGTATAGTTTTAATAACTTGGTGTTTTGATGTCTCAGTAAAAAAGTGACATCCTTTTAACACTTTCATTAATCAAACTAAATTCAGCCTTTTAAACTTTAGGAAAAGTGAAGATGGCTGAATTTAAGATTACATATGCATCTTGCATCTTTCAAACCTTCCCAAACCTTTTACTTCACTGGGCGTCTATGACATAATGACTATTTCAGGCAACTGAGAAGCGAGACAAAAAAAAAAAGGACATAACCTATACATCAGCCTGGAAATGCAAATATAGTAAATTTTATTAACTATAGAAGCATTGTGTTCTAAAAAGTCATTTTCCAAGTCTATGCTAGAAGATTAAATAGAAGGGAAAAAAAAATCCCAAAAAAATGCACAAGTTGATATTAAAAAAACCAACCAAACAAAAAAAAAAAAAACCCACCCAATTAAGATAATTATCCAAGAACAGTATACTTTTATTTTGCAAGTCTCTATCTGTATGTCTTTCTGGAAATCTGCATCTTCTGAACTTAAATGTGTTTTGCAATCTGTTTGTATGTTTTTTTCCTTGGAGCATATTTGTAAAGAGCTCAAAGTTGCTTTTCCTTTAATTTCATGTCATACATAGCTTGTTTCTGAATAATGTGTTAATTACAAGAGAATCCTAGGCCTGAATCAGCTAAAGACCCATTGCAATGGTTTGCTTCATGACCTTTTGAGAGGCTCTCATATTTTTCAAAGTTTCTGCAGACTGTCTTCTTAGGAGTATTTTTCTAGTAGGATCAGATTCATGTTCGCTGTGCCATCAAGAAGGGAATGTCGATTTTCCTTGGGCTACTGAACCAATGCAGTCACCCACTGTGGGGACACAGTTCCATCTCTTTTCCAGGAAAGATATCTCAATTTTTCAATATCAGAAGGGATTTGCTGTGGAATTTTACTTAGGCCCCCATCAATACTGGATATTTTGAGCACAGTTATGGATCTACCGATGCAAAAGTATTAAACAGGTAGTGCAACACAGAAGATTCAGAGTATTGCATTATTTTAGAAAAAAAAAAAAAAAATCAATTCTGTGAACATTTTAAACTCAGAAATTGTCCTAAATCTTGCAAGAAGTACATTACAAGTAGTATCTGAGATCCGTGGATAGTTCAGGGTTTTTTCAGCTAATGCCACTGGTAAAGAGAGACTGTTGAAATAGGCCACAGTTTTGGGACAGCAGAAATCTGCACAATAGCACCAAGGTTGGTAGGACTTGTCTGTGCTTTGACCAAAAAGAAATTTAGATCACTTGTTAAGTGTTAGGTTTTGCACATAGTATCAACAGAGCTGGGAATCTCACTGCCTTAAAATATACAGAAGCAACCAATCATGCTGATTAAAGGATGACTAGAAATAGTTTGAGAAGTTCAGACTACAGTAAGGGTCTGTGCTCTTTATTGATTGCTTTTCCTAGATTACTCTTTCCTGTTTGTACTAAGAAACACAATGAAAAATAATAGAACCTCATCTGGCAATTTATATGAGACATAAATATATGCATAATATATAAATTTATTCTGGCAGTTTATATAATATATATAAAAAAGATTTCTTTTTGTCTTATGAAAGACATCATATTCTCTTCAGGTCTCTTAAGGATGTTTGTCATTCCTACATCATGAGTCATAGAGCGATTCAAGTTTACCTGTAAAGAAAATTTCTTTTAAAATTAAGCTTCTAATAACTTGTTTAAATACAATGGTTGCACTATGATAATTTGTAACCGTGATTCATTAAGCGCATAGTTTTAATCCAATTGTGGAGTCTAATCTCTTTTGCTTGTCAGAAAGACACACTGGGTAGATTTATCCTGACAATTTATATATGTATAAATAATAATAAATATATGTAACTAAGTAATTTTTTACAGCATTTCACAGCCTTTTTCTTTTCTCCTCTTCCTAACCCCTCCAATAAAATAGAAACAATAAACTTATTTGCAGGTTCATAGAAAACAAATACCAAGGTTACATGGCTCAGAATTCAGAAGTTAGCCTTGAGCAGGGATAGGCATTTAAATGAGTTTTTGCATCACTGAAAAACGCAGTTTCAAAGCACCAGCACCTCATTCCAGTCTCACAAATTCTGGCTTCACTATACCATAAATCTTGATTTATACTAGACCCTTAAAATCTGCTATGTTCTGAATCCACATTCATTTTAAGCCTACCTTGTAACGAAGCTGTCAAAAAAATAGGGGAATTTCTTTTCTCTTTTTTTAAGAACACAACTTGTAACCATTTTTTTCAATTTTGTTTAATGTGTTCCAATTTAATTTACTTTTGATAGTAAAATATGTAATAATAACTTTATAATGTGTTACATTTTACTCATTGAATCACAACTTAACAAACTTTTAACCTCTTAGCTAAAGTAGGTATTGTACAGTGGCGATCCTTTTTTTACTATTGTCTGAGAGACTAAAAGGGGCTAAATGGTGGCTAAATGGAGAATGGTAGGCAATTACTGTGTGAGGTGAATTGCCTTTGCTCTGCAACAAGGGAAACGGAGACCTCTCAGAGTAACCTCACACGGGTCTACTACTGTGGCTTTTCCACATCCACCAGTTTGAGGAGAAGGCAGAGAAGGATGCTCATCTTAGATAGGAATCTTAAAGAGTATACAAGTGACACTACATTGATTTGTGGTTCCTAACAAGTAAGACCAGCCTGCTTTTTCCCATTATCTCCACTCAGCATGTTCTATGGTGACCGAAAGCTCAATAAGGGTAGGCAGTAAGTAAAGTTATACTTGTAGGATTACACCCCAAAATAGTATTAGCAGATTTTCTTTCAAACTCTTGTACAAGGCAATTTTTGCCAGGTTCAAACAGCTGAATAAATAGCTTCTGGCTTGTTGATATAGCAGGGGAAAAAAAAAAAAAAAAAAAGCTCTAATTTATCATAATTTCTCACATGAATTTACCCTTATTTTCTTTTTGCCAGGATAAGTATATAAGATTGTGCATTGCAAATTTCTGCCTGCTTGTATGAAAACTGGATGAAAAACCAGGTCAAAGTGCTGTTCTTAACTGCAAACAAAATGTTACTGAGTGGCTGAAAATCTATTCTCATCTATATGTCTTCACCCATCAAATTTTGAACTTTGGTCCTAAGCAGTTTAATGTAAATTGCTCTCCTTAAAACAGCACTTGTTATTAAAGCTCTGTGCAGCAAGTACCACTTGTACAGTAGAAGTTGTGTAGCATATAAAGAATTATTGTGAAAGGTCTGTTTATCTCATCAGATTGAAATTATATCTGTGTAGACAAATGTACAGTAGATACAGACAGATATATATAGGTAATATCATGTTGCATGTTATAATGAAATTTACAAATTGCCCAGAATTAAAAAAATAATTTTCAGTATGACATAGTGCCAAAAAAAACATGGTACTATAGCTTAAGACTTGGTATTATTTTGTTATTTCAGTTTTTTCTTCCTTTAATAATACAAAAAACAATATTGATTTTGGATGTAACCATTGAAAGAATGATGATTAAGAATTACAGAAATCTTTTGTCCCTGCAAAGTCCTTATAGCTCTCATGAAATTTTGAACTACCATATTTTGTTACCTTACAAATCATTAATATAGGCCAGTAGTAAATTGTAGATTGGCACACTGCCCAGCATAGCACCAAGATCAAGCCCCTTCTTTCTTGTAAATTAGAACCCAGATCTTTGCATTAGAGGTATGCACATTTGTGGAGGCACTGGATGTGAAATAATCTTTCATTTGCCATTTGGTTATCTACATGGCTAACTTTAAACTAGAAGGAAGTTATCTGTGGAATGAGGAACAACACTAAATAGACCTGGAAGGTGCACTCAACAGTAAGGGGGGTTTGTTAAGATGTGTCTGAACCAACATATGAAAAGGCCCTTAACTTTAAATTGGGCAATTATTATGTGTGACTCATTCTGTGTAGGCTCACAGGACCATGCACTTAGTGTCTATGATTAGAGAACGCACAACAGGACTGAATCCAATTGAAGAAGTGGGACTAGCACTCTTTGTAGCATGGTGTATTAATGAAATTAAAGCACTGGAATGAAACAGGGAAAAATCACACCTTTTAAATAGTTGAAAACACTTTAATCCATTACTTGTTGTATTCTAGCGATTACCAGCAATTTCTTAATCACAGTTTGTGTAATTACTTGCCATTTACTTGCATTTACAAGGAATTAGCTCAGATTGTTTCTAGCAAGTCATCAACATTACTTAAAAATACTTAGACTTACAGGGTTGTTGATAGATTGTCTTTCGTGATCAGTAGACATGAAGATATTTCATAGCAGTCTGTTCACTTCAGGCAGTTATGCAACAAAAAGCAATGATTTCCCAAAATTGTTCTTTTCCTTTAAACTCTCTTGTATTTTAGTGACCTTTTGGATGTAGCTTCCTCCTCAGTGTTGTCACTTTAATGTATATGTCTTAGGGGCACGAAGATGGGGCATGAAGAGAAAGAAAGTGATAACATGGCTCCCGTTAAAGCCCATTTGTGACTAGTAATAATCAAGGAAGTGCACAATCCTGCAAGTCTGAACTCCAAGGGAGCTTCACAGCTTTCCAGTTATCTGGGTACTCTTCCTCTAAAATTAGTTATATACCTTCTGCAAAGCTGTCCTTTTTGTTGGGCGTAGGCAATTACTGACAACAGTCCTTACCCACAGAGATATTTTCCTAAGAAACATCTTGGTTTCTTAATAAGAAAGTAACCTCTGATACCTTTGGTGCTTAAACCTGCCAGTTTCCACTTCACTCTCACATTATAAAAGGAGTATGCTCCTAATGACTGACACTTACTACAAATGTTTTAATTAGGGGTGAAAATTTCCTTTCCAATATGACCTGTAATATACAGTATCTCAGGTACTCCTAAATTCCTGGAGCCACACAGGGAAGGCCAGGGGACAGATGTCACAGGTTTCTCTATGCTTCAGTTCATCCATGCAATACCGATTGTCAGTGTCCCCAGCAGCACAAACAGCCAGGGGTGGCAAGTAAGGAGGCAGGAGGTATGTACTGTACTTAAGGCTTAGGACAGATGATTAACGAAGATTCCTTTTCAGAACAGATGAGACAGGCTTCCATTTTGGTGCCAGTATTACCAACCCTTGAATTTAAGTGTAATGAGCCCACAGGCAGTTAAATGGGTAACATTAAAGTCAGTGGAACTACACCTGCTTATACCACCTTTGAGTCTGGTAGAGGATAATTACTCCAAATATTATGGTAAAATCAGCCTTTCATGTGCATGCCCAAAGATGGATGCACACATATACGCTTTCTGGGTGGCTGACAGAAGGGGCCTTCATTATGTGCTACAGGCATTTCGTATACAAATATTTTCTATGGTTTCCCTCCTCAGACTGAATAATACTGCCACAGCCAAGATAAACATGTGAACTCAGCAATAGGTGGGAAACAGGAACTGAGATGTAAAAAAAGAAAGTCTAAAAATTTTGACTCCAAGAATGGCATACTGAAAAATTTGCCTTAGATAAGACAAATAAACACTTCTGAAAATAGACCACTGCACATAAAATCCAGGAAGACTGAACCTTTTACTGAGTTCTAGAAAAGTTCTGTGCCACCTTATAACCATTAGGAAGCAAAAAAAGGGACAGGGAGACTTCAGCTACAGGTGGCACAGCAAAGCTGGGTGTTCGTATAGCTTCTCAGAGCTTTCTGTCCCCCATGCCACTGAAGCTTGAGCTTCTTTCTTTGCAGGCTATTTCTGTACCTTGAGGACTAGGAAACATACTGGGTAGCATTAGCAGTGTCAGTTGGAGCCGAGAGGCTTCAGGCAGTTTTACAGCCTTTTGGCATCCTCTATCTAATCCTTCTTTGCCACAGCCCTGTCTACATTAAGCTGCAGTATGCAATCCAAATACTCTCCATGTATTCCACCTTCATAAGGGAACAGCAAAGTATGTGAATTGTCACACATATTGCTAGATAAGAAGGGAAGCTATAGGGATATTTGATAAGTAGAAATGTCAGTGGTTTGATTATAAAGCAGATGACCAGGTCTGACACTCATACTGACCACTTATGTTTTATTGTTGCAGTTTGGTCTGAATTCAAGACTATCAGAAATAGCCTTTAATTTACCAAAAAAACCCCAACATTCAGGAGATGAAATGAAATTTTTATAAATGCAATGCATACATATAAATATAACGCGCCATATATAAAATGAAGAATACCAAATTATCCAGGCAGAGCCCACCCTTTAATACATTCACGCATAAAAATATGAGTGTAGTAAAACATCTATAAAATGAAGCACACAAGAAAAAACGATGCTTGGACAAGCATGGCATCATCTGGATTTACATCTGTTTTAATGAATCTGATGGCACTTAAGATAATGAAAGCGTAAGCAAATAAATGAGAGTTCAAAAGAAATGGGTTATCAGAAAGTTACAATGAAATACGTTTATGTATTATATTGCTGAAACTGAATTCAAAACTCTTAGCAAGGAATGCGCAAGATGTGAAGCTAAGAAAGGAGTAAATGGGATGCTGCAAACATATCAAAGATTTTTTTGAAATATTTAGAAAAAATAGTGAAGGAAAATTTACATATTTACACAGGGTGAGAATACATAACCCTGTCTCATTTCATCTTCTTGGAGACCGTGACTAAAGATATAGTGGTTATACCAAATGCATAAGCCTATGACTACTAAAAGTTCACACATAAGGGAGAAAACCAGAACTAGGCAATGATTTTTGAGGCATTGCTTACCATTATCATAGAGTGATAAATGACAGTCCGTAATCATAAAACTTACTTTTTTTCTGTCCTCTATGCTAGCATTCAAGATGTTAAAAAGCAACAATAACACAACACAAGAATATGAAAAGTGAATACTCTGAAAGATTGATCAAAATAAATTTTGAAGAAACAAGCAAACAAACAAATCACATTTAGACATTATCAGTTCATTTGAAAGAAAGGAATGGTAACGAGGGTGTTGAAAGTGCATAGAGGAAGAGTTTAGCAGTTAAGAGTGGAACTGTTTAAGCTAATAAAAATACTAAGAACTAAGGGTGCCAAAGAGGTTAGCAAAGTAGAACATGTGTCTGCTCTAGAGTTTGTAGTGAATATTAGTATTCAGTTGTGCTGGGCTATATGAGATGGTGATAAATCAGGCAAGATTTGCAAAAACCTCTGAAATCTCTCTGTGAATCTGAGAATATAAGGCAGTGCTAGTTCTGCAAGAAGGGACAGTATGCTACAGTATGTCAGGAAAGGACAGATGTTGAACACAAGCTTAGAAACCTGGTTTTACATTTTGAGTTTAAAGCAAATTAAATACTTTTCAGAAAGCTAACCATATAAGAAGGCAGGCATAAGAAACTTTCCTCTTAATCATTTGCATGTGATTGATAGAAAATAAAAAGCTAGGTCCACAAGGATAACTATTAGCTACAGTTAGCCTTTGTAATGCAGCAGCCTTACCTAGTCTGGCAAAGCCTGAACAGACTCAAGATGCTCAGCAAGTTTCCTTGGCTTTCTCTGACTTCAAATACAGAGCAGCTGCTCCAACAGAAACTGTAATTCTGGATTTAACTATTAAAATCACTAAAAATTGGCTCAAATGTGCACCTTGAAGAGCAATATCCCTAGGCAACCATGTTTGTTCTATTCCCAGCTCACTGTTGTCAGCTGAAGGGGAACTGGTGTTTCCCTCATGCCAGGATGAGTTTCACCTGAGCTCTTGTCCTGGTTTGAGTGAGAATAAAACTAATTCTGTTCAGTAATTTTACTTTTCAGTTCAGTTCTTCTAATTAACTGCACTGTCTGAAGTCAGCAGCCTGTTCTCACAGACAGTGTCTGCTTCTAGCAGTGATAACTCCCATGTATAGAGTCACTACCAAGGATTGGTGTGCAGACCAAGGCCACTACTGGGTCTTGTGTACCACATTGGGGGGTGCAGAAAAGTTAAAGGTTGTACCTGCAGGGAGGAGTGGAGAAGACAGATGACCCTAAACTGACCAACAAGGGATTCCATCCCATAGACGTCATATTCAGCTTAGAGCTGAGGGATCCAAAGGGTCTCTGGGCTCTTCTCCCCTCTTGGACTGCTTTGCCAGCTTTGTTTGGCTTGGCTCAGGTCTTCTTTCGGTTCCTTCCTTGGAGCACCCAAGGAGGCCTCTGTCCATTCTGCCTTCGATCCCGGTCTGTGTGTTCCTGAACCTGGTACCAGAATCCAGCTCCTGAACACAGCTCCCGTCTGCTGCGGGGCCCAGTCTGGGACTGCACCAGTGCCTGCTCCACAGCACCAGTGGTGACGGTGATGGAATTACCATCAGGGGGGTTGGGTTTCATACTGGTTTTGTATATATTCCATTTTTTATTATTAATTTCATTTTTGTTAAAGCTGCTCTAGTTTCCTTTTCCAATCACTAAGTCTCTCTCCCTTATTCCTTTTCTATTCCCCTTTGGGGAGGGAGGGGCGTTAAGAGAGAGCGTCTGTTATAGGTCTAAGGGGCCACCCTGACCCTAAACCATGACAGCTCTTCAGGTGGCAGGAGAAGCTGAGGGCCCTGCCTTCTGTAGTGTTTTTCCCCACTTGTTTCTAGGCAGCAGAATAACTCATTAGTGACATTGTCAAATTCAGTATCTTGAGAAGTCTTGACCTCAAGCTGAAAGTCTCAATATCTATGACATCTAATGCAGATTTTATTGATGACATGTTAGATAACAAATAAAATATCGGATTCAGGATTAAGTTTCAAGGAGGTGAAATCAAACATATTACCATAATATATGAGATGAAGGAGATAATTTGAAGAAAATCACTTCTCCTGTGAGAGTAACTATGGACAGCACAATAAAAATATCTTAGTTTCATTATCCAGTGTAATTAAATATCAGAATAGTGTCCAATATGCTGTAATATAAGCATTTTTGCATTGTTTGATGTTATGTGAGAAAAAGAAATGTATTTTTTCCTCTCACTTTTATTGTCCAGTCAATAAAATCCTACTGGCTACCAGTGGAGCAAAAATTGGGCATATTCCAGCTTCAAATGGAGTGTCATCGCACACTGATGATACTTTGAAATATATTTTCAAGACGGGGCAGATTTGAGAGAAAATGTTGGATACAATTAAGGCGTCTGGATCCCTTTCTTGGCAATTTATTAGCTGTTCCAAATGGAAATATTTCCTCTGAGTAAGTCTGCAAATGAAACCGTCCCAATTACAGGATGCCAGTTAGATATTAGTGATAAAAGTGCATAGTAATGAGCACGATGAATAGAAAAGGAATTTATTAGCTGTCTCTTTTAGTTCTGGAAAGACAAATAGAATTTTGGATCAAATGAACAGTTTCAATAATCAGTAGTATAATTTAATAAATTTTATCTAACAGCCTATGTCTTATTTAAAAGGTATTTTGTTTCACATCACCTATTCAAGCAAACAAACAAACAAAAACCTGAATGCTTTGACAAGCACACTGTGTTTCCCTGAGTAAAGAGCAAAATAGGCACATTTATTTCAGTATTGTGGTAGCATTGAGAAGCTTGACTCATGGAACCCACTGTGCAAGAGCTGTAAAGTGACACTTTCTTGAGATTAAAGAATGGAAGAATCATGAAAAACAAAAGTTTGCTTTCTCTTCAGGAAAAAGCAAAATATGCATGTGCTTCTCTGTTTAAGGTTTTCTATGAGAGCAATATGTCACTAGAAAGTGGAGTATCTATTTTCATAGCCGTGGTCTAACCAGGACCAAATAGAGATAGAAAAGAATATAGAATTATTTTAAAACATCTCAACCTTACGTTCTAGCACCTAGGGTAGGTACTATTTCTGTTTGCACCAGCCAAATGCAACATGCTGTATTAAAAACAAAGTGACAATATGTATTACGAACAGTTTGGTTAAAATAAGAAGTGATCTGAGCCTTTGGCCATCCTTCAAACCAAATTGAACTCAAACCTTTGACATTTCAGTTACATTGTCTCCTGCCTCATCCTACATTTCTCATGGTATAGTGGCAAGCTGAAATGCCCAGAGGTTTGATATTCACAAAAGGGCAGCGATAGGCACCTTGCCACTTCCTGCTGCACTATGGATTTGTCAGAGAAAGAAAGTTAGAGCTGTGGGGAGAGGGAATTTTCTCCTTAAAAGCAAATACTATTGGTAGGGAGAGGGCAGGCCCTTTCTCCATGATGCATGATAACCTCTGAGGAGAGCACTGATGATGGATGACTACCAAACTTCCCTGAAAGAACATTGCTGTGCCCTAAAGAATACCAGACTCATCTCAAATTCACAGAGAGTTTACTCAGTTTGCATATTATAGACCTAATAAAGATTCCTAATAAAGCCTTAATAAAAATATTGATATATTTTCTATGTTCAGCTAGATCTAACTGGAAGAAAATCAGCAAAATGTTACACAGTCATTCCTTCCTGGGTTAAAAAAATTCAGTCGTTAAGTTTCCTTTTCCAAATAAACACACAACATTTTCAATTGGACCTAACAAAACAGAATCCCAACTGTAGCTTACAGTAATGTATATTGTTAAGCCCATGAAAAGTATTGACTGGAAAAATACCAGGTATTCTGTGATTATAAGTGTATTAATCATTTACTGAAGATTATTGAATGATTCAAGATGAATTGTCTGTTTATATCATTGATGTCAGTGTGATTAATCCAAATCTCCTGCAGAGTTTAAGAGGACAGAATTAGAGATATATCTACAAGAATCCTCTTGATCCACAGTTAGTATGTCAATACCTGTTGCATCCTTTAGCTAAAATGAGTGGGGAAATGTACAGAAAATTAAAGTACTTCAATAATTTCCGGATTCTTTTCCCCACAATAATGGAGTTTATGTTAGTTATAACAAAATGTTATAACACTACAGGTCTTACTTGGATTCTATAACAAAATCATTAGGATGCTGGTTTGTGGAAATGGAATGCTCTATCTGTGTAAGAGATTAGTATTTAGACACTACTGCCTGAAGTTGATCCCAAAGCGCACACCTCCAGAGGGGCAGCCAGAAACCAGAGGGTGGATCTGAGAGAAGCATCTACACCCATGTGGTTATTAAGTTCAGATTCAGACTTTTTTTTTCATCCTTCCTGACTATGGCAGGTGCAGCCTCCCCGACAGACAAAACCAGCAGAACCAGGGTGTGCCAGAGCGGTGTACCCTCAACTAGGGTATAGATGGGGCCCACCTAAGAACCAGCTGAGTTGGATCTTCACAGAGCAGTCAGACTCTCCCTTTGGACATGCCAGCCAAGGCCACTTCCACGGATTGAGTGAGTCTCCGTGGATTGAGTGAGCCTCACACACCCCACCTTGGGTGAGTGATACCTTGGGCACTCTTGTGTGGGAGGTTTCCCCTTTATGAGTGAGCAGATGCCTGTTTTGGTTCATCTTTCAGCATTTCAGGTTTAGGAATTAGTTGTGTAGCAGTTACATTCCCAACAGACATCTGGACTTGTGTTTGGTTAGGAGTGCTGGGCAACTTTGATTGACATAACCCCCTATTTTTGGGTATCTGCTGCTGTCTGTTTTGTGGGTACCTCTGTGACACTGAGTAAAGATTCTGGAACAGAGTGGGCAGCTAAAGTATGCGAGGTCACAAAATCTGAATTCTGCTTCTATCTGCTGTCAATCTTATTGTGCAACTTAAAGCAAGCATTTTAACAATTAATGTCTATTTTCTGTAATCTCTAACACAAAGATTGTAAAGCACTCCGTGCATGAAAGTAGGGTGAGCTAAACTGCTGATACTTGTAAGCGATTTGGAAAGTTCAGGAACCATTATAGAAGTACAAAGTATTGGTAGGTATGTGATAAATTAAGGGGAGGGTCACATTCCTAGTGATGTGGCAAAATTGTTGATGACTAAATACTCAATTTTTTTATTTTCTTTTTCAGTGGAGTTTAGACTCATTAGAAGAATAAGTCATAAAGTTTTTATAAAAAGCAATCAATACTTAGAAATTTTACATTTTACACAAATTTGTGGACAAAGTTCAGCATTTATGCAGAAGTACAAAATCAGAACTAAGTTGAGCACATGACAGACTATTTAAAATGGTGTCCTGTATGTCATGTTACTATCAGTGCTTCTCTGCATTCTCTCCAGGGTTGCATTTGTACATAAATTATTTTTTAAAATGTAGTTACTAATAATTTTTATTTATTGTCAAAATGAGCATTGATTTACTTATGAAATTTAGTTTATTTCACATTACTGATAGCATAAAACTGGATTTCAGGATGCTATTGGCATTGCTGAAAGCCAAATGTAGGATTATGCCCACTTATTATCTTGAGCAGCCATGCAAGCTAAGCTTCAGTGAGTTCTACACAGGGAGCAATATTCATATATTAAATCTGACGTGCTGTCCAGATACTACAGAAAAGAAGTCATTTTATCCTGATTTCCCGAAGATCAGTGGCTTCTCACAGTATCTTTCTGCCTATACTTCTCCGTCTTCCACATAAAAACTTGTGACCTGTTTAACCTATTAATAAAGGTGTTTGGTATCAGGTGACTATGAAAAAATGAGGACAAGCTTCAGGATGTGCCTTATAACTTCCCCAGCTGGGAGAACTTTGTGTGATCCTGGCTTCTAGGGTTTGTGTTTTGCCACCACATTCCAATAATTATCATCATCATTGGCAGAAACTGTGCTGCAATGACTAGCATGAAGACAATTTCTCTTTCCTCTAAGAGTTTCAAAGAGCAAGGAAGCGTTTGTGCATTATGTGTTGTAAAATATAAGCAAATTAATTTTCTCTGTGGAACTATAAACCAAAAAAACTACTTAGTATAATCTTAGGATCAATATTTTGAAACAAAAGCGAATTGATTCCCAGTGCCAGCTCAATATTTTAATGATTGTAATGTGAGAGATAAATGACAGAGTCTACTTGTTTATTTCTATGTGTTCCAATTTCAGTGAAAATACATTCTTCTTCCATTCATTGCTGATACAAAATCTGTAGTGCAACATTCAGTGGAGAGGGTCAACTTAAACAAGCTAAAAAATATGACATGTGACAAGTATTCTGTATCCCAACCAGTGATTTGAGAGGGATGAAGCTCTCTTATGCTAAGCCCTGAATTTGAACTGAAGGCAACAACTCCAGTTACTATGCACCACTCTGATATTATTTCTGTTCTGCTAATATTCTTCTGCAGTATTTTATAGTGACAGGAATGTATCACAGGGGTCAGCCCTGTGGTTATCTTGAGCTCATTCAAATGACTTCTGGGTGTACGTATATTAGAACAGAGCTTTTCAAAAGGTTCTTTCAAAATTCTTTTTTAAAGGGATATATTTTTACTATTTCATTATATTAAACACAGAAAAATGTCACGTAGAATTTACTAGTATCAATGTGCGCAGTAAATCTTCTCATTCTCACTTAATCATTTGTATATTTGAGGAAATTAATTTAATCAAATGTTCATTAGCAGTAATAATTAATTATAGCAAAGTTCATCAGACAACATATACGTGTTGCCAAATGATCAGCATGATGTTCTTTTGACAGAGTTCTTACAGCACAAATGTTCACACATTTTTTATGCAGACATTTCACCAGCATATGACATACTGTCTATAAATCTGCATTTACATCTCTATACATTACAGATGCACTAAATAGTACTGAAATATATTTTACTTTCATTAATTGTATAGGTATAGGTTATAAATGCGTATTCAAATACTGTATAGATTATGTCTGCAGTGAAAACTGTGTTATTTTCAGTGATAGTTATTTCTAAAAATATTCCACAAATTATCCATAGGAATAATTATTTTTACTAATCTATCAGTAAACTGAAAATCACTCCTGTTCAGAAAGTCTGCATATTTTATCAGGATTGGCATGACTTGAAATTCTTGCTGCCTGAAAAAGAAGGATAGCTTTGTAGTTAGGGCATATGGCTTGGGGGAAGAATATTCAGTCCCTTTGCCACAGGTCTCCTCTGTCTTTGGTTAACTCATCTTGTCTGTTTATGGTTCGTTCCTTTATGTATAGAACAGCAATAAGATGTTCCTTTCTGAAATATTGTTTGTTCTATCCACTCACATTTTGGGGCAGGGTCCTGGTAACATCATTTTATTTTTCTGCAAGGCTTAACAAAATGAGGCCATATTCTTGGTTGAAGTTTTAGGTACTGCCATGCTATGTAACAACAATAATACAATTATTATTGCTCTGACAAAACCATTAATTTAATTGCTTTTTCTGATTCTTGAAAGCACCACTGACTCCTGAGCATTTCATGCTGCAATCAGGTGGATGAAAGCAAAACAGAAAGTTCAAAATATATCCCTGATAATACTGCAAGAGGTTTCTCTGCTTCCCTTTTCCTAGTGATGAATATGTTTCCATATGTTTCTGGGTGACAAAAGTTACACATGCAAAAAAAAAGCCTTTGTTTTCTTTGAGATATTCAAGAATATTTCTTGATGTTATATTAAAATTTGTCAGTGATGCTGGAGGATAGAGGGTAGTGACAGCATGCAATTAATGCAGCTACCAAAAGTATGTATGAGTAAGTAGTGTTCTTTTTGGACCTTTTTCAAAAGATGATGAAAATCCCTGAGACGTCATAAAAAAGTTTCAGAAGGACAGGTAGGTCTACCTCAGGTTGTCTGTATCAAAAGCTACCAGGAGACTGAAAGACACAGGCACAGGCTCATAACCACCATGATTGGTCTTAGGTTGACCTGCTTTTTTAGAGTCAAATCTCTGTGTGGACTTGGAGCTGGGAAACCCCATGTAGCAAATTTGCCTGCAGTATTTTTGTTGAAACCAAGCCAAAGAAAGTCAAGTATGTTTGGCTTAAACCTGTACTTCTCCTTCGCAATATAGTGACAGGTTCATCTGTACTTAAATTCTGGCACTGTGCAGAACTGGAAGCTTAATATATGAGTTTCCCTTAGCTCATCCCCAGAGGCAAAGATACAGCATGGATCTTCACTGAACATTTTGTAGTATTAGAAAACCTTGCAATACCCAGACACAATGTGGAAAAATCTGACCAGGGAGAGTTCTTTTGGCTCTACGTTTTCTTGCTTTTGCTGCTATGAGTCAGAACCATTAACTGAGTATAGTTTTCTTTTTGAGATGTTTTACAGTCCTGCAATGTTGTTTTTCATCCTGGAGTCAGTGTACTGGAATGCCAGCCAAGAATAACAATTAGCTGCTTAGCCTGTCCAAGTCTTACTCGAACTGGAGTGTTAGATCAGCTCTTCAGACAATGGCGACAACATCTCTATTAAAGTTAAGGCCTGGTTCAGTAAAAAGGGTCACAGGCAAGTTAAGTCATCTCACCAAGTCTGTTCATTACACTTCCCGTATCATCCCACTGTCAATGTGGAGGACACCAGCAGATTTCAGGTGTGTTCTTGGGAAACCTGCCCACTTTCACTCACCACAGCAATAGCATATGAGGATGCATCTGTTTGGGTTTTTAAAAAAGCTTAAATGAAAATTCATTACCAGGGTTTTGTAAAAATGTCAGGCATTCCTTTAAAAGTAACTTAGAATGAAAAACCCCAACCTATTTCAGAGCTCTCAAAAGAGTGTATAATGCTCACAAATATTACATTGTTCTTCTCAAGTTATCAGACAGAAATCTATCCTTTCACACTGGTGAAGGAATTTAACATTGATAATTCTGGTTAATTGCTATCATCTTTCATTAGGATATTTCTGTCAGCATGTGTTGTGTAGCAACTGTATAGACCAAACGACTTCTGCTTTGAAAGAGCAAAACGTTACAATGATAATTCTTTTCAAAGGATTTAATTTTTTACAAAAGTTTGGGAGAAGAGACAGGGGGAAAGAAAGCAATCAGGTAGGAAAATGAAAGATTAGATCCACTGTCTCTTAAATGACAATACCAAAGTTGTGTGTTTGCATAATTCAGACTCCAAGACCTTCCTTTTATGTTATCGTACAGATTCAGCTAAGGAAACATACTGTGCAATAGTTGGGATCTAACCATCTCATCTACAGACTGAGTCTAGTTAATTCAGCTTTAAAAAAAATAAAATAAAAAAAATCTATGCAAGGCTGAAAGCAAAATGATCACTTGGTTTATTGGGTCTTGTCCTGCCTGACAAGTAAAAGTTCATAAATTTTTCAGAGTGCAAACAGAACTAAACGTAGTTGTATATCACTTTCTTCCGACTGAAGACAACCTACTCTACTCCCCCTGAGCAGGAAGCCCCATGTGACTGAGGAACTCTTTTGATGTATTTCAGGAGCCTCTGGTTGCCAGTTACTCACAGAGGATAATGATCAGTTACATTTTTACCTGTTCCTCTTCCACAGCCCTGAAGTTTCTGGTTCGGCCAATTACAAGACTTTGCCCTGTCCCCCATAGGCAGAGGATAAAGAAGCAGCCCTTCCACCAGGAAATTAACACTTAAGTCACCAGTTTTTCAGGTTGTATTTTGGCTGAACGTAGGTTATTAAAAAGGAAAGGTTCCTTCCACCTTTGTTTTGATTATAGAAATCTCATGTTTGATCACCAAGCAGCCTAGTGGGAAAATCTTGGGGTCTCACGTAAGAGGGCAGGGAAAGCAAAATGGGAGAAGTCAAAAATACTGTAGAAGGGACTAGTCAACCAGTAAAGATAACTGTGCTTCAAATCTGCAACAGAGTGTATATTTTCCCAAAATGTCCTCTTTTTTAATTTTTTCTTTTTTTTTTTTTTTTTTTATAATTCCTTTTTTTTTTAAGGTTTTGAAGGTAAAGACAGTTTCTTTTAATAGGGAACTGATTTGTATAAGGCAACAATAACAAGTATGAGTGAGAAACATGCTATTATAATGCCAGTCTATTTACAGACTGAACTGAGAACTAGAACAAGCATCTTTCACTTAAGTTGAGCATCTAATGATAAAATTTAATATCCTAAGTCACTTTTTCATGTGACGTAAGGAGCATTGATGCCACAGGTACTATTTGTGCTAGTGGTATGTAACAACTTGTTAAGTGACAGGTACCTTTCAGAAACTACCTCTACTCTCGTTGATCATCTTTTCTAGGAATATCACCCCACTATAAAGGCTGTTCATGGAAGTATCTCATATCTGTGAGATGGAACTTTTTGACCATAATTCAATACTATTTGTTTTGTACAGTGACAGAACTTTTAAACAGCACTTTGCTTCTAACAAATGAGTATTGCAGTAACCATATAACCACAGAGAATGACGCATCTTATTAATATTGTGACCAAATTAAGAGCATCATCAAAAAAGCCATTAGGAAAGGTATGTGACAACTACAGTTATTATCATCAATCACTTCCACAGGATGACAAATATATAGAGCATAGGGAAACCCTCATATGCCCCAGGGACAAGCCTCACAAAGACAGGTGCTGATAATGAAAGGTATGCCAAGATTATTTTTCAAGGAAAACAAGACAGGAATTTCTGTGACAAAATAAGTTTTGTGGGGGGATTAGAAGGTGATAAAAGGCGGGTGTGGGGAGAACATGAATTGGTTTGTTGTAGCCTCAGGAAGGGGTGTTAGAGAATGTAATAAAGACGGCAGTAACAAACAGGAATGAAAGAAGAATAATAAAAAAAAAATCCAGGAATGAAACTGAAGAGACAGCTTTACTGTGTTATAATGAAGTTTTGTGGGATTTCAAACAGGAAATGATCCTGAATTTGATGTTGTTAAAAAAAAATAAAAAGGAAATTGATAGAAAGATTCAAGGAGTGATTTGATATGATTGAAGCAGAATAGCTGGAGATAATTTTATCAGTGGTGTTTTATACAGACACTCCCAGGAATGGAAAGATGGGATAACAGAGAAGGCTGGTGAAGAAGGTTTTATTAAGTTGTATCAGTCAAGATGAGAGAACACAGGATGAAAGAAGTAAATTTTTAGCAGCTGGCCTACTGAGATGAGAATGAGGGTTGTTGATGTTGGACAAGACAAAATATCAAAATTATTCTAGCTAAATTTATTGTAGTTTCCCCAAGAGAGAAGCTTTTTCTTTATTCAGTATTTCATTTGAGGAAGAGGATTCATTAAATATGCTCACCAATATCTGCACAGGTAATGAAAATGATATGTTTCTTAGAAAGGCTTTGTAGGAATGTACATTGCATTGGATCATTCCTTCCCTTGAGAAGGGAGGATTTAGTGAACAGCACAGAGGCAAATCTTGTATAGCAGGCTTAATCTTTCAGATTTTCTTTCTTTCTGTCTGTCTTTGGCTGTTGAGGCTTTTTCTTTTGTTTGTTTTTTTTTTTTCCCCACACCACAGGGAGTATGAAAGAAAATAAATGTATACTCACTTGGGTCAGGAATGTCAGGTTTTGAGCCAAGTTCTTTCTGACCTTCATATTCATTTGAGCTACTTATTCTCACAAGGACACTGGATATAACGGTCGTGGATTCAGTGAAGAGAGAACTTCATACCACATTATTCTATAATGCATATTTTCTTTCATAATCACAGGGAAATATAGGAAATAAAAAGGTTGAGCTAGGTCTTATGAGTCATAACCACAGTGCAATGCAGCCTACATATGTGCAGGGCTTGTAGTTTTAAAAGTTATGACCTCACCTCTAAGTTTTAGGTCATATAGATGATTTTTCCTTTTCGTTGTTGAAAGTGTTCACTTGTGTAATGAAGGGGCATATCCCTGGTGCTTGTGAAAAATGCCAGAATGACAGCTCTGCGGGGCAAAAGTAGGTTAGTTCTGTGCAGAAAGAACAACTTGGGAAGCAGCATAAAAGTTTCCCTTGCCCTGCCAGTATATTCCAGTTAAAGGTGAACCTAGCCTAATGCCTCCAAGGAAAATCTGTAGAGGTCAGAAGAAAATTCACAAGGCCACTCTTGACATCCCTGCTGGTGCTGTAAGAGTGGTGGCAACAGGCAGTTGACCAGTGACCTTTGTACTGTCAATGCCTGTACTGCAGTCTGCAAAGGTTACCAGCTTGCTGCACTTCCAGCAGAAGCCACAAAGCATCCTAACTTTTCTGAGATATTCAATATCTGTTTCACTAAAATCTGAAAAGGAAATGAGAGCAGGAAGAAAACTGCAAGGACATGCAAGAAACCAAAACATTTTTGTTACCTTATTTTTTTTGCCAGTAACTTTTTTTTTTTGTTAATGCCAAACATGGTGACATTATGTTCACATCAAACATGTGCTGTAAAATTGCACTTGTCAAGCACTTTGTTTGGCAGAAGTGCTGAGGAGGAGATGCTGAGCCAATAAATGTTTCTCCTTTTCTCCCTCATAAAATAGAGAGCTCAAGAACAAGTGGGATCTGTTCATCTTGTTATATTAGCATCTGAGGCACTGTCAGCTTTTCCAGTACATACCTTCTTTTTCAGATGGCTTTAAGTTAGCAGTGGACATTTGATAGGGACTGAAATCAGGCATTAAGAAAAGGTGCTGAAAATACAATACAGCTTCTAATGGCATATTGTTTTATAGAGAAAATCAATGTCTTTCTGATATCTTGACCAGTGTCAGACTGCAAATTTTCTGGTCTCTTGGATGGTCTTTTCATTCTGCTGGGGCACACAACCCATCCTAATCCATGGCCAGAACCAAAGAGACACTGTAGCAAGCTAACAGTAAGCTGCAAAGCTGTATAACAAATCACTCATATCATATAATATTTACATGTATTAGAGATGTCTTCTTTCCTCTATGGCTATTTGCAAACACAGGAGCAAAATTATATATGTCTATGTGATTGGGGAGGCTGTTTTATCCCATGGCAGTTCCTTTGTAGAAAACGGCCCAGAACATGAACACTTGTTAACCATGGCTGGAGGGAACAAGGAGAGCAGTGCCCGAATTGTCTCATGTTTCTGCAGTAAATGGCAGACCCACCAGACACCTCCAGGCTGTTACAGCCATACAGGGGTTGACACAGTCCTAAGGAACATCCTGACTGGACAAATCAGCAAAACCTTACGATGGAAACTCACTGAGAAGTTCAAGTAAGTATAATTTTATTGGTGTCGAGCTTGACAATACCAGACAACTACAACTCTGAGATATCTCTGTCCTCTGTGGACAAGTGTGGGGTGAAATATTCATTGCAATTAGCTAGAACAAGACTTTCCATAGAGTTGCATTTCGTTCATGATGAGTATCTGCAATATATATTACAATATGATTTTCCTTTAGGGACCAAGTGTTCTCTCTACTGGTTTGTCTTATAAGCTTAACAATGCTTAAATTTAGCCCCCTGAGTATTCAATTTAAACACATTCATAGTTTTACAAATATTTTGCAGAGCAGATTATAGCACCTGAGTAATAAAATCACAATTACAGTTTCTAGCTGGGTGAGAAGAATTTAAAACATATTTATCATGAAAGAGTGTGAGAAAAGAACATATTACTGGTAAAAAGTAATAATTAAACTGCATCCATTTTATCTGGAAGCATAGACTCATTATAAATAAACAACTGCATTATAAAAACCTCAAACATTTATTCTTTTTTAATGGACTTTTAAGTCAGTTTCTCTAGTTGTTGATGAATGTAATAAAATGAAATTAAATTAAAAGAAATGTCAAGAAGAAAACAAATTTAAAATTAACAAAACCCACTATAAATTTGCAATTACTTGTCCATTAAAGGTCTTGAAGAAAGTTCATTTCAGCAAGGATAGAATTGACACCATTGGAGCTTTAGCAGGAACAATTATTATCATTGCAAATTACTTAAACTATTAAACTGAGAATAATTCAGAAATATCATTAGCAGTCAAATTACTTAAAAAAGCTTGTTTTCTTTCTCCTTTGTTTAATTTAAACTTAATGTCTGCTTATTCTCACACAAGCAGAAAATGCTGATAAATAATTCCAGAGCATGCCTAAACATCTCCCTTCACAGCTAGCTTCTAATTTGATCTCAGGAGACCCTGCTTGGTAGCTGAATAAAATATTTTCATTTATTCTAGGAGAGCCTACATCACCATACGTTTCTAATCTCATGTTGCTTGGTAATGCCGCTAGATGAGGTCCTCAGCAAATCATTAAACTTGTTCAATAACAACGTTACAAAACACAAGAGATTTGCCTGTAGTGAAACAAAGAAGTTTTTCAAACATACGGGAAAAAAAAAAAAAAACCCAAACTTTAATAAGCTAACTTGAATTTCTAGGGCAGTTTCAGAGATTATTTAATATTTTAAACTTCCTCGTGTGCACAGTACAAGAACAAGGAGACTTCAATGCAGTGTCAGAGTGGTTTTAAAAAGCCATACTTTCAGGTTACAGAAAATACAAGTGATATTGCTTTTCTGATAGGATCAAATGTTTTGTCTTGGTCAGCTCACTGTGCCCATGAAATGTTCCCTGCATTTGAACAATATACTGTCTTCTGAAATGTGAGGATATAACCTCCAGATCTCGTCTTTCTAACAACTAACTATATTTCCTGATGATATGATAATGTAAATGGCTTTGCTATGGAATTCATGAATCATCAAGATATGATTTGAAGAGAGGAAATTAAACACTTGATTCAATTAATCTTTCATATTAGGCTAGAAACTCATGATTTGCACTCCTAATAAATATGATGTGAGATTTCATATGCATTAATCACATGAGATTAATACCCATTATTATTCTTTATATTAAATAACACTGGATTCAAGTGACCCAGACACCAGCTCTGTGATCAGGAAGGGATGGAGAGTACTGTGGAAGTGGTACACTCTCCCAGCAGAGAAAAGACTCTCATTGCTTGACAGATCATCCATCTTCTTTCTTGGGTTTATTGTATTTCTTCCATATTGATGGAATGGCTTTCTCTCTGGGAAAACTTTGTTGGGTCAAGTGCTGAAAATCAAAGCTAAGTTCCTCCATGAAACAGTAGGGAATGAAGGTGCAGTGGAGCAAAGAAATACAGCTAGAAGGCTGGATTAATCGAGGTCTGTTAAGCATCACCTGAGATCATTGAGATTTTTAGGTTAAATATGTCTTTCTTGTTATTATTATTTGCACTATATAGGTAGAGATGACTTCATTTAAGGTTTTTGTTATTGGTTGAAGATAGATGTCATTCAGTACATTTCTTCTACTTTTTCCTCAAGAAGGCAGTTCACTATTATTTTACTTACATGTAGAAATGTACATTGTGTGGTATTTACCCATCTATTTACTAATTCACCTGCCCACCTACCCATCCATTCCACTGGCCACTTATTAAGAAATCACATTAAAACATTAATCATTTGGCCAATTGTTTTCCATCTCTTGAATAACAAAATCAGTTTTACGGAACTATTGTTATGTATGTATCTATACGATATATACATATGTAAATGTACACATTTAGAAGCACCCTAGAGAATTGCAAGGAAGTAGGTAGATAACTATATCTAGACATTTATCAGTTTCATTTGCTTACCTTGTTAAAGCTGCATAGGAATAACTTTGAGTAAGGTTAACAAAGGACATTCATACCAGTTAGAACCTTGAATATAGCTAATTTTACCTTCATTACAATAAAATGTATTTGTAAGTGAACGATCTAAAGCTTATGAGCCTTCAGAATTGCCCTTGAAGTAAAAGTCAATTGAAAAACACAAAAGATTTGCCCTATGATTTTTGCTGAGATATTTTAAGATAGTTTTAGATAAGATAATTTCAGTCTAGCCCTACATGGTAGTTTCTTATAAAAAAGAACTGCCAAGACAATCCTGTATTATTCTTTGCTTTTGCCTGGTATCTATTATTAGTACAAATAATGCTTCTGGAATGCTAAGTGTATTAAACTATTTTGAAAAATAGGCAATTTTAAAGGTTTGTTGTAATTGTGAAGCTATTGATTTTTTAAAAAATCATCGAACTATTAGCAATCTTGTTAAAGCGATTTCTGGCAATGATAAGAGTTTTACTACATGTTGATTCTTGATAAATGAAACACACAAAAAAATCATGAATAGAATGAAATAGAAAAATGACAAAGACTTACTTCCAATTCTTGCAAAAAAAAAACTTTTATGCAGTATGTTGGTGAATTCCATAAGCATGAGCATGTCCAGGAAGAGACCCTTCAGTGAACAGCAGAATATCCTCAGTGGTGGTGGACTCTTCTGTTTTGCATAACCCTAGTTTCTTTGATGATTCAACCTCAATCCATTCCTAATTTCTTAGAAATATCTCTGTGTGAGGAGAAATCAACATTTTAGTATACCCATATAATCTCACTTTCACCATGACTATTTCTTTGTTTTCATTTTCCCTCCTTTCTAAAAGGATAGTGAAATTGCCATATATGATGGAACAGATGTTATCTTTTGATAACATATTGGGAAGACATACAGTATCTCCACAGCTTTGTCATAAGAGTTAACTTATAAAAAAAATATGTGTGATAAAGATGCCTGCATAAGATATTGATTCCTGAAGGAAAATTTTCCTTTTAACTATCTGCATATGTTTGAACTTTTTACACCTTTACTTCTGCCCACAGTCTCTGCCAGATGATTATATTCTTTAGGTGCCTTTTCACTTTGTCTTATTAAGGAAGTAATGTAGCTGATGCTGATGTACACAAGTGACTGTGCGAAGCAATGGAGCTTTCTGCTTGTTTCTCTAGTTTCTGAGTTGGCAATAGCATCTCTGTGTGATGTGAGAATGATGCCTATCACATATAAAAATGCCAATCACAGACTATGATACCATTGTGTAGCTACTACACAGTCATTCCACAAAGGCAGCACCTCTTTGCTTCTACAAGTAGATTGTACTTAGAGTGGAGAACAAGCAGTGACCTTTATACTACTCTCATTTTTGTGTTTTCTGTGTGATACCTTGTATATGCTTTTTTTTCAACAAAAATTTTTAGGACTCATCATAAATTGACCACTGAAAGAAAAAATTATAATATAGTTAAGGGAAGGGATATGAAATGATGGACTAATAGCACACATGGTACTACTATTTAGATTCTAAACTACTGTTTAGAATCTCCTGCTAATTATTAATATTTCTTGCATTTTGCTTGATACAGTATGTGAAAAGGTCTGTGTGAATGTTATTGGGCAACTAACACGGCTCTGTCTTTGCAAACTAATTAGCTTTGTTCTTTCTAGATTGTTTTTTATGTAAAGTGTAATAATCTGAAACTGGTTTACAGCAGTTCTGTCCTTTGCAGAGCCATTACTTTGTGCTACTTAACATAAAACTGGGTAGTTAAGCTTTCGTTCATATGCATGTCTCTTTCACTTTCTATTTTAATTTAAAGTGAATTCTGCAAGTTAAAAGTGATGAGGGCACATAGATAGAGATTCCCTGTAGTCTAAACTGGCAGTTTTGCTGAGCTATAGGTACAAGTCACCTTGGAGCCATTTGGAGGGGGGTTTTGTTTTTATGTTGCCTGTAACATTGCCTGCCAAAGAGTCATTTGAGACAAGAGGGTGGGCACTTGGCAACTTTTATCTTTGAGGTGACAATGCAGAAGCTGCTAATTAGTGAATGTTTTTTGTATCAACTTCATGTAGAATTCCAGTCCCGTCTGTGAAAAATGTACGGATTTTCTTTGTACCAAATTGGCCTCCATGTGAGGATTGGGTGGATCCAATTAATGTCAAACATCCCTGTGTACTCTGTATAGAGTGGAATATGCTTACATGTGACATCCTTTCCAGATGATGTGCTCAATTATGAATAGTGATGAGATAATGAACACAGAGCATATTTCTTTCATCTGAACTAGACAGAAGATTGAATTTGTCCTGAACTGTATCATAAACTACTACAGCCACCTTTTTACTTTCTTCTTTGTGCCATAAGGTCTCAGCCACCTATAGTCTCCCTCTACAGTTTGCATTAGTCAGTTATCAAGTTTATTTCTTAATACACCTCACATAAAAATGAGATGCATTTGTCTCATTTCTGAAAATCAGGATTATTATTGAAAGTATGACAGAAAATTTGTTACTCAAAGTTCTCACAAGCATCCACTTCGTTGATATTGTTCAGAAAAGAAGTACAGCATCAACTCTCATATTGCTTATTTTGTGACAATCCTAATAGAAGAAAACAGATTTTTGTCTTGTTTTGCTTTGCATTAGAGAAAAAGTGCTGGGCAAGAAGAATGTGATGCTGACATATCTTTCGGTTTGAACCAAGACAAATGGTACCAGTGAGATGTATGGGCTCAAATTGTAAAGAAAAGATGGAAGAACAAGCACAGGGAATTTGAGATGGAAGCTGGACAGCAATATAGATTAATGTGAACAAATCCAATCACCCCCAGAGGCTGAGGTGAAGTTTTAGATGGTTATTAATTCTTTAAGGAATGCCATGTGTGTTGAGAAATTTACAATGACAAAGAGAAAGTGGCACATCAAGTCAAGAGGATTTTTTTATTAGGAATTAGGCTGTAGACTCCACAGTTAAGAATTACAGAGAAACAAGTGGGAAATTCCTGCTGCATGGGATGATATGGTTCTATATCCTGGATTTGAGCACGCACACGATGCCCTCTTTGCCTGGTATTCTCTTCTTTGTGATTGGATTTGGACACTTTCCTGGGAAATCTCCCTTTTAATATTGCTTGACTTTTACTTTGGCTCACAACTGATGGACTAATCTTAACTCCAGCATCTTTCACATGATGTTGATTATGAGTAGTATTTTATGTGAGCCTTGTGCCATATGCATTTCATTCAGCCTCTCAGTGAACCATTACTCATATTTAGAGGAAAAAAAACTTCCTTTGGTTTCAGTAAGACCTGGGTCAGGCTTCATGCCTGCATAGTAGGATGAGCTACAGAATAAGGACTAAATGAAACTGCTGTTCCTAACAGCTGCTTCATTCCCTGTTCAGAAACTCAGTTAATGTGTCGTGGAAGTGCAATACATTACAGCTGGTCTTCAAGGTAATGCAGGAGTTGTTATCTCAGACAGTCTCACAGGAGACATCAGAGCATGTTGAGGTATGAAGATGTAGAGAAGGATTCACAGGAAGACAGAAAAAGTTGGAAGTCCATTGATTTTTAAAGATGAGACGTTACAGTAAAGTGGAAGATACTCAGCACCTGCTCTGTGGCCCAGGGTCAGAACTCTTTCAATTGTGCATATTTAAGTGAGACATGTCTGGTGAGTGAGTGCCAGAATTAGAAAAAATTCACTTTGTTAATCTGTCCTCCATGTGGATGAGTAAGACCCAACCAGAAAGCAGAGCTGTTTCTGAACTGTGATTCCTTCCTCAAATTTATAGTGAGCTGCAGAAAAAAGACTTGTAAATGTAGGTTGGGGTAGGATGGTATTGGCTCACATGCCTTTGTACCACACATCGTTGTGCAGAAGAGGCATGCCCTATATCTGCAAAGGAAAGTGAAGGGGTTAATGCAAACAAGATTTCTCTTGCAGATGAATATATTTCTAATAATGCAATAATTAATCTAGATATATATATTTACAGCTTCACATGACTTGTGTTTGGTTTTTAGCATTTATACATACATTCTAAGTTGCTAAAAGTCTATTCACATAGGGAAAAAAAAAAAAAAAAAAAACAGATATACCAAGTCTGTTTCTGTTGAACTTGATTTATCCATCTTTCAGTAAGCCCTTGGTAGAGCTGGGGATAATCGATTACCTCTACACTTTTCTGAACATCTGAAGTGACTGAATTTTTAAAAGTGAACAAGGGGAGACATGTGACTTACAGGTGTGACTTACACTGTATGAACCTTAAAACCATTATACATGACAGTATATAAAATGAAGGTACTTACCTCCAGTGCCATGTTCACTTCTGATTATCCTATCTTAAAAACGGATATAGCGAGAAAAGTACCAGAGAAGGACAGCTAAAATAAACAGTTTCTTGTAAGAAGAGATCAGAACAATTATATGTGTTTAGCTGAGAGAGGAGATAGATGAGAGGAGGTATCATGGAGAGCTATGAAATAACGTAGTATAATAAAACTGTGCTAATGCAACAAGTTGAATTCTCGGCCTTTTTCTTCAAATTTTCATTTAAAAAGCAACTCTCTTAATGCCATTATTGAAAAAAGATCGTAATCTTCCCTCTACAGAAGGACCTAGATGTTAACAAAGGGTGGATTCATCCATATATATGTATGTAGCAGGTCATACATGCAAAATTTCTAATGCAGTGTGAGAATTTACCATCTTATTTATATTCACAAAATAAAGGTCGGTCTGCAGTTTAAAGGAGTTGGTGTCTCAGCTGGGGAACTGCAACACAAACCCCATAGTATACATGCAAATTCTGCTGAACGCAGAGCTTGCAAAACATTCTGTACTACTTCCACATTCACTGCATGTTTCCAAGTTTTACACTTCCTATGCAATTTCTTTTTTTGTTGGTGGTTTTTTTTTTTTTTGTTTTGTTTTGTTTGTGTGTAGATATAAGTTAAAATCCTACCTGGATCAAAACTTAAGAAAGCTGAAGAGGTTTATACCCTACCAGTTTAAAATGCAGTACAGTCATTCTCAGACAGTATACTTAAGATCCACATGGAAATAACAGCAACAGCAACACAAGGGAGTTTTTCTTACAATGCCAACATTTAGCAGTAAACCCTGTAGCTGAAATGGGCTTCAAAAGAATGTAAGCAAATGAAACTTCCTTTCTGGAAAGGGTATCAGGGACAGACGCATACACAGGAGGAATCTGATGGGATCCACAAAGACAATGACTTGATGAAAAATGCATCATAGTCATCAGAGAGTCACCTGGGGTATCCTGCCCTGTGCCTCATAAAAAGCTCTGCTGTTTCATCTAGATGACCAACAGATGCTGTATTTCTGGTTTAGACAATCAATACTTATTATTGCTTTTTGTGTATTAGGGGAATTACTTTCTTCTTCATTTCACAGCTGATTTAGACTATTGTGATGAAAATCTAAACAGCAATACTGATCTTTGGGACCCAGACTGGGGCAGCTGTTCTGCCAAAGCCACAAGGAAACCAAATTGATTAGGGTTACTCTGAAAATGGTGAAAAGGCTGATGTTGAGAGCAACATACTTTTCTGACAAACCTACGACACCAGGAAAAAGTCCTTTTACCAATAAATAAGAATATTTCTCTTAATGGAAATAACTAGATTATAAATTAACATGAGAGATGACGTGCAAAAAGCAATTGAATTGCGAGAGTTAAGGTGCTTGCTAACTTGGTTCCATGATTTTTTTTGTTTATTTTCTCTCCTTGAGGCATTGGGAAGAAGCTATCAGGACAGAATGGCTCTCAGCACTTGTGCAGACTTGAGAACTCTGAAGAATTTAGCATCCTTGCATCTGGGCCAAAGCAACTGTTTCAAAAGAATCATTGTGCTCATTTTAGAACAAAATGCAGCATGCAAATGAAGAGAGCCAACAAGAATGGAAAAAAGTCCCTGGAAGATGTATCTGGTTTTGTGTGAGAAATCATCTGCATATTCCTTTCTTAAAGATGGTCAAAACAGTTTCAGGAATAATACATGTTCTGCATTAAGATCCTTGAATGTTCAATCTTTGTGGTGTTTTCCTTACAACTGGAAAACCAACAAATATATTCAACAATCTTTTCTTGGGAAAATTTCTGTAATTTTGGGAAAGCCTTTTCTGCTCTAGCTTTGTTAGAAACAGTCTGGCTACAACAGCCTCTATATAGCGAATGAGTTAAAAAACAATGTATGTATTTCAATTCAGTACCTTAATATAAGTCAAATGAGTTAGAGCAAAATATTACATAGATATTTGTTTGGAGAGCATCCAGACATGTTGCTAGTATTATCTTAAGTATGTTCTTGATAAGTGCTAATATTGATATCTATGCCTCTCAAAAGACAGGTATAATAGATGTGAACAGGTTTTTCCAGTATGCTTCTCAACTGAAGGAGACTTAACAACCCTTTTTTATCTGACCTTTTAAAGTAGCATAGTGGGCAATAACCATTAGCCGATCAAATATGAGAAATGTCAGGTGTGGAATAAGCACTGACAAGGAAATATTTCATCTCTTTAAGCTCATGAACAATCACCGAAAAACCTTGGATCCTATTAAAGCTAATTCCCCCCTGCCCCCCTCAAAATATTCAATAGTGGTGCAATGGGTTATCTCATGAAGCATTACTCCACAAAGCTAAAAGAGATCAAACAGGCTAAAGTATGGTATAACTGTGAGAAATTCATCATTGTTGCTTACCCAGATATCCTTGTTTTCATCACACAGTGTGCCAGGTCTCATTTAGTAATACATTTAATAATTCTAACAACCCACTTATCTACTTTTCTTTAACACGTACTGCATAATCATTCTCAGATCATCATGTGTCACTGTAGGTTCATTTCCCTTTTATTAATCCAACTAATTCAGATTAATAGTGTTTTGTTTTTTTTTTTTTTAATGGAGTGCTTTGTAAGTAAAGCCTTGTGCATACTACAAATCTTTGATTAGACAGATGCAGTATTTATTTCATAAGAATTTACTATCAAAGAGAAACATGATGTGGAGTTGAGATCAGAAGTCATTGTGTAGGCTGAGGGTGTGATTTCTCTTTGCCTGTTTTACTTTCTAGTTTGTTACACTGGCAAAGTCCACTGATGTCAGTGCCCTTTTTCTTCATGACTGATTCCAAAAAGTTCTGATAATGAGACGTGTCAGACTACTCCTTCCCCAGGGCATTCCGGGGAAGAGTGCACACTGCACCAAAACCAGTACCTGTACCCAAAATCTTCACAGTGTTCCGGATAAATAGGAGTCGTTCTGCCCGTAAACACAGCCAGTGCATTGGTTATGCTATAAAAATAGAAATAATCTCTAGACCAGTCTGGAATTCACATCCATGTGTAGCTCTTGGGATCTGATTGTCTTTAATGTCTGTTTACAACATTTTAAAAAGTTTATGTTGTAAAGGAAAAGCTAATTAAAAATTAGGCTTTCTTCATAGTCTCTGACTCCAGCTGTTCTCTTTAAAGCAGCTGGTAAGCTTCTATAAATAGTCCACCAAAGATTAGTCCTGACAAACACAGACTCTTGAGGCAGGAGGCATCATTCCAGTCTACAAAGTTCATTATTAACAATTAACCTGCAAACAGAGAGAGGAGTTAGTCAGGATTTGTGAGTGGGGTACAGAGACATGAGGGACACAGACCTGATCCCCTGTAGGGTTTTGTTGCCTCTGCACTTTTGGAGAAGCCTTTGGGCTGCTGTAGATTCTGCAGTGGTTGATTCAACATTCAGCATCAAGAGTACAAAACCAGGCTGTAGAGATCGTAGATTTTCTTGCTTTGGGTATTTAAAAGGTAGAAGAACATGACACAAAAAGAACCTACAGGCAAGAAACTTTGTAACCGCTCTGCGAAATTTAAAACTGACCCCAGAGAAAGGACCTCTAAATAAATTCCCAGACTTCCCTGTATATTTGAGGAAGTTTGCCCATCAACTTTCTGGCACATTTGTCATTATCTGCAAGTATAAAATTGACATAGTTGTGGATCAAGATCACTGTGCACCTAAAACACAATAGTATAAGTTCAAATTGATTCTGCATTCTGCACAGGGGAGAGAGGCCTCACCAGAGGCAACATAAACTGAAATTCTTTGGGGTACCAGTTTAGTTTCAGGTCTGGCACCAGAGAAGCAGACAGTAGAAATGAACAGTAACTTGAGGATATTTTAAAAACAGCTGCTCTGTTTTCTTTCTTAGTGTATTTCTATTTTATTTGCAATTTTGTAGTTTCTTCTTGATGACATGGCTATTATTTTATAGCAGTTTCAAGCAGTTAATTAATGAACTGCACACATGTGACATGACACCACCTTGCCCAATTATCTCTGGCATCTATTTTTATGGTACAAAGCACTGCTGCTTTGTGAATTATTTTAGGTTGTAAATTGGCTCTGGAAGCTGTTATTTTAATAGCCAAAACAATACAAAAGCAGTGCTTGATGACTGACATGCAGCAATGACAAATTGCCTTGCATGATCTCATGAAATCCACCAAAGGACTTGGAGACGGTTGATAATGTTTCTCTGTCCTTTAGATGTAAATATCTCTCTTGTTAAATCCACAACACCTTATGAAGTCCTTTAAAAACAGATTGCTGTATTGCTGACAACCTGTAAATGGCTGAGCAGTACGGAGTTAGGAAGAGAACGTATAAAAATTTTGGGCTGATTTTTCACAGGATCTTTTTGCTGGACCAGAAGTACTGTTGTGTACTTATCACAAATTAAGCAGAAAGTAAAGGCAAACATTTTAAGGCCAAGTTGTTTCTGGCATTGTATTTTCAACCTTGTAAAGGCAAATGTACAATACCTAGGGGGAAACTGGACAGAGAATGTGTCTTGATGTCCCTCATCCCCACTTCTAAAGGGAGAACTAGAGGGACAAGGGAAGTGTAGGTAAGCCCCTGTGTCTTCCCTTCTTGATTGCATCATAAGTGAGCTATGACTGGTAGATGTGGTACACCCTCTCTAAAAAAGAGATATCTCAGTAATTTTTTGTATGAATTATTGTGTCTTAGTCATCATAGATGGCTATACTGACCTTTGAGGCTCATAGATAAACTCTGTGGGACCTGAATTTGTTTTGAAATTCACTCTACATCTTACAGAAACATTGTTTTCTCTAGATTTCTTCCTTCTGGATTGCACAACTTACAGCCAAAAGCCTTCCTCCAAAATAAAGATGTAGCAGAAACTTAGGTCTACTCTGGCAAAAGCCTGTCAGAAAAAAAATTCCAAGCATTTGAACAACAGGCTAAAGGAAAACACTTCCAACCTGTTCCATACTTGCTTGACCAGAATGAACCCTCACTTTTGAATTGCATATGGTATCGGTGAAACACATCACTTAAATTTTAATTTTATGTTCTACTTTACAAATACATTAGTCACCGAGAATATTCATAGAAAGTTCCTTTGTTTAAACTTGATGAAAATACATCCCAACCATTAAATACATTTTAATTTTGATATAGAAATGCAAATTCTGTTCCCGCAACTTTACAAGCTGAGATGTATGCTTTAAAAATTAATTTCAAATATGTGCACAAATTGCCAATTACATGTAAGAATGGAAATACATTATAGCTGAAGAATGAATTCCTCTCTTTGCACAAAATGCAGAGGAAATGTTCTCCACCTCTCACAAATGTCTCTTTCATGCACAAATATACACATTTATTAGAATACATTCTTATCCAAAAGATTTTGAGATAAAAAGAAATTAAAATAATAATGTTTTCAGTCTATAATATGATACTTTAATATGAATTTCAAATTGTAATATGATTCTATACTTGAATATGTTGATGTAGAGTAAAAAGCAATAATATACATGCAAATGTCTATTCAGTGAAACTAGCAGTCGGTAGAGAAAAAAGTTTGGGAGTGGTTTGGGATTAATTTTGGATAAGAAGCCAGAAGTTCAGGTGCATTTTCTAGCCACTGAAGTTTTTTTCTCTATCACAGGGCTTCTTTAATTCATATCCATTAGCCTGTCTAGACCTTTTTTCCAGGTCCATGGCAGTCCCTCACTGCCTTTTTTCCATTTTACCAGACTTTGATGATCTACTTTTATAATTTTCTTTCTATTTTAGGATTTTTTTTACAGTTCCCATTACTGTAGTATCTGAGAAGTTCATATTCTCCACTGTACTCATCCTTACAACACCCAAGTGTGAAAGCATAAGAAGCAAGGGAAGTACGATTATCCCCATTTTATAGCTTAATAATTGAAGAAAAAGAAAGACTCAAACCCCTATCTGCAATGGTATTTAGGTACCTAATTCCCTTTGAAATCAGTGAGAGTTAGATACCTAAATAGAACTGTGACTGTGATGGAGGAAGGGCTGGAACCAGACCTTCATCTAACGATCTGCTTGTCAAAACACCCTTTCTTATACCATTAATTCTTTAAACCAGATACTTTCTACCCCATCACTCATAAACAAATTATGTGGAGGTGTTTCTCACCCACCCTTGTTATACCTAGGTGAATATATTCTGAACTACGGCTGTTTCTTTTCAATATTTTGTGAATATTGGGATGCATGAAGTGATAAACTGAACTAAAACAACAGGGAAAATAGCTGTGGAAACTCCAGAATCCCAACAAAGAGAGACTGCTACTTATAGTTACATTTTGCAGGGAGGAGAAGCAATGGAACAGTGGCTCCTGAAACTGGGAAAAAAAAACCCCACACTGTAGTGGAAATTGTGTAGATATTTGCAAAATTGACTGGAAGAGAAAATTAAACTGCAGTTTAATTCACACTAGTCCATATAGTTTCCCTCTGTAGTAATGACTTGATTTCAATTAGTTGTTAAATTAACACTTTGTGAAGCTAACAGATGAAAAGGAAGACAAATTCCAAAGGTCTGCATACTGACCAGAACAAAAGGAAAGTGAAGCTTTCAAGTAAGAGCATCTTTGAATTATTCTATATTCCTAAACAATGGGTTACAGAGACAACATTTCAGTACGCAGCTAACTATGGTAATCTTCAAGAGAATCCTTTGAGAAGAAATAAACAAATGTATGACTGGAAGTACTTATGAAAAAGATCAGACTATTTTCTTAGTAGTGTTTGTAATGCAACTGTTTTAAAATAGCAAAAATAATACACAGTACAGATGCAACACATCTGCACTGACTTCTCTGCTTTACAGCATGTTAAAGCAATTCAGATGCTCTAAATTGTCCTACTATTGTGCTTGGAGTCATTTGAACAGGCCCCCTGGTATCTAAAAGTAGGAAGTCTGTTTCAGAGATTTTGGGTTTTGCTCCGTATTATACTTAGCCTCACCACACAGGGGGTTTTGTTTTGTTCTGTTTTGTTTCATTCTGTTTTGTTTCTCTCCTTCTAAGAGACTTAGAATACTTTGCTGCTATTTTCTTTACCATAATAGATAGCATCACTGCATGCTAATGCCAGAGATGCTGGATGGACAACTTAAGAATGGAAAGCAGCAAAGTAAGAAGTGTCTAATAAAAATACCAAATAACTGGTTAGGGCAGTACTGACTTTTCTATCTCCTACACATTTTCAGTATCAAAGAATAATATAGAGAGCCTAGTTTAGATAAGACTCAGATATGTCCATACTCAAGTCATGTTTATCCAATTAAGTATCAAATGCAACAATGATGAAAATTAATCTTCCTATATTTGCTTAAACAACTTTGCAACTATTCAGAGCAAGGAAGCCAACTTCAGAGGTAAAGAAAAATTTCCAGATAGGCATGAATTAAACAAGTAGAATTATGAGATAGTCTGAGTAAAGATTTGGGGTGATTTTATTGTAGATGGCTGAACCCATTGTTAGTTGCAAGTTGTAAATGAGCAGTTAGTGATGGAGGGCTAGGAAAAGCGAAGAGAACAAGTAATGCAGAATTAGGCAAAGTTGCCAGCTAGTGCACATGCCATCAAAAGTCTTACTTTGGACAAAGAAGGAGAAAGTAAGCACAGAGGAGAAAAAAACCCAACCCTCTTTAAGTCTTTGGAAAATGTTGGAAGTCATTGATTCAAGATTATTCAAGTTCATAAACAGAAGAGCTTAGATAAGATCAACCGGATAAAAACTGTGATATTTGTCATTTCTAATTCCAGTAATTAAGTGCTGTTCTAATTCTACTTAAGGAGGCCTCAGTGGGATTATCATAATGGCATAATGATGGAAACAAAGACGAAGAAAGGATCAGAACTACTACAAAAAGAAAGGATATTGAAAAATTCATGACACACAGGCAACGACTGACCTTAAAAGGTTAACCTTTGCTGAGAGCTGCTGTAACAGAGGTGTGCAAGACATCATCTTGTTCCCTATGTATTCTCCCCCAAAAAATAGAGGAAAACCCAGAAATAATTGCAATCATCACAGTGGTACTTCCTGCAATTGCTACTGTTGACATTCTTCATAATGATCATAATATTTTTTTATGGTTGATTTTTAAGATACTTTTGTTTGTTTGTTTGTTTGTTTCAAAACGTAGCAGTTTACTGAGAATAGATCTGCCAGATTTGAAAAGCAATGGAAGAGGGAGAGAGAAGGAAAGAGAGGTAAAATGATAGAAGTGAACTACCTCACTATTAACTAATTATTAGTACAAGTACCAGAGATGTAGGATCTAAGATTCAAGTCAGAAATTCACAAAACAAGGAGGTAGATCTTAATGACCTGCTCTGTAGGTGACCCTGCCTGCTGTTTTATGCCCTTTCGTAGTGGCCTTGAAATGTGTACAATCTATGCAAGGCTGACTAACTACAATAGGAAAGTGATAAACACAAAATTACTGATCATAGAATCATAGAATCATAGAATCATAGAATCATAGAATGTCAAGGGCTGGAAGGGACCTCGAGAGATCATCTAGTCCAACCCCCCCTGCCAGAGCAGGATCACCTAGACCAGGTCACACAGGAACGCATCCAAGCAGGTCTTGAATATCTCCAGAGAGAGAGACTCTGCATCCCCCCAGGCAGCCTATTCCAGTGTTCCATTACCCTCACTGTGAAAAAATTTTTCCTTATGTTTACATGAAACTTCCTGTGCCTCAGCTTCAACCCATTACCCCTTGTCCTAACACTGGGCATCACCAAGAAGAGCCTGGCTCCATCTTCCCAGCACTCACCCTTCATATAAACATTATAAACACTGATTAAATCACCCCTTAGTCTTCTTTTCTCTAAGCTAAAAAGCCCCAGCTCCCTCAGTCTATCCTCATAAGAGAGATGTTCCACTGCCTTAATCATCTTTGTAGCCCTGTGCTGGACCCTCTCCAGCAGTTTCATGTCCTTCTTAAACTGGGGGGCCCAGAACTGGACACAGTATTCCAGATGTGGCCTCACTAGGGCAGAGTAGAGGGGCAGGAGAACCTCTCTCAACCTACTAGCTACACCCGTTCTAATACACCCCAGGATGGCATTGGCCCTTTTGGCCACAAGAGCACACTGCTGGCTCATGGTCAGCCTCCCATCAACCAGGACCCCCAGGTCCTTTTCCCCTTCACTGACTTCTAACAGCTCAGCCCCCAACCTATACTGATACCTGTGGTTATTCTTTCCCAGGTGCAGGACTCTGCACTTGCCCTTATTGAATTTCATCAAATTTCTTCCTGCCCAACCCTCCAGCCTGTCCAAGTCTCGCCAAATGGCAGCACAGCCTGCTGGGGTGTCGGACACTCCACCCAGCTTGGTATCATCAGCAAACTTGCTGACAGTGCTCTCTGTGCCCTCATCCAGGTCACTGATGAACAGGTTAAACAGAACTGGTCCCAGCACTGACCCCTGTGGAACCCCACTGGTTACAGGCCTCCAGCTGGACTCCATCCCATTCACCACAGTTCTCTGGCTTCTTTCTTTCAACCAATTCCCAATCCACCTCACTACCTGATCAAGCAGACCACACTGTCTCAGTTTAGCAAGAAGGATGCTGTGGGAGACAGTGTCAAATGCCTTAGAGAAATCAAGAAAAACCACATCCACTGCTCTACCATCATCTATCCACCTGGTTATGTCCTCATAAAAGGCTATCAGGTTGGTCAAACATGACCTCCCCTTGATAAAACCGTATTGATTGCTCCTGATGACCCTCTTGTCCTTGACATGCCTAAGGATAGTGTCAAGGATAAGTTGCTCCATTATCTTTCCAGGGATGGAGGTGAGGCTGACTGGTCTATAGTTACCAGGGTCCTCCTTCTTGCCCCTTTTGAAGATTGGGGTGATGTTTGCCCTCCTCCAGTCCCCAGGCACCTCTCCTGTGTGCCATGACTTACTATAGATAATGGAGAGTGGTCTGGCAATGACCTGTGCCAGCTCCCTCAGCACCCTTGTATGCATGCCATCAAGACCCATGGACTTATGGATGTCCAGATTACTCAGCTGTTCTTTAACCCCGTCCTCATCAACCAGGGAAGAGTCCTTAGTCATGCTATCCTCTGGTGCCTCAGGTGCCAGGAGCTCTTGAGGATAGTCTTCAGCAGTATAGACAGAGACAAAGAAGGCATTGAATAACTCTGCCTTCTTTGTGTCATCTGTCACCAGGGCACCTGTCTCATTCAGCGGAGGGCCTACGTTGCCTCTAGCCTTAGCTTTTCCTGCAATATATTTGAAGAAGCCCTTTTTGTTACCCTTGACCTCCCTTGCAAGGTTGAGTTCCAGCAAGGCCATAGCCTTCCTAGTTGCCTCTCTACATTCTCTAACAACAGTCCTATACTCCTCCCAGGTAGCCAGCCCCTTGAGATATCCTTGAGATTTAGTTAGTCACTAAAGTAGTCGAATGTCTCTCAGTAGAAGAGTGACATTCACATCCTTATTGCAAGGACAGTGAGTTAACTCCTCCATGTTGTTTCACCCAACTGGTCTAGGTTCACCTTGGGGAGGAATGGAGAATTTTAGAAATCTCAGAGACTTTGGAAAGGAGGAAAACCATTTTCCTTGACAATCCTTGTGTAGAAAGGAATCAGACTTTTGTTTTCCTCCAAGGACCTCTGGAATGGAACTCCCCTCCCTTCAGACCTTGAGAGTCACATTGCTTCCCACCATCACATGGCTGGGAAACTTTATTATATGTAAATTTCCGTCATTCTTATTCCTTTTCTACCTTTCACTTCATCCAAGTTATTTTACCATCTCTACATTGAACCATATTCAATGTCCCATAGAGGATATAATGCACAGTCCTTATTAAGATACACATGTTCATGGAATAACCCAAAGCTCATTAAAAAGATAAACTTATATTAGACTATTTGGTGCTATTCTCAAAGCATGCACAAAATATGGAGCAAATATTGTACTTATAATTGCATTTTAATTGAGCTGTATCTGGTATTAAAAGATAGTTGCATATAGACTGTCAACTTGAATAATATTTTAAAGTACATCTTTTAATTTTACTGCTTTTATTGTTACTATTACAGTTTGAGAACATTTCCCCACAGCTGTTTTTATTTTATGAAAATCATTCATCCCATGAGCATGACTATAGCTGTGTGCAGTTACACATAAATCCTTATGATCATTAAACACGTGTAGTTAAGGACTGTTGTGTATCCATACATGTTTCATTTTCTTGCTTTGTGTTTAATTTTTCAGTGACTCTCATTATTTCTGTGTCTTAGCTGGAGCACAAAAGGAAGATCTACAATTAGCAAATAGCTCAATGCCATGCTGTTTGCTGCCCGTTATTTTTTTTTTTAGAGACCTACCAGTGATCTTGGCTCAAAACCTAGACATGTTGCTTCTTCCTCATCACTTTTCCCAGGTATCTGGTCCCAATAGTTCTGTCCCACTACTACAGCTGGTGCATCACTCTCTCACAAAAACTTTCTGACAGGTCTCTCATTCCTAAGTGCAAGATTCTTTTGCTTCTTGTGCACAGTCTCTGGTACTGTCACCTTTTCCTTCCTTTCACAGAATCCCTAATATTTTTCTTTTTCCTCCTGCCACTCCATTGACTAACTTCTCCAGGCTCTCCTGCTTTTTGTTCCACTTTTTTTCTGCTCACATAAACACCCCGGACTTCCTTCCAGCACCACTTCTTTCCCCTGAACAATCCTGGTTATTCATCACTTCTTCCCAGGCTCTCACTTACTTGTCTCCCCTTCCTAGAATTCCTAACTGTTATTTGATGATCCTCAGGCTGAAAATGATTTTGACATACAAAGGATCACATTTTTGAAGCACCAGCCAAGCCTAAAGAGCTGAAGTTTTCTGGGTTTCACATGAAACCCAGGCGATACAGCAGATTTTTCCTATTTTCAGTGCAGAATGACAAAGCATTCTTAAAGTTTTCACCAAAGTGAGAGTAATGAAAAGAAGCTAACCTTTCTGTGAATGCAGCCTGAATTGATGCTGAATTCTAGTAATTGATACTGAATACAGGTAATTTTGTGTTTCTTCTGATTTTGCAGAAAATATTTTACAGTGATCTCCTTAATTATTTTCTTTTCATGAACAGAGTCAATCCAGCCTGAAGAACCCACCTCCATTTGGCTTAGACTTCACTAATTTAGCAATTAACATTTAACAGCCAGATTGTTTTCCTGAGCCCAAGGGCACTAGTGCAAGAAAATATCTTCTGATCTATAACCTCATTGCAATCTCAGAGCTCCTAAAACGTAACTGTTTTATTCTAATCATTTTTGCTGATGCAAGAACCAGTCATAACTATACTGCAAGTAGCAAAATGCTACATAATATTCTCTAGTCAGACAGCATTTATTGTGCTATAATTTGTTCAAAGACAATAGGGGAGATGCAAATTCTAGAGAGGCATATTAATCTGTAGGTCAAACAATAACAAAATATTGAAAAACTGTCCTAATGATTTTTTACATTGTTGTGGAAAAACATGTAATTCCATAGAGGGGTGCTGGTGGTCTCATAAACCAGGAGAATAAAACTGAGAGGTTTATTAATGCCACCAAGGCACTGAAATAGAACTTGGTTTATATCACGTACAACTGTATAGGTGTTTATTATTTATAACTCATTCTTCTTTTTTAAATGTCTCCATTCTAAACCTTCTCTTGATGCTCCATATCTTGCTTTTCCCCATTGGTTTTAAACAGCAATTGTATTCCAGATGCAGCTTTAAATGGTGCTGTGCTAGCTGCTACCTTCACTTTTTATTACAAAATTTAGTCTATTACACGAGCAGCATTTTTTCACTGAAAAGTAAAAGTTAAAAACTGCTGACTTCTTAGGAGGTGTGTGGAAAGAGGTTGCTCTGTGTGTGCCATATGGTGCTCAGCATCTTGTAGGATCAAGCCCTAAATGGTAGTAAATCGGGAGTCCCTGACAACATGTACTGTGCAGGCAGAGACAGTGTACTGCTTTTGCTCATCCCCGTGATCAGCCTCCTGTCTGGTTTGCAGCAAACAGTACTGGCACCATGAGCATCAAAACGGCTGTCACTGCTGTTCTTGGCATTCCAAATTGCATAGGGCCAGTGGGGTAGGTGGGTTCCCAGCACTTGTGTGAAGAGAGCCTGAGCCTTAGAGCACGGAGCTCCCATGCCTCTTTCTCTGATCTAAAAATGCAGCACTAAAAGAGAAAGAAAGTGGTACAGAAGGGCCAGTGATGAAGTGGTGGGGGCAGCCTTCACTCATAGAAAAGTGGTAGTACACCCATGAGAAACCACCCACTCCAGCTTAATGGATCATCCCTGCCTTTAGTCCCTCTCCCATACAGGGCAGCTACCCAAGGCCTGGGTCACATGTGAGCATCTCCAGCAGGACCTCTGACACATCTCATTTGTCCACAGCGGAACTACTAATGACAGAGTGAGAGTCAACAAGCACCAGGGACATGGGGCAGTCCCTATCTGCAAAGGTTACCACTGCCAGCCTGACCCCACACGTCCCACACTCACTATTCAGGTCAGTTGTGAGTGACCATTTCCTCTGTCATGCCTACTAAATTAATTATCCATTGCACAAGTAGCTGTCATTATAGGAGACTAGATAACGTGACCCTGCAAACACAGTGCTCCTAAACCCTGCTGCTGCACTTCTCGTGCAACAGCTCCCTCACTAGCCACACTCAAACCACTTGAGGTCTAACACTTAAATCAGCCTCTGGCAACTGACCAACATGCTTTGGAGCCTGATTTCACGGTGTGGACAGGGTGAGCAGGCTGTACCTTCCCTGCAGGGCCGAGGACCAGCCATGGGAGTCAGATGGAAGTTGAAACATGCAGCCACTAGCCTGATAGGGAGGATGGTACACACAGCCTGGAGACCTGAAACACACCTGCAAGGGGAACAGGGCTTTTTTTCTGTAGTGAGTTGACTGAATAATATTTCAATCATTTAATAGTCTGCTTATGCAGAAAACAAGAGTGGTAATTACTTGTGGTACTGCTTGTGCTTGATGGGAACACCTCTCCATAGGGCTATCAGGTGGTGGCTTCTGCCAGGGCCAGGTGGTTGCAGATTCTAGAAGAGAGTATAAGAATGAAAGGCTCCATATAGAGCCATCAAGTAATCCCACAAACTATTCAATCCCCTTGAGAAGCTTAATGTTAGCCTTTTTAAAATGTACCGTTAAAGGCTTATTAATAAAGCATTGATACATGAAAGTTATTTACAACAGTAACACATTTTCTTGTAAGTACTAAGTAAAGATAGTTTTTTAGAAATGCAATTGTTTGCAAAGTATTTTCTCTACCAGTTTGTGCTGTAAGTACTATGATAACAAGATCCTGTTTGGTTTAATGTATAACGGTTGCTATGTTCTGAGTTTTATTTGCTCCCTGCTTTTCAGTCTAATCTGTAGGGGGGGGGTGTGTGTGTGTGTGTGTTAATGTGAGTTGAAAAATAACTGTAACAACATATAGTAGCAATAATGAAAATCAGTGTGTCTTAATAGAAGCGGGAAGAACTTAAGATCTTTAGTGTGATCTGGAGCATCCATACTCGGTATTTCTGTGGTAATTACCAAGGAAAGACTGTGCTTATCATCAGTTATTCTCTCAGTATTTCCTTTTCTTTAGAATATATCAACTGTGAAGAAAAGATAAAAATCAGTTCGGTTGGTTGTTTTTTTTTCTAGGATAGTTGATGTCTTTTCTTCTGTGTTTTAATCTACATCTTTAATTGCATATTCACTTGACATCTAGAGATACGTAGAATTAAAGCACCAAAACACAAAGCACCCCCTCATTGCTTAGCAAAAACAAACCTTCCATGGAAAAAGTAAGGAAGAGTTACTTAAGAGCCCACAGTAAAGCTTCCTAAGAGATTACTCCAGCTGACTAACAGCAACATTTGCTGTATTTCTATTTCCCCTAGATGTGCTGGGGGAGAACAGTATTAGCTGTGCACACCTACAGGGTTTTCAGACACCCCTGTACAATAAGTCTTTGAACTGGATTTCATACTGTTCCCTATCTCTGCAATGCCTCCTCTTCTGCTAGCCTTTCCCTACCTTTTCCAGGCAGCTCATTTGTTATTCATCATGCTATTGCTAGCTTGGCCCTTTGCACTCTTGGAGTTAAGGCAGGATTTGTCCCGGTTTCTGCTAGCGTGCCGTCAGAGTTACAGTGTTAATGTTTAGTCTAAAAGTTTTAAATGACAATGGTTTCCTTTTTTTTTTTTCTTCTTTTTTTTGTTCTTTCACCTAACACCGTTTTCTGCTTATGTGAAATGTTAGCAAGGGAAAAAAAAACCGGAAAAAAGTATGTGACCTATTAAAAGGTAAGATTGTCCATTCTTGTAATTACAAGTAACAGGAAGCCTGGTAGTACCTTGTTTGTTAAATTCCTCTGACCTCTTCCAAAAAAAATGGTACAAAAAGTCACAGTTATTAGTACATCTAGAGCTAAGGTCCTGCTCTATTCACATGTGTTAGTCATTTACTGGTTGTTTTTTTTTTTCACCCTTCTAGCTAGAACTGCAGTGAATTGATAGCTGTATATTCAAACACTGCTGGACAATCCCCTTTAGGCTCTCTTGGAAGAACTTGCTAACAACTAACTGCCGTTCTTCTCTGGCTCAGGTTCCCAGTTGCTGTAAGCTTAAAAGGGGGCCCATTTCAGTCTGGTTTGATAAAAAGGACCTGTGAAAAAGTCCCAAAGATGCAGAGTCCTGGGGCAACAGAAGTTTTAGGTCTAACTGTGGAAGGGGAGAAGAAAACTAAAAAATCCCCATGGTTTTCAGGGTGGACTCCCTTGCAAAAGTTTAACGTGAAAACATCAGATTGCCAGGGCTTTTTCAGCCCATGATGGAAGAGGCTTAGTCTGCACACTGCTCAGTCCCCAGGCCTTTGTCAGGGTCTGTCAGGTGTGAAGATTTAGCTCCTATTACAGGGAGTAAAGGGATCAGCTGCAAATAAAGTATATGCTGTGGATTAGACAAAAGCCCTGTTCCTTTGCTATACACACATCTATGCCAAAAGTTAAGTACCTCAGAGGACACCTCTCAGTGCTACTCTGTGACTATAAGGCTGTTCTTAAGCCCAATTTTGGTGTCTTTTTCAGTAATTTACTTTGCTCACTCTGGAAAACTCAAAGCAGTTATCTAACAGGGACTTTCAAATTTGAAAGAGTGATCACATGAAAATGGAAATTACCATCATTTTACTCCAATTTATAGAAGTAAATGTAGTCATTACTACAGTTATGCATCTGAAATATTAGGTAGTTGCAATCTGGGATTTTGTAATTTTTTTTCCCTACAAAATAAACTGTCAAACGTCTGTTCATGTTTGCAGTGCACCTTTTCACAAAAAGTTACTGTGTTCTGGTTCTGAACTTCTGTTAAAAGGGTCTTATATGTTAGCAATGCTTATCTGCAAAATCACAAACAAACTTTTGGAAAAGAATAGCATAAAGAAAAAAAAAAGAAAAGAAACTCTTTTGACTTTGAACTGAAAATGTAATTTGTTATGGCTATAAATATAATGGAAATGAGGAAACAGAAATGAGAGACGGAAAGCAATGAAGTTATTTCACATGTATCCATAGAACATAAATGAACAAATAGGCTAGTGTTGTATGCATCCTATATTATTAACGTGACTGCTTTCTGATACATGTAGATAAGAACATTTAAAGCTAGCTTAAAAAAAAAAAAGTACACAAAAACTACTTGGTCCTAAAAGAAGCAGAGGTTTTAATCCCTGAAGAGAGTTGTTAGAAAGAATGTCTACTTATTCAAGTGACCTGTGTCTGTGTTTGTGAACTTCAATACCATGAAAAGTAATTCATGTATGTATAGGCACAAGGAATCAATGATCTTTATGTATAGTAAAAATTCTGATTTCTTACCATTCCCTTCTAAGTAATAACATTATCATATCTTGAAACTTCACCTATATGTGTTTTTTCACTTTCCCCAAGAGAACTATACTTTAATTTTGCAGATAATCTGCATCCATTTGAATGACTGTTCATTGAAAATAAATCCTTGGGTAACCTGAATTGTCAGACAATTGGGTAAAATTTCATTAAAGAGGTGAATATAGTGAAAAGGATTATAGGTCGGACAGCTACAGGACAGGACAAAAAACTGAGGAGGAACTGCTGATAAAGTGAGATCTCTGGAGTAAACTTTCCCTTATACACTTATAACCTGCAGTGCTGTTGAATCACTGCTAATAGGTAGCTCAAAGATTCTTCTGTATGTGAAAATAGGGGAATAAATAATATGAAGAACATTGGCTGGCAGTGCTCGCCTCATTGGTTTGGAACACCACTTGAACCAGGAATTGGGGAGGAGACTCACACTGAATATTTGTGCCACCCCTTGAGTGTGTCTCTGGGAAATTGTCATTCGTATCACAAACAATCTTTTCTTTAAGTCAGTGACTGCATCCTCTTGGGTGCTTGTTGCTAATGGAGACAGAAATACTATTCTAGTCTGGATTTAATAACATTTCACTCAGATTCATTGTGCAATACTTTTTTCAGCTGAAGTGGAATTTCAACGTTTTTGTGACTTTTGGCACATCATCACTCGTAATGGGGTCTTACTTACAGGGAATAATGAACATATTCTTGTGCTATATTTGAGGATGTTTTGTTCACAAACACTATTTGTAGTTCTCATACCACAAAATCAAATGCCTTCAAGCAAGGGGATGATTATGAATAGTCCTGTCATTTCTCTAGCTTCTAACCACTTTGTTATTCCTGTTCTCTCTGCACCCACTGAAGTAACTTTTAAATATGGATCTAAATATTTTTGCATAAAGATGACAGCATTAAAGAAAAAGATATAGGTGACAAATTTTCGGACTTAGGCCTTCATGTGGACCTAAATAAATGGCCTGACTGCAAGAGGTTATAAGGAGTACCTTAAGCTTAATTTCACTTTGTGATTTCAATGGTAGGTGCTCACTGACATCAAGTATATGTTTATATACAGGCATGAATGTGTATGTGTGGATGCACATGCATACACATTAGAAGAAATACACCTGGTGAATATGGCCAGTGAGACATCTAAATTTACCTAGTAGTGTTTTTATATCAATTAAGGGCCAAACTGTCATCCCAAGTCTCACATTTATCATAGCAATCTCATTTTGCATGACAAGAATTAGGAACTAAAGTGTAGTTTTCTTGGAATACAACAGGACACAGGCAAAATTCCCTATAGATGGAAAAGGAAATACATATGGGAAGCTGATTATAAAACGTACAGCACAGACAAGCTCAAGGAATTTCTCCGCATTGATGGACAGGGACAGATCCTTAATGAGTCTAAATGGGAACAGTTGAATTGGGGAATAGCTGAACTGGGGATTAATTAGAGCCAAGCAGATTTAGAGCAGTGTGAGAACTACAGCTCAGTGCCACAGACTGTATCTTGCATGTATGTTTATAAATCTTAAAGAGTCTTATAGGACGTGTAGGTCTACAGCTTCCTCCACTTTGGTGGAGTGCTGAGGAGCAGCCCGGCAGTGGCACTAAGGTGCTGCTTATTGAAGATCTCATGACCGTGAATGAGATTTGCCCCAGGAATTTTTTGTAAATAGGTTTTGTTTTCCAGTAGGCTTCTGTACATCTGGAAATGCTGGCATTATACTGTCTCAGCATAAATTATAAATGACTGGAAGTAACTTTTTTTTCTCCTAAAACTGGTCCTTTTTAAGCATTATTGCACCACAACAAAAATGAAACAAACTCCTTTCCCTTTGCTGTAGGTGGAGAAGGAACATTTGGTCTCTGGGGAAATCCCTTCTATTTCTTTTTCCTATCATCTGCCCATCAAATGAAAAGGAGATAAAGAGAATTTCTTGGGCTGGTACAAAAAAAGGACAATTTTTGGATCTACTCTGGTCAGGTAAAATTGTTTCTGCTGCTGCTGTTACCACTTCCATTCTTAATAACCATTTTGTGACCTTCACTCCCTATCAATCTATCCCTGAATAGTTATTCTATTTGCAGCTTTTCCTCTAGCTACCTTGTCCCTTGAAAGACAGTTGAGCAGTTTTTCAAGCACTAATACCACTTCCACTGCTTGGCTGATCTTCCCAGAGGTGTTGGGGGCTGCGTAACCCTCCCAGGTTGACTGACTGGGCTTCTGCTCTTGGGATGGGTTCTCACATCTGAAGAGCTGTGCTGTGACTGGATGTTACTGGCAGTGCCACCAAAAACTGCTACTATGCTGGGTCAAATTGACTTTTGGTAAATCTCTTTGCATTGTTTATTTTAGCAGACTGTGATAATCTCCTATTACCCTGAGAAAAGAAAGATGTGGCAGAGTACCTGAGAGACTGTCTCAGGTTTGAAATGAATAGTAAATATTTCCAATCATACACTGAACTCATGTAAGGTGACTCAAGCTCTTTCACTCACCCTTTTAAGCACTTGCTACTCTGTTCTACACAGAGAATATAATTGAATATTAAAATCACCTCAGCCACTTAAAACCAGAGAAAGTTCTGAACCAGATCTGTGGATCCAAAGACCAATGAGCACTGGAATAGTTCCCACCCCAGATCCCACAGCAAGGGCTGCAGTCAGCCTTATCTCTCATTCACCGCTGACAAAGATTTGCAGAATTACTCTTCTAAATGTCTTAACCCTTCCATTTTTGCTGATATTTAAATGATGCCAAACCTGCTCTTTGGTAACAGGCACCTAGTAGCTCCCCTATTTACACACCTTAACACACATGGAAAGTTGCCATCCTGCTTCTTCCAGGACACCTCAGCTTCCACAAAAACTTAACTCAAAAGACAACTAAGGAAAATACCATCGATAGACTAAGACAACTAATTGGTATTTGGTTTATAGTTACATGCTGACAATGATTAAACTAATTACAAGGCATACTGTGCTAAATTGCTAGCTCTTTGTGTACTTCTAGTGTAGCTGAGAACCAGAGTTTCTGGTTCATACTCTTAGTGTGTTTAAAAAGATTCTTGTTAAGATCAGTTGAGGAGCTGTCAATGTGTATGCACACTCATAACACACACAGCTGAGTGTATGTGTGAGAGATATCTGTGGAGGGAGGGATGAAAATAAAAAAAAAAACCCTCATTCTCTCAGTCAGAGAGACTGGAGAGTATTGTGCAAAGGGATTTGTGTATGTTTTCTCAGAGCATTTGCTCTAGAGTCTCAAAGTAAGGACTGTACAAAACCAGTCAAACTCATTTTAAAAAGTAGGAAACATTTCTGCCTGACAAGAAATAACATCACTCATTCCATCCAGATATGAAGAAAGGTAATTTTCATTACAACAGACAACATACCTTTTTTAACACATATTTTATTTTTGGGTCACCTCCAATGGCTAGACAGGAGAAAAGATGTTTTTTGGCAATGTCCTATTAGGTGCAGTTTGATGATAGAGGCTGCTAGCCAGAAGCAGGTTTTTTACACTAGAAATACTAGAAATACCAGCAAGAGCCTCTTTTTCATCTCTCTCCTCTTCTGAGCCTGGTAGAAATCATCAGTAAAACGAAACAGAGTGGAGTTACACAGAAAAATACCAGTCATTCAGTGAAAGTTGAGGTTTTAGTTTTGGTTTGTTGTTTTTTTTTTTTTAAAGGACTAGAGGTAAAACTTGCACAAAAATAAGTCCTCCGTAATTTTTCTTATTAACTTAAGTGTTTGCAACACAGGTTTTTGCATGCGTGGTGTTTATGTTTGTTGAGTGTTGTATTTGTCTTCTGTTACGTGCTGTATTAAGTGTTATATAACATGATATGGTGCCTTGAGTATTTTCTGATGGTACAGTATTTACATTTATTCTATTTAATAATGATTTGGATATATCGAACACATTCTTACTTTCTCAAGTACATCAATATGCAAACATTAAAGCCAGCTATTACTGAGGAGCCATTGTTACTCAAATAATGCTAATAAACCCCATAGAGAACCTTTCTAAAATCTGTCGTCCGGGATAAGCTGTGTTCATCCACAACTGTTTATAGAAGTAAAGAGGATGTCTTCCAGCTTTCAGGTTCATTCCACATTAAAGACAGGAATTAAGTCCCAGGGAAGGGGATTACTGTCAAACTGAAGACAATCATCTGGCGTGGGGGGAAGGCTTAAAAGTGTGTACACATATGTGCTGAGATCTGAACATATTGTGGGTGCTGTGCAAAGAGTAGAAAGACCAAATTCCTGTAATAGGCTCTGTGCTCAGGACACAGTGCCTCGTAAAAGCACAGCTGTAAGAAGATAAACTGGTGTCCCTGAGAGTGAATGCCGCACAGTGCTAGGAGATTAGGACTCTGCTCTCTCCGTCTAGCGCAAAAGTCCGGATGTCTACCACAGTTTTGACTTAGTAAAAGAGATTTCTTATGATTTTGTGATTCTTGTTCTAGTCCCACATGGACATGGGTAATTAAGAAGTGGTCATGAAGTGATAGAAGCAACAACACTTGAAAATTTAAATTTGGTGTACTTCAAAAAAGATTGTGGTTTATGTTTCATTTAAACCTCTCTACCTTTCCCTTGTTCAGTCCTCTTCAGCTCGAGTAAAGCTCAAATTAGTCTTATTTTACCCTCTGTATCCAACATAAGGTCTGGCAATGCTTTAGTAAGGCAGGGCAAGCTCTTTACATCAGGATAATTCTAATAACTGAGCTTCCTAACATGTGCCAGCCTTCATCATCACTCTGAATCACTGCTCTTCCTCTTACTGAGTGCAGTGCATTCATTTTGATTTCTGTTTGTTAGACAAGTGCAATGTATGGGTATGAAAATTACCCCTTTTCAGCTGAACTCCAGATTGCACATTCCCACAGAGTGCTTAACAGCATGGGAGGCCAGAATAGAATCAACAAATGGTCAGATATTTACAAGCTGGTTCAAATCTTCAAACTTAACCCCCTCCCCCTGCCCCGATGAATTGCAAATAATAAATAGTATTTAATTTGAATATTCATTATTTTTCTATTAGTAAAACAATAACATATCATGTCGTATGGAAAATTTAAAAAATTGAACAAAACCTATGTCAGTATGCAGAGACAAAAGAGAGAATAAAATAGTTGAGCAAAACAAGGAATTCATTTATTCCTTCTCATCATCAGGCATCATTCATCCATCTCCAGGAAAATAGGGCTCCATGATGTGTAACAGTTACTTGGGAAGACAAACATCATCACTCCAAACATCCTCCCCTTCCTTCTTCTGTCCCCAGCTTTATATGCTGAGAGTGATGTCATATGGTCTGAAATATCCCTTTAGTCAGTTGGGGTCAGCTGTCCTGGCTGTGTCCCTTCACAGCTTCTTGTGCACCCCCAGCCTACTCACTGGTGGGGTGGAGTGAGAAGAAGAAAAGGACTTGACACGGTGTAAGCCGTATTCAGCAATAACTAAAACATCCCTGAATTATCAACACTGTTTTCAGCACAAAGTCCACTGCAAATCCCATGTCAACACCACTTGGAGTGTTGAGAAACAACAGTTCCCCACTTGCTGATGCTACAAGGGCAGTTTGGCTCCAAGTTGTTTCATTTTAGTTCAGTTCTTTCAGCTCTTCTCAGGTGATGTAGCTGAACACAATGAAAGAGAAGGGTCCTGTGAGCAGGTAGGATGAGTTTTATTAGTGGTCATGGTCACCTGAATTGGTCTATCAGTGAACAGCTTATGATTACTGGGCAATGTGCCCTCTTCTCCCAGTGCTGAATGGCAATCGTCAGCTATGCACTTCTGAAAAGAAGGCTCTCAAAATTGTCTTAGGGAGGAATACATACTGCTTTAATTTGCAAGGTGCTATGAACAAAATTACAATTTCCTTCATTGACAAAGAAAGGGCAAAAGTAATTCTCATATGTGAAACATGTCACATTTGCTCTTGACTAATGGCATGACCTCCAACTTAGAGGTGCCTGTTTACCTTTTCCTAGGGACTTCCCTTCTCCTAGGCACCTTCCCAAAAGCATCTTATGACAGTGACACGTTAAGGAATTTACTGACAGATGCGTCAGAAAACTCAGGTGGGACACAACCAACCAAACTGCATGATCCAGCAATATCACACCTACAAGGAAGGAGAATGCACATGGAGAGAATTTATCTGTAAATGCTTTTCACCATTGACTCACTAATTGAGTTTTAATGACATTTCCTCAACAAAATCACCAAAAATAGATCCATTTTAGAATGGTGGATTCTGAACATCTGTGTTTTGCCAACAAAATCTGACCATTAAGGAACTACAATTTCTTTGTAGTTGCTGAGAAAATAATGACAACTCAAGCCACGAATCAATTAAACTGAAGACGTAGTTCCACATCCTTCTTTTATGGAAAGAGAGCAGGTGTTTAACAATTTACATAAATTATACAAAATCTAAAGCACTTACAGTAACCAAACACTTAGGAAGAAAGATGAAGGAAGATGTAAGTTAGCTGATATTGTTTTGTATTCCAATCAGTGCATCTTTAGCACTTCTGTAGTTACAGGTCTGTGAAAGTTTCTGTTATATATCCTATTTTCATGGATCCATAACTCAATCCTAAAAAAAAATCTGATTTGCATTTGGCAGGCAAAGATTTTAAACTGAGACTGGGTTGGGTTTTTTTATTAGGTTATGGGAAAAAGGTCAATTTAATTGTCTTTAAGTTATGCAAGTATAAAAATGGAATGTATTGGTTTCAGACACTATTTTATGCTGCTACAACTCAAAACTGGGTTTTTTTGTGTTTTTTTTTTTTAAGGGGAAACTTTACAAGCTGTTAGTCTGATTGTGGATTAGTGTACTTGGGAAACTTGGAAAAAGAAATGTAAAAATGCTTGATTTCTTACCTCTTTATAATGATGTTTGATCTCTAGGTACACTCTATTCCTTCAGCCAAACTTTCTTCAAAATGCTGTCCCTTCCTCTGCCATCACTTACTAAGACAGCTCTCAGTTTCATGCATTTTACATGATTCAGGTGAACAGCTTCAATCTGTTACACAATTTACATGAAATTCATCGTCTACCTTTTCACAGAACTTCCACATTCTTAAAGATCTTGGCAGGTATGCGAGTACTGAAGGGAATGGTTCAAGTTATCAAGGCAAAAACTCTGCAGATTGCACAATATACATTATATATAAAATGCTAGATTCATCCTGAAAGGAAAGCAGTTGGTAGGTGACCAGAAAATGCCAATTTCTTTATTCTGTATCTTTCCTAAGAACTGTTCAAGTGACAGGTTTTGCAGGCACTATTTTTCACCCCATGACAAACTTGTAGTGTTCATGGAAGACCTGGATTGTGCCATGGCATCCTCCTAGATTATGCTAAGTGCTTTTTGTGTGTTTTTGCTTTATTGCTAATGAGTGGCATGATTTCTAAAGCATCTAGAACAGTCAGATCCAAGTTGTGCTGCTGCTATGAAATTCTCTGGAGGAATAGCTGGAGGTCCCTGTGTGTTGCAGTGTGTTACATATGATAACGTTAAATAAGATAGAAATATGTTACGTAACAATTTCTAGTAGCTGAATTGAAATAATGCTGTGGAAAAAAGATGTTCATGTAGACTGAATGTCAAGTTTGGTATTTTAGGATACTTCCTCCCTCAGTAGTAATTGATCCAACAGGAGGGATTTCATAGAAACAGAATGGTAGGGGTTGGAAGGGACCTCTGGAGATCATCAAGTCCAACATCTCTGCCAAAGCAGGATCACCCAGGGCAGGCCACACAGGAACAGATCCATGCAGGTCTTGGAAGTCTCCAGAGAAGGAGACTTCACAACTTCTCCGGACAGCCTGTTCCAGGATCCATCACCCTCACAGTAAAGAAGTTTCTCCTCATGTTGAGGTGGAACTTCTTATATTCTAGCTTATACCCATTATTCCTTGTCCTGTTACTGGGCACCATGGAAAAGGGACTGTCCCCTTCTACTTGACACCCACCCTTCAGATATTTGTAAACATTAATCAGATCCCTTCTCAGTCTTCTCTTCTCCAGGCTAAACAGCACCAGGTCTCTCAGCCTTTCTTCATAGGAAAGATGTTCAAGTCCCTTAATCATCCTCGTAGCCTCCGTTGGACTCTCTCCAGTAGATCCCTGTCTGTTTTGAATTGGGGAGACCAAAAGTGGACACAGTATTCCAGGTGTGGTCTCACCAGGGCAGAGTAGTGGGAGAGGAGAACCTCCCTGGACCTGCTGGATTTCTAGCCCTTGTAGTTTATTCTACAAAAGTTTAGTAATTGATTCTTCCAAACTCTTTTTGTTCAAGAAAAAAACCAGCAAAATATTGAGGTTTCAGGTCAGTCAGTACTCTCACCAGTTTCAGTTAACCCAGCCTTTTCTGATCACATAGGAACTTGCATTTGTCTAGATGTTATATGTACTTAGAATACACATGCATGTGTGATTTTGCATGTATGTTACCAGACATGGACTTCACACTACCTATTTGTTCTGCCAAAATTTCCAAGTGAGTGAAAAATGACATAACACATATTGCAAATTTATTTCACAAGTTAATGAAAATCTCCTTTTATACTTTATGGCAGCATTTTCAATCTTTCCTATTGGTTCCTAGACCTTAATGTGAAATAAAACCATGCAGATTTCAATTACCAAGAATATTACTATAAAAATTCTCAAGAAATGATTGAGCTCTGTTCTTTTCCTCCTGTTCAATGGCTCCCTTTGTGCATTTTGTATAAATGTTCACACAACAATGATGTGGAGATTAACAGAACCAGCTGTTTATGAACAAACATTTCTATTTGAAGGTCAGAGAGCCGGCCAGGCAAATGTAGCATGAACATTAATGTTGATTTGAATATTCACTGGCAATTTTTTTAAAAAATTGCTATGTTATCAAATGGTTGTTTCAGCAGTTCTGAGTGAACTGTGCTCAGCTCACTCTTGCCAAAGTCTCAACATGCCAATAGGAAAGTCTGGCAGACCCATCAGATGACTGCCTTGTCTGGGCCACCTTAGGTAGGATGATTGAAGGGCATTTATGTTGATCTAAATAAACCTATTAGAATTTGCAATAATATTCATTACGGAGGAATGTTTCTGCACAAAATATAGAAATATTTGGGCGTATAATAGAGTGGATGTAGAGCAAGGGGGCTAAGAAATGCAGAGCTTTTCTGCAGATCCTAATGGCATTCTAATGGAGATTTCCTTGATTCCCCGGCAGCATATAGCTGACTTAGCAAATCCCTAATTGCAGGCCCTGAAGGCAAACTGTACTTTTCAGCTTTCTGTACTGGATATATATGTGCATATATAATTCAGTGATTCCCTCAGGATTTTAAAAAAAGGGTAAGTGTAAATGTCATCTGAATACCAAAGGCAATAGAGGAATAGCTAGTTGGGTCCAGTGGCATTCAGTTCTCCCCATGCTGTCAACCCTCAATTTCGTATTTTTAAGCAGAGCTGAACATTAATTCTTACTTCATCCCGAAATGTATTGTTGTGAAAATGTCGTGTTATTGCATAGGACTCTGAAGGATACTGGCTAATGATTTTATTGTGCATCTCTAAAACTCCAGCAGCAAGGATATTTTCTCTTCCAGGAACACCATTGTTATCTTTCTCTTTTTATTTCTGTAGTTTTCCTGTTAGTCTTAATTTTCTAGATTGTGTTCTGTAAGTTCTCCTCTAGTTCTCTTTGACTTTTCCTCTTTTCACGTTTGCTTCTCTTCTATGTGCATCCTCCTTTCAAATTAGAGACCCATGCAATCCCTGACTGTCTTCGGTGTCAACAGTAAAATCTTCATGAAACCCAGTAAAATATTTCCCCTGCATCTTTTTGCAAAATAGAGACAATGTTTATTTCAAGGTTCTTATGTTCCTGAAGTTATTTCAGTGGGAAATAAAGTTTAAATGCAGGTATGCTAGGTCCCAAAGTATGTCTAGATATTAAAAGTTTTAAGTAAATATTTACCAAAATGTTGCAAATGAGGAATAGGGAAGGAGCCAGGGAGTTTTGCTTCTGTTCTGATGAAGTCATGAACATCGGTATGGCTTGTCCCAAACACATATTTGTAAAAACCTTTTACAGCAACATCCCATTCTATATTCCAGATGCAGCACTTCCAATCCAGGAAAAAAAACCCCAACAAAACAGACCCAAAATTTTAAGAATGAATTATGTAGATTTTTGTTTTTGCAGAGACTTACTTTTCATTTCCCCTTCCTTGAGAGGCCAGGTGCCTTAGTTACAATGATCCCACCAGGGCAGGGCTCACAGGGAGCTGTAAAAAAAAAAAGACATGCTAATCCATACTTTTTTGGGTATAAACTTGTCATGGTTTTAAAGTCTGTTATTTCATGACATTCCAGAGCTTGGAGTAATTGCTGGAAATTAACTTTTCTTCAGTGATATAAGCTGTCATTTGAAAACCCATGGCTCATGAAACTCTGGGCTTTGAGGTCATGGAAAAATCTCTTTCTGGCTAGGATACCCATAGTTAAAAACCACAAGTGCATCCAGGGTGAAGGAGAAAATATTAATATTACTCTTGGGTAGCAAAGACAGACATGGCTTTCTAAAAGTATGATTTTAGAAGAGTAGCAGCTGTCCAAAAGTGTTCCTGAGACTGGGAAATTAGAAAAGGTCTTATGAAGATGAGCAGCGACTCACCTGCTAACCATGGGACACATTCTTGATACTAATGGCTTTTAAATGGAAAAGAAGGAGTGAGAGGTAGTTCAGTATTTAGAATTCATCATTCCTGCCTCGGACAAAGACCTACAATGTGATCTAGGAACAATCATTTCACCTTCTTCAACTCTGCATTGTCATTCCTTATGTCTTCACTGCCGATATAATTTTCCAGAGACTATTTTGTTTCCTCGTTTCTTCATAATTCTATATATATTTCTATTGTTTTTATTCACGTATACAACTATAGTGGCACTGTAGAAAGGGTGCAGGAACCTTCATTTGTAAGATTACATTTGTCTTACCTTTGGGTTTTTCACTAAATCTGTAAATATACAGGCATGACTTTTCCTTTATATTAGGATATTATGCTTGTTTATTTAGTAGAAAATCTGATGAAAAAGCAGTATCTGGAACCTATTTAACATGCCATACAGTCTAAGGAATTAAAAAGAGAAGAGAGTACTTTAAAATGATTTTTCTGTTGTCTGTGTGGGCATACAATCACATACTAAGACTTAAAACACTCTGCCACAGCTCAAATAATGATAATATAGACAGTCATTAGTGATCAGGATTACCAAGCCCTCAAACATTCATGTGATTACCCATGTTATGTCTAGTGGGTATTAAGATATGTAATGGACTTATTTGGGCTCATAAGTTACCTGTAGTCAGTTGTCATTGGTTCAACTTTTCACTATCTTTCACAGCTTTTCCTTATGAGGGTACCTACCTTAAGTAATCAGTGGTAAACAACTAAATTTATGACATTTTGAAGTCTTTGTTCAGTTTTAACAGCTATATGGGCTTTATGAAAACATACTGAGCAGTCACTACTATTTTATTATTTTACTTTATGAATCATGGTTTGTATGCTGTGAGTAAAGTAGGAACATAGGATCTGATCCAAGAACTATGTCATCCAGAATACAGCAGTGGCCAAGAGCAGCAGAGTAAGGTAAAGGTTAGAAAACCAGTCAATTTGCCCCCCATATAGATCATTGGATTCCTAATCATTATGTTGTATTTCACAAAGTTTATTCATAAATTCTGACAATTCTATCTAGTCTTCACATTTGTGTTTCTGTTTAGTCACTCTGCCTGACGTTTCACTGCACAGGCACACTATATTACATCCCAGACATTTACCTCAAATCTGTGTCCATGCTTCCGGACTACAGCTGTATTTATTTAATCTTATTTTCTTGACATGCAGTGGTCATGTGTGTGTAAAGTCATGCAGAAACTCCACAAACAGGAATCTTGATCCCCTCAAAAAATCATTACATTTCATATGCCTTCATAGTATTTCATTTGGAGAAATATATGTGGAGAAAACTGGCTTTCAACATAACTTAAAAAAGACTTACACAAGTCAAACTCTGTGTTTTCCCTCAAAAATGGAGAAGTGCCTTTCCAAATTCTTATCTTCATTACTATGGAAACCTTTCTTTCTAATAGTATTTACAGTATGTGAGAAGAGTACATACTTGTTTTAGTACAGCCATACTCTCTACAAAGTCCATTCTGCTACTGCCAAGACAGTCAGGTTGAAACCTATGAGACTTTAGAATCTCAAGCTTGCTTTTTCTCAGCATATTTTTTAGCAAGTGGAGGCAGCATGTGGGAACAAACAAGATTAGTCAACCAAGCTACTCCTCCACATAGAATATTAGTAAATAGAGTTGTGTGGATAATTGATTTGTTCACTTTGCTGGCTGAACTGAACATTTAAAACAAAACATTTTTTCCAGGTATCTCTTTGAAGTGAAAAGGAGAGAAAGTGCCTTGAATATCATATCATGTTTAATTTGCATTCTCTGTAAAAATTTTATCTTCTCATAAAATACTCTATTGAAACAAAACATAAATTTTTCACTAATTACTATTTTTTAGTTGAAACCATTAACTGACATTGACATAAATTTCTTAAATAGCTTGGGCTAGGATAAATCTGTATTATTCAATGAGTAAAACTGTTGATCAAATACTCCCTTCTCTAACATAAAATCTGAAGCTTTCTAATTGTGTTCTTCCTTCAGATACACACGGTGAAAATGAGTGTTAATGAAGATGTTCGATATGGTGGAAACATAAACTTCATCACATTAATGTGCTGTATTTTACTTTTACAGTCCACTGTTGTTTCTAGGTAGATGTAATTTGCAAAGTATGAAGCAGCTATTACTAATTGAGTATGAATAACATGTCCTCTCTTTGACCTTGTGCACATAGTCAGTTCTTCACACTTGTAGTAATACATTTTTCTTTATGAAATTTTTCTACTTGTACTCTGTAAATAGTTAGATTTACATAAAATGACCATCTATTCTTGAAGCAACTCTTAGCAGACCAAATTTCCTATGAACTTCATGCAGTTGTACATACAACGTTTTGTCTCTATTTTTTCCCCAAATAAATGGTTTCTATCAAATTTTATTTCAGCTGGGGAGATAATGAGAGCAAATGGTTGTGACTGCCCACTGCAGTAAAGATATAGGTTAGGTATAAAATAGATGCATCAGCAGATGTACAATAATCCTCTTGTAAACAATGTTACTTACAGCCAGGTGTCAGAACCATTTTATAATCATTTTATATATCCTACCCTATATTTCAGATTGATTGTCAATGTTGCTATTGTTTTTGCTGTGGTTGTTGTTATTATTCTATGAGGCCCTAAAGGCAACAGATAATAATTTTGAGCTAGATTCTTTACAAATGGAAGTCCCTGTCTCAAGAGCTCACAGTCTGAAGAATCTTGCAGTGATTTAGAATAGCATAAAGTTTAAAATAAATAGATTGGATACAGAATTTAAAATGTCTCAGTAGGTGCATATTTTTTTCTAAGGGATAATATGTTTCTTTGGTAAAGAATTTACATTTAGATTTGGCTACATTTTTTTTTCCCTAAAGTTTAGAAATGGTAAATAAATCCTCTACAATCTCATCAGCCAAAAGAAAATGTGAAGTTCTTGTATAATGCTGAGTCCTTCCATTCTGATAATGATTGTCATTAAAATGCTTCAGGACTTCCTTTGGTTCAGGAGCATTATTTAAAACTAAAAGTGAAATCTCATCAACATTTTAGTATAGATACTCTTTTGGGAATTTCTGTTCTTTTTTATGACCCATTGCATTATTGCAACGACTCAACTCTTGATATTTTTAAAATTTTTGCAACTTCTGTGGGTATCATAGGTTCTCAGTATCTCCAGGATATGGTCCTTTTACTGCCTGCAGATATTTTTGCAAATATAGAGCAACTACTTTAAACTTAGTTGCCATACAGAAAGAGATATTTTCAAAGGGATTTCCATTCTGGTTAAGATATTTTTGTAAAAATTCAAAGCAGTCCATGCCTTTGTCCAAATCAGGAAATATGTTCCTGCACAAGAATTTTTCCTGGAATGTCATTTATTTTGCAAGTTTCAACATTTATATTAATGAAGAATAAGGTTGTTCATGAAGTTTCAGAACCACTTGAACCAATACAGAGAACAGTGGTGACACAATCCCATGTGATACCTGCACAGCTGATCTGTGGATTTGATGCTCAGGGCAGCACATCCTTGAGCTTCAGCATTGTTCCACAGCCCATCCCTGGCATTTGAATCCATCTGCAGCAGGTGCCAAGCTCTAAGCTGGGGAAATCCACTATAGTGCTTATTCCTTCAAAATTTGAAAGATTAAAAAAAAAAGAAATAAATTTTAAAAAATCTTATTTCAAATACACAGAAAACAAAAGGGACATTTAAAGCCTCTCTAGTATGAAAATTCTTATCTGTACATCTTAGTGTAAGATGATTGCAAAAGGGAAGGAGTGATCTTGTGCTAAGAGTACAATCTAGCTGGCTAACTTTCTAACCAGTCATCTTTTGTACCCAAATTATTGAAACTCTTTAAAACCTGGATAAACTTAGTCATTTTAAAGAGAGTTTCAGACTGAATCAGGGAAACATTGAGAAACTTATCTATTGGGATTACAGGTGATATGATTTCATTGCTTTGGCTTCTCTCATTTGCAAGTGGTTATCTGCTTAAATCAGTAAGTCATACAATGTAAGTGAAGAATGGTGTTAATTTCAGCATGTTGATTTGAAAGCTCGGACTGTATAAAATGGGACAGGAAATATTTATTAGGAGTACTAAAGGTGAGTGCTTGAAAAAAATCTTCAGTATATTTTGCAACATGATTTTCAAACAGCCTTATTTTAAAAGGATCTATGCTGGTTTATGCAAGGCAAGATGCTGGATTCCTCTTTTATCCATCCTTTTAGAGACCTCTTAAGAAACAAATAAAGAAACAATTAGATGTTTTCTCATTATAGCATTGTGCCATTATAATAGTTATGGTCGACAAGGCACTTCCATTATTGGTTTCTATTTTCAGCTGCCACTAACTTCCTGAAACAATTATTCTTTCAGCTGAAATTTCTCATGCTTGTTTTTAATCCCAGAGGTAAACTGTTTGGTAAAGTTTATAAGATTACTTTTGACTGCTTTTCTGAAATATCTAAGCATGAAAAAATGGTATGTTTCAACGGTTATTGTATTTGCTATTTAAATCATGAGTTCTTCTGGACAGCAATTTGGGTTTATATTTAATATATTTTATTACAATAAAATCTAGACTGCAGTTATGATGATATAACTAAAAAGTAGACTAATTTTTCACAGGCTTTCTTCAATGATTCAGTAAGTCAAGCATATTTCTGTTTTAAACTTCAGGTCCCATGGATTTTGAAAAGTGTTAGTTTATTTGCAGAATTCTATCTTATATGTAATTAAGAATAATGGTCTGAATTCTCAGCTGAAAAGTGATTCATGAGACTCACTGTGGAAGAAGACTCACTTTATATTTAGGAACTTGTTATATTTATTCTCACTGGGTTAAGGTTGTTCTCATGCATTCAGCTACCTGCCATTTGAGGGGGTAACTGTGGATTCATAGTGGGAATGAACCTCTTTGCAATCAATGCTGTTGGAGTTTCAGCCATGATCTGGCCTAAAATATGTGTTTGAACTTAGATTTATAGCAGCTAAAAATCTTGTCTTGTTCATGTCTGTCAATCCTCACTCAGGAATCTCCCACATTCCCTTCTATTTGTTTCCATTCAGTACTGGGTCAGTTTTTGTAGTCAGAAATTCGCCATGCTCCCAAACTTGTCCTCCTGAAGTACTTCACTTTCTCCAGCCATAGTTCTACATGTACCTTGCTCAATTCCTTTCTGTGATCTCCATCACCATAACTTTTCCATCACTCTCAACATTTTCATCTCTGTCATTATTTGGTTCCATGCAACAGGACTTGAGACTTTACAAGCCACTTCTTTGCCCATCCTGCTTTTGTTGGTCTCTTCCCTTCTGAACTTGTTCTGCTAATAGCTTCTTTTTCTTGTAGTTATTATAGATTAATCCCTTTGCTACTATCAGCAGACTTCACCTAAGTTTGTGATACCTAGAAACATTTTCAGTTTAATGTAAATATCATCAGTGTGACTTTCTTCAGCCAAGGTTATCTGCTTCTCATTAAGATGAGATCCATTTCTTTTCCAGAGATTTATCATTAGTCTCTTAATAACTGCTTGCTCTTTACTCCAAAATGGAAGGATGAGATCCATATATAGAAAGGTAAATTTTGTTCTCCATTGAGTATATCCGTACATTTTATGCCTTCTTTACCTTTGCTTTGCTTTTATTCTTTTTTCCGGTGTATCCAAACCCACTTGATTTGTATGTCTATGTACAATCTCATACTAACTTTTTTAATCACTAGCCTATTTTGGGCATATTAAGAAGAGAGGTGAGAATGAAAAATTAAATCCTTACAACTTCTATGAAAGCAAATAAGCCAAGAGGGGATGAGGGCTCTATAGTGTTTTGACGAGTGGAAAGGTTCACTATGGTCCCACAGTGTAAAACAGATGCAGAAAGAAATGTCTCTAAAAGTCTACTTTGGAGGAAAAACTTAAATGTGAGCACTCTCTTTGACATCATTGTCAATCAACCTAGTAAACATTTGAGTCCCATACCCATAAATCTCGCTGGATTTTGTCAAATCTATTTGAAATGTTTCAAGATAAGATCGGTGCCTTCCTGCAAGCTTAGCAACAACTGTAATTGTGGGGGTACAATTGGAATGGGGTAATGCTATGTTTGTTGAGGGACAGACACATGGATTACAGCTCAGACTGAGGTTGAAAATTTCCAGTGCCAGATGATATTGAAGAGAGTTTGGAGCATGGAAGTCATTAAGAAGTCATCACATGGAGGCATGATGTTATATTCATCTCAGATGCTTTGAATGCAGCAGGACTTTAAGAAAAGAGCTCATCATTAGGTGTGGATGTGCATGTAAGTTTTCCTGGGAGAATATTCTTCATAATATGAGATTGCTTGGGATCCAATTACTTTAATGTCTATTATCCTCGCTTTTCATGCAAAACATCTGCTAATAATACAGCAACAGCATCACTCTCAAAGAAGCTGTAGTATGGAGGGTGAAGAATATGTATATATTCATGAGCTGTAGACCCCCTTTCACATGATGGTGTTCCAACAGGGCTATATTTATCTCTGTTAGCTCTGAAGTCTAATTAAGTAGCAGTTTTTTTACAGCATTATGACTACTTCAGAGGAACCATCAGTAGATGTTTTTCAGACAGAGAGTTCTAAAGGCATTTATGCACCTGTCTGGCTACAGGTGTCATTCAAGAACACTATGAAATCCTTTTTTACATAATGAATTCATTTCTGAATGCATTTAATGCAACATTGTGATGTTGTTCAGCTGCATTGCTGGTGAATACCACTTCTGCTAATATCCCTTACTACAGAAGCATGGATCAGACTTCTGAGGGCTTACAAACGTGAGGAAGAGTACAGTATGACTAGTGTGGTATATCTATTCAGCAAAGGCCATTCTTCTTTATCTTATTGTGTGGATTTTAGAGGTGGACTACTCTAATCTGCAAAGAGGCACCTTTGCTTTGGAATAATAGGGTCCAAATAAGGCATTACTGTTATCACACTCAAAATTTATACAGTCATAATTTCATATTAAATTCTCTATGTATGCAAGCCTGTAGGAGAACATGATTGTGGTAGTGTGACTTGCTCTTTTGTATAGATAACTGTGAGATTGTGATTTGGGAAGAAAAATTTAAATTAAAAATATTTGGAAGTATGTTTCAAAAGTACAGGTAAATAGATGGTAAATAATATGTTTTAAAACTACCACTTCTAAAATATAAGCAATGATTCACCACTGACATTATAATGAAAGTTAATATTACTTCAGATAAGCAATGAGAGGGGAAAAAAATCACTTTCTTTAAAAGTACTCTGTGACTAACAAGTATCAGAAAGCATCAGTGTTTGCGTAGGAGGATTTATGAAATAAATTTCCAGCTGCCATCTGCAGTTTAGGCTCTAGTTTCTGCTTTATGCCTTTTTCTTTTAGTCACCTTCACCTAAATTTCTGCCCCTCCTTCCACTGCTTATTTGCTGTGAAGTGGATTTTAATAGCAAGAGAACTATGACTGCACTGTTTTCGGATTACCTGAAGCTGAGATCATGTCTAGTACCTAATAAATCCTCCCTCTCATTGCTAATATTGTGTAGCCATGTGGTAGCTTAGAACATCTTAGTCAAAACATATAAAGGGTAAAAAAGAACAGATCTTTTCAGGAAGGTTCACTACAAAGAAGGCCTTTGGCTACTTGCTGCTTTCTGAGTGTGCAAGCTGTTTGGCTTTCCTGTTGTTGGACAACACACCCAGAACAGGGAGGGTGCATTCAGGAAGCAGCAGGACTTGAAATGATGGTCTGAAGCAGAGCTGAAGGCTTGGATGCTGAAGGGCAAATGAACATGGAGGAAGTAAAGGGCAGTATGATAAAATGGGACATCAGCACTTAAATAAACTACTCCACATTATGTGGTATTTCCTATTATTTGTCCTTTCTGAATGGATTTTTGTTTTCAAAAGACATGTAATCAGCATTTTAGAGATGTATACTATCATTGAAAACCTAATTCACTATTTATAGCATCATTTGAGGTGGGCATACTGGCTTGAAGTTCAGGTATTTGTCAGACAGGTATAAAGAAGTGCCTACACAAAACTTCTCCTGAACATTTCAGGAGCAGATTCTGCACAGAATGTTGCACACAGATGTGTCTGGGGATCTTCAAATACTAGACAAAAAGTCCCCACTAGACATGCTGAGGCAGAAATGACACATCTCCCTGCTTCCTTGTGTTACAATTCTTTTCAGACATTTTCACATTATTATATTATGCTCCTATTGTGTTCTCATATTTTCAGTCTATGTTTCTATGTTCCGTGTATTTTTTTTGGTGAATATGATGTACACTGAACTTCTTTTATATGCTTTCATGAGGTAGAGACTACTAATACATAGTTTTTTATAACTCACTCTTAATAGCACATAAATATATCAAGGCAAAAAGCCCTTTCTTTGTGTGCACTCTCTCAAGTTATTCTACATCTGTGCATGTTTGTATGTGTATGGGATTAAGCTGGGACTCCTTGTTTTTTGTTTAGTCTGGAGTAGACAGATTTCCTGCATCATATTTTGTAAATGCTACCAATCTATACCATTCATGGTTAAACAGTTGGATACATGTGTATCTACATTAAGTTCTGCATACACTACAATCATTAAGGAAATATTTTAGCACAAAATAGAACAGATTAAGAATACTTCCATTAAAATCTCAAGAGGGGGAATTTAGAAATAATTATGTTGTGTATGATCAGTAGCACATAACCATATCATTTTACTACAGACTAAATTTTGAAGTGAAGACAAATCAGAGTTGTAATAATTTATGATGGTAATATGAAGTCATCAAGTCCATACAAGAACACATTGTTAAGGAGAATAGCTACTTTTCATACATGAGTAAAGAAAGGAAAGTATTGCTATACTCCAATTCATTTGTTCCATAATTATTAGTTTTTATCAAAAGTCGACACATTTCTGTAATTACACGATATAGAGAGACAATGGAATTAATTTTCCATCCTCATAAGAAGTGACAAATAGTACAAACATTCTACATTTTAGAGACAATCTTCTTGCTAATAATGGAATAAGTTAATCTTGAAACATGACATGCAGCCTTTTATCAAAAGTATTTGAGGTAGGTAAAGGAACTACAGCTGTGCAGTGGAAAGTCTGTCATACTCAGTAATCTGAGACTCTGTTTTCTAGAAATATAGCAGACAGATTACCCTTCTGCTGCCTAAACTGAACAAGTCAGAACTGATTTCCTAAAACACACAGCAGAAGAGGATGATCTAGTCAGTCTCCTCCCAGTAAACCCTGTCCAAAATCTTGACTGTACAGTCAAAACTTGGCAAGAGGTGTACAGGACCACATACAGTGGAAAACCACCCAAGATCATTATGACATATATTGTACTTCAGAGGATACACAACCTCTGTCTGAACCCCATTCAAGGGGAACAAATACTCTTTGCAATAATATGAACAAAGTTTCCCAAATATCGGGGTATATGGATGTATAAACAAAGCCAACAAAACTTCCTATGAAAAAGTGCACTTAATATTTCAGTTCAAGCTCCTTTTCCCATTTCTATTCAGATTTTACAATAGGAAGAGTAAATGCCAATAGCTGTAGGAGCGAACAAAGTCATTTATTAAATGTATGTACATTATCTTGTGCTTACATGGGAACAGGATATCTTGTCCAGTAAAGGAAATCGAGCACCACTAGGAATTTATTGGAAAGGTAGTTATTGTGCCTTTGTCTACTGAACTGTCTGGAGGCTTTAAAAATTTTTATTTTGTATAACTTTTTAAAGGTTCCTGAAGCTTTTCATGTGAGCTTTACATACGTATGTAGATGAAAGTTGCCTTCACCATCACCAAAATAGTTTGAGTGTGAATTAGCTGTTAGCCCATATGCTACATTAACTTCATTTCAATAGCATATAATCAGATTCTGCAGTCAGAGGAAGAAAACTGTGGCCTTTGAGCCGCAAGTCCCATTCTACTGAAACATTCTTCACTTGGCATTTCCCCTGTGCCCATCCTGTTAACCCATGACTTGCAGGGTGGGATCCTACACTTACCTCATAGCTTACATAAGAAGAGGGATTTGTTCACTGTTCTCTACCTTTGATGTGAAAGAAATATTTTAAGATTCTGTGGTCTGTATTTCCAGCATTACTCTCCTAATTCAAATGGTTATACTCTAATACTTCTGTTCAGTGAATGCAATCATGAGTCTCTATGATGCACTGGTACAATTTGTCTTTTAGATTAGCACAGACTGAAAAAACATTTACTTGACATAGCCAGGTCTTTCATTTAGACAGACAGTATTCTGCTCCCTGTATTTTTTTTAATAATTTGGGAAAAGAACCAACTGTCTCTATGATCACATAAATTCCATGTAACTGTGTGTCTGCATTTAGCCTGTATCCAGGGCTAAACTACAGAAGTTGCCCTACCACCTTATGACCTTTCCCCTAGGAGAGAAGGGAGATCAGGAAAAGGAGAGGAGAGCCGAGGGTTGAAAGGAAAACAGATGTAATGAAACAGCAAAACTGATACCAACGCCAATATAAAGTACACAGAGCTATACTCAGCACAGCAAATGTACAGCAGTCACAAAAAAAAAAAACAAAACCCAGGCTGCAGAAGAAGGAAAAGAAGTAGAGTGATGAGAAGCCCAAGCAAGAGCAGAAGCCCAAGCAGGAAAACCTCATCTGCAGCAAACTTCCCCCTTTATGATGGAGCATAATATTTATGGGATGGAATACCCCTGTGCGCCAACTCAGGTCAGCTGCCCTGGCTGACTCCAACCTGCTAATGGTCTGCAGACCATGGCAGGCCTATGATTCTGACCCAGTGAAACCAGGAGAGCATTCCAGCCCTTAGCCCATATCATTTATGCCACACCTAATTCACTACTATTTTGCCCATCTCTCAATACATACTATACAAGGCAATACAAAATTTATGTTGTTGGAGGAGCTGACAAGGTTTTTATATCATCTACCAGTCCAGTTTTCTACTTGGGTGGTGCTATCAATAAAGTTTCCTTGTGATCAAGCAAGACAAACAAACCTGTTTTCTTTCCTGCATTAGTACAGCACCCCAAGCTCTTGCTCCAACCATCTACTTAACCTGGCTGGTACTAAAGCAAGGGTGGGTCTCAACTACCATACTTTCTCTAGACAGAATTCATATGGGCATACCAGAGATGGCTTTAAACCAGCTGGGTACCCAGTGATCAATTACCATCAGTCCAGGACTCTGACTGAGTCACAGGCTCTTCTCATGGGCCCTCCAAGAGCTGAAAAGACCCTCACATCATTAGCCTGAGCTAAGCTCAGCTGAAGTATCCTGCTGGCAGTTCCACAGATAACTGATTTATATTCCTGCAGATATAACACACAACCAGCAGCCTCTGACATGATGCAAATATTCAATGAAAATTCATCTATCTCAAACACATGCTTAAAATTAAAGAGGCATATAATTGCAATTAATTCAGATGCGAAGATCTTAGTTTGTATCCTTAACTCAATAAACAGCAACGAGGTGGTGTTTGCCTTCTCCTTTAGAGCAGGAGGAAATGCCTAAAAGGACAGTGAGCAGAAATCATTGAAAATCAGCCTCAACTCTAGTTACTGCTGCATGTTTTTAGAGTGGGGAACAAACTTCTCATCCAAAGGTTGGGTATTATCTTCTAATGGTTTTCAATCTAATATTCAGCTTTTGTAAGTTGAAAAGAGAAAACCCGGAGAAGTCAAATTGAAGAAGAAAAGAAAACGAGTATGTGACAACAACTAATCTGAGGATAAAATGGAATATTCACAGTGCAGGGTCAGGAATCTATTTTTGGTAACAGGCCTCAGGCATATGCTAGTAAAAATTTTTTGGCAAATTACAGACTTTGAAAAAAACAGAGCCGATTAAAGTGATAATTTCTAGTGTGACTCTTTGTGAGAAGAAAAAAAAAAAAAAAGGATGAATTTTGCACAACTAGTAAATGTTGTATTTGCCCATGGGGAGACCAGCAGTTGAGAGAATTACAGTAGTCTAGCTTGAAAAAAAAAAAAAAATCCAACTGAGCTGTTTGCTGCTCTTGGCATTTTAGGTTCATTGGAAATGTTTCATACCTCATCACCAATAATGACAGCAACAGAAAACAAGTTCATATCATCAGCCTTTCTAATGACTGTGTTGTTGTTGCTGAAAAAATAAGGGAAAACTAGTTTTTATAAATGATCACAGGCAAGGCTGGACAGAGCAAATGAAAACTGGAGAAACAACAAATAGATAAATTATTTTCTAAAGCATTAAGGGTTTATAGCTGCACATATATGCTATTTTCACTTATGTTAAGCATTTTATATATTCAGCAAATGTCTGAATAGTATACAAAGAGCTCCTACTGCCAAATGCTAACTTTCCTCTAGTTATCCTTGTAAGGATGTCTGTCACTTTAAGGTTTGGGCTCAAATGAAATACCCCTGAAGCCTTCTGACAAACATTTTGCCAATCAGCTGGGTATGTGTTAATCAGCCTTAGTGAAAACATGGCTTCACTCTCTCACACAGCCTCTTTCCTCTGATATTTGCTAGCTAACCTGTTGTTTAATTAAGGTTTTGTCTTAGTTATAATCTCAGGCACTGACTTCTCCTTAATCACTGTCTAATGTAATACAAATCTTTAATCATTCAGTCTAGATTCTTTGTCATCACAGGACCTCACTCGGTTATGATAATAAGTTTTTAAATAACTTGGAGCTCTGACACCAAGGCTGAGCTGAAGACCACCTGAATGGTCCTAGAACTATGGTCCTGGATGCTCCTAGATAGGAGCATTGAGTCTCATTAGTAATAAAATTACCACTAATATTGTTACTTGTATCTGTATTTCTGTCCATTCAGGACCGTGCAGTGTTTTTCTATGGGGCAGCAAACATTTAAAGTCAATTACATTTCCTATCCTGGGTTGAAATCAACTGTAGGATATTTAGCTCAGATATTTTGCTTCTGATTCTCCCAAGATACATTCACTTTTCAAAAAAGAGTAACTTTTGAATAATTAGTTAGAAGAATAGTTACTTCTAAGGGTAATACTATCTTTTTGACATAGAAAAATGCCCCCACCCTACATCCTTTTATATGTAGGCTTGTAAATGACAAGAGTTTTTAAATATACTTTCATAATATTTCTGATATTTTGATTTCAGCAACTTATCTGTTTGAAACCTTAAAGAGAATTCAGTAAACAAGGTATTTAGTGATGCTAGCACAAAATTAAAACACAATCCGAGACATGGGAGCAAGACATAGAGCTGTCTAGCATAGTAACAATCTGGCATGTATAGTAAAACACTGGTGCTATAATCTTACCTAGTTCCAAGGTAAGTATTAATGTCACAGAAGCTCTTAAAGAATACAGATGCAAATGAGACTGTACTACAGGGTAATGCAAAATTGCATCATTTGGATGAAGTAATACTATATTTATAGACTGGCACTTCAACCCTGGTTGATAACTGAAATCACTCTGAGATCCTTCAGAACAAGATTTATCTAATCTTTATGTTACTTTTATTCCTAAATTTTCCTTAAATAAAGGAGTTCATTTAATGTGTGACCTGATCTAGGTGATCCTGATTTGTCAGGGGGGGGTTGGGCTCAATGATCTTCGGACGTCCCTTCCTACCCCTACCATTCTGTGGTTTTGTGAGTTGTTTCGGTCTATGGTATGTGACTGTATCAGACAGCATGAAATTATTTTATTTCATTAATTTAATTCACAGAAGAAAGATTAGCAACTGATGAGAGGCTTCCTAAAGCTGTAAAATAGTATCAGCTCAGGTCTATACGTATGATGTTAGCAAATGATACATTTTCATCCTACCTTGTGAGAGTACAGATGAAGAATGAATATTACATGTTCCTTAGCACTACAGATTTGTAATGTCAAAATTGAGGGTTGGTTCCTCTTTCCATTACAAAACTTACAATGTAGACATTTTAAATAGCTGTGTTTAATTTGTCCTGAACTGCAATTTTGCAATCAACTACTCTGAGATGCTGCAATCTTTGGGAGTTTTGTAATTCTTCAGACTGCTTTCCTCAAGATTTGGAAGTTAGGATACAGTTAGATCTCTTTCCCATTTATTGTGACTACTGTACATTTGCTGGGCTGAGTATTGCTTTGGACTGTTTATATTGGTGTTAGTATAAGTTTTGCTGTTTCATTAAATCTATTTTTCTTTCAACCCTTGGGTCTGCCCCTCCCTTTCCTGATCCTCCTTCTCCACTGGGGAGTGGTCATTGGGTGATAGAAGCATAGAGCAGTTGCTACAGTTTAGTACTGGATACAAGCTAAATGTAGACAGTTTATTTAGCACCCAGTGTTTGTTTGGGGTCTGGCTTAAATAGCTCATTGAGGATGCTTACAAACATTTAACTTGAGAGTCTTGAGGGGTTGAAATTTTAATGGATTTGACTGACTTGTTACAAGCTTTTGTTATGTTGGTGTTGTGAGTAGGATGGTCACTAGGAACATTTCTCTGGTATGTGTTTCTAGAATTGTTTTGAAGCTGGGGGCAGCTTTACTGCTGTTGGTTTTTTGTTTTGTGTGGTTTATTGCTTCTGGGCATGGGGTTACAGGTGTCACTCTGCTATGTTCTTTTCTGTCAGGTTATGATTTTATAATTTTTTTTTTTTTAATGAGGATTTCTGATTTGTCTGGGATGGTATTGGGCAAAGAGAATTTGGTGTACCCTTGGGATGCTTCTACCACCTTGAGTGATTTGTTAGGTCTTTCGAATGTCTTCCAGCTCTTGGCCTTGCTTAGAGGAAAATATTGAAATAGAGGTGGGTATAATGTAACTGCCACAACTCCTGCAATGGGCCCTGCAGCTACCTCAGCCCTGCCAGCAAACACTGTAGGAACCCAGCCTCCAGTGAAGAGAGATGCAGCTCACCTAGGGACTCATCAAGTGCCACCATCAGTTGCCGGTGTAGAGAAGAAACACACAAGAAGAGCAGGTCCTGCAGGGATATCATAGGCTGAAGAATTGGATGTGACCACTCAATCTCTGTGTATATGTCACAACTCAGGGATAAAGTTTACAGTTGTCATGAAGGTGAGCAACTTGTTACTTGGCTGCTCTGGTGCTGGGATAACTGGGCTGATCCTTTGGACTTAAAGGATAGAGAAGCCAAGCAGCTGGAACCAATGGCTAGAGAGGTCTAGCAGAAGAGGCACATCCCACATGGTACTACTTGTCACTATTTATGTAGTTATTTATTACAGTAGGAATTTCATTGATTAATGAAGATTGAACCTCAGCAACTGGTGCCCAGTAACTTCCTCAAGATCAGCATCTTCACCACAGACTGGGAACATGGATCACAGAAGATCTAGCAGCTGTAAGCTCCAGATGCATGGCACACCATCCTACTGTGCCCAACTTCACCTGTCTGACAGATGGAACCCACAGTTTTGGACTAAATGAGTTAAATGACCTTTTTAGAGAAATAACAAATGGTTCAAGGGAATAATACCTGTGTGCATATAGTTTAAATTTGCAACCTTTTCCTCCTTTTACTTCAGAGGGTAAAGTACTTACCTTCCTGAAGGGTAAAAATACCTGTAAAATTTGCAAACCTAAAGTAAATTTTAAGCATATTTTTTTCTGAACTCATTACAGTGTTCTCTGGTAACTGAACTCTTAGCAGATTTCTTTGTCAAACCTGACAAGTGGGACTCCATTTATAAATATTTTCTTTGAGAATGTAAATCTTGAAGATTAAAAAAAAAAAAAAAAAAAAGAAACCAAATACCAAAGGAAGTGTGCAAACCAGTCTTGTCCCAGCTGAACTATAAAAAATGCTCCTTCAATTGTTTGGCTCTGGGAATAAGCATGTTTCTGCAAATCTCCCTTTCCTTCTCCCCTGTTCTTTCCTTGCCCCTCTTCTAACTTATTTAAAATCTACAAGCCAGATACTCAATTGATGTAATGAGTTTCATATGTGAGAAATAAGAGTTTGGCCTTTAAGATATATAATCAATAAAATAGTACTCGAAAAATATTATCGTGAACAAAATTAATATGCTACCTGCTTTCTGTTTATTATTGGCACTTTGTGCCCTTTTCATTTTCACTGTGTGTCCATTTCATCATTTATGACTCAAAGATTTTTTTTATTATTATTATTTTATTTTTTTTTAACTCTAGGAAAAAAAACAAACCCAAACACTGTGAGGGAGCTCATTTTGAAGTAATTGGTTAAAATCTAGTAATGAAAACAGGGAAATGGTTTTGATTTTCATTATGTTTAGGGTCATTCCCAGGTCATATCTGACACAGATTCAATGTTCCTATAAATTTAATAAAATCTGTAGAGGAAATTCAGGTAACAGCTGTGAAAAGAATGTGATCAATAGGAGCCAAAATAAGTGTCACTTTGAAATTTTCCGACTGCTGATGGATAGTTAAATGAATAAAAATATAATGTCTCTACCAACTTTTAAGAGCAGAAAGCCGTAGGAAATCAGTCACTTAAGTGACAGAAACTTTGCTTGCTAGCAAAGCTGTAATATTTATTCTGTTCATTTTATATCAGGTTTCTTATCCAGAGTTTAAATCATACTGTGAGTTATTTCATCACACTCCTAGTCTTTCGATAATGGAATAGTGATAAAGTTATGTTAAATAACTCTTTTCCCACATTAACTAATTCTCAAAAAATCCTTAAATATCCCTTAATCCTCTTTGCTACATTTCCAGGTGTCTCTGTGTTGTGATGTGGTGGTACCCAGGAACCAGAGGTAGAGACTCTACCATAGTTGAATCTCCAATCTGCATGGCAGTAAGGAGCAGTGAGGCACAGCAGACAACATGGTCCATTTCTGAAGAAAGGTATTTAACATCAATCTGACTTGTATGAGAAGAGAAATAACTACATTGGTATAGTCTTTCACACAATACAACTGCATTTACATCCTGGTTTTTATTGGTATAAGTCTACCCTTTAAAAAAATGTTGTATCAGCATATTTATAATAGCAAGATGAGGTCTCCTTATCAGCTTTAAAGCTCTTCAGCTGTGGTTTAAATGTAGTCAAAGCCCAGGGAAGTTAAAAGATATTTCAGTGACTTCACTGTACAAATCCTCTGCAGATCTATTCCCTAAAAACCATGTCATACTGGTTCTAAGTGAATAGGAAAACAGAAAGAAGAAAGTGATGGCAATTGGTTGGGGATGTTGCTGCTGTAATAAAAATAGCATGCATAGTAGTAAAAACTATTTGAGTTTAATTTTCTTGTGTTTCATTCTGCATTACCTTTGTGTTTATCAGTCGTTATAAGCTGCTAGATAGTACTTAGAAGTTTGCTACTTAAAATTGACACTTAAGATATGAAAACGCATTCAGCCCCAGATGAGCTGTCTTAAATTCCAGTAATGTAAATGTATGTGTATGCAAACTACAGTGACCCCAGCAGGCTTTTCTCAAAGAATCAATAATGTTTTCAGAAGTACCCTCAGGGCCCAACTTATGTTTATAACTTGCATACTTCTAGCTAAAATCAGCATCTGGAATATGCTGCATTATATCCTTAGACAATGTAAATCAGCACAATGCCACCAAAATCAACCTAGGGAAGCTGACTTACAGCAGCAGAAGACCCAGTTTGCTGTAGGTATCCTGTTACTTTCTACTTATTAACCCACTGGTGTATCACGTTTTGTCATCTTTAACTTCAGAAGCATTTTTGTTATGGACTGAATGGACTTGTAAGAATGAAAAGGAAAATGAGAAAACTTCTGGAGCAATTGACTGATAACTTCTTCACGGGAGGAGTCAAAGAGGTTAGCAAGGCATTGTGAGGAGCAGCAGGAAGTGCAGCTCAGCAGGACTTGTTTGGAGAGCAAAAAGCCCATGAATGTGTTTCAGGAAACTTTTCTGGACTAGGTCTAGTCTGACCATGGGAAGTGAATAAGCACGTGGATCACATTCACTGCAGCCTTGGATTTTCTCTTTCCTGTTGTGTTTTCCCCTGAAAGAGATCCAGTTTGCCCATTGTGAGACTTCTCTGTGAAGTCAAACAAAGCACCATGGCTGGAGCTGTGTGCTGCCTATGCTTTCTCGTGAGTCAAACTAAAATGGCAGCATAGATTTGCTCTAAAACTCTGGTCAATGCTTTTTTCATTTTTCTTTATTCTTCGTTTCCCTTTTATTGTTATTATCACAATTTACTAAAACACAATTTTACTGTATTTAGCATGACAGCTGACTCTATCAGGGTCTTGACACTTTCCTTTTAGAAACTGCAAAATTCAATGAAATAAGTGGAAGCTGATGTGACTCTGAAAGGAACCTAGTGCTGCACAGAGGGACTGTTTGCTGTAGGAGCTCATACCAGTATGTTTGTGGCTTGACAGAATCTGTTCTTGTCTTCTAGAGATACCAGCTGTCTTTGCTGTACCATTTAAAAATGTCTTAACTGTAATCTACCTCAGATATGATGAATTTATGGATGGATGGACTGGAATGTATGAAATCATTCAACAAAAGTGCACTCAGCCTGACAGAAAAAAACATTTAAGAATTGGACATAATATATAGTCATGTCCTTACAGGCCTCTGTAATTTGTGTTAGAGGTCCTTGCAAAAAATATCTGATGCTTAGCAGAAAAAGATATTTTCTTCTTCTGCAAAGCAGATACTGCAAGCAATATGGTCTTCAAGAACTACTACCACCTTCTAGAAGAGGATCTTAGCAGTGGAATATACTGGTATGATTAAACCCTACTGACAGTGATGGCTGGGAACTGTGCACATGTATTTGGAGTACCTTTAGAGTTGCTTGTCTGGAGAAAAATGATGGCACATGTATTCTTCTGGGCAAACCATCTGGGCATGCACCCAGCTGCTTCAGTGAGTTTGAGAGTCCATAACAGGCTTGACGCTGCTGTGTCCAAGGGTAGTAGCACTACTATCAGCAGCATTATTTGCAATATCTTAATTAGTGTGATCACAGGTAGCTCAGGCTCTCCAAGATGACCTGTCCCACCTGGGCTGTGTCTGTATGGTTTGGAGTGGCCACAGTTTGTTTTCTGTCCACAGTTTACCTCAGAATATCTAAATGTTTGCATTGCTGAAAGCGTGGAGACAGCTTTGTCCTTGGTCTCATGAGACCTACCACTGTGTCTGAGCCAGTGGTTGATACTTTCTTCCTCTTGAAAACTGACTGCAATGTATTCATAACCTGTGCCTCTGATTGTAGAAAATAGGAAATCCACTACACTTTTTATGTCATTTTACATTTTCTTCCCATTATTATTGTCTCCTTACAGATTTTCTTTTGGAAACTCAATGTGCTTGTCAACCAATCATTAATGATCTCTGCAGAATGGAAAGGTAATACCACTTGTGGCTTCTGTTGTGCTGTATTATTCTGAAGTTATGCTGTTGCAAAACTTCATCGAAGTCTCAAAAGTATGCAATAGATGAGCTAAGTGACTGCATGAGAGTTAATTCTATTGTAAAATGTACTCTTCTATCTGTCTGTATAAAATGCACACAAATTTATTAGGAGAAACATCAAAGCAAATATGGACTGAATTAGTTTTTACATATCAGTAAATACAAGCTAATACCATTTTCCTCAACCTATTTTTCTATTGAATTCAATGCCAACGGGATCAGGATTTGGCTGAATTTCCCACTTTAATCTATTCATTGCAAATCATACAGATGACAAAGGAATATGCATGTTCATGAACAGTAGCCCATGTTATAGTAGAAGACTATGATTGTTGGATATTGGTTGGACTTATTATCTGTGCAAGATCATGTCAAACTAAAAGTGAAAGTGTAACTAAGAACATTGTGAATAGGATTTTTAAATGGCTAGCTCACAGTGTGGCTTCATCTTCCAAGATCAATTCTATGGTGGTTTGTGATGTCATAGCCAAATATTAAATTCAGTTAAATTAAAAGATTTATCTCTTTACATGGACTTATATATGTACTTTACAAAGGAAATCAATTTTATTCCTCTTCGAAGTTCTGACAATTGTCCTGGAAGGTTCTAAGGATTGCCTATGAAACAGCACTTCTCCTAGGCCCTCCCATTGCAAAGCATTCAAGTGTTTACCAGAACTGAAAGTTTCAGAGAAAATTTGAGACTGTTGTTATTGTGGTCAGAGTGTGGTGAAAATAAGAAAGAATTTATATTTTGTAACCTAGATACGAAAACTGCAGTGCAAGAACTTGCACTTATATGTACATATTTGAAGTTCATAAAAGATATGATCCAAAGACCCATAAATTAAAGGTCCATGTTGTCTTGCCTGAGAGATGGCAGGCTACATGAGCTTTGCAAATCTAATTATAGTTTAAGTAACTTTGAGCTGATATTGCAGTCCGCGCATTTTATAATATAAGTGTTTGTAAATAATAAATGGTCCTATCAGGTTTAGCTTTGTCACAAGTCCCATTGTCTGCAGTGTAGGCTGTTGAGGGAATTGGTAGAGCTATATTCTTAGTGGTGTTATACATTGAGTGCTTGTCCAAAGTTTCCTTTCATCACACTTGAAAAAAAAATCCTTAATTTAACAAAGATACTACCACTGATCTTTTATTCTGTTCAATTACGTGGTGCACACTAACTTTTTTTTCCTCCCTGGTTTGTTTTTTGTAGAGTTTTTGGTTTGTTTTTTTTTTTTTTTCCAAGAGGGTTAATCTTCAGGGATGAAACAGATTACCAGCTTTTGAACCGATCTAAGTAGAATCTCTAGAAACAAAGCCAGGACAAATAATTATTGGCAGTTCACAGAAGGTATTCTGTGCCCGCAGCTCTGCAGGATGCTGTTAAAGTCAGTTCACTTGTCTTAATGGGAAACACCTGTGGTCTGGAACACAAGAGGAAAAATCAAACTAACCATGCTGGAGACATTAAAAATAAATTCTGAAAATCAAATCTTCCCTCATGTCCCTTCCCTCTTTGTCCTTTCATCTGCACCCTCCAGTCCCCAGACTATCACTGATACCCCTCCTTTCTTTTAAAACAGATATAAAAGTCTGTCTTCAAAATTACATTCAGCCACAGATGCTGAAGGATATCAAACAATTTCAGTTCCAATATTAAATCAGAAGTACTCTTACTACAAACAAAAACATGCTTATTAAAGGCTCAGTTGGAGACCTTCTTTTCACTAGCTGTTAAAGTGAATGCAAACCATCTGAAAATGTTTGCCATAAATAATGACTTAAAACATTAAAAACTCTAAAATTCTAGGATTTTGTGCTTTTTTGTTGCTTTTTCAATGTATGCTGGGGCCAATGCACTTCTCTAGCTCTTTTAACAGGTTACTGAAAGTCTAATAGAGCAAGAAATATGTCCTGAATGTTCACACACAATACAAATTTATGCAACTTTTATAATTTAAATTGGAAAATCCAACAGCATAACAATCATGTTTAAGTATAAATATGAAGTCTCATCACTGGATTGAAAATAATTCACAGTTTGAAGTGGTCTGCAGCCTTGCTAACACCATGGGTCACAGAAAGTCATAGCTTGAATTAGAAATGCTAGCAGAAATTGAGGAACAGATTTTAATCAAGGTAGTCCTTGGTGAAAAATGAGCATGCAGATTTTTTGTCTGTATGTTTTAATGTGTAGATGCACAGTTTTGGTCTTTTCCCCCTCTCCTTTACTTTCCATTTTATCTTTTCAATGGAAATATCAGGAAGAAGAAATCAGAGAGGATAAAATTTGGCTTTAAACATTCACAGTGGCTGTGGTAACATGGCAAGACACTGAAAGGAAGCAATTCCTGGGCCCAAAATTTTTAGAGATCTAAAAATACACCAGACTGTGAGAACTAACACCTAGATTTGCAGTGTTGTATATGTTTAAAAATGTCACAGCACATAAAACTACAACTTTTCTCCCTTAAGGACTGGTGGTTGTTGTGTTAGCTTCAGAGTCAAGCTACTGTGGTAACCAGAATACTTTGAATATGCATTCAGAATATAGAAATTATATGAAAACTGGCTTTCATCTAACTTTTCATGCATCCAGGAAACAGATTTATTCCACTTTTTTTTTTTTTTTTTTAACTGAAAGGAAATGGTTCCAACCTCAGAAATGCTTTTAATCAATCTTTCCATATCCAAGGTGACCATGTCATGATACGCTGATGATAGTTTATGAAAAAATATTTCTGGAAAATAACCAATGCAGTGGCATGAACAGGAAGACTGATTCCTAAATACATAAAGATACCCAATTTCCGGAGAATGTAGTGATCCCTGGAGGTATCCTGTGCAGCCTGAATGCCTTGTAGTCAAAGGGATTTCCTTTTCTGCATTATTCCCTGTACCTTGTTGAAAGGCTTTTCCTTTGATTATAGGGACACAAACAAAGGGAGCACTGTTCCATGTTGTTTTTTGATACGGCTCTGAGCTTTGCTAGGTGAGAAAGCAGGCTTCAGAGTACCTTGCTGAGTAGATCCTTGTCTGATACACCCCATTCCTGCTCAGGGAGCCGATGCTGGGCTGATCACAGAATGGCTCAGGTTAGAAAAGACCTTCAAGTTCATTGAGGCCAACCTCAAAATGATGCTCTAGATTTCCCAATGCTGGTGCATGTCCAGCCTCCTGGCAGTCTGCACATAGTGCCCTGCAGCTCTTTTGGCTTGCTTTTCCCTCCCTCTCCCACCAGCCAGCATGCCAGCTGAACTGGTTTGAAAAGGTAACAGCATTGCCCACAGCTGATACAGAAATCCCCACACAGTTTGAGAAATGGGGCTTATATGAATGCAAACCATGCTCTGCCTTGTGTGGTTTCCTCTCACCCCTTTCCTCTTCAACTCATCTGTATTGCTTCCTACTCTTCCTACTACTTCCTACAGTTATCTCACCTGGAACTGTGCTGCCTGCATGGAGAAGAGAGGCAAGGTATCTTTGCCACATCATGTGCTATTAACCTGATCTGTAGGAGTGTCTCAGAAGTTCACTTCAAGAAGGTAAGGGTTACTCTAGGACAGCACTATGCACTTGGTGCACCAGCTTGAATACAGCAACCAGCCTCTTTGCTGTATGCTCATGGAAATTTATATGGACCTTGGCAGAGAGTAGCAAGACAACTTTGGGAAGTGGGGAATGCATCCTATAGAAATTTGTCCAGCTCATCAATTAACAGTGTGTGTCTAGCTGTAGTGTGTTCTGTGTTGTTTAAGGAAAAAACAGATGCTGCTTTGCAGGCTTCTGTGGAGGGCTAAGACAGGTTGAGTTGGATCCTCTAACTTTTGCCTCAAGAGTCCTCATTAGGTCTATCCCAGCTTTCCTTTAGGTGCCCTATTTCCCCATGCGCCAAGAGGAACAAAAAAAAAAGTCTTGGATTGTTCCAAGGTCACAAGACACTAACACCTGATTCTAGAACAGCCTAGAGAATCAGATATTTGCTTTTACCTTACATCTATAAGGATGTTTATCTTGGATGTTAGCAAAAGCTTTGACCTTTGCTAAACTACAATTTATGGTACTTGCCTCCCAAAACATTTCCTTTAGCTTTAAAAATGACTTTCCCTCTCACATCAGCACACAAATCAGGGGAGGGTTCCCCTGCTTGTAGGTGTCCTCCAGGAATAGTGCCTTTGAGAAAACTGTCTTGTGAACGGAGCCAACAAATTCCTCAAGCACACCTTAAGCTCAAGGGAAGAGGCATGGTCCTGTTCTGTGCAGGCATTCAGGTGACTGGATCCAAAGGGCAAGAACGTTTTTCATGTTCTTTCAGGGCTTCCAAATATGGTCCAAAGGCCCTGGGGAAGATGATGGAAAAAGGCCCCAGCTGAAAAGCTAGATCTCTTGATGAAGTCAGTCTTTGTTTGCTACAAACACAGAGGGTTATGACAAAAAATCAGACAACACCCTTTTCAGCATGATGTAATGAGATCATTCTGTGTAGATGGTGTAGCCAAGTGAGGACAATGATAGAAATATTTTATTAGGCATCTGTATGCAATAGGCTAGGATAATGCTCCTGATGAAGTATGCAGCATGGCTGTACCTGGATCAACTGGGGACAAATTTAAGGCCCTTACTTTCAATGTTTCCAGGCATTTAGGCATGAAATTTCATTTCCAGGTTTATCTCTAACATGATCTCACAGGCAGAGAAACTTCCTACAGATGGGAAACAAGTACAAAATTTGTTCATTTGAGAAGCAGAGTGAGCTGTACTTCTGGTTTTTGTCAGCTCATTGCTGTGTTACATTCCCTTTATTTTCTATAACCTCTATCTTTTCTTTCAGGAAGTACAATGATGCAGTGTCAAAGCCTGCACAATGCTGAGAATGCTGGAATGCTGCAGTGGGCGTTTCAGAAACCACATGTTAGCGTTAGTGTAGGAAAAGCTGTTGCTATAATCTGAGACCCTTCATCTCCTATCAGTGCTTATGGTTTACAGTTGTAAGTGGGCAGCTCCCCTTGAAGAATCACTTTCAGATCTGTAACACGTATTATGCCAGGATCACCTTAGCCTGCAACTCTTTGTATTTTTAGGAGGAGGGGAAGAGGGAAGAGAAGGAAAGGAACAGTGTTATCAGCAAGAGGGGGTTGAACACAGTCTGTCAGATCCTTCTACTTCTGAGCAATTAGAATTGAAAGAGCTAGGAGAGGCTTAGCTGTGACACAAATCAGGATTATCACACTAAATTCAGCAGAGTTGCACAGACAAAAAGCAGTGGACAATGAAATAAATATTATCTGAATGCAAAGACATTTTTATAAAGTTTTTTTTAAGAGAACTTTGGTGAAAATACTTAAGAACATCTAATCCATGTGAAACGCTAATCTCTGTAATGTTTAGAATTAAATATCCGTGTGTATTATATGATAAGTGACATAATTACAACTAATTCCAAGATAACTGAAATTTATGCTGCTCCAAAAATACTGAGTCATGGTCCTACCTGTAAAACCATAATACAGAGACATGGCCTCAAACCTGATTCCCCTTCCCCACATGGTGAATGTTCACTTATCCAGTGGGGAATACAGAGCTGTAACTTGTGTAAATGAACAGCCACACTTAGCACCTCTGTCCATTTTAATGAGCTGAAACTGCCAACTACCACATGCATTTGGACAGAAAAGAGTTTTTAGCCAGAAAAAAGTAGCGGATCATGGCAGAAAGAGTTAATGTTCATAAAAATATGTTGACTTCTATAGGAGCTGGGAATAAACAGTAACCGAATTTTCTGATTTTGTACATATTATTCAAGGTTTTCACAAAATACAATCAAAAGGAAAACCAAAACTCTCATCTTATGTAAAAAAAAAAAAAAAAATTATTTGGTTTAAAATCTTTCATTCAGGCTTTGACATTTTGTATTTTCTGACGTATGTTATTGAAATTGGAAAGTACAAATAGTCTTTCAAGAAAGTCCTGATCAGAAAATTTCAACCATATTAGAACATATGTGACAACTTTTTGTTCAAAATTATCCTTGTAAAATTCAACATACATGTGTTTTATTTGAAAAAGTCTAATCCTCTGGCAAAGAAATGCATTTTGAGATACAGTGTAACTCAATACTCAAAGCCAGGGAAAATGTAAGAAAGCAAATATTTAAAGCATTGGTAAAATCAGAACTACTTGCATTTCACTTATAAACGGGTAAAATAAAACACTTCTTGCTTTGATTTTCCCCTTGATATTCCTGCTAGGATAGTGTAGTGTGGTATTAGATATCTGGGTTAAACTCTAGAGCTTACTGGATTTGATCGAGGCTTTTTCTGTCATTTTAATCTTTTAAAAACACCACCAAACAGATATGGCCAAAGATTACAGAACCTAGTTTATCTGTTATAGTCTATCCTCTTTTGTTAAGATATCCTTATGCTTCAAAAGTTGAGCAGATAAATCTCAGAACTTAAAGCTTAATCTTGTGGTATTTCTAATTGTGATTTGTGATGTCCAACTAAAGAAATTATAAATCATAGAATTATACTTAGCCAATCTGATCCAATCACAAGACACACTTTAATTTTCAATAGAGATATTAAATTCTTGGTCCTCTTAGAAGCAGCATGTGCCAGCTTCAGGCAGAGATTTTAGCACTGGCACTGATCCAGGAACAAGACGGAACTTGAAATGAAGCTGCTACTGAAATACACGCACAGCTTCTTCAGACGAGATGTCAGCAGCACTTGTTCTTATGTCTGATAACGAAGTTCTGTTTTTCTCAAGCAATGAATTACAGGACACATGAACATAAGACATTTAACTCTTCCATGAGAGGCAGGTACTTGAAGCTGCTAGTGGAAGGAAAGCATTTAACTCAAGGCATAACAGTGCAATTGGTAAACCACAACTTCTTGCACTGCCACTATAATTTAAATTAAGTAGAAATCTAGCTTATAAACTCGCACTATGACCCATACTTTATGGTCCTTTTATATGTCTTGGGTCCTGATCACAATGAAACTTTCTCAGTCTAAAGCAATTTAATACAAACATTCCTGGGGCAGACTATAAAATGTGATTTTTGCAGTCAGTCTTTTATGGGCATTTTGGATGAATATTGTATACCCACTTGGAAAAAAAAAAAAAAAAAGATGATGAATGTAGACATTACGACATATGTGTGGTGTTTAGCTGAGTCTGTATTTGCACATGAATATTAACCCTGGTAATTGAGAAAACCTGTCTCTCCACACATCTTGTTCATTTCCACAAAAAACATGTGCATAGATTGAAGAGAGAATTAATGCCTTGCCTTACTTAATTACAAATTTGCTGGCTATGAGACTCCCCATGCTAGCTTCTCTTTGAGGGCAATGGACTCAACAGATGCCTTGTTACACCTACTAGATGGGGATAATTCTACTTGCTACTAAGCACTAACAATAACACATGGAGATGTAAGTTGTTAATCGAGTTCAGTAGACAGCATGGTTTCCAATTCTTAAGCATTTTGCAGCAAAACTAAAAAGCACCATCAAAGATGTTCACAAGTGGTATCGTTGCAAATGTTTACAAAACATGAAAGGAATGGTAAAATATGTGCTTAAAAAATGTACTTGTTGAGATCTTGAGAGAAAGGCACAAAAACATGCAGTGTTGAGAAGTTTCCTGCACAGTGCACCAAGAAATTGCCTTTTTAATCAGTAATGCTGAATTCTTCATTAACAACTCTTCACAGGTCACTGGCACAGGAATGAATTCCCACAAAATAAGCCGATCTGAGTTTATGATGTTCTGGCTTTTCTCTAAGCAACTTGTCTTTTTGATCCTGTTGGTATGATTTGGAGAGTATAAACTAAAAGAAGTAGCAAAAAGGAAAACTTTCAATATTTTTTTGTCTTCCCCACTTGGACAGATCACAAACATCTTTGGTTTCCTAGCCTCATTGAAACACTACAGAAGGAAAGTATCAATTCAAATGTGATAGATAACTACTGAAAGGGGTTTTAAAATGTTTTAAAACAAGAGCATATGAAAAGATAGCAGTAACAACAACAGAACACAGATGTTACCACCACTGTCTCTGGCAAAGCGAAGGGCAACTGCAGTCTGACACAGCTTCAGGTGTTACAGCAAAAAAAAAAAAAAAAAAAAAAAAAAAAGGTTCTGTTTTGAAAATCTTAGTGAGAATCAACTCAATGAACAGTAGAAATAAATGAAGCTTATGAGGAAACATAATATTAGTCAATGGCCAGGCACCAGGGTCTCTACAGCTTCTGGTCACAGACAAATTCTTATTTCGATTTTCTGTTCTGCTTCCTCAGTACAGTAATAATCTTATCACTCCATTTACTCTTCACAGCTGGCCTGCAATTCTTGGTTGGGTTTTCTGCTGCAATTTAACCTGTTTATATGTGGCTGACACATTTACTAGGAATCAGAATGTGCCATTTACAGAATGCAGTCCCATAACTTCAGGGCTGGTGTGTTGTGTCTAGTGAGGCATAATTACCTCCAAGGACTCCTTTCTTTCATTTGGGAGGCACACTGAATGAGACAATGTTTAAGGATAAAGAGCTCTGTTAGGATTTTGTCTCCCAGACAATTGATGCCTGAGTGTACTTGCCTCATCCTACTCACCAGAACCTTCTCTCATTCTAGGAATGAGTTTGTTGTGTTTTGCTGTTGGTAATTTGCTGGCCATCATCTTGTGGCTTGGAAATCCTCTTTTACTTCATAACTGCAGGACAGCTTGAGGTGATTATTTTGTCTTTCTCCTAGCAGAGGACACAGATGCTTAAACAAAGTTCAGATTTTTGGGTGTTACCTGATGCATCAAATGAAGCTGGGAGTGGTTGTTGACTTTTTTGTTGTTGAAAAGGTTGGGGAAATGATTTAGAATTTCTCAGATTTGATAAAGACAAGAGTTATTCTATTTTTTTGTCCTCCTTTCAAGGAAAAATCTTAAAAAATCAGAACTGGATTTGGAAGAGGGGTTACTGGAAGCACCAAGCAATGCATAGATGTGATCAGAGACGGCACCTACCCACTATGATGCCCACCGCAAAATGAGTCCCAAATACGCCATGTTTTTGACCCAATTATACCACATTTTTCAGCTCTTATTAGTTATCTGTCTGTAACACAATGGTGATGCAGTACCTGTACTAAGAAAGCACAGACCCTTATGGGCAGATTCAGACACTCTGCAGAGCACTATTATAGCACAGAGAGTGCAGACCTCGAGAGCTGAAGTAGTCATGTTGCATTAGGCAGTGTATCCACCCTAATCCTCCTCAGTAAATCTGTGCTTGACATGTCTTTATACTGTAGCTTGAACATAGACATGCTGAATCATTCATTTTGGCATAAAGGGTCAATTGTGTACATTGATTACAAAAAATGTACACAGTTTGTTGGGATGAAAACTGTAAAGGATAGACACAGCCAGGTTTCAGGTCATAATGCACTCATTAACTGATGAGATTAATGAAAGAAGTTCATTATAGGTAGGTAACTCCGTATTTTTTCACTACTGCTTTGCCTTTAAAATCCTTGAGCAGCGGCCATCATAAAAATATGTAATGATCCAAATGGCTGGATGATGTGGTTATAGTAGTCATTGTTTTCCTGCCTAAGTTGTACTTAGGAAGGACTTGGGAACAAGTGCTTAAAATCCTTAGGATCTTAAGAGGAGATTTGAAAAGCTGTTGATAAAATTCCTAATCGCCCTACAGTTAACAGCCAAAGACCAATAGACCAACTGACTTCAGTGGGAAAAGAGAGTAATTCCTTTCCCCTAATAGAAGGTCAGACCCTGCAGAGAGCTGAATGCCTTTTGTACAGTACATCATGGGAGATGAGGCTGTGAACGCTCTAGAATAGGACCCTAAGAGAATGTATAACATGGCTTCCTCCAGTGCTACCGTAAGATTATTTATTTTAATCCTCAAAACATTTTTAAAAGTGTTGATGTCATATATTATGAATAAAATAAAATCTATATATAGGAAATCTTACAACTTAATAGCTCAGTGGGATGTAAAGCCCCATGCACCACAGTTTGCTGGAATGAATCAACATGTTTCCTAAGTGAAGTTATAATAGCACTAAAGGTTTTTAATAATGTCTGAAGAGAGCTAGTGTTTAGATTTAAATATAATATTTTGAGTCTCAGAGAAATGGGTAATTGCAAATGTTTCTCATCTGTCAAAGACACAAAATAGACAAGAAATTATTTAGTACCATAGGAGGAAAGATTCCAACAACTTGCAAAAAGTGATAAGAATTTAAATAGTCTCAAAATTTTAACAGACTAATTTTATGTATAAACATTATGATTTGATTTGTTAATTTTCCGGTTTAGAGATCATGCAATATGCAGGGCTGAGAAAAATTGTAAAGACTTTTGAAAACATTTTCAATTTCATTGGACAAATTCGTCCCTGCAAAACTAGCTTTCAATGGAATCCATGCAGTGAGGCCTCTGTGCCAAAATTAGGTAGACATTTTTCTCCATTTGTTTGCAAATGGGTTGTGGTTTGAGGGGAGACCTAATTTCATTTGCAGCATTTTTACTTTTATATGTTAACGTGGCTTACATTAATTTCAGATATTTCAGTGCTGTGTCCATTCAGCACTTGCTATTCAGCAAGAGGCTTAAAAGGACACCCAAGGTCTCAAGACCACCTCTGTGCTGCAGCCTCCGTTCTGGCAGTAGATAGTTCTGGCTGAGACAAGGTTTTGCTATACCCAGGGGCCTGTGTTTCAAACACTCTCCTGTTTGCTCAGCTAATGAGGTCAAAACACTTTTATCAGTAATGAAATGATTCTCTCTTGTGTAGCATGCCTCTAAAACAATGCACCATGAATGATGCAGTCAAAAGGAATATAACTATACAATTTATTAGCACTGAAGCCTTCACTGTAGGATTCATGAAGTGATGGGAAATGTACAGAAACATTATTAGCACAAATAAGATTTAGGTCACACTACAGGGTTGTTCTGGAGAAAGATTAATGATCAGTGATACCTGGGTATATAAAGATCACTAGAGAGCTTTTGTCTGCCTCAACACCAGGCTCAGCCTAGTCTTTAAATGATTAGTTGGCAACCATTTTTTTTTTTCTTTGTTCTGATACAAATTCAATGGAATAAACCCACAGTTGTACCAAAACTGAGCTTGGTACATTCACGATGAATGTGAGGAGACAAAAATCTCTTTAATCCACTGTTTCTGGTTTTCTAGTCTGAATTAGCCCAGGGATTCCTCTAAGTTGTGGAGGCCTGCAATGTCTCCCCAGTCCATTGCCTTAAGGGAATGCCTTAGTGGAAAAGTTCTACAGCTTGCCCTTTCCTTGGCCAGTTAGGCTACTCCGCTGGGCAGCTATGAGAAACAGTCCTACTGCTGGGAATGTCCTATGGTCTGAACCAGATGGAAGATTAGCAGAAAGGGATTTCATGTTTATGCTAAACATTGATGTACTGTTTAGGTCTGGACTGTCTTAGAAACCCCTGATCCTGGGCTGCCATACTTTGCAGTGCAATAAAAACATCTGACTTCAACAGAAATCCTTTTCTTTAACCTCTGATTTTACAGCATAATAATGGGCAGCTGAGAGCTGGAAGGGGCAGCAGTGCTGAGGATGAAGTCTGGAAATGCAGAGGTGAGCACTATGAGCAAGCAAAACAAAGGTCAGTGATAACAAGAACACATTGCTATATTAAACTTTGTTTAAAATGCTAGGAGTTTACAGCTTAAATATGAGTTATAAATTATTGTTATAATATTTATATTGTTATAGTACATTAATTTATTATGTATTATTATATATAATGATAGATGTTGTTATATATTTTATATATAATATAAATAATAATATAGAATAACTTATAGTCTTAATGCAAGTCATATACACTTTCTCTGTGTGTGTCACTCCTGTGTAAACTGGCAGGTATTTTCTGATTAATGGAGTTTCTATAGACCCATATAAAGAGATTAGAATGGAGATGTTGCCAGATACTCTACAATAAAGGCACACATTGTATGGCAGTTCAAATGATTGACAGCACGCACAACACTTTAATACATGACTCTGGAAAGTGAAGTGGAGACAGGCAGGCAGCAGTGGCAAGAATGGTGCACCAGCACAACTCACAAAGCAGGGACCACTTGGAAGTGAGCTTTTGCTTTCAGCATCCCTGTCAGAAGCTGGCATTAGTCACTGTTGAGCTTTCATTGACTTCTAAGTGCAGTTATCAAGAATACTTCTTGTCATTTTTATCCAAGCTGTAATGTGACTGTGGGGCACATCACTTCTATTGTGCTTGGATCCTTTGCTGGGTTCCATGGCTGCAGTCTACCCTTATGTGTGAATGATTTGCCTCTTTTTCTCCAGTAAGCAAGCCAGAGTAGACTCAGAAGCTTGCTCATTTTGCTGGTCATTATGCAATTTCCACTGTTAATGCAAAGAAAGCTTTTCTAAAATAAATGTGGAGCAAACAGGCAGTCCTGAAAACCTTTCTTTCAGTAGTTCATAAGATCAAATTGTTGTCAACAGTCTCAGATAATATCAGAGTTTATTAATCATTATAATATAATAATCATATATTTAAATTTCACAGGACATTGAGAAAAGCCACTCTGCATAAAACAGGCTTTGCAAAAATACTTCATGGCATATGTAAGCCTTGGTGGAAAAAAAAAACCCCTTTCTTTCTCTTTCTGTTCAGATTCTTCAGTTTAATGGACTATTTAATCAACAATCAACCAGAGTTAGAAATACCTTTATTTAGCTTCTTTGATCAGATATATCACCATATTAATTCACCAGGGGACCAAAATTCAATGTCATAGAACCACAAATCAGTATTTTAAAAAGTCCCGTGGATCATTATGGTCTGTATGATTTTGGGGGAGAGGAAGGGGAGGGTTCTGGAAGAGTGCATAAAGGCATGGAATGAAGTAAATTGGAAGGGACTTCCACAGGTTTTCTCCAAAAGTCTGCTTGAAGTAGAATAGGTTGCTCAGTGCGCTGTCCAGTCTAGTTCTGAGTATCTGCCAGGGTGGAGATTCCACAGCCCTTCTGGTAAAACTGTTTTGCCCTCATTGTAAAACAAGTTTGCCTTTATGTGAGATTGGAATTTCCTATGTTTCAACGTGTGTCTATTGTCTCTTGACCTGTTATGCATCTCCAACAAGACTCTTCCTCTGTCTTCTGTATACCCTGCCATTATCTAGTCAATTACAGGACCAGACTTCCCTTTACCTTTTTCTTTCTAAGGCTGAACTGCCCAGTTCTCTTTACTGTCCTTGTACATCATGTTCTCTAGTCTACTGATCATCATGGCAGCCCTCCTCTTGGACTCACTCCAGTACATCAACACCAAAACTGTACAGAAAAGACCAAAACTGGGCAGAGTACTGTCTCAGCAATCTCAAAAATGCTGAGAGGCATTGAAGAGTAGAGCATATCAACACTCCGCCAGTTTCATGTCATCTCCAAACTTACTGAGAATGCAACCCATTCCATTGCCAGGTCATTGACAAAGACACTAAAAATTGTTGTCCTCAGTACTGATCACTAAAGGATTCCACTAGTAGCTGGTTGTCAGTAGGACTCTGTACTCACTTTCACCCAGAAGTTCATCCAATTTTCCACCTGTTTTAAAGTTCACGTAGTATCTGACAAATTCAGCTGTAAGTATACTGTGGGAGACTGTGCTGAAGACTTTGCTACACACAGCACCTACCGCACTTATCCACTGAATTGGCCACCATGAAAGAGATGGGCTGCTCAGGAATAGTTTGACCTTTCTAAATTCACTCTAGCTGTTTCCAATTACATTTTCGTCCTTCATCTTCTTGCATATAGCTTCCAGGAGGAATCTGCTCCATAACCTTACCAGGCACTTAAGTTAAGCTGACTGCCCTTGGAGATAGGTATGGTTTGCTTTTTCCTGTCAGCAGGAGCCTGCCTCATTCACTGTGGCCTTTTGAAGATGATAAAATGCTATTGTGATGACACAAGATTGCACCCTTAGCCTGGTAGTTATGAAAGCTACTAATAAAATGCTACATAATTATGAAAAGTTTTGAGGATTTGGAAACATACCAAGGAACGGAGAAAACACTCCAGATTTTGTCAGCTGTACACTTGTCAAAGTTAATGCCCATTCATTAAAAATGAGAACTTTCCTCTGTGTCACAGATGAATACATTTGACAGTTTGATTGATCAGCAACTCAAGATTTATTAATGAAATGAGCTATATCAAAGGCAGATTTTAGAAATACTTAATGTTACAAGTGATTTAGTAAAATAACAACTTAATTACAGGTTCGAGGATGACAAGAGTCATGCTAACTTAGTACAGGGTATCTCCAACCAAAACATGTGTATATGCATAAAAACAAAGTATACAGACTCAGACGTACTTGGCCAGTGAAATATGTAGATGCCCACACTCATGAAAGCAAATGCATAAAATCAAACACCTAGATAGGTAGAGAGGTTGGTAAAAGAGGCTGGCCTATAGTCAAAATTTCCCCTTTCAAGTTTAGAGTAAATACTCACAATGCATCTCAATGGGCAGCAGTTGAGCCTTGAGGAGGTGGTCTTGCCCTGACTTTGTCAGCAGACAGTCCTGAGAGATGTCCCATCTCAGAGCAGATGTTGGATGCATCCCGCTGCAATCCAGGAGAGTTCAAAGGGTCTCATTTTGAATCACCATTTATAGGGTCCAAGATAACTGACTTTTGTCAGGTACTTTTCCATTTCAGCCTAACTCAGGGTTGCAATATTCTGGTTTGCGCATGTCCAGAACTTCAGGGCCCAGGTATTTTTCCATCAATTGAGCATGCTCAGAACTTGCTAGATCTTGGGGTCTTGGTATCCCCGCTCTGGGCCACAACACAAGTACAGGTGTACCAGGTCATAAGAGGGTTGACTGATCATCCGAGATGATAAGGAGGGAAGTGGGAGGCAGGTGCACTGAGATGACACCTCAGTGGTCTGGTCCACTGCAGGAGGTAATTGTCACTATTGTCCCCAAAGAACAGGGGAGGCAAAAACCAGGAGCATTAAGAAGGTGCCTTAACACTGGCACACTTCATTTCACAACCTCTACTTTTGCAATGGATTGTTGTGTGGCCCAGGAAGGGGAGTTGCACCTGTATCAAGTGGTCCATGGGTGGCAGGGAATCATACCACCATACCTGTATTACTGATGAATGACTTAGGGTATCTGGCACAATAAATGAGTAAGCTTGAGTATAAGTCGTCTCATGACTGTATTAGCCCAGGCCATTGTTCAGTCAAGCACACTTCTCTTGGATAACTGCCACCAACTGGTAATTCGGCTCATTTGGAGATGGGTCACCTATTTCTCCCCACCACTTTATCACGCCAGGTAGCTATGTGCTAAATGCCAGTCCAGAAACCAAAAGATTGCATTTTTCTCCTCAAGGAGTATTTCACATTTAGTTGATGTTTCCTAAGAGAGCAGGGTAATGAAAGCCCAGAAATCTGTTTATAGGTGGAAGATAGTCCTTTGTCTCCTGTTTTTGTATTGTCCACTGGGCATTTTACAAACTTTTTGTGCTTTGAAATTAACTGAATATTTTATGAAAATATTCAGCCTCTGGAAGGCTCCAAGGATTGTATCTTCTTACTTAAAACAGCAGTGACACTGAGAACTTAAAATTCTGGCATAAGTTATACCCCATCAAATATAGGCCAGCAGAATAAATACTGTGCTCCAGGCCATGTAAAGCCATCTAAACCTGTATGATGTAGACCTGCAGTCCTGAAGGCATTCTGACTAGGTCATGGGGCATGATGATCAGACAGCTAGAGCTTCTTGGCAGTGGAATCAGACTTCAAATCATTCCAGTCTGGAGGTGAAAGCTGTAATCATAAACCTGGTCAGAGGGTTAGGGAGTCACTGGTTTGTTATAATTTCAAGTAGATAACACCACAATTCTTTCTCACATACTTCTGGCACAGAAATTGAGGTCACCTACATTAGTTTGCTGGGCTAGGCAAAATAAAGATGACTTTTTCATTTGCTCAGATTTGGCTCTCAAATCTCTTCAACTACCTCCCATTTGGATAATTTTTTTCTTTGTATGTAACCATTTACTTGTTTACTGCCATCTAAGGAAACAGATTCCAAACAAGCTCTATCACAGTGACAACATGATGAGTAGTCAATGGCTTTCCTAGGCAGACGGCTGATTCCCTCTTTGTAGTACTCTAACTATCCATCAACCTCATAGTTTATCCATTTGGGTGCAAAATTATTGCTTCATAAAAAAGTTTATTGCTTTGCTTTGCCTTAACTATAATTATATTTAAAGAACTTGCAGGTTTCACTTAGGAAAATTAACTTTTATCTAATTTTATGATAAGTTTTAAAAATCTTAGTAACTTCTGTGGACAAGTTTGATGTTCAGAACTTTCTTCAAAAGTATTCCAAAGGTTAGCAAAACAAAAGGCAAAAATGAGATTCCTTTCTGTTAAAAGCTACATTTTAACCTTCCTTCCTACCTGACTTCCCCAATGTGACAATACAATCAAAGTGAAGCATTTGTCTATACAAATTAGTTTTTTGCTGACTTCAAGCAAATTGGACAAGATGTAGTGTCTCTAACTGGTTATGTGGTGGCAATTTTACCTAATTCCATCAAATCCTAGGGATTTTCCAATAAATCTGCATAAACATCATTAAACTTCAATTAAATTTCAATTTTCATATGAAAGCTGTCATTTCAGTGAAGTATTTTCTTCACATTCTGTCTGGAATTAGAACAAATATAGGTAAGAGAAATATGTATCGGAAAATGCATCCAGATTCAGATAGACAGCAGTTCCAGCCTGGCCCCTGAATTTAAGCTGATTGGCCAGACTTACAGTTTTTCAAAGTTACTATGCACAGTTTTACAAATATTTATGCTATTAAAGATATATATAGGTTTATTAGGATTTACAAAACCATCTAAGGAAGTCCAGCCTAATCTCTGGACTTCAATAGGAAATCCTGTTTATGGACAATGTATGTCTTTCTGTTCTTATATACTTAAACTCAAGCTGTGTATAATTTTATTTTCCATTACAAATGATGAAAGCCAAAACTTTGATGCATATAAAATTTACACTTGGAAAATAAATCTGATTTAGAACTTTGCATGCATTCCATCCAAAATTTCCTCTTTGTGAAAGCATGAATGTAAAAAAAAAAAAAAAAAGGCATAGAAGCCACTTAGAGAAAAAAACAAATGAAGTGACTATCAGATCAGCCAATTTTGGAAATATAACCATAAACAAGACCTAATTTGTTTCCACAGAAAAGTACATGTATTACTGTAGCCAATATTTCTGACCTGTACTTGTTCAAATAGGACTAACAACAAAATCTCTGGAACTCTTTATATATGAAAAATCAGCAAAACTAATGAGATTTTATTTACTATTGCAAAACCTGAAGGAAATACAGTATATGATTACTACACATTAACAAATCCTTAACAGATCTCTGTGCCGATTTCCTCGATAGGTCTTCCTGGTGGCCATTCTGAGCTCTCAACTTACATGTATTCTGAATGAGTTAATAATTAAACAAATTAAATAAAGGAGCACATATATTTCCCATTTACCAGATCATATGCAGATTGATATAAGAACATAAGAATGTCCATATGGAGTCAAAACACACCTCTGTCAAGGCTAGGCTTCTCTCTTCAGCACTTGCCAGTACCAGATGCCTAATGAAAGTACATGAGAGCAGGACAAGTACATAGGGATATTATATGCTGAGATACTCTGCAGACTCCTTGCCAGCCATCCGTGCCTCAGGTAGTTCCTGAACCGCAGAAATGGTGTCTGTGTTTAATTGTCCTAAGCAGATTTTGCTGTCACAAATTCATCTGAAGCCATGCAAACTTTTCCATCTGCAATATCTTATAGCAAGTACTGTCAAAGTTCAATTGTGCCTTCTTTGCAGAAGCACCTTTTGTTTGTTCTGGGCCTGCCATCTGCTAATTTGTCTATTGTAATTCACTTTTTTTTTTTTTTTTTTTCTGGTAGTCAGGATGAGCAATCACTTACTAATTCACCTTCTTCATGCTACTCATGATTTCACTGATTTTTCTACAGCTTTTCAGGGTAAGGGATTCTATTCTTTTTAATCATGGCTCTTCCCTGTGCAGAAGCTGTTCCACACCTTTGATCATCCTTCTCACCTTCCTCCTTATTGAGTTCCACTGTATAATTTCTGAAGGTGGAGGAGGAAGACAGAAAGGAACCATACATGCTTAAGGTGTGGGTGCTGTTTCATGTTTTCCTCTCTATTCCTTTCTAATAACCTCTTACATTTTATTTGATTGCTTGAATTAAGCTGATTCTTAATAATAATTTTCCATTATAATACATATTCTCATTCCTGAGAGTAACTGTCATTTCAGAAATAGCTATTTAAAAAGCAGAATTAGAGATTTTTCCCCCAAGCATCAATTTAAATTTGCCTACTTCAGTTTTATTGAATTGTTTTTAATCTCCTGACCCTTCATTACATGAGAACCTTCTGCAGTCTTTCATAGCTGAATCTTGCCTCTTCTTTCTTGAATATCTTTACTGTCGTCAGCAAAGTTGTTACCCCACTATTTACCGCTTTTACAGATCATTTATGAACAGGCTGAACAGCACAAACTTCCACTTGGGACTACCCCTCTTACTCCCTATGAAAACTTAAAGTATAAACAGTTATTTTTCTATCTGAGAATATGTCCTGAATTTCTTTAATGGCCTTTGGTGGCATGCTGTGTCAAATGCCTTGGGGATCTGTTCTGTTGTGCTCGGTTTCCTGTTGGTGTATCTTACAAAATATGATAATATGAGTGTAATATAGAATGAGAGTACTCAATGTTCACTGAGTGACAGAAGACATTACCAGCTTTGATCCAACATGCAAATGACATGAACAAGAAAAATTGCAAAATACCGACTTGCTCTTTTCGTGTGTAAAAAGAAAATAGCTGTGTTTATGTTAGTCAAATACAGGATCTGGCATTACAAGTCTTTTAGCTTAACACCTCACAACAGGGCATGTACTATGGCCAAGCCCACAGGCCTGTGTTTTGTACGTTACAATAGAAAAGGGAAAAGTATTCAATTTTTTAATAGATATTTCTGATCTTGAATATATATTTTTATTAACCTCTCAATAGATGAAACAAAACGATGAAGCATAGTGTTCATGAATCGTCATTGTCCTCCATACATGTGCAGGTTAAATTTACCCTATGTAGGTGACAATCAGCTGCAGTGCTGATCTGCCCTATGAGGGTTTTCCTGAGCTAAAATCCGTATATTGAAATACTAACTCTATAAATGTATTTATATTGCACAAATCCAGTCACTAAGTGTATGATGGCACAGATAACTTACAAAGAGATTAAAATAGATGTATATTTTAAGAGTGTTAGATGCTACTATAGTTAAATAACTGTGCAGTCATGCATTTACATCAGAGTACATTTGAGATAGCCTTAAAGAAACTTTATTTTTACACAGTTTGACAAAGCCAGTTTCTTAATGAAAGTGTGCTCGGAGAAGTTATATTTACCTGGAGCAATGTGGTTTATATGGGCAGGTATTTTGGAAATATCTAATATTTTAAAATCTATTACAAGATAAGAAACTCCAGAATATGTTGGTCATACCAAATCAACCCTGTCTTCAAGAAGTAGGAAAACTCTCACAGATCTGTTAATTTAGCCCAATAACAGTCAGTCTCACCTTGGATTAATCCAGACTCCATTTATCACGTTTTCAAATGCCTGTCTGTCAGTGCCTCTCACACTTTCAAATGTACAGTCTGCTTGTTTGTATGAAGCTTTCAGCATGTGATTTGCACCAGATTTATGTTTAAAGCTTCACCTCTCCATTCATGTATCGAATCCTAAATTAAATCTCTCAGTTACTTCACGGTAACTTGTTCGTGTAGCCATATTGTACATCAGCTAAGAGAGTTTCTCCCTCATCGGATGTCTCAGATGGACTTTGTATTCCTTCCAGAGACTGCTTCTCTGACTTCTGTGCATGCGTCCCCAACCACGTGCAACATCCAGTTTGCCCAGTCTGTCCCTAGTACAAGGACATGCCCCAGCTTCACCAGCCTTTTATCCTTTGTTGGGGAAATGCTGGATAGGTGCCCAGATGATCTTTTTTTGATTGTGAATACAAACTGAGTTTATAGGTAATGTGATAGGAATGAGAAAGCTGATTCTAACAGCAGAAAATTTACAAGAGAAAGTAAACCGTGTAACTTGTGACTGATGAGGTGAGAATATTTTCACCAGTTATGAATTCATGTTTGAAAGTTTTAGCATTAAGAGTTTTGTCTTAATATAAATTGAATATAATGGATTTATTCTGGATTTACATCAGGGCATGCGAGATTGGAATTTGGCTCAGTATTTTTGCTCACACATCAGAGACAGGTTGCTTCTAATAATTAATTTAAATGCTGTGCTTATTCTGTTTTCATTTCCATCCCAGTCTCCTGCTCTGGCACGTCACAATGAAGTGACAGTTCTCTTACACTGAACCAAATGTTCTGCTGCTGCCCAGCACAGAGCTACCACAGAGAAGGTATGGGCAAAACAGCTGGCACTTTCCTCGTGTAGAACCCTAAAAGCTGTGCTGGCACTCTCCTCTCATAAGCTATTCTTTGACAGAAACTAAAAAGGGGAATTTCTTAAATTTCATTAACTGTATGGACAACGGTAGCAGAATAACAAACAATAGTTGAAAACTTTGAGCCTTTTTATTCACAAGTCATTGCACCAGGAGACAAACACGAGGTCATGACATAAACCATTGCTGCTTTTCTTTTCCCTGGCTATATATTTACTAAACCCCTGAAAATCTGTTTAATAATATACCAGTTATTTTAAAAGCAGCTGATATATTTATGCAAGTCAATACAAAACAGGGCTGGCCAGGGCTATGGAAGTATGGTGCGTTTGTTGTCTGTGCCTGAAACATACTCATTTTGCTTTCTGGTCTGGTGAAGCTGTTGAAGGGCAAGTGCCCTGTGCTGTCTTAAGAAGACATTACCCTTGTTTTCTTGCTTTATTTAATCTGGTATAAAACTAATACTAGACTGGATGTACGGATATGGTTGATATTTTATTTGTAAAACCATAAGAAAAAACTTTCGATAAGAATTATAAACATATTTTAAAAGAATTAGACTAAGGAGTGGGCTGATTGATGCCACTTAGTGTAACAATCATCCGTCATTTCCCTGGTGAGACAGTTAGCTTTTGCTGTTCAGTTAATGCAGTTTAAGCCTCACAGTCCATTTCTGAATTTAACAGACCCACATCCTGAAAGTCATGTGAGAGGCATCTTTCATTTACCACCATGAAGTACAGTCTAACCTTTGCAGTATTATGAAAAAGGCTGCAAATCTAAAATTAAATTTTCAGAAACTAGAACAAAAACCCCAGTTCTTACTACAGTCTTTATTCAAGATAATATATATCTATCTCAACATGTTAAAGAATCTGGATTTCAGTTTGATGTGGTTTGCATCCAGTTAAAACTTCTGATGTCCAGTGACAAGTCAGTGACTACTTTTGACTCAGATAAGAATTTTCAATTTGTTTTAAGAAAATAAAAAATATTCTAGCTTTAGAAATGAGAGACCTGGGACACATGATATTTAAGGACATCCAATTTTACCTACACATAACGATTTAATCTTCACAAGACAAAGGTGGTCTAGGCTTAAAATTATGAAAGGAAGAGCAAATGAGATAGAAAAAAAATGAATAAAATTAAACTGGTTTCACTTGCTTCAGCTCTTATGCTGCTTTTATAGTCTGTATTACTTTCACCAAATATTTGCTTCAGCTTTGTTTGTCATGTCTGCTGATAAACACAATGCCTCTCTACTCCTTGTACAATCTTCCTTGTTCTATGTATGGCAGAAAAAATTGCACCTCTGATTACCAGCAACTGAAAAGCATGTTGTATGGTATTAATACTATTTTTCTGTTATCCACTCCACGCCAGTCCATGTGATTTAGAAGGAATATAATTCTGAAAAATGTTGGCAAGCTTGTAGCATCCTATAGCTAGACTGCTTGTCAGAAAGAACTTCATATATAATAGCTTTCCTCCTATAATCTCCATTTATTCATTTCTTATATGTGTGCCTCTAGTTTGAATAACTGTACAGACTTATAAAATGAAAGCAAATGGCATATCTAAATGCATTGTTAGAATGTTAAATCCTCATTTTAGAAGGGTCCTTAAGCCCACACCTAAGTCTGAGATAGTTTTTCTGTAGATGTGAGCTTTACCTTGAAAAGACTATGCACATCTTGAATAAACAAAGTTTCACATTAGAGTAGAAACAATTTGCTCAATGTACAATTAACGACTTGAAATGTATGCAGTTTGTTACCCTAAAAGCAAACAGAAGTGACAATATCAGTGAGAAAGACTTGAGTTCCCTTGTGCTTTCAATGCATCAGAGAGCCAAGATAAACCTTCTCAGCAGCCGGGGTAAAAACCAATATATATTGTGCCCTGAAGATGCAGCACTGGCCTCCTCTGCTGCAGCAAAAAGAAAAACCCAAACGCAGATGGTAGCAGCAGTGTGGCCTCCAGGAGAGTCGGTCAGGACAAAGCTGGAGCTGCTGAGCTGTTGATGTGTGGAGGGACCTGAGCAGTAACTCCTCCTGCACCCAACTCTGCTCACAGCCAGCACTGCTTCCCGGGGCTGATGGAGGCTGATGGATGCTAGTTACAGCATCCAACAGCTTCCTTTCCATCTAGGACTCTAGATGGTTTTTCTTTGATAATATTAGAAATGCTTTTTGCTTTGAATTAGAAAGTATAAAGTCCAGTTTAATGCAGAATATTGAGAAAACATTTATCTGAACATGTAGTTCTGACCAAATAGAAATGCTAAAGTTTCTTCTTTTTAATTTATTTTTCATTTTGAAACTATCCTTTATTTCAGGTTTTTCCTATTTTAATATATGCATTTATGAATGGTATTATATTTTACATATGCATAACTCTCAAAAAAAACTTTAAATGCATTTTATTTTCCAAACAAGAAAATAATTTCATAAATTCTGCTTGTAGAAAAAAAATTAGGACTCATTCTAAATACTTTTTTTTCCAGATCTATATTATACTGTTTCCAAGTCTGTCTTAAAATGGAATGTCTGTGTCACATGTTGCGCTACAAAATGTGTAACCATCTCAGTTACATGAATGGTTTGTTACACTGATCTTTTAGAACACTTGAGTTCCAGACTCTCAATAATCAATGTACATGAATCAGAGTTTGCAAGCTTTGGGCTCCAAAACAAACTATTAACTACTGATGTTGCTCAGCCTTCAAAACTTCATAGTTTAAAGTACTTTGAAACTGGTGACCTCAAGTGATCTACATTTTTCTGAACTGGAAACTTCAAAATAATGCGATCGCATTATAAAATAGTATAAGATAATGTGAGAAGTTTAACATAGCTCTGTAATCCACAAGTCTCCTTGGTGTTTGATGATCTTGTTTAATCACTTCTTTAATCTCTTCATAATTTTCCTCCCTTAATGAAAGTGTGTATTATATTTAGAAATTCAAGAGAAATTAGGAGTAGGAATAGAAATGACTGATAGTTACTCTGCTGCAAATACACTTTGCATTCATTTTGCTACCAAAGTAATTATAGTTATTTAACTTAAGAGTAATAGTCATTAATATTTGTAAATCTACCTGTAAGTCTGAAGTAAATGAATAAGTAAGCAAGCTCTGAGGAGATATACTGTCTATTTTGTGTCTGTAATTAGTGGGTTCAGCTGGAAGCTGTGAAAGAACTATCTAACATCTAAGATAACTCCAGCCAATTCAGTGGGAATTTTTCCACTGATTCCCATGAGCTTTGGATCCGGTCCCTAAATTCTTACAACTCAAGAGGAGAGCAAAATAGTATGAAGTGGTTTCCACAAATATTGCTTTAACAGAACTTCAAGATTTCTTTTTTAAACTCAGCTTTGGTGAGGAAAGCGAGAAGAAGAAGTAGCATCTGCATGGAGTGCAAGTTGGCAAGAATTCGAGTCTGCCACTTTCCAAATTGTTTTAGAAATGTTTGGCACGTCTCTGTCACAAATTACAGTTGATTATAATTTCACAGTATGTGCAAGCAGATGGAGTAGATGAATTGGGGAAAAGTTTCACCCCAGACAAATTAATTATTAGTAAGTATTTTCAGAGAAGAAGTTAAATATTAAAAATGTGATTTGAAATAAAGAATTATGGGATGTCCAAGTAATCTGTACCTTTGAATGAAACATTTTATGAACAATTTGACACCTGGTTGGAATAGCTGATTAATTTCATATATGAAGATATAATCCATGCTAAAAGAGAAACTATTCCAGAAATTCTTAACAACTGATCAATTTTTTTCAAGTTATCTATAAAAATCAACAATTCCATGAATAGTTAAACCCAAAACTTTCTTAGCAGGGATGACTATGGAAATACTTAAAATGTTGATTTTCCACTTGTGGGAAATTACCAATGTTTAGCAGAAACCTACTTTCACTAATATTCCATTAATATTCAACTAATATCTGAGGTGAACAATAATCATCCCAGTTCTTGAGAATCCAAGGAATATGGTTCCCTTGTACTAGGAAAACATTTGTTTTCAGCAGAAAATGAGAAGTGAAATGACAATATTTCTCTGAATGAGAAAAACTGAACTTATTTTACTATTGCACTTATTGCTGTACTTTGTTTTTTGTAAAGGGGAATTTAACTGTTTTAAGATTAAGTATTTGGAGTTGACATGTGCAGGCTTGAAGTGATTTAGTAATATCTAAATAGCTGTGGAATGAATCTGAAGTGGAAAGAAATATATGAGAAAAACTATGCTCATTTGAATATAAAATATTGAATGCCATGGCAGAAAAAAATAAAGTACTGTGCTTATCATTATATACATGTATTTATCAGTACTCCAGTTCAAGATTTTTCTTATGATGAAATGCAGCTTTAAGTATTTTCACTAACTGAATTTCATTTTTTTTCAAGTGTTTGAGACAATATGAACTATTTTACAAAGAATAGTGCTTCTTTGCTGTGCTTTCAATTTTCCCTGGAAAAGCTTTTAATCAGCTGATAGTGCTTATGTGGTGTAGCATTTTTAGGGAATCAAAAAAATTCATCTTCTATGACTCTGTCCTCTTAACTGAAGCTTTACTGGATCTTTGAGATTATATCAAAGACTTGTTAAATACTTTAAATTTTTTATAGTGTGCTAAAGCCTGATAGGGAGATGGATATATATGGAAATCACCACAGTAATGCATCCCACCAACATTTTTCAAATTAAAATCTTTACTGTTCCAGATGTTTAAACGTTGTGAAAATGCTAAGAGATGTCAGCAGGCTCTAGAAAGGAAGAACTTTCTAAATGAGTTTGTCCTTTGGTACTTTCTAGTGCACAGAAAAATATTATGATTTCATAGCATTTAGCAATTTTGTTCTTTATCTTACAAAGAAATCTGTAAAACAGATGAGTAATCACCTAATGATGCATTTAGAGGCATTGTGTTATGCATGTGCCTAATTCCTTGTAATATCGAGCTTATGCTATAGTTTATAATTTGCAATGTTTAACATGATGAGATCCTGTATTTGGCTAATTCTTATATGTGCTAAGGGGAAACAAAGATGCACAAGGGAGTTGCCTGTCTTGCTTTAATAAGATAGCACTTGAGTGGCAGCCAGAGTGATTTGGGTAAACTTGCTTTACTTCCCATTGCAAGTTCTAGATGTACACACACGGTCAGTTACTATGTACAAGATGATGAATGGTACCTTACACATTATTGGCTGCTACTGTTACTCATCCTGCCACACACTAAAACCCAGTTTCATGGAAATCTGTAAATGCAAAGCATAGCTTTAGGAAGAAGTATATATGCTTCAGAGCTACAGCTGGGTTTCTGCGAAGTTCAGTTTCTTTTCAGTCCTGCAGGATTTAGAACATTTTGGAGGGTAAGGTTAGTTTAGACAACTACAGACAAAATGACAGGCTAAAGTCCTGCTGACACCTTTGTCAGTGGAAGGTCTCCTATGAACTTCGGCTCAGCTATTTCACTGAACATTCAATCAGCATGAGATTTCTGAGCTTTGAAAAGTACAGTTGATCTCTCTGTACATTTTGAATTTAGTAAATGGCAGCAATGAAATAACAATTTGTCCACTTTGCATTTTTACCCAGTTTCAAGTTATTAAATATCACAATGACTATGTTTAATGTTTTACCATGTATAAGCTCTGTGGGTATGGATGAAGACTATTGAAGCTGCTTACACTGGAATGTGCCATATCCTTCTTGATGTTTTATTACGCTATATACTTTTAGTCAGACCTGCAAACCCATTAGTAAGTGTGTACATAAACAACACCATGACCCACCACAATGAATATCTGATTGTATAACAAAGCAGTCTTTTACCCTAACAATGACTTTCCCACATTCCACCTACGTTTAGACAGTAGTTGTTGCAAAAGCTATTGATTAGTCTTATATTACTCTTCACATACATTAACACAACAAACATGAAATGAAATACAAGAAATCTGTAAGAACAGAAGGTGTTTCTTTAGTCCTCCTTCCTTCTTATTATTCTTCAGAAATTTATTGCCAAGGTATCAACAATATGCATGTGCAAAATATGTACTTGAGTATGCATATATATATATATCACAACCAGATGTCTAATTTTATCTGTTTATGTTCTTATTCACTCTATTATTTCTCAATAATTGTCCAGCAAATATAAAAGTATTAATGGTGCGATATATAAGTAACTAAATTAAGTTGTTCAACTAATAAGACTACTGCATACTAGCTTTTTTACCTACATTATCTTATGTTAAGAATTACTTTAATTAACACCTCATAAAAAAACCCAGCCTCTTACAATGAATGAATCTATTATACACAAAGACTACATGTTTAAGAGGTCTCTGCCATATGTAAATTAGATGTGAACTATGAGCTAGATCTACTAAATACTACAGATTTCATACATAGTGGAAATAAAGATGCAAATCACATAACAATAAATCCAAATCTTTGTTACAAACACCCTGGAGAAAACTTTAACAAATCATAACTGTCAAAAGGATGGATGATGAAAGTTTTTGTCATGCAAAACAATACAAATCACTCTGCCGTTGCAAGCATTGCTCTTTTATTTTCTTGGTTGTAGGCACATCATCAACTTTAGTGATAAAAGCCTTCCACAAAAATAATTCTTAAGCCTCAGGAACCAACACCTCTTTGGCACCCTGAGAGCATGTTCCACAAACATCATCAATCTCCTTCTGAGTATGATTTACAGCCTTTCCCTTTGGCTGGCTCAAGCTGTCCGTGTGCATGCCCCGGCAGCGTCACATTGGGATTCTCCTCCACTTTGTCCTCCAAGCACACGCCACTCAATTGGCACATTCATGGAAAGCTTTCTGAACATGTTTGGAAAATAAGGAAGTTTGAGTATAATCCCTCCATGTGGACACATCAGAAATGTATGGCATCAGAAATGTATGAGAGGAAAAGGGAAGGAATGTGTATCTACATGCAAACTAATGGGCCAAGTTCTCAGTTCCAGACAGATTTATCATGTGCAGCCTGGAGGGATGTTTACAAAGGTGAAAGTTTAGCCCTGATTGTGTGGCTCCTCTAATTTATTTAATTGTCTGTATCTACAAAGGGGCAGTCCATGCACCAAGAGAGCCAAAACACAGAGAATCGTTAGTGAGAGTAACTTGACTTCTGTGCCAGGTGCTGCAAATGTGTTGTGAGAAAGGCTGATGAAGGCAGATGTACTCCAGCTGAGACTTCCCTGAAGAACACTTAACTGTTCTTTTATCCTCATTTGCTTGGTTAAAACACGAAGGAAGAGGACATGTTTTGGTTGCTCTCTTCTGCAGAAACAGTCTTCCTCAGTCTCTTTTTTGTGCCAGCCCTGTGGGTAAGTATATGTTCATTTAAGGGAGAGCGAGTGGTAGGAGAACCTGAATTGTTGTATGTGTTGATGAGAGGCAGCAGGGAAAAATAACAACTTAAGACAGTGAAATTTAGCATCTGGGAGCACAGCTCCCTCTTCATGACTCAACTAGCTGAAGTTCACTTCTGGACTGCGGGTGTCTGATAAATGAACAATTTCTGGCAGCTTTCCTTGAAGTTTCAGGAATACAGTTTGTGAACTAGAGCTGAAGACATTTAGTGTTCTTTAGAAACTCTTACTTGTGCACTCAGTAAAGCAAATGAACATTCATTAATAATTGTTGCCTCACTTAAGCCATGCTCATGGACAGAAAACCTACATCCTTATCAGAAAAACATGTAAACTTTATGATTAATTGTAAACACAGACAGATCTTTAATATGTCTACACTGAGTGAAACAGTAGGTACTTAGGAGGGCAGTGATCTTTATAGGGGAAACAAAATACAGGAGAAGGACCTAGAAAAATAAATCTACAAATACATTCATAAAATCTTTGGGACACTTTTATAAAGGCTTGAAAATTGAGTGAATTGAGTATACTAAATGGAATTTTCCAGAGTGCCTCAATGATGAAAGGTTTGATTATATAAGAAAATATTTAAATTATCTCTCTTTAGATGCCCAGACTTCAAGCTACTTTTATAACTGATAGAAAGCTCTGGGTAACTCTGAAGTGTCCTTCAGAGCCTTAACTCCCAAGTTAACCAGCTAGATACTTAAATAAAAACAGTGCTCACACTTGCCTGTAAGATCTAACTTATAACTAAATTTGGGAGACTACAGTGTCCCAAAAAAAGCAGCAGGAATTGTGTCCAAAGAGAGCAGTCACAAAGCTGTTGGGCACAAAGTGAGATTGATAGCAGGCCACCTTTTGTTGGGGCTAATCATGCACCTTATGCTGGGCAAAAAGAAAGGCTAAGCAGTTGGCTGCCTAAACATCATCCTGGGGTAAGCATCTTACTCTACTCCTTTGTGAATTGTAATCCTTACCTTTACTACTTCTGTCCATATAATGGGGATAATATTACCCTAACTCCCAGCAGCCCTGCAGAGGGGGATATATTAACTTCTGCTATCTGCAAGAGCCTTATGAAGACAAAACACTCTGAAAATTCTAAGTATGAAACTGCTACTCAAGTGAACACTCCAGTCTGTGGCTGATGATTCACTTCAATGTGTTCAATCACGAAGCCAGGTACAGATTGTATTTTTAATAAGGCTGGCAGAAAGTTTTCAATCAACAGTGGAAACACATGTTTCACTGAAATGAGTAATTTTTGAGAGTGTCTGTTTACAGAGCAAGCTTTGACTTTGTCTCCCAATTTAAGGTATTAAAATTTAAAATATCAAAACCTAGAAGGTTCTTATAACAGATTTATGCTTTTGTCACAGGGATAACCAAAAATTTTCAAAACTCTTATACTTAGGTTGTGTATTTTTACAGAAAGTAGCACCACCTAATATGGTACTACCTGGCATTTCTGAAAACTTAGATGACTTCATGAACACTGAAAAGCAGTCTCTATGCATTGAAATTGTAATTACAGCTATTAGAGAAAATTTATTTTAACTCTGTGTTCTGTAGTTAAATTCACGTTTATTTTGGAGCAGTTAGTTATGGACCAAGTTACCAGTTAGTTTTCTGAAAGATAAAAATAGTTTAAACTTCACCATTGCTATTCTTCCAAAGAGTGAAATTTTGTGCAGAGTGAAAGCAATGCATAATTTCAAAAAAAGTGTACAGAATTTTAATTTGGAACACTTGAAGTAGCCATCTAACCTTATCTTGAATGTGTAAAAGCACTAGAAAATATATTCGCCTTTACCTACAGCCCATGACACCACTGGTGGGGAGCAGGGAAGTGAGAGCATGACTAGTAATTTAATTAGAATTTAATCTATTGAAAATAATGAAAGCTATGATGGCCTCATGGCTTTTGGAAAGCTCTTGCCTCCGTGTTGTATCAGTTATCAAGACAATAACCCTCATGATTTTGTGTAATGCAGAATCAAAAAAATTCTTTCTGTTCAGCTGCTTAATTTCATTATAGTGTATATTTTACAAGCACAGAATACAGTTTTGAAGGCTTTGATGTATAGAGTATGCCAAACGTTTGAAGCATTTATTAATATTCAGGCATAATAATCTATACAGGAAAATTTTCAACACAACTGTGGATTCTAAGAAATTTCTACTTGTGACAGCACCCTTTAAGAGACAGTTTTGGCAATAATTGAGTTTGTGTATTTAATTTTAATTTCACTACTTGGTGATACCTGACAGCAGTAGATGATATTTCATAATCCCATTAGGTACCATTATAAGATCTGATTTCCTAGGTGTTTTGGGGTTGTTTTTTGTTTGTTTGGGTTTTTCGGTTTTGGTTTGGGGTTTTTTTTTGTTTTTATCTAATTGTCAGTCAGTGTGCTACAGGAGGCCTAGCTTTCTTTTGACTTTCATGGCTATACACTGTGGGGAAAAAAACCAAAAGAACTATGCTTCATCATCCTGTCAAGAAGGTTTCTTAACAAATTACCTTTACCCTCAAAAGAAAACACAAAGAGACTTTTTGTAGCTTTACCAATTCTCATAGTTCATATCTTCTTTTCTTGGCTATTCAAGGGAACAAAAATACAATTTATAGACTAATGAAATCAGTATCTTTAAAGTCTTGTGAAATCTAGATGATTAATAAAAGAATGATTTTTTCTTTAGTCATTATTTAAAATCCATTGTTTAGCTTGTAACTCTGTGCTTTTGCATTGTTTCTTTGGAGACCATTTATTTTCAAAGAGTAAATAATAGTAAATTATAATACAGATTAATAAACCCTTTCTTTCTTTGTATGCCTGTTCATGAAAGACTTTGTATTCATAGGTTTGGCTTAGTCTGGATGAAATTAAGACTTGCAAAAGACTACCATAAGGCATTGCTCAGTTTTTACTTAATCTCTTTTTAAAGAGTCATGTAATGAAAAAGCCTAGCTTTTTGCAAAGAACTGATTTCATATAATATCCACTGAAGTCCTTAGGAGACTGCTGCAATCAGAGGGCTGGGTTGGTTTCTTATGGTCCAAAGGATGCTTCTACTGGGGAGCACCTGTCCCTTCCTCCCCCATCCCTCTGCAGTGGTTTCAGCAACATCTTTCCTTGCAGGCACAGAAAAATCCATTTATCGAAAGCACACTTGGGTTCAGGAGGGCACTGTGAAATTTTCTTAACTACAAAGAGCCTGTGAGCTCTTCACAGCTTGTGTCCCATCTTTTTTCATCCCTGCATGGTGGGTAGAGTTTGCTGTGCCCATGTGCTATACAGGGACTTCACTTTTTAGTTTACTTCTTGGAAGCTCAGTGCTTTCAGCAGACATCTCACATTTCAGATATATATTAGGGACCTATAAATCAGATGAAGAATGAATGTGTGGTCCTTCCATACCATAAATTAATTTAAGCTGAATTTGTCTTGGATATTTTACTAGTAACAGGTGGATGTACTTAAGATAGAGTTGAAAAATTTCAAAATACATAAGAAAAACAAAATCCAACAGTTCTGTCTGTTTCTAGTGCATACTAAAAGCTTACTGTTCAGTATTGTTTGGGATTTTTCCATGTAAAAATCATGTAATTTACTACAGGGATCCAAACACACACTCATTCAAATAGAAGTACAAACAGACATAAAATACACATGCATAATTTCTTCTGAAATTATCCTGAGTTACTATTATAAGTAGACATGCATCATATATACAGAGAAAGCTGTTTGTCAGGTGCCTGGGTCTGAGTCAGTCCTAGTGCAGCAATGTACTTTTTGCCACTGCTGTACTGTGCTGCTTGAATCTCTCTGAGCCTGCTTTGAACACTGAAGAGTTTACAGGGAAAAGCCTGGAGACAAGAGACTTGAGAAGTCACTTTATAAAGGTGTCCTTAACTGCTTTGAAGACACAATCCATCCACAGAAAGAAGTTGTTGCTAAACTTTAAGCATGGAAAGATCAGTGAATAAACCCGTTGTTAATTTTAAAAGCAATTTTGAATGCCTTTGCAGTTAAGCCATTTAAGTTCCATTGCTTTAAGTTTAATCATTTTTCATTAATGTAAGCTGATTTACAAGCTAATCTAATAAAGTAGTATGAAACATGAGGAGCAATGCACTGAAATGAAGGAAGTTCAGTTGCTTGCAGCTCATTAAGGTTCTTGAGGTTTAGAAGACTAATTACTGACTAAAAATGTTTTTGTTTACCTCTACCTTTTGAAAGTTGCTGTTTTATCCCACAGTTTAAGACTCACGGGCCAAATCATCAGCAGGTATAATTTGGTAGAGCTCCAATGAAGTCAACAGGCCAATTTACGTCAGTTGATAATTTAGTGCTTGCTTGGCAGTTTGTTTTTCCCCAATTAAAAAAAAAAAGGTAACTAGTAAAAGCTTTCCTTTGAAAGAAACATTTGAGGCATTTTAGAATAAACATCAGCAAGCCATGGTACCTTATCTTGTGCCTACTAGAGTCTATGGAGCACCTCCTGTTTATTTCAATGGGGGAAGCTTTAGATCCTAAAATCCATGCTATAAGAACAGGAGAGTTGACTAATCATTTGTTCTGGTTTCCTATAAAGCTGTGTCTATAAGACTTCTCCAAACTACTTTATGTTTGAAATAGAACCCAAATATTATAATGTACCAGGCCTAACTTGCAAATTGTTAAGGAAATTGCATCACAGTCATCAGTAAGCTAATTACTCTTACTAATAAAGATGTGTAAGGTGGAGTCTCCTCTGAAGACATTTCAAACCCACCTGGATGTGTTCCTGTGAGACCCAATCTAGGTGATCCTGCTCTGGCAGGAGGGTTGGACTCAATGATCTTTCAAGGTCCCTTCCAACTGTGGTGATTCTTTGGTGCATAAAACCATCTAAAATTGTTTCACTTCAACTTTCAGTTATTTTACTAGCTAGGCTGAGACGTTCTTTGACCAGATTTCTGTTCTCCACAGGGATCCTTCAGGTTATCACAACATTAATATTGCTTTTCTATCCTACACTTCTCATCAAATGTGAACATTAATTATAGTCTCACTCTAGTTCTATTGGCTGCTCATTTAAAGATGACTGTGGTCATACACTCAGGAGATCAGAAAATAAGCTCATGTTTAGACAGTTACTGAGCACTGTAGCAAAGCATTTCCAAAACTGTCACTCCCCTGAATGTTGCATTTTCACATGTTCAGACGTGCGTTTGCTCATCCCTAGCTTAGCAAGTGATCCAGGTCGTTCTGTAACAGTGACACTTTCTCCTCCTTACTTGCACTGCTTAATTTTTACTTTTTTTTTTTTTTTTTTTCCTTACATAGCACATGACCAAGAACTGTTCCAAAATACTGCATGTCTTATGAGATAACTAGTTTGGTGTGAGCTCTAGACATTAAATGTAAGTGTGACAGCTGTGTGTTTGTATTAAGTATTGTAAACACAACGATCTTAAACTATAATCACACATCCCATACTGCATTACTTAAGGTATTATAAAACTCATCCAAAGCTCAATAGAATCAAAAGGAAACTGTTAATTTCACTGTAAACATTTCTGGTATCTTCTTTAATAATACTGAAATGTTTCAACCTTCAGCAATACAAAAACAAATGCCCTTTTCTCACATCTGTTCTCTTTCTCCCAAGCATCCCTCAGCAACATTTTGTGTGAGATTTACCCACTTTTTCAGTGGATGGAAGAGATGGATGAAGCTTGTGCCTTAGGGATAGCTTTAAACCTGATCCTGACACAGTTTCAGTTTGCTGGTTTGACCTTGCTCAGCTACTGAGGGCCTTAGGGACTGCACTGGAATGGAGACTGCCTTGGTACCACTGGCTCTGTCTATCTGTCTAGATCAGTGCACAAATCTAACAGAATGATTTTGCCCTTAAACAGCCACAAATACTGCTGCATAGGCAAGCTAAGAGCCTCCTCCTGTGCAGGAATGCCATTGAGCCAAATGCTGGTCTTGCAGTGCACTTGGGCAAAGAGCAGTGGGCAATCTTATCCCAAGTGACATTTCAGCAAGGCATACACAGAAGTTAATCAAGCATCACTGTCTATGGGAGAGGGAGATCAGAAACTCTTTCTTATCTTGGTTTTCCATCAGAAATATACAGGATTGAACACAGGATAATACTCATTCTAGTTCACCAATAGAATGTGGAATTGGGAATCCAAAACTGAGAGTAAGGTGAGTGGGACGTGAGGCAAAATCAAACTATAGATTTTTAAATTAATGAGTTAATCAGGACTAAAATAGGATCAGAACAGGATTATTTGTATAGTGTATAAAGTGAAGAGAATAGAATACATATCATGATATATTTCATTGTCATTAAGAAAGCTGATTTTTCTGCCACTCTCACCTAGATATAAAAAATACTCACTTTTGTCACCTTAAGTGTACCATGTGGCTGCAATAAAATTGCACATGCATAGAGATTTCTGTAAAAAAGTGTTTTATGAACAATAGAACTGCTATGTCTGCAATTAAAGACTTGTCCTCATGCCTGTACTTAAGCTGCAAACCAGGTAACACAGTTTCTTTTTGTCAGAGCACGGAAAGAAAATATTAAATGATCTGTCATAGAGCTAAGTCACTTGCTAGGCTTCTGATTTCAAAGACAGCACAAAGAAGGGGTAGTTTGGAAATCCTATTGCATGTGTAATAGAGTGCCCCAGGGATATGTGGCCCTCCCTTGTTTGGGAAGGCTATCTCCATACAAGAGTTATTTTCATGAAGCAAAATTAATCCAGCATCATGGACTAGGAGTTTAGACACAGAAAAGCAAAGGAAGAGTCTACTACTAAATTCAGTGGGCTGGGACATAATTTCCATTATAGTTCCCATGTTATAAATGCGATCTAGAAAGATTCAGTCAACTTTTAAATTGCCAAGCAGGATTACAAACTGAGTTAAAACAATTTTCCAGAAAAACCTTTTTTCAAAAATTCAAGTCACTGAATATGAATAATTGCAGATGCAGACATTCACAGTAGAAAACTACTTCCATATTGTAAGACTCTAAGAAAATTGCTATTTTTCTAAGAGAATGGCAATTATTAAATCACTAGGAACTGTTTAAATGCATTGGATTGTGCATGTGACCATTAGCAGCATGAACAGGTAATAGATATTTTCTTTCTTCTAAAAATCTAATTGCTCTCTACTATATCAAGAGGAAATTCAGTAGGCTGAGTGAGTCTCTGAGGTCATTTACTGTGTTTTCCATCATTTTCTTAGTGGAATTATCCAATGAATACTTTGTAATTCAGCTGAATGGGAAATGGTTTTCTATTTCATGAGAATTTGCACAGATTGAAAAAATTTTTAAAATATTGACATATCCACAATGCTCATGAATTTCTACCTGAAAATAAAAAATTGATTTTTGAATGTACTTTCAAGGAAAAAAAAACCCAAAAAAACCTGAGTTACAGGAAATTCTAAAACAGGGCTTTATTATGATTTTTCAGCTAAGCTTTTTCTGGTAGATACTGGACATGACCACTAACATTTTTATTTCAATAAAGCACCTTAAAATAAAATTTAAATGTTTTTTTAAATATTTAAACATTTCAGAAAAATGTCTGCAAAATTATTAATGTGTCAAGTGTTAACAACTGTATGAGGAGAGCCAAAGCATTGAGGTCACAGAAACTTTGCCGTGAGGCTGAAGTTACAGAAGGCAAGAAGTGAGATTTGCCAAATGCAAACATGCAAGCATCATGTTCTACCTATGCAGAACAAATGTCAGGACTTGGGCCTGCAATTGTGCTCCTTTTCCATCCTTGTATTTGCATGTGAATAAATTCTTGGAGTTAGGCACACAGACTAAATTGTTCCCATGAAAAAAAAATAATGTTGCTGCAGTAAAAAGTTCCCGTAATCGTATATACTGGATTATTGTCTCCTTGGAAGTGCAATATCTCCTCATTCACAGAGGGCATGAAGACTGCTTTATCCCTCTGATAATCTGTATTTTACTAGTTAGGAATGAAGTACTCCTAGTATAAATAAACCCAGAATCAGTTGGTTTGCCTAGATATACTGTATTTGGTCCACTGTCCCATTGCTGAACATGGAAAATTATGTGCTATCCTTTCAAGATCCTCAGAAAATCATGGGTCTGTAATCTGAAGATCTAGTCCTGTCTTCCAGCAAAAGAGCTGGTTTCAGTATGTCTCTGTTCTCTCTTGAAATATAACTATATTGAAGAACAGGGAAACTAAATATACTCTCTCCCCGTACCCTTTACAGTCAGAACTTTGACACTCTCAAGTATTCTCAGGCAATGGGCACACCAAAGGAAAAAAAAAAAAAGCTTTATTACAGTGGTGGGAATGGTCATAAACTTGGGAAACAAAGCAAGAGGTTGCAGCTATTGCTTTTACATGCAAATATACATTTACATGTCACAAGAAGATTACCCTCCCTCACCTTCCAGTACTTTTTTCAGTAGAAAGTATTTTGGTCAAAGGTCCTGTAGATAAGGATGAGATAGTATAGTGGCTTGGAGCTCTAAAAAGCAATATAAGCTAAAAACTCTGTCATGAGTGGCAAGGAAATAACCTGTATGAATTCTGTAAGACAGCATTAATGCCCAGACTTGGTCTGGGCTTCTGCCCTGTGAGTACAAAAGAGATCAAGCTTGTAAGGGTAGGGCTATTTTATGAGCAGGTACACCTTGAATGGTTTATCACACCATCCACAGTGGTACTCATGCCTCTATCAGCTAAACAGGATCAGAGCACTCTTCCATAGGGTTTTATGACTAGTGCTCTACCTGGCACATTTTTGGTCCCTAGTTACTAGCTATGTATTTCCCACACATGCCCAGTCCCAGTTTGGGTTGTAGGAGGGAACATGCAAGTAGATTGCTCACCCTCCCCGCCAGAGGTAAAGGCTCAATACTGGTCAGCTTTTAGAGATAAGCAACATTTCTCACCTAGGTCTCTGATGTGATTTAGAGGTTTTCATGTGTAGGTTAAAAAAAAAAAAAAAGATCACGATTGGAGCAATCTAACAAAGCTGCATAGATGTGGTTAGTGGCTTTTGGGTGATTGCAGAGTCCTTGCTATCTGGAGAAGAGCCAGCTGTCCAAATAGACTGTCCCCTTTTCTGGTCTCTCTTTAATGGAAAGAGTAACTTCTCAAATATCGATGGAGGACATAAAGGTAGGTGGCCAATACAAATTAAATTCTCTACAAATTTCCCCTTCGGCTCCTGGACGCAGAGCTCATATTCATGTACACTCCTGGATTCAAGTTGTGGTAGAACAATTAGAGGTTTCAACTCTGGGTAAATAAATAATTTTCAAGAGTAAATCTCTGCCTGTTCCTCTATGCTCTTTGCAAACCCAGGAATTTATGAGCAGATTAATTTAGCAGTACTGAAAGCATTACTTGATCAGCTTCACTGTCATCAGCAGATGTCACTGCAGCCATTAGTAACTAATGAATTGTTTAAGAAGATATAATGGCTAATTTGTCTGGTCAAAAAGGCATAAACACAACCTTTGAAAACTGCATTCTATTAAGTCAAGAGAAAAAATTGAGTTCATTGTCCTTTAATTTTCAAATGGGATGAGTTCCAAATCAGTTACAGATCTGAGACAAATTACCTGGTGAACTTGTGGCATCTTCTGAGATGCTGATGAGAAAACAGTTGTGAAATACTTAGGGTGCCAGTGAATCAGATAAATCAGAAAAGAGATTTATGGTATCTTTGTATTAGTAAGTTGGCTCCCAAAGGACCATTAAATGTGTTTGTCTTCCTACTCTGCTCCCAGTGGTTTTTAACACTGAGTACTTTTAGATAAAGACTTCTATCATTTTCTATATGCTTATGAGCGGCCAGAAATATTTCATAACTGTGATTGCTACTGTAGGTCCTCATTAAGAACATCATTCCTACCTTGTTCTCACAAAAAGTAGACAGTAGACATAAATATGATACCCTTTCTTTACATAGAATGAAACTAGCATCCATTTCATTCTGACATAATGAACTGGTGCTAATATTTAAAATATTTAACCTAACATGCACTGAGGAGCCATATTTTGATGTATTCATATTCATTGTGGCCCCAAAAAAATCAATCACGGAGTTCTGTAATTTAATTCAATTGTCAAAGCATCCAATCTAAATATCAATTGACTTGGAGTCAGTTCCGTGTTCATGTATCATGTATAACTCATTGGGTGGTGGAACAGGAAAAGACATATGTTAAGCAAGAGGAAGGTTACAGAAAAACCTTAAATCAGCTCACCTCATCACCTGGATTGTGGTTTGAGTGGCAAGCGATGCAGGCAGGCCTCGTGGGGTTTTTTTGTTGCCTTTTAGTTCTGCTCTTGTTCAGTTTTGAGCCCTGAATCTTATCAACACTGTGTTTCTATTACATCAGCAGGACAAAGTGCAACATCTTCAAATTTTAACGGTATTAGTGGTGACTGTTCGCAGTCTGGAAAACAAACAAAAACCAAGAACTCAGCAGGAGTCACATTTTTACCAGTTTTAACACCATTAAAAAGTAATCATGACAGGACTTTCAATTTTCCCTTTTCCAGGTAAAATAGTGATTTAGCAACTCGGTCCTAAAGTAGGAGGAATGACTACCATTTTGGTAGTGTGAGTTACTAATGGAAGGAATGTGCTAAACATGTTCACCTGTTTAAATAAGTAAATAAATTATTATTTAAAGAATGTTCTCATTATAGAGATTCCTCGGTCATGAAACTGAAGCAGTTCTTATTTTTTTCTATTCAGTCATACAAACTTTGCTGTGAAAACAAACAACCAAAAAAGAACAGTTTAAAGAAAAATTATTTGGCATGGAGTGTTACAAAAAAGCAAGGATCTAAGGGTTAAAATCAGCCTTGTGCTACTAAAATGAACGGAGCTAGGCAAGCTTCCAGCAGTGTATGATGTTGTCTTGGTAGGATGTGTGCATGCACCAGGGACGCACCATTTGGAGATATAGAAACAGATAAAGAAGAGGGAATATTACCTGAGAAAAATGTGGACTGATGAGTATAACAGCAGTAAGAAAGGTGCTTTACTTTGCTGAACATTTGTCTTTACGTTTAAGGCCTATCAAGGCACTGAAGTATTCGTATGCAGTTCCTTGGTTTGGTTTTTTTCGCTGTTATGTTGTCAGAAAAGCTAAGAAATGGGATTGCTAAGCATACCTTATCATAAAAAATTAAACACTGAGAGTGTTTTAGAAGTCAAATTTACTTCAGGTAGCCATCACAGATTGTGAAGTGGATTTTCAAAGATTAGATGAAAAGAAAAATGAGGATCAAGCTCAGCCTTTGTGAAGAATTGCACAGCATCCTTGTTAAGTTGTATTAAATATTCCAGGTAAATTACTGTTCTTGTGCTACATGAAAATGTAATACAACATAATGATTGCAACACAATGGTGATCAAATCTGGAGTTGTGTAACTAGATAGAGATGATATATTGGTTCTGTGTTACTCACAATGGGAGGAAAAAACATACTTCATGCAAAACCTTGCAGGGTTTTTATTTAGGAATGAAATGACAGGAACAAAGTATGAAGCTTCTGAATGTCATAGAACATGAACTGTTCACAAAGGGGCACCACCTGGAATGGAATTTCCCCTTGGCAGGATGCAAACCTCAAAGTTAAGGAGGCAGCAACAAGGACAGATGTCAGGTCTAACAGTAGAGAAATGAGGAAAAAGACACCGAAAAAAAAAATCTTTCTAAAAAGTGAATAAATTTTATTGCAGGAAGATTCCCTCCCCACAGGGGACTGCTAGACTGCTTTGGAAAGTTATGATGAATTATGTGCCACTGTAGATTGGATTGTTTCTTAAATCACATTTTAAAAATACTTCACTATTGAGCAATATTGTTTATAAACTAGACCACAATTTATATTAAGAGACAACTGCTTTTTAGGGTATAAGCTTTAACAAAGAAGACTTTAGAGAAAGAATTTACCATTTCAAGAAAGGTTATCTTCCTTTGACAGATAAAAAAGTCTCATTTAGATTTACTCACAATAAACTTTCATTGGGTTATGTTCTGGTTAGCTATTGAGAGTGGATTATATGGGAAAGGAGTAAAGTCTATTAGGTCTTTTTGCCCTTTTGCACCTTCATTACCTACAAAGACAGCAGAAACTCTGCAACTATTTTATGCATTTTTTTATTTGAAAAGACGGGAAATTACTTTTCAATTTCTCATGTCCTTGTGAAAACCTGTAGTCCCAGGACATGAGAAAAACACTTTTGAAACTGAGCTATGTGCTCCTTAATCTCTTGGACATTTTGTTTATACACCCTCATGTCACACCTTTAAAATATTTTTCAGTGTTAGGTTTCAGATTATTTGGAAAGTAATTAATTTAACAGATGTCTTAGAATCACAACAAAAAAAAAAAAAAAGAAAAAGAAAAAGAAAAAAAACCAACAGAAGGACTGGAAGGGATCTCAGTAAATCTCCTTTCACTTTTTCAGGCAATACCAACTATAAATGTGTCAATATCAACAGGCTGATTAATCTTTCTAGTCTTTCCTTAACAATTTACTATACTGGAAACTGGGTGGCATCTCCAACTAATCCAAGCAGTGTGACTTAGCTTAGTTGTAAGGAAGAAGGACAATATACATTTGTACTACTAAGAACAGATGAATCCTTATACTGTGCTACAATGGGATGTGGCAGCTCCATAACATTTTTTTAAGATTTTCATATTGATCTTTATAGGTCTAGTTAGTGCAATTAACATGCTAATGCTAATCTGAGGAGAATATACAAGGGTTATTGTGATTGTGTCAGCTGCCTTGGCCTTTAAAAAGTGGATGTGACTCATTTCAATTCACTGTGGGTTTATTGGAATGTTGGCAGGTGGGTATTGGCCCTACTCTGATGGTCCAGTAACAGATGCCACCAGTCAGTCCATAGGATTAGCTCTGAAACGAGGATCTGTTGCAGCAGCAAAGCAAGGGCATATAATGGCAAACAGCACAGTGTAAATTTTCAGGTGTAATCACTTCTATTTGCTGAATACATTAATTTTGACACTGAAGAATATTGTTGGGCTTTCCATTTTTTTTCCTCCATCAGATAGCAGCAAACATTCAGAAAGCCAGAGAAGCACAATGCTTATTTTCAGGAATTACTGCTCACACTTAGTAATCAATGCATTCAATCTGCATGGTTTCAGAAGGATGAGAACAATATTACTCTGTCTACTTCCCCCACTCTGGTGCTCTGGACAGCACCAACAATATGACTCCATCATTAAGAGATCTCTGTACTACTTGTGGTATTTGTCATGCAAAACAAGTTTTAGCACTCGGCATAATTCTCACAGGACTCAGTCTCACTCTCTTTGGCAATAGAAATCATCATTTAAAAATTCTTTTGAGTAATAGTTGTTCTTTAGAGCTTCAGTGAGCATATTGGGGGGAAGGAAGCACTTCTATCATATATTTGGCTTACCAATGGTCACAGCTGTGATAATATAGCAGAATATTGATCGTATTATTACACTCAGAAAGGATTGTGGAAGAGCAAGTTGCTTCAGAAAAGGGCATACACAACAAATATTAGCTGTAAATAAATAAAAAGTTGAGCAGCCTTTTAGGAAATATTTGTGTATGTAAAATAGGAAGCAGGGCATGCTGTATTTATCCAGATCACTCTCTTATGCCATGCTGACCAAGTACTTATCAAAAGATTGTGTGTTTCATTCTCTATACACTAATATCAGAGCATATGGACCACAGAAAATATATTTGAATTTTTCAGTTCCATCAGATTTTAATGAAAATTGGAAATCTCAGAAAGCTGTTGGGGGATTGGTTGCTTGTTGGTTTATTCAGAGCTTAGTATAACAAGAGAACACTGTCTCAGGTTCTATTGGGAGATTGCTCTCTTAACTGAACAAACTGAAATCCAAGATATAAAACCTTGTCATTTTATTTTTAAATTGATATTTGCAAGTCCTATGCTCATCTGACACCCCACAGAAGTTATTTTTCTTAAGTCAGTAGCACAAGAAAACGTGACAGTATTTCTATTACTAACAAATTAAGTACATAATGTCTGTAAAATAAGATCAGACATTTTCAGAGACCTGCAACGAATCTTACTCAGTTTTAGATACTGGTTACATAAAGTTTAATCAAACCGTTAGACAAAGTAACTACTTCATCTCTCTCCTTTTTTTTTTTCCCCCCCAGAGGAAAATCAGTGCAATTCTTCCTATATTTGAAAGGATTATTTAATTAAATATTTATTCATGTTCAGCACTGTACAATACTATGCATCTAAGAAAAAAAGGATCAATTTCTGATTTGGATCACAGAATGCAGTGAAACCCAATCTGTTAACACAGATGAAATTTATGCTGTATGATTATTGTATAATAATTTGACGTCCAATAAAATTAATTTGCAAATTTAAGTGCAGAGTTTGACAGGCTAAAATAGGGCTGTTTCAGATAGTATGCCATTTTGATGTGACATATGCCTTGTGGATAGTCTGATGGGAAGAACAAAGCTGTTAGAGAAACTTGACAGAACTTAAATTGAATTTATTTCATTATACCTATGAATCAATTGAAACATCTCAAACTGTAATTTGCCTTTTTCCAACTCAACAGATGAAACCTTCTTTACCAGGGTCATTTCTAATTGTAGGACCTCTGCTTCTAGAAGAAAATAAATGCTTTGGAGCACCTCTGAGATTTTATTAATATCTGGAGTGTGATGGAAAGGGTAGAAAAGCAGGGGATATGATGGCCCTATCACCACCTCTTCCAGTGAGGTTTGCAGGCTGATCAGCTGAGACAGGGAAAATTATACTGGTCTAAACAGATTTTTTTGCTTAAGTTTTTAGCAGACAAAGCAACGACCCCTCTTTAAACTGCCAAGGAAGTGGAAAGATACAACCCTTTTAATTCTTCAGTTGGTGGGAAGATGGATCAATTGTAAAAGAGGGAGTAGCTTGGGTAAGTGAAAATACTTCATATGAGATTGTTTAACACTAGCAGATTCAATGAGATGAGTAATAAAAGTCCTTATTTAAAAACATTTTCCTAGTTTTTAGTAAGTTTAGTTTCTCCTTTCTATTGTTTTCTTGTATATGATCACATTTGATTAGACATTATTGTGTTTTATCTGGTATTTGTGTGGACATCCTTTTGACATTTTATGTTATTTACTGAAGTATACAAGCCTAGTATAACATGTTGAAAATTATACTACATCAACTGTATATCATACTTTATCCATACCGCTCTTACGTTAAAGCTGAATTGGTCTATCTCTCCATTATAAGTCCTGATTTAGGAGGTTTAAATAGTTTATCTTTTTCTCTCTAGGCACAGTCAACACATATTTTATTGTACTGTCTCTCTAACTACCTAATTCTCCAGCCAAGGTACTATAGCTCAATAGCAACAAGCTATCAACCCACCCTTGTCATTTCAATTTTTCACACATTTTCTTAGTCTTTATGTTCTGTATCTCGGTGAATTCTTATCTCCCTGGTCCACTGACATAGGTTTGTGGTATATAGCAAAGTTTCATCTCTGAAATGTCAAAAATAATGAAAAAAAGGAAAATCACAAAAGATAAATTGGCCACAGCCACTTCTGTGGATCCAAAGCCCTTAGACTTCTGTTCATCAGCAAATCTTAAGTTAGATGGCTTTTCTATCACCTGCACTGCAGCTTTGCTGTCACTTGCCAAGGCGGACTGCCCACCGCTGAACACTTCTGGAAGAGGTTTTCTGTGCTAGTACTATCAGCTAAAGACTGCACATCCACAAGAGATCACTCTTCTTTTTCAGCTATCACACTGACTTTTCAAGAGCACAGACAAAGTTACAGGAGAAGGTGACATAAGAACATGTAGTAGTTATAAAAGAGGAGCTCTAGGTGGGATTAGGAGACTTATATGGAGTTTCAAAATTTCTCAGGGAGGTCATTTTAGGTGTAATCCTCACTTCTGTTACCACATTTCATCAAAATTTCAATCATCAATTCCTCTTAAAAGGTGGTATTTTCCTTCCACTCGGATGTGATTCTTCCCCTGGGATGACCTGATGACTAGCCATTTCACCAGGAATAAACAGAAAATCTTCAGTATCTCTTGACATTAAACCAAATCAGTGTTAATGGGAAAAAAATGCAAGAAATGGGAACAATGGATGATGTTGTTCTCGTTTAACAGATGGATTGAAACTGAAAAGCTGGAGAAAGAAAGGAGGAAGTAAAATATATTGCCTACCCTAAAGGCTGAAAACAGTGAAGAAATAGGCCCATTTCAGAAAAAGGAGGTAGTACAATAAATCTTTTTTTTTTTTTTTTTTTTTAAGGTTCAGGATTTATCTGCATTATCTTATCAGAACTGCAAGGCAGTTATCAGTGTGGCAAAAGATCTAATTATGACGATTCTTCTGAAATAAAAATAATAAAAAAATCATCTAGGAAAAAAAAATACTCTAAGTTATCACTGCTCCCCTACACATCTGCATCTGTGCAGTTATAAGCATTAAATATATTTTAGGAAAAAAAGAAACATATAATAATATATTAAAGCTATATGTGATGCAATGAAAACACATTAAATTCGTTGCAACATCCTTACAGCTTTGTGGATACGACACTGGCTGTTCTGTGCCTTTCCCACTCCTATGCCACATGTCGTCAGGATCAATTAATGATTTTTAAATGGACCACACACACGCACAGATGCATTATGAGCAACCCGAATTCCCAGCTACTGTGCCATGTGGATTGTGGCTTACTCCCAAATCTCTGACCCATGATTTTGCTATTTCAGTGAATGCTGCCAGAATTATTGGAAGGACAGTATGAAGTGTATGTTCTCAGCCCACAACAGGGCACGCCAAAATTGAGCAATTAAATGGAATTTCCTTCATCCTTTGAAGTGTAACAGAAGCCAATAAAAAAAGAAAAATAGTTAGTATATGCAGCACAATAACTAGCAATTTTACTGAATCAGAGAGGAAAAAAAAAAATTTAACTGTAAGAGCTACAGAAAAAAAATCTTGGACACTCAATATCTTCATACTTTGAGTAGGTCAATGCATAAACAATAATCAGAGTGATCAAGTGATTATTTGTGTAACGATTAAATGAGTGACACCAAATAAATGTGCTAGCCACAACATGTAAATGACTCTACCTCATCACTGCATGACAAAAAGGACTAAAATTGTACCATACGTAGTGGGTTGGTAGCCAGCCTTTATTTTTGAGCCAAAAGCTCCAAAATATTTAAACACAGATTACCTAAGGCAGTCTGTGGTTGAAGTACTAGTGGGATTTACTTTCCTTACCAGCCTTATCTAGGATCATCTTCTTCCTGAAGTGGAAAGCAACAAAATGCCAGGTAAACACATTGAGGGTGGGGTTTTTTTTTGTGGACTTTTTTTTTTTTTTTTTTAATATTTTCTTTTCTGCTAAACACTTACCTTGCCCTTTTTCTGAGGGTGTCAGTAGATTTGGTATGATACTGAAAAGCACAAGTCTGGGTCTTGTGTACATAGATAAGCAAATTTGAATCCTGAGTCATACCCTACTTGAAAATGCTCTTTGGATACTTCATATATATTCATTTCATCTTCTCCTCCTGTCTGCTTTAGTCCTCTCTCTCTTGGGTCTTGGCATCTGATTACAAATCCATTCCCCCGCAAAACACCAAATCCTATTTAGAACATATTCAGGACACAGCTCCTGAGTTTGAAGCAATCTGTCATTTTTATGAGGAGTTTTGACTGATTTTTATGGGAAGCCTAAGGGACAAATGGCATGCAGCATGCCAGAGTGGAGTGATTAGCCTGCCAAACTTGGAATCTCTAACAAACACCCATTGCTGTTCTAATTAACTTACTACATTCACCATTTGCATAAATAAATTGCTTAATTGAAGCTTCCTGAATGGCATGACTTTGCACAAATTTTGTGAGAATAAAAATATCTGAGAAGTCATAGTGCTTTTTATAGGTTTTATAAGCAACGTCGTCCTTCATAAATCCTCCTTCATAAAGTATTTACCAGTACTATGTTAGGTTTATAGAAGATCTGGTTTTTGGTTGAATTATGATTTTTCTGGAAAAGACAGAAATGCCTCATTTTTCCAAATTAGATTATATAATGAACCGGTCAGTGCTTCTTTAAGTACTCAGCCAAGATATAGCGCTCATACCTCATTAGTGAGGATCTTGCTAAGACTTCACAAGAAGCTCTTAAAGAATTTAATGGACACTATAAAGAGATGCAGCTGAATTTCTGCATTTTTCATGAGGAACAGCAAGACAAGGGAATTGTCAAGACTACAAAAACAACATCAGAACTTAAATTTTAGTGGAACAATCATAAATAGAGTGCAACATAATTGGGAAAGGAAAATTTCATTTGTGAAAATCACTTTGCAACCACCCTGCTAATACTAACACCATAATAGAAACTGCATTGGGGGGGGGGGGGAGAATATATCTATCTATCTCAATAGGAAATATCCTGGGCACACCCTGTCTTTCTCAATGTTCTGGGACTTGCTTATGGTATTAAAGTAAAACATCCTGAAGTAATTGGTCACTGACAATTAAGAACAAAGCAGATGGGGGAAAGAATTGTTTGGTCACAAGAGAAATCAAGATGAGTAAATGCAATAAAATAAAATAACCCCATCTCTGACAATAGGTTTCATAAAAACTGGAGAAATGTGGAGATTAAGCTCAACTTCAATGTTAGCCATCTGCAAGCAATTTCATATGTGTGGGTTACTTCACCATTCAGTACCTAACCTGGCAAGATCAGGCCAGAATGACTGGTTCCAAAACCCAGAACAACAGATCATAACATTTCAGAGGGATTGTTTCATCAAAGCAAAACCATGACTTAAATTGTAGTGAGTTTAGCTGAAGTAAATGGTATGAGAACTTTCCAAACCCAGTATATGAACACAGTAAATCACACCTTTTTTTTTTTTTATTCACTCTTACAGGATAACACTGATGAGTAGAAAGAAGCTCACGATGAAGGTGGTTTGTGTAATCCCTTTCTCACTGAACAGATGTCTGTGTGCTACTCGTCTACTCAGTGATAAAGCTGTGCCATAATATTCCTAGCTCTTGAGCAAACAGAAAAACTTCCTATTATGAACATTTCTGGAATGTGGCGATCTCAGCAGCCCAGATAGCTTTGTCAACTACCCTGCACATCAGTATCTCCTGTCTCCAAACTTTGTTGTCTTTTAGAAGCCATAGAAGTAAGACTGGAATCAAATCCTGACAGAGCTGATGATATCTCAAGGCATTCAAGTACGGCAAAGACAACATAAACTTGCTGTGCCAAATTTCACCCTGAACAGTGCTCAGTTTTTGATCAGTATGTGGTTTAACAGCCCTTTGCAAATCCTAAGGTAGGAATAATCAGTATGAGAATTTCCCTAGAGCCTATTACCAGATTCGAGGATGCAGAAATAAGGCTACTCAGTGTCTGAACATAGAACTGGAGTGCTGCAAGCTGCCAGTCTTCTTTGCAAAGCAAAAACTTTTTCGTGGCTTGAAATACCTGAACAATCTGATGTATATTAAAATCATATGCAGAAAAAAGACGGGAGAAAATGCAACGCAAATATAAACATATTTTCTTGTAAGATGTGATCAGGAAATTTTTTCACAGAATTGAAAAATGTATTTCCTTGCAACTTTTATCATAAAGGTTTTTCAGTTGCAAGACGCTCTATTCAAACTGAGGGGAAATCTTTAAGAGTAGGGGCACTCCCATGACACTTAGATGACTGTCAGATTCAAGTTTTAAGCCTGATAACAAATGCTTTGAGTGCTTTCATTAAAGCTAGAGTGTGAGATTATTCTGACCAGTAATTCCTCCAGTTTCTCATGAAAACTCTCTGAAAGGAAACAGATTTTGTATATATATATATATATATGGTAGAGGAAAGCTGTTCCTCATGCAGAGCTGTGCCATAGCAATGGACTTTCCACTTGCAAGCACAGAAAGATTTTAATCTAATTAGTTGAGTGTAATTTTCTGTGCAGACACAGAAGATAGTTCCAAAATTGAACACATGAATTAAACTGGACAAGGCGCCTTACCAACCTGATTGTCAAAATAAACCATTTCTAAAGTCTAACCACACCAGATCTTTATTTATTAAGGGGACTGATGCAATTCTGACAGCCAATTTACTTGATAGCCACTTTCAGCACAAAATTTATTGTTTACTTTAAATCACCTTTGGTGGTGATTCAGGCTGATCTAGATGATCCAGAAGCTGTGTGGAAGCTCCTGTACAAGCTATTTATGGTGGAGGAAACACCAGCTGAAGGAGCCATTGCTGAAATTGAGAAATCAAGGGAGGTGAGCTGTCTACACTATTCACGTGTCCTCAAGACCTGACAATCAACAGGGCTTAACAAGAAACTCATCAGTTCTCTCAAGTACTCTTAGCTGTGCACTACACAGAAAAAGTCTTTGTTACATTTATTACTTTGTACTTCAATAGTGATGCCTGAAAATTTCAGAACTTTTTTTTTTTTTTTTAAACTGCTGTTCCTTTTATAGAACATTTTAGCAAGGCTCCCAGCTTGTTTCCATTCCCTGTCTCTGCATTAGGTCTATTCTAAATGACAGTCTGTCCAAAAGAGCCCCTCAGGTCTATAACTTTACGTATGAGTCAATCTATTTTTTAAAAATTAAACTATCATGTATTATAAGACTTTCTCCCACAATGCAAAGAAAATTAGGAAACTTCAGAGGGAAGCATCTGTGGGTTTAATACTAAATGCTGAATTTATCTGCCTGTAAAATGCGTTGAACACAAAGTACAGTTAAAAAGTTCTCATAAGAAACAAAAGTTAGAACTAATCAACGTGATTATCTACTTCATGGAGATAGAAATTCCCACGGGAGATAATAACAATTGAAATTTATTTCATTCTGCAGTGGAACAAAAACATAAATCTCAACATTTTCTGCAAGTTTTTCTACTGTATATCAGGGTTGGAGTGTTTCTCTTCAGAGTTTTTAAATACCATGGGAATCCTCATTTTCTATTATTTTGTATTAATACCACCACGTACCAGTAATTGTCAGGCTCCAGCATAGCCCCTCGTTACAAGCAAGTATCCCTTGTCTAGGGTGTAGATGGCACCACATGCTGCCCACCATATGGCCAGAGGGACTGGGGTGTGAAGACTTGCCTTGCTGCTGCCCTGCTAACTGCCAAGCCATGGTGCAGGGGAAGGAGGGACATCAGATCAGGTATCTTTACCTAAAAGACTCCAAGCAGATGTTCCTCAAATAACCACCTCCCTCTCTGCCCCCCTCTCTGTTTCAAAATGCAGCTCAGCAATTCTGCCTCAGTAATTGCCCCTATGGGAGGTGATCTCACCCAGGGACATGAGTTAATCACTGAAACATGACCAATTGACACCAATGGATGGATTCCTCCTCCTCTGATGCTCTCTTGATGCACCAAGTGCTGAGTAGTTTAATTACATTTGTGAAATTCACTTACAGATGCTCTGATGAAGTCACTGGAGTCTGTGAAGTCCAGCTGGGCTAGCATGTGCAGCTGGGCCAGCAAGAAGGTCCCTGACTGCTCCGATCTCACGCCTCCCTCTCGCCCACCTGTAGACACTTGACAACCCTCCAGTCTCTCTTTTAGTTCTTATAATGGATTTAATAAAGGAAGTGCTGACACAATCTTCGCTACAGCAGCATAAGTGCTCCCCTCCAATAAGGGGAAAAGTACCAATATCAAAATGGTTTTCTTTGTTCAAAATAGAACAAACCAGATGGTTTCCCAGACTACAGTACCTAAAAACTATTTCAGCGATTCCACTGTGTACAGTATAATAAAAGTGTTCAGGGGCCTCTAACTTCTAATAAGGTATTTTATTGTCTTTATTCACTAGTCTGGATATTTGCCATGACAATAATTGAACCATGAAAAACACATCTTTCTTTCAACCATGTTATAGTGCAGTTTTTAAGGAATCACTAGTAGAATGTAATGAAAATTATTTTCATTAATTAATGCTTTGGGGCAATTAGTACAGTTGAATAAATAAAAGTAATGTATATATAAATGTGCATGATACTTAACACTATCAATTCTATGAAAAACATTAAACCTAACCAACATTTTCTAAATTAGAAAAAGTTTATGTATCATAGTATCACAGAATGCCTTAGGTTGGAAGGGACCTCAGAGTTCACCGAATCCAACCTCTCCACCTCCCCCAGAGGCAGGGACGCCTCTCACCTAGACCAGGTTGCTCAAGGCCTCATCCAACCTGACCTTGAACACCTCCAGGAGAAGGGGGAATCCACAATCCCTCTGGGCAATCTATTCCAGTCTCACCACCCTCATACTGAAGAACTTCTTCCTAAGATCCAATCTAAACCAGTTTAAAACTATTTGCCCCTGTCCTGTTGCTGGCCACTCTTGTGACAAGTCCCTCTACAGCCTTCCTGTAGGATCCCTTCAGGTATTGGAAGGCAGTTATAAGGTCCCTCTGGAGTCTCCTCCTCTCCAGGCTGAACAATCCCAGCTCCCTCAGGCTATCCTCCTAGCAGAGTTGCTCCAGCCCCGGATCATCTTTGTGGCCTCCTCTGAACTCATTCCAACAGATCTATGTCCCTCTTACAGTGGAGACACCAGAACTGGTCACAGTATTTGAGGTGAGGTCTCACAAGAGCAAAAGGGGAGAATCACCTCTCTTGATCTGATGTCCACACTCCTCTTGATACATCCTAGGACATGGTTTGTCTTAGACTCATAGAATCATTCAGGTTGGAAAAGACTCGGGATCATAAATTCCAACCATTAACCTTCCTCTACAGTTCACCCCTAAACCATGTCCCCCATCTAAATGACCCCTAAACACAGTCAGGGATGGTGACTCAACCAACTCCCTGGGTGGCCTATTCCTGTGTTTGACTACTCTTTCTGTGAAAAAAAAATTTCCCTAATGTCCAGTCTAAACCTACCCTGTTGCAGCTTGAAGACAGTCCCTTGTCGCTGTTGATGCCGGGAGCGTAGAGATGCATCAACATATAAATTCAGCAACAGCAGGCAAAAGAAGCAACTTTATTAATTTAGAACCCCATTTTATATACCCTAGCCCCATAGGGCGACTGGTCAATGATCACCCATCTCCTAGGATGATTGGCTAAAGTCCTACAACACCCATTGCAAAATATTTTTCCAATGTACCATAAACAGAACTTAGCAAAACACCAGGTGTTGGTCTAGCTTACAAAAACCATCCTACTGTTTCTCATAACATGTGTGAGAAAGGCAGGATTCTCACCGAATATTGTGAGAACCTGAGAAAAATCCCTCTGCTAGCAGCTTTTCAGCATCCACATTCCCTCTTGTTTTGTTGCTAATTATCTGTGAGAAGAGACCAGCACCAACCTCTCTACAATGTCCTTTCAGGTAGTTGTTGAGAGCGATGAGGGCTCCCCTTAACCTCCTCGTCCTCAAACTAAACAGTCCCAGCTCCTTCAATTGCTCTTCAGAAGATTTATTCTCCGAGCCCTTCACCAGCTTCATTGCCCTCCTCTGCACTCACTCCAGCATCTCAGTATCTTGAGGTGCCCAAAACTGGACAATACTCAAGGCATGGCTTTGCCAGTGCTGAGTGCAGTGGGACAATCACCTCCCTACTTCTTCTGGTCACACTATTTCTAATACAGGCCAGGATGCCGTTGGCTTTCTTGGCCAACTGAGCACACTGCTGGCTCATGTTCAGCCACTTGTCAATTAGAACTCCCAGGTCCTTTACTACCAGACAGCTTTCCAGCCACATTTCCCCAAGCCTGTAGTGTTGCATGCAGTTGTTGTGGCCCAAGTGCAGGACCTGGCACTTGGCCTTGTTGAAGCTTGTACCGTTAACATTGGCCCATCAATCCAATCTATGCAAGTCTCTCTGTAGAGCCTCCCTATCCTCATGCAGATCAACACTCCTGCCTAACTTGCTGTCATCTGTGAACTTACCAATGATAGACTCAAAGTCCGTATCAAGATCATCAATAAAGATGTTAAACCAGAAATCGTCCCAACACTGAGCCCTGAGGAACACCACTTGTGACCGGCCACCAACTGGATTTAACTCCATTAACCTCCACTATTTGGGCCCATCCTTCCAGCTAGTGCTTGATCCATCATATCATATGCTCATCCAGGACACGAGCAGACAGTTTTTCCATGAGAATTCTATGGGAAACAGTGTCAAATGCTTTTCAAAAGTCTAGGTAGACAATATCCACAGCCTTTCCCTCATCCAATAGTCAGGTCATCTTGCTATAGAAGGAGATCAGGTTTGTCAGGCAGGACCTGCCTTTCCTAAACCCATGCTGACTGGGCCTGATCTGCTGGTTGTCCTCTATATGGCTTGTAATAGCACTCAAGATGATCTGCTCCACAACCTTCCCTGGTACTGAGGTCAGACTGACAGGTCTATAGTTTCCTGGATCCTCCTTTCTGCCTTTCTTGTAGACGAGTGTTACATTTGCTACCCTCCAGTCCATGGGGACCTCCCCAGTTAGCCAGGACTTCAGACAAATAATGGGAAGTCACTTGGCGAGCATGTCTGCCAACTCTTTCAGCATCCTTGGTGTAATCCACCCAGTCCCATAGACTTGTGTGCATCCAACTGGTGTAGCAGATCGCTGACCACTTCCTCTTTGAATGCGATGACCTCATTCTGCTTCCTCTCCCTGTTTCCTAGGTCATGAGGCTGGGTGTCCAGGGAACAGCTAGTTCCACTCCTAAAGACTGAGGCAAAGTAGGCATTGATCACCTTAGCCTTTTCCGCATCCTTTGTTACTATGATTCCCTCTGCATCCAATAAAGGATGGAGATTTTCCCTAATCCTCCTTTTGTTGTTAATGAATTTATAGAAATAATTTTTATTGTCCTTAACAGCTGTAGCTAGGTTGAGCTCTAGCTGCGCTTTGGATCTCCTAATCTTCTCCCTGCATAGCTTTACTACATCTTTATAGTCTTCATGAGAGACCTGCCCCCTCTTCCAAAGGTCATAGACTTCCCTTTTGTTCTTGAGGTCCAGACAAATGTCCCTATTTAGCCAGGCCAGTCTCCTTTCCTGCCTACTTGTTTTTTGGCACACAGGGACAGCCTGCTCCTGAGCCTTTAAGACTTCTCTCTGGTGGACTCCTATATCCTTCAGGGCAGCCTCCCAAGGGACTTTGTCTATCAGTCTCCTGAATAGGTCAAAGTTTGCCCTCCGAGGCAAGTTTAAGGTAGCAGTTTTATTAACTCCTCTCCTTGTTTCTCCAAGGTTTGAAAACTCAATCATCTCATGATCACTGTGCTCTAGATGGCCTGCAAGCTTCACTTCCCCCACAAGTTCTTCTCTGTTCACAAGAAGGAGGTCACCTTCCCTGGTCAGCTCACTTACCAGCTCTGTGAGGAAGTTATCCTCCACACATTCCAGGAACCTCTTGGTTGTTCCCTCTGCTGTGTTGTATTCCCAGCAGACACGTGGGAGGTTAAAGCCCCCTACATGGACAATGGCAAGTGACTATGAGATTTCACCCAACTGCTTATAGAAAGCTTCATCCACCTCACTGCTTTGGTTGGAGGTCTATAGCAGACTCCCACAGTGACAGCAGCTTTATTGGCCCTTAACCTAATTCAAATACTCTCAGCCCTGTCATCACTATACTTGATTTCCAAGCTCTCATAGCATTCTCTAATGTACAGAGCCAGTCCACTGCCTCTCCTTCCCTGTCTATCCCTCCTGAATAGCGTGTAGCCATCGATTGTGGCACTCCAGTCATGTAAGACATACCACCACATTTCTGTGATGGCCACTGTGTCAGTTTTCCTGGTGCATCACGGCTTCAAGCTCCCCCTGTTTGTTGCTCAGACTGCACGCATTGGTATAGATGCACTTCAGATAAGCTAATGATCCCAGCACCTTTTTGTGAGGGTGGGCACCATTTCCTACCAGAACCTTCTCAGGTGCTCCCATGATTTCTAAACATCTATCCCTTCTCTCAAATGAAATGTCAGAGACAGAGTCCTCAATAGCCCTCCATCCTTCAAGCCCTGGCATGCTTCCCCTGGGATTATTCATAACAGGCCTAGTTATCTCCCTTCCCCCTTCATATCTAGTTTAAAGCCCTGTCAATGAGCCCTGCTAACTCCTGCCCTAAAATGCTTCTCCCCCTCTGGGAGAGGTGCATCCCACCCACCACCAGCAGGACAGGTGTCTCGTATAGCAGCCCATGATCAAAAAACCCAAAGCCCTGCTGATAACACCAGTCCTGGAGCCATGAGTTGACCTGTTGTCTCTTCCTATTAATTTCCTCATTCATGATTGCCACTGAAGGGATAGAGGAGAACACAGCTTGTGTTCCTGATCCCTTAAGCAGCTGTCCCAAGGCTCTGAAATCTCTTAATTGATTTTGTGCTCCTTCTGCCCACTTTATCACTACCCACCTGAAATACTAAAAGGGATAATAATCAGAGGGGTTTAGTTGGGCACAAAGTTTGTCTGACAGATCCCTAACCAGTGCCCCAGGAAGCCAGCAGGCTTCCCTGTGAAGTGGGTCAGGACAGCATATTGGTCCCTCTGCCTCCTCAGCAGAGTCACCCACAACAGTGACCTGCCTGTTTTTCCTTTTGGAGTCAGTTGTGATGCTGGGTCTACAGCAACTTTACCTTTCTGGCATTTTTGGCCTGGGTGAACCATCCTCCTTTCCAACAGCCACTTCCTCCTGCAGGACCCCATACCTGTTCTGCAAGGGCAGCTGGGAAGCTGGGGGAGGTTGGGAGGGAATTCAGTGAGGGAGGCCAGGAGGGGATTCTCCTGCTTCCCTGAGCAGTGACCTGTTTCCATTCCCCCCCTTCTCTGAGGTCTCCTCCTACTGCCTGGTGACAAGAGGCGAGGGGACCCTCTGATTTATGTGGGACCTCAACCTGTTTCCTTTCCCTCAGGGAGTGGGTCCACCACACTCCCTGATACTCTTCAGCCTCTGCCCTTCCTCAGCCACGCAGCTGAGCAGATCACTCACCTGTTTCCATCTGGCACAGGCAATCCCACCCTCCACAGCCACTGCCAGGCTCCGGCACTGTCTGCAGCCAGAGGCCTGAACTCCTCCGTGTTTGCACGGGGCCTGTCTGGGTGCCCACAGCTTCTCTAACAACATTCGGCTGGGTAGCAGCCATGGCTGTATCTCTACAGCAACTGACACCTTGAAACTCGAGGCTCAGCTGAGATAAGCACCTTTGACCTATGACCACTTAGAGGGATTAAACTTACCTTGTACACTGGCAGAGGCTCAGCACCCTGTCCTACCAGCTGCAACACCTACCAGAGCACACACAGGCACTGGTTGCTTGCCCTGTGCTCTGTGACTAGTTGCTGCCTTCCCTGAGGCTTCTTACAGCCTGGTGGCCTGATCAACAGTGCTGGCTCCACCCAGGGTATCTCAGCACCCACCCACCAACTGGCAGCCCCCAGCACAGGCAAAGAGCTTTCCCTGCCTTCAAAAAGCCCCCAAAAGAGCTTTTCATTGTCCCTTTTTTGCTGCAGATCCCTTCCCCAGTGCAGTCTTACCTGCCCTGAAGCTGGTCTCCGCGGCCTTCTGGGCTGCACGAGCACACTGCCAGCTCATGTCGAGCTTCTGTCAACCAATACTCCCAAGTCCTTCTCTTCAGGGCTACTCTCAACCCACTCTGTACCCAGGCTGTAATTGCGCCTGGGATTGGCCCAGTCCAGATGCAGGACCTTGCATTTTGACTTGTTAAAACTCACACAGTTTGACTGGCCCATTTCTCGAGCCTGTCAAGGTCCCTCGGGGATGGATCCCTTCCCTTGAATGAGCCCACAGCACCACACAGCTTGGTGTCGTCAGCAAACTTGCTGAGGTTGCACTCGATGCCATTGTCCATGTCACTGACAAAGATGTTGAACAGCACTGGACCCAGAACAGACCCCTGAGGAACTCCACTTGTCACTGGTCTCCACCTGGACATCCAGCTGTTGATCACAACTCTTTGAGCGCGACCTTCTAGCCAGTTCCTCATCTCCTGGGTGGTCCATCCATCAAGTCCATGTCTCTCCATCTTAGAGACAAGGATGTCATGTGGAACAGTGTCAAATGCTTTGCACAGGTTGAGGTAGATGATGTCAGTTGCTCTTCCTGTATCAGCCAGAATTGTAACTCTGTCAATAGAAGGCCACCAAATTAGTCAGGCATGATTTGCCCTTAGTGAAGCTATGTTGTCTGTCATCAATCACCTCAGAGTAGGTGTCTATGTAGCTGAATATTTTTATTAATGCTTGTACACTGTACACTGAATTATTAACAGCAGAAAAAGATATGATTTGTATTAATTACACTCATGAAAATAGACTACTACATCAGGATGAGGCTGATAAATGGAAAGAATTATCTGTAAAATAAAAAAAGAAAGTAAAAAGTTTCCTACCCTATTCAAAAGAAAGATGAAAGACACTCTTATAAACTTTTACCCAGAGGAACTACATTGCTGAAACTGTTTAACAAAGGAGTACTATGAATAATCACCATCTTGGCCCCAGATACACATTTTCTTCCCCAAAGCAGTAATAAGGAGGAAAAGACAGTCATTAGTAAACACCTCAGTGGAGCAAGGGGAAGCTTTTAGCAATCCCAGGTGTGCAGAGTTTATAAGTAGTTAAAAAAAAAAAAAAAAAAGAAAACAAAAGTGAAAAAAAAAAGAAAATGTGGGTAACTGTTACTTTACTCTTTAAAAATTAAATTAGGCAATGTATCAGTGTAGTTTAAGGCCTAGGGACAATGTTGAGGGCTGCGCAAAACCATACACAAGATTTCTCCAATCTGGAATGCCTATGAAATAGTAAAGTACATGTTAGAAAAACCATAATTATAAATTAAATGGTTTCTTATTTACCTTGTCACCATCTCGTGCCCTTCAGCACTGCTTCCAAATGTTCAAGTGCTCAGGTGCAGGTAGAGACAAGAATGTAGCACTAATGTGCATAAGGAAGTGCTGTCATGACGTCACATTTTTATTTCTCTATGGAAGATAAATTGAAATTCAGCCTTAATGTTTACATGACAAGATAGATCATCACGGAACTGTGTTTGAAGCTCGAAACAGCAAAATGAACATACATTTCATACTGGACAGGATTTTTCAGGCAGTTGGCATCTTTTTGTCAGTCATGTTAGAGCCCAAGTAAGCAAATCTTTGGTATATCATCCCACTGTAGATTTTCCTGCTGACTGTCTTCTACCACTACATTTGCATCCAGTGTGGAGACTGCTCCTTTTGGATGTGTCGCCATGACATGCATGTGATCACCAAGCTGAAAAGATGAGTCAAAACTGATCTACAAAGCAACCGCCTTGGAAGAACCATTGAGACAGGCTGATATCTCCTCAACCACTCCCTGCCCTTGTGAACATTCTGTGTGAGCGGGAGAGACAAAGGATTTTACAGAGAGCTACAGATTTACGTAGTAAAACCAGATCAAACCACTGCTTCTAATTCATCATAATCTAGCAGTCCATTGTGTCTCTTCTGCTGGTAGAAGGGGAAAGGAATTAATGGAGGTTTAGGTTTGTTGGGAGACAGTTAAAGCACATGCAAGGGGTATATAGTGTTGATCGTTCACTTGCCTTATTAATGATCCAATGAAGAATAAAACTGTAACTAGGAATAGTTGCAATTATTTCCAGAACCTGTACAACCAGCTTCAGAGAGATCTGTATTACCCCTTTCTAGACAGTGTACAGTGCATGGGCCTTTGGGGTGTTTTCCTCCAATGATTCAGGTAACTCTTAGGGAGATAATTTTTTCTATTCCATATTAAAGAGCAGAAAATTCATCTCTCCTTAGGTTCAAAAGCTTGTTGAAGTAAATGGAGTAGCCCACTGGCTTCTCATCAGTACCTACATTTTTCAGAAAATATTCCTGTTTAGGTATGCCTGCCAATTCTGTTTGTATATTCAACAAAATTAATATTAATGTATTATAAGTTTAAGTATATGGTTAATAATGAAGTGTTTGTCTATTCAGTGACCAGGGAAGAGATGTGAGAGTATACTGCAGCTGAACTACGTTCTCAGCTTGTTCATTCTTCTGTGTATGTGAAATCAAGAATAATTTTCTAAAGCTAAATTCTTGTCCATGATTAGAGCATCTTATCATTCTCTGCAAATGCTGTCAGATTATATGGGAAAGCCCTACAAAATATAACAGAAAATATCCATTCCATCCAGGTTTTCAACCACCCAAGGGATTTAAGTACAGAACAATGCACAACAGCACTAAAGATTATTGTAGCAGGCTTAACAAATATGAACAAGGCATAGTTCCCCTTGAAAGTCTGAAAGTTAGATTTAAATTCTATAGAAGCCTAATACTTTTCCATTGAACATTTTGGTTTCATTCATCACTTGCTATAGGTTTTTTTGCTGGACTTCCAGAGAAACTCTCATCTGAGAAAAATAAGGCATCTTAGGTATTAATATGCTCTGCACTGTCTAATGTTTTCCCTTTACTCAGACACTCCAAGGTATTTATGTTCCACTGTGTGTTAGGGTATTTCTACCTTTTACAAATGATTTCCCCAGGTTGAACACCTTAGATCTCAGTAGCCAATCCACCACCCTCCACAGTGATGACTGATCTAAAGCAAATAAACTTTTGTTTCATTTACAGCCATTGCTGGAAGAGTGTACCAAGGCTCTGGCCTTCATATTTATATGAGGAGCCTTGGGACATCACATGAAAAGAGGCCAGGTGTAATTAACGGGCAACGTCTGGCTTCATAAAATCTTCCTGTGCTTGCAGATTTTCAGTGATTTATCTCTCTATCAGACATAAGCATTACAATCTTTAAAGCAAGCATTTCATTTTAAAGTATAACTAAATTGAGGTGAAGAGGAGATGTGGGGCTTCAATGTTCCTAGGCAGTTCCTGGTAGAGGAAGCTGCTACCTGCCCTGGGGCCAAGAAGCCCATCAGATCCTCCGGGGCCATTTGTGCCAGCATTTCTTTGCCTTTCTTGTTAGAAACTCCAAATTTGACAGATGAGAGGCAGGACATCAAAGTACCTTGTGCCTTACCCTGGCTGGCTAAGCTGCAGCTCTTCATGACTTGGAACAACTATGCCACTGTCAGAAGACTCTAGGCACCTACAGGAGGGTAGATGATAAATTCATTGGAGACCTATCTCCAACTGTACAATTATCTAAACAAAAGAGCTGCTTTTTTTTTTTTTTTCTGGCTGCCTATGATACGTCTGAGAACACCACAGGTGACAAATTTATGCCTTTCAGAAAATAAATTCATAGAAATAAAACAATTATTATTGCAGCTTTAAAGGAATTTTTATCTCACACAATTAAAAAGTTCTTGCTGCTAATTTGCTTCTTAGTTACAAAAGGTCATTCTCTGAAAGAAGGATGAAACAGTTATTTAGGCAGTGCAAATAAGAGCACTGATAGAAGAACTAATGTTTGACAATAATCAAGAGGCATTGATCTTGTGAAAATTTAGTTTAAGTTCTGGATATTAGATTGCTGGCACAATTAGTGCCACGAGGCTTAGTCTCCAGCACACATCTCTTGGTTTTGTTTGCAACATGTGTTGGAACTGCCTTTGGACTTGCATGAGAAAGGTGGAGCCTCTTCATACAGAGTTGCACATTTTACATAATTATCCCAAAACTTTTTTTTTTTTTTTAATGTCATATGAGCTACATAGCAACTTTAAACAAAAATAATGCAAATCTTATTGTTATGATGCTGTATAACTATCATTGATAGTGCCCACATTTATAATGTCACCTGCTTGGATGTTTACTCAATGCTACAAAACACCCACTCCTACAGGCATTTTTTATCTGTTTCCAGTTTTATTTCCCTATTTTCTCTATTTCAGCTGGAAGTAAAAATTATATCCCTTGTTATGTTCATTAACAGTGTGCTCAGTACATTTTATATTGTCAGTCCTTTTATTTTAAAAATTCTGTCTTTTCTAAGTGAACATCTAGGACCAGTATTTCCTCAGAACAAGACATAAAAATCTGCTTTAATAACAGTTTAAGGAAAGAATGAACTTTTTTTTTTTTTTTTTTTTAATGAAACTCTTAATGTAAGTATTCCGTGTCAGAATAAAAGCTACTTCAGCAATTTTATATCTTTACTTAAAACCAAGTTTCCTGGCTATAAGCATTCACCTAGAAGGCCTGGAACCCCATGGAATTATATCAAGCAGGTTACTAGGCATCCTACTGTCAATTTTAGCTGACATATTAATCCATCTCTCCCTTGGCTGTACTATGGTACAGCAACTGCACTGTATTAATCAGGTGGATAGAACTGGCTTTTTTTTTTTTTTTTCTTTTTTTTTCTTTTTTTTTTTTTTTAGAAGAAGAAGAGAGTGTGGGAAAATGCATTTTGACAAATTTAGAAGCCAAGATGTAATTCAATCTGAATGGCCATCAAATTGTGCTTTCTGGAAAATACTAATTTCTTTAAAATGTTGATTTGATAATTTGTTTCACAATAAACAGAAAATTAAAAGAAATGTTGATGTTTTTCTGATTAATATTTTTAAGACATGATATGCTTCTTATGGTGGTTTATTAGGAAGATGACAGCTTAGTAACTCTTCAAACTGACTTTACTTATTTATAGATTTCCTTCTGTTATGTATAATTTGAGTACCATTACCTGAGAGGTTGTAGTGGGTCTGGCTGAGCTGCTTTTCCCCATCCAGCCCTGATACTGCATCACTGGGAGCTGGAGGGTGTTGATAACACACCCGTGTTATGACTGCCAGTGCTCACACGGCACCAGAGGCTGCGGGGGCAAGATTGGGGAGAGGATACAGCTGACCTGAGCTGACCGGTGGGATATTCCATACCATATGACGTCAGCTCAACTATAAAGGGAGAGGGCAGGAGGAGGATGGGGGGCATTTGGCTTTGTCCTCCAAACTGTTGCTACGTGTTCTGGAGCCCTACTTCCTGGACTCAGCCCGACATCGCCTGCAGATAGGAAGTAGAGAATAACATCTTATCTATCATAACCCACAGCTCTTTGTGTCTTATTCTCTCCCTGCATGCTGTGCTGACGGGGGTTGGGAGCGTAATAGAAGGGCTTTGTGGGCACCTGGTGCTGTGCCAGGGTCAACCCACCACAGACGTGTAGGTTTGATATTTACAATATGAATGCTAATAGCCAATGGAGCCAAAAAGTGAAGCATGAAATCTGGCAGATAACAGGATAAGTATCTAAAACTAGATACATGCTGAAATTTTTTCCTGTGTTCCTTTCTCCTGAAGTCATCTTCCTTGTTATTCCTAAAGAAATAAAGAAATTCTATTTCTCTTGTATTTTATATATATATTATTATAATATATTATAATCCACATTTTTACAAATATATCATATAACATTTTGCATTATAATATTACAGTAGTCATAATATATTATTATTACATTTGAAAAAGAAAAGGTCTTCACTACAGTAAGAACACACCAAGCAACTCAACTCTTTACCATTTATTTTTGCATTTCATGTCGTTCTGATCATTTCCACCATTCCCCAAAAAAACTGAAATAATTTGAAACCTGCTTTTTCCCCAATAGCTCTGACCACAGCCATTCTCTGCCCACTTACACTGAGAAACAATGAGATATATGATTCTCCTTTCTCATGATTTGGAAGTCAAAATTTAAACATCTCTAAGATTGGCATGAGAAATGGAAAGGAAGTCTTCATCCAAAAGTTAGTTTTCTACAAACAATATTTGGAAACTATGACTCAGAGACTTTGACTTTGTAGACAGTCACGTTGGATTGTTATTTTGCATTTTTCAAGTCTGTCCTACTGATAAGTAGATAGATTTTTGAAAAGCTTGTGATGACTTCATATGAAATTTCCCCAGGTCTAACAGAGAAAAAAGGAAACAAAGGAAAAAAGAAAGAAAAAAAAAAGAAAAAAGAGAAGAAAAAAAGAAAAGAAAAAAAGAAAAAAGGGAAGGGAAGGGGGAAGGGAAGGAGGAAGGGAAGGGGGAAGGGAAGGGGGAAGGGAAGGGAAGGGGGAAGGGGGAAGGGAAGGGAAGGGGGAAGGGGGAAGGGAACAAATGAAAAAAAAATAAGAAGAGAAATGCAAGGAGGAAAAAACATGTTCGTACATGGAAACGTCTGTCTGTCTACAGCCAAAGTCTTACTGTGCTACAATTCAGTTTAACTCAAATAAATCCAATGTGCAATGCAAAGTCTTTGACATAAACAAGAAAAACCCAACAAAAAAACCCCCACATTTTTTTAATGTTTGCAAATGACTAACATTATGTTTACCAAATGCAATTTATTTCTGCTGGTATAAACAGATATTAGAATATTCCATTTCCCAAGAGACCTGTGAGGCCTTTTTTGTAACAAATAATTTGTTTATCTCTGCATTTTCAATTTCCAAATTTTGTACATTGTTAATAATATCACAATAAGATTTTAGGAAACACTTAAATGAAAGTTCTAATAAAGTAATTTAAAATCCATATATTCAGTTTCTTTCAAATTCTCATCCTGACAGAGTAAATCTTACCCTATTCCCTTGTTCATACAGCCTGCAGTTCCAGAATAAACACCATAATAACAGATATTTTTAGCACCCAAAGGTATTTGGGCAGCCTGGGGCTATTAAGATACAGTGCCAATAGCAATCTTAGTAGACAGTGGAGAGAAATGCATGAAGAGGAAAAAAAAAAAAATTAAAAATTATGTACTATTGAGGTTGCTGTTTGCTCTACAGAAGCCTCTCTGTACCTGTCAAAGCGGGGGGGGGGGTCATGTTTTCAGGTTCTTTTCCAAGGCAGACTTAGAAACACTGCAGGAACAATGGAGAGGCAGGCTGCTCATCTGGCTAATGAGTTGTATTTTCTGTCCTGTATCTAATATAGTCTTAGGTGATGTCTTTACTGTTGCTTGGGGCTGACATTGACTCCCTTCAACCAACCTGGGTAATGTGAGCCACATTTCTTCATTCCAATCGCTTCTTTGAGGCTATACCAAAGTAATTTACAGTTGTGCTTCTTACTAATATATCACAACCTGTCAAAGAACTGGCCTAGAGGGAAGTCGTGGTGCTTTCTAAGAATTTTTCTCCTTAGCTGTAGTAGAAGAGGGAAAAGTGACACCGAGGGCCAGATGTCAAGAATGAGAGTCTGCACTAGTTTGACTTTCTTTCAGTTGTCAAGACATATTAAGAGTCCCAATCAGAAATGCTAACTATGCACACTCAAATAGTGCCAAACATGCTAAAGATAGAGAAACACATATGTGTGGTACCTCTCCACACTGGAGTTCAGGGGAATTTTCCAGACTGAAGGGCAAAGCGATCTGGCTTCAAGCTTCAAAGCTTGCAGCTCAATCAGTATGCAGCTCCATGCCTAGCCAATCCACTGGGAGTTGACTATGTTCATACAGTCCCTGTTGTCCTCAATCTTTAATGTACATATATGCCACAACAATCCAGTAGAGTAAGAAAGTGAAATTAAATTTGTCTTGCAAACAGGAATTAAGTCACAGACAAATGACTGAACTCTAGGTTTTGGGTGCTCAGTTAAGATTTTGCCATGTGTCCAGGAGTTGAACTCTTTGGAGTTGAACTCTGCTCTATCATGTCATCAGTTGTTAGTTACACTACTAAATATTGTCTCTCATTTAGCCAGGCAGAAGTAGGAAGACTGCAGAAAAGATCATAGAATTATAGAATAGTTTGGGTTAGAAGGGACCTTAAAAATCATCTTGTTCCAGCCCCCCTGCCTTGGACAGGGACACTTTCCACCAGCCTATGTTGCTTAAAGCTCCAACCTGGCCTTCAACAATTCTAGGGAGGGGGTGTCCCTAACCTCTCCGGGAAGCCTGTTCCTCCAGTGTGGCATCACCCTCATAGTATAGAATTTCTTCCTTAGATCTAATCTAAATCTAACATCTTGTCACTTGCAGCCATTACCCCTTACCTTATCACTATGTGCCCTTGCAAAACATTCCTCTACATCTTTCTTCTCTTCTCCAGGTTGAACACACTCAACTCTCTCATCCTGTCTTCATGGGAGAGGTGCTCTAAGCCCCTGATCATCTTTGTGGCTGTTCTCTGGACCCACTCCAACAGGTCCATGTCCTTCTTATGCTTGGTGACTCAAAGCTGCACACAGTATTCCAGGTGAGGTCTCCCCAGAGTTGAGGGGCAGAATCACCTCCCTTGACCTGCTGGCCACACTTCTTTTGATGCAGTCCAGGATATGGTTGACTTTCTTGGTCTGTGAACACACTTTGCTGAGTCCTGTAGAGCTTCTCAGCAACCAACACACCCAAGTCCTTCTCCTCAGAACTGCTCTCAATCCATTCTCTCCATCCTGTATTTGTTCTTTGGATAACCCTGACCCATGTGTAGGACTTTGCACTCGGCCTTGTTGATCTTCATGAGGTTTGGACAGGCCTACCTCTGACACTTGTCAAGATCCCTCTGGATGGAGTCCCTTTCTTCCAGTGTGTTGGTTGTACCACATAGCTTGGTGTCATCAGCAAACTTCTGGACAGGACACTCAGTCCCACTGTCCATGTCACCAACAAAAATGTTGAACAGCACTGGTCCCAATGCCAGTCTCTTCAGGTTTAATCATGATTGTGATTCTTACTCATTTTGATATATATTCTTGTAAACCGCTCCCTGGTTCATAGAAGCTATTGACCTTCCAAGAATACCTGCATTTAGAGTGACATAGATTATTAGTATACAAAGGTAAAATTAAATTTCTGATTAGCATTTACTAGAAAGAAAAGAAAGAAAGAAAGAAAGAAAGAAAGAAAGAAAGAAAGAAAGAAAGAAAGAAAGAAAGAAAGAAAGAAAGAAAGAAAGAGAGAAAGAAAGAAAGAAAGAAAGAAAAAGAATTCTGACAACACTGTAAGGGGAAAAGCGTTTAGTGTATTCTAACGGCATCTCTATTCTGTTAAATGCACATTCTATTTGTGTAACAAACATTCTTAAAACACTTTGAAGTTTGATTTCAAAACCAAAGTGAGCTGCTGAATTATTTTTCCAATGCATTTTCTGGAACACAAATGTTTTTGGAAAACAGTCTTCAATGCCGTGTTCATTCTTCTAAATGGAGTGTCAGGGAATGTTAGGTATACTTAACAGCATTATAATTACAATTTTGCTAGGATGCAAAATGTCAAGACATGCCAGATGTTCTAAGCAACACTGCAAGTATACGTGCTATATTTTTTCTTCAGAGAGTGGCTAAACAAAATTAAGCAAATTAGATATCCACAAGTAATAAGAGGGGCAAAAGGTTAAGGACTACTATGTACTGAACTCATCTTGATAAGCAAAATACATCTTACTGATAGGAATGATTTCACCAGTTCTCAAGTAGGATTTCTGAATTTTTGCCACAAGGAGTCCCTATCCAATAAGGCACTTAAGTCCAAGTGCAATTTTACTATAAAGTCAATAGAAGAACCACAAGCATATTTTGCATTGTGCTGGGCAGAATCAAATCATAAACCCCTAGATATAATGGAATGTAATTTCTCACCACACAGACATAAAGAAAGTGTTTTAATGGTAGTAAATCTCCAGGGCAAAGTAGTAAGTCAGGACCCTGGCAATGGCAGGGTTCCAAAGGAACATCTTGCTATAAAGAAAAACAGGCCAAGCCAAGCCAGGAAAACAATGTCTTTGCTGCAGTTTATTTCCCTCTTTAATTCTCTCCTAATTCTAAGTGTCTCTGATATCTGTTGGGATTTTTTTTGCAAGTTTTTCCCTTGTTTCTTCTCACTATATGAACTGTCTAAGATCTGTTCAATGGAAAACTTGATTTATAACTGAAATCAGTGAAGACTAAGTCACTGCTAAATAAAGGATTTTAATGATTACTTATAAGGTTAATCCAAACCAGTGATGCGGTTTGCTAAACCTTAGTTCGAGCACAATTTATATAACTGCACAAAGGACATTTTTATGGAGTGTGTTTTTCAGTACCTTGCAATGGTGATTAAAATACCTAACCTCGATTTAAAATAAAATACAAGAGTAAAAAATATTTTAAAAGCCAGATTCAGATTTTTAAAATTGTTTCCCTTATATTATTAAATTGAAAACAGGTCCTGTTGATTTTCTTTCTTTCATTTTCAGTGGTCACAAAGTCAAATCTAGGCTTATTTTATTATTCCATTAATTACTGAAATATATATCTTGGAACAGTAAACTTTCCTCAAAAGGCAACTCAAGGATGATGTATTTTGTAAATTGACAAAGAGAGGGAATAAGTTTGACTACTAGGAGGAAATGTAGCACAAAGATTTAACAGCTATATGAAAGATTTCTTAAAAAATATTCATCAGTAATGCACTGGGGAGTAGGATTGAGAATTTACCTTCTTGGATGACAGGTTCAATTTTGCATATACTTTGTATTTTTCTGGTGCTGTGCATTTCTAGAGGTTCAGCTGGACAAGTAACTCTGTGCAATGCAGAGAACATGCACTGCCGTAGGAGTTAATAACATTCATACTTGACATCTTTTTAGAATGTAACATTAGTAATATTCTCAAGAAAAAAAAAATGGATGTAACTGTTCAGTTTAAAACAAATAAAATCCATGGAGTCCAGAAGATTATATTGCCTGTAATAACTTTAGAAATATCCTAATACTAAACTTCTCTCATATATCCAAAAAGGTCATGAAAAGAGTCATGTTAATTAACAGACAGGACTTCTAAAACTGTGCTTTTGCAGAAGCAATTTTATATTAGATCTACCTGAAAGAGTTTTATTTCACACTTCTGTATTCAATCAGAACAATTTAAAAATTGTACAAAACCACCTTTGCCAATATGCTGCTGAAATCACAGTGACTCCACAATATGTATTCTCTTCATGCAAAGACCAATGTTTTTCAAAAGATGATAAGCCATAGAACTGGAAGTGTGTCTGAATCCAGCAAGGTTCCAGCTGACTGATGGAATGACTTCTTCAGTACAACAAAGTTCTCCAAAATTGCTAAAGGACTCAGTTATAACTCATAGATCACTTCCCAAAAATGCTGCTTTTTTTAATCCAGAGAGGTTCAGAAAAGTTTGTATAAGCATGACATAAATATAAAATAATTAGATGAGAAGCAAGGAACCAATCTACGGACTCCAAGCCTAATAGAACAATCATCCAGCACAATGATCGGGAAGAGGAAAATCATTGAAACCATCAGTACAGAGTATAACAGCAGTATAAAAGGCAAATAGGGCAGAGAATTGTTAGGTGACACACAGAATATAAAGCAACAGAGGTCTTTACAGCATAGGTTTACTTTGCTGTAATTGGAAGGAGTATTAAACTGCACAGGTGGCAGATAGCTGTGAAAAGTCAAAAATATTTTGTCAGAGAAGCTGGAAAAGAATAACTATTTTGGGTAAGAACACACCTTTTTCCCATTTGCATAGTACTTAATACAATAAAATCCTTGACTGAAATGCTCTACTGTCTCACAAACCATTATCATGATTTAAGTCAAAGAGCTTATTGAAAAATGATTAAAAAATTGAAGAACACCGTTATAGAAAATGCTTGAAATTATTTCTTAAACAATATTTTGTACATGTAATGTGTTCAAAGACTGTAGCACCTAAAAGCCTACATAGCAAAAGCCCCATTCTGGGCAAATCAGAGAGTGTTTTGCCAATAATTCAGATCCAGACCTTAACTCAGTGAGGCCAGCACTATACTGGTAGAAACCTTTAGACAACCAACACCAACTAAATTCCATTAGAAAGGATGTTATTCCAGGTATTTCTGACCTTCACTGGGGTTATTCCCAATTCATATCAGGAAGGTCAACTTTTCCTATCCAAGAACTAGAATGAAGCACAGATTCAGAAGCATACCCGCTTTGCTTCACATACTTTTAAAATTTTCCTTTGAGACTTTTCACATTATCTTGTCACAGTTATTGAACTACTCTGGGTGTTTAAGCCTTGTCCTTGGCTATCTGTATAATAACAATGTTCTATCAGTTGCCTCATGCAACTGTAACCTCTCTTCTGCACACCAAGCCAATATTTTTTTTTCTTGACTGTGAACCAAAATACTTTTGAAAACAATTAAGCAAATAATGACAGATTAATAAAGATGTATGTTCTAATTTAATATGTTTATTTACTTTTTCTCATGACCTTCCAGTAGTTGAATGATTTTAATCCACACAGTCGCACATACCGTAATGAATTTTGATATACTGAAATAAAATTAAAGTACAGTGTCCATTTCGGAAAGGCAGAAAATACTGATGTGAACATTTTTAAGGGAACAGAAATACTTTGTTCTTTGCAGTCACTATAGCTATTACAGCCATGAGATTTTGATACGTCCTGTATTTTTTTCTGTAAACTGTTTTTTTAGCAGAACTTGCCAAAAGGAAATGTATTATTTTGCCTCTGAAACAGAAAACTATCTTTCATTTACTATTAAGTCAAAAAATACTGTAAAAAAAGAAATAAAAAAGAAGATCAGTATAATAATAAAGCAATCAGAATTTACACATTTAAAAATAGTGAAAATTCCATGCATTCAACACTTGAAACTCATGTGTCAGGTATGCACATTTACAATTAATAAAATTGATTAAAAATACCCCAACAGCTTCTAAGCTTTTTCACTGGGAGTGTAAGAATGTTTAACACATATTCCAGATCAACAAGCTATCCAAAGAACAAACTAGGTCAGTTAATCTATCAGCTTTCTAAGAAATAGTCATAATATTAATAATAAAGATAAATACTACCAGGAGGAGGTTCGCAGACTATTGTGATTTTTTAATCTTGAAAGTACACATGTATCTATAAAAAATATTAATACTGGTAGACAGAATTTCATTTTTTTCCCAAATACTTTTGTACTTATGGCCTATGAAGTCTCCCTAGACATATACAGAATCAGAAAATAAATTTGTTTAAGGTTTGTCTTCTTTTTTGACAATTTAGAAGAAAGCTCTAAGTTTATAAAATATAACAAATGTTATTCTTATTCTCAGAGATAACACTAGGAATCCAAGAAAGACACTTTTGGGAAATGGCTTATGTTAGGTATATTCTATTCAGATCTTGTATCAGAAAAGAAGTATTTTCAAAACACTTGTTTAACCTTTCAGAAGATATAAAAAGAAATCACAGTGCCCTTAAGGGGCGGGGGGGGGGGAAATTACGATAATCCTTTGCAGGAAAACATTTGCTGAATATGTACCAATGCTTACGGTTTTCTTTTGCATAAATTTATATATATACAGACTGGAATTTCATTCAAGTATTTAAAAAATTGAGATGTACATTGAAGGGTGAATAATGTTTCTGACCTAGAAATGGAAAGTCATCCGCAGTTCATTATGAATAAAGAACACTCTGAAAAAAAAAAAAAAAAAGGGTTATTCAAATGCAGAACAGAACAAACCATCTGAACATAAAGTAAGCAAAATTATTCACAATTATGATGTGGGGTTTCACTGGGAAGGGGGGGGAGTTTTCTGTGTTTCTCTTTACTTCTTTGTTTGCTTGGTTTTGTGTCAGCCCAGGTTGTTCTTGTTCTGTGTAGTTATTCACTATTGTTGAGGGACAGAATGTAACATAGCTCAAGCAGAAGGCAAACATCACCTCCAAACAGTGGATTTGCTTGTTGTTCAGTCCAGGACTCTACCACCTACAAGAACATGAAGTAGTTGAAATAAGAAAATTGTCCCTAGCTATATAATCCATACGAGTGAAAGCATAACCACAGACATTTAGTGGCAATCAATCAGTTACACATCTTTTGCTATATGTTAGCAAAGCCAGGTGTTTCATTTTCTCTGCTCTGCTGTAACGTGAAATTCCCTATGTCAGGTACCTATTTTTCTTTTTTTCTGCTTTGTTCCTTTGAGTAGCTCTGGCAAGAAGGGTGGGGCTGCGAATGGGAGGAGAATGGATGCTTTCAGCCTCTGCTGACCTGAGCTACTTCAGAGCATTCATTTGGCTGGTTGTTCAAGCAGAATGTATAGAGCTCAGTTTAATATTCAGTATCCTGGGTGGAAGCTGAAAAAAGTTGTGACTCCTTTCCCCCATATACGTGTTGCAAGTTGGTTGATTCACACTTTGATTTTTTTTTTTTTTCCTTTTTGAAAGGTCTTAAGAATTTCTGATCACAGATTTGAGCATAGCAATAAATAAGATCCTGCAGTCAACATAGGAAGTTCAGCAAAACAGTTTAGCAGGCAGACCAATGGAGTTAAACTGAATTAATAATTAAATGACATTTCATTTGACTCCTGTGAACAAAAGATCAATTTTTAGACTTGTATATCTGGAGAGAAAATTTCCCACCAAAACAACAAATATCTTCATGCTAACCACATTGTTATCTAGATTTATGCTGTGCAAATTATTGCCTAAAAAAAAATAGTTTTGTATGTATATATGAATTAATTGCTTGCATTAATTCTTAACTATGAAAATAAAAACATGGAAAGGGATTTTAACAATCATTACCTTAAAAAATATTCATCTGTCTGAATTATGAAAATTCTTAGAAGCAGTATTAGACTGTAAATAGGGAAGTGATGCATTTATGGCAAAGATCAGGAGACATATTTCACCCAAGAAATCAGTGAAATACTTACTATTCAGAACAGTAAAAACCATAGTTCTATGGAGTGTGTCTGACAGTAAGATTTAAAAAAGATCTAAGTGCCTGACCTTTTTTTAATAAGTAGACTATTTCAAATGAGCACATCTGGTTTATGTTCCTAAACCTCTGGCCTTTAAAAAGTTCTGTTCCCAATTCACACAAAATACCATTCAGGATTGTTTGACATGGTGACCTTCCCCATAGGTGGCTGGCTGAATAAACCGATTAAATAGATTCAGGAATTTAGCATATATAAAGCAAGTTAACACTTGTATCCTGGAATCATTAGTAAATATACTTACTGTTCCTCTATGCTTTCTACTGTAGGTGTGGAATTGAACTGGGATTTTAAAAGTCCAATTATAAATAAAGAAAGCATTCATTAATTTTCATGTCAGAAAAGTTTCCATTATATTGTCACAGTTTCTTAGATATAAAGCAACATAAATCAGAAGAACTCAAGTAATTACAACATTAAATGTCATTATGGTTTCACACAGATTGAGGCACTGAAGAGGTGGACAGGTTAGGTACATAAATTCAAATGGTCAGTAAATATTTCACAAAGTCTTTTGTACCAGGCAAAGTTAAAAATTAAATAGTGTATGGGCTGTGAAGCTTTCCTTTTTTTCTTTTTTTTTTTTTTTTTTTTTTTTTTTTTTAAACCATAACCATTAATAGCACATTCATTGTTATTTGTGTAGAGTGTAATTCTTTTTGACTTTGCCTTCCATTTGCCTGGAGGACAAGCCAGTTTAAAACTGTTCAGCACACTGCACCATGCATAACAGGTAATCTGTCTAATTAAGGCCTGTAAGGATGTTCAAAGTAAAATATTGAAGAGCTTCCATAACCTCACTTTCACCCTCCCTGTGTACCACAGCTTCTGAGACTCAGAGATACCCTAGCCATTAACTCAAGTGTTTACACTCTAAGCTCAAATTCTACTTTGCCAGAATGGTTCATTTCACATTTTACAAGTCTGTTTTCTCATTTACAGGCAGAAAGCAATTTATCAAATTTTTATATTACATTTCTCAGCTTGTTCCAATATTGGATGATATAATATATGCCTGGAAATTCAAAATGCAAAAGCATACTGTGGCTTTACCCAGGGACCTAATAAGATTTATATCCACATTCTTTTTTTGTGTGTGTTCATTTGGTGCATTTCAATGAATTATTAATTATGACCAACAATAAAATATTATTTTGCTCTGATGCACAGCAAAAAGAAAGATACCCAAGAGAAATCCATCTGACAGCTCAAAGTAGACATGGCCAAAGTATGCTCACAAGTTTCTCATCAAGTATAGCATGACATGCATCTGCCCATCAAATGAACCAGACTGACTGAGCCTCTCTGAAGATACAGATGTAATCTATGGGGAGGTAAAGTCAAGATTTATTACATATTGGGAGGCACTGATTTGATTTCTTTTTTATAAACAGCCAAAGCTACAACAGTGAACATAAAAAGATTTCATTCTATTTTCCAAACCTGTTTTCAAAGGTTGACATATGGGATGGAAATGTATGGTAGGATGCATGTTCTGAAGATGACAGAAGTCAGATTCAAAGCTGCATGTAATAGCTTTTTACTTTGGAGATTTAAATTATACTTAAACTTACCATTATATAACTGCTATAAATATGTTATTATCTGATGAGAAATTTGTTTCCATTTTTTATTATGTTTTCTTAACTGACCTTAACACAAGTTTTCAGAATCTTCTAGGTACATAAGTCTCACCTTCTTGTCATTTAAGTTACACGCCTTGGTTTTTAACATCATGAAAAAGATACAGTTTTTCATGTATTTTGGCTACATAGTATTAGCATTCTTTAGGCATTACTTACTAATGAATGTCACATAGCTCTACAAGTTTCTTTACTGTCAAGGTCATTATAAGAAGTGTTTTTGAAACTGCAGTGAACAAACGTTAAAAAGAAATGAAGTTTCTCTCCCTTATAGCTATCCAGAGAGTCAAAAAACATCTTGTAAAATATTCAGAGAAAATGTCAAGTTAAATGCAATATAGTAGGACTAAAAACATTTCTGATTTACACTTAAAATAGAGTATTCAAATTTGGTTTTGTCTTCACCATGCTATAAATAAGAAACTTACAGAAGATAATATTGTGCCTCACACATTAAGCTGCACTTTCAATACGACTATTTTTTCTCTGTAAACTCTTCAATTTAACTTGAAGCCTATTAAAAATATGTTCAATGTGCTAAATAGACTTAATTGAAGAATATAGCATGCATTTTACCAATTCCTTAAAAAAGCACTTTTTAACATAGAATGAATGAAATGTTTCATGCTTATAAAGGATCACTAAGAATGATAAGAAATTTGCTTTGAAAAAAAATCATACTGAAAGCTAGTTTAATGCTTATTTCAGGGAAGTGTCTGCTAATGGATTTTGGCAGGCTGGTCACGCCTACAATAGCATCAAGCATAACAACTTCTTCACACCATGCAGTCCCCAAGGGATCATCAACCTATAGATTTAAAGCCATGACCTTGGACCTTTCTATAGTTAACTGTCAACTGATTGTTGGCCAGGCTACAAATGAGCATGAGATCCCTTCTCTGTTTATATTAACTACAAACACTGGTTTTAGGTAAGACCAATTCACAATGTACATCTATGTTTTGAAGCTTCCCTTACAATCTCTTCTTCAGCTCCTACACACCATTAAAAATCAGGATCTGATCTGAAATGCTAGACACTCTTTCACTGGACATGTCTGTTCACTTTCTTTATAACTGATTAACTTCCTCAACAAAACTGAATTTCATCACCTGTTTTCTTCCTACGCCTTTCATCAGTTCACAGGGAAATACCTGATTTTATGAGAGGCAACAACAGTTACTTGTTTTTCAGAAAAGGGGACATTTCCAAGTTGATACTCTCAAGCTGAAACTGGAGGCAAGTTAAATGTTCATCATTCTTATGTGTTTTATAGGCACACCTTTACATGAGTGTCATTTACTCCCTTGTCTACTTCAGAGCCTGAATCAGTAGCAGCAGGGAAGCTGGGCTGCCCTGCCCAGTGCAGCTCCTGTGCTTACAAACGTGCCTTGGTGCTCCCCTGCAGTGTTCATGAGGGAAGGGAGCTGCTGGCTCCTTTGCTGCTGGGTGCAAAAGGTTAGTTAGTGAAGTACAGTGAAAAAGGCAGACCCGTGCCTCTGCTCTCTCCTTCATGAAAGTGCTAGGAAAAGAATCATTATAGCAGCAAGAAGCAGGATGTTGCAGAGGGGAAGTTTCTCAGCGTCTCTTTCACATGCCTGTATCAAGTCAGGAACAAGCTGTCTGATTATTTGTGAGATTAGATAGATTTTTCATTTTACTAAGATTGGGGGGGGAGGAAGACTAACTTATTCCACTAGACACTGTCAATATATGCAGATCCTTCCCCATGGTAAAACAGTACACTCAAAAAGAAATCTAAAGCTTTATCCCTGTTATCTTCTCAGAAGCCATTTCCAGCTTTCCCACACCCTAATTTTTAAAAGCTTCACAGTTTTCTATGTTTCTTCTTCCTTTACAAGGTGAAAGAAGAAGAAGAAATGACCTTCTATTATGGTAAATTGAGATGTAGTGACTAATGGTTAATTGTTATTGCAGTTCTTGACCTGATCTGTAGTGCTGGAAACGAAGTCTCAGTCTCCAGAGTGTAATCAGATATAACAGGCAGCCCGAGTTTATACAGGCAGTGTATTAACAACTGAGCAACTTCGAAATTGTTACCTTAATGAATAGTCTCAGATCTAATAAATTCCAATGCTAAAAATAGGTGAACACACAATTGTTGTCATTTGAACTGACAGAACTGAAAATAAGAGATTTCTCTTCTATTAGTTTATTCAGGGTGAAGAATAGTATTAGAAAAATAGAGGAAACCTTCTTATTGGTGTATTTTTTCAACAGCTTCAAGCTGTTAACAGTTACATTGTCCCCAGGTATGGGGTGGTGCATGTTATGGCTAAATGATTAGATTTAGAAGCTCTTGACATACAGACTTTTTCTGTTCCCCAGTATCAGCTGTGAAAATGTATTTCCAAGCAATTAAACCTCATGTCCTGCTGGCTTAGGAGCCAGGAGCCTTCAAATTTCAATTCAAATTCTTCAACACCTACTACTGCTGAAAAAAACCCCAATATACTCAGTTAAGAGTCACAAAGAAATCTATTGATATATGCTTGAGTGTCTTTTAAAGAGGAAAATGAAAGGCCTGGGAAGAAAAGTTGCTAACATTATAAGCAGATGATAAAAAGTGTTAGCTTTTCTTTTTGCAGTTTTGTAACTTGCAGCACATACACATCAGCACGTCTAGCTGAAAGAGACTTGTGCAGTACAACAGAATAGGAAGACAGAATTATCATCTGACTCTTTCCTTCTTCCCCCCAGCCCTAAATAAGACTTTCTGACATACCACATTTAAGGGAAGGAACCTCTATTTGCAAATGCTTGGTTGGTAGCTCAAATAGAAAATGCAGTATTAACCACAAGGTTATTGTTTGGCAGAAGTCATCTAACAGTGCTTTATGTGGCAGCTTGGTTTGCCTGTGGAGAGTGTCAAACAGCTGAAAGGGAGGAAGAGGCACAGCATCACTTTCATCAAAGATCACCAGCTCCTCTGTGTAGACACTGGAAAACTGAATGTTCAAGTGCAAGTTCATTTTTAACTATACTCAAAGCACATTAATGCCCATTGCTAAGACCCCGTTTGTAGGAACATGAAGGAAAATATGGGTACACTAGTAATATCTCTCTATATTACTTTACTGATGGATCTTTTGAATGATGCTTTTCCATAAGTGTTTAATTCTAGCATGTGGGGTTTTTTTTCTGTAGTGCAATGTCCTTTATATTAAAGATACAAATAAATGGGAGAAAGAGGGAAAACCTTTTCGATTCTGTTGTTTATACATACTAAGGAAAATGGCAAGAGCTTTCCATCAGATGCTGTCACAGCAAGGATGAAGTGTTTGCTTTGGGCAGATGCAGCTGCTGCCTGCAATATTATCTTCATTGTGGCTTGTAACATGCAGTTACAGTTTTCAGCTTGCATAAAGCTAAATCAATCATGTTAACCAATATTTAACCTGAGTGTGATATAATTTAGGGCAGTTCAATGTGGAGAAGTTTAATTATTTATACTGTAACATACAAGCTACTTGAATGAAGGACAAAGAATAAAAAAGAGCTAATGTAGTTCATGCATATTTTGTAAGGACTCGGCTCAAGCTGGAGGACTACTGACTTCTGGGGAGGGCATTCTCATGAGCATGATGGTTCAGGGACAACATCCTCTCCATGATTTGTCTGAGTAAGAAGGATGCAATTCAGTGCCTCTAGACCAACTTCTCTAACGTTAGCAAAAATTACTGGATATTCACTACATCCCAGCATGAAACATTTGCATTTTTGACTCTGGTGGAAGTACCAAAAGCATAATTACATAATTACCTAATGTCACAGTGCTTCACTGAAGCAATGAGGGAGCAATGAAAGGAAATGTTGGCTTAAGAAATCACCCAGCTCGGCAGTCATCAGACTACTGTTGGATCCATGGACTTGTCATGAAGTATGCTTGCTAGATGTCTTTTTGTCAGCAGTAGTCATCTTACTTGCTAGATTCATCATCAAGACTTAGTAATATGAAGTAAAAGCCTTTTAATTAATTAACATTTCTGCTCTCATCCAAATCGCCACAAACTTGGACTTCCTACATGGAACTGATATCAGGCTTTAATTGCAATTAACATATTAGTACCCCCCATGGGCTCTTAAACTGCACTGATTTCCATACTTTTATCATACTAATAAGCTGACCAATGGCTTCCTGAAATATATTGAATATTTCTAGTTAAACATTTACATTGTTTCTAAGGGTGTAACTTGGTAATATATTAATCTCATACTAGTGGAAGAATGATATTTTATTTCTTCATACTTTCTATGATCAGCTTTTATCATGTGATTTCCATGGATGTCAAAAGTAAGTAATAACTGTGACTGGATGAATACAAAAACCACATTTCTATGAATATTCTTTTGATTTTGAAGGAATTAGTTTAAATTGTGTACACACAGCTCCTGTGAGTACTTTCCACAAATATTCAAGTTAATGAATGTGTGTAAAAGAATACACAGAAAATGAACTGCATATGTTGCCTGTTGTACAAATCTTTTTAAATTTAAAGTGTAAGTATTTGGCTATAAACTTTCATAGATCAAGCTATCTAACAAGGGAACAGAAATACACTTCATGACCTCCATGATAAGTCTCATTGCCTTATCATGGTAGATGCATGCTGGCTGTTACCAAGCAGCTTTTTGGCTAGAAGTTAGGGGTAAAGTTTCTCCGTTTTTTTTTTTTTTTTTTTTCTTTTTTTCTAGATACAAACATTCCAGGAGACAGACAAAACAGGCATCTTTGGGGTGAAAAAAAGAGATTAATTAGAATTCTGAAAGCAGACAACCCTTTTCCCTTTTTTTTTTTTTTTTTTGATTCAATGGTTTAAAGACATTAAATTTTATAGAATCTCCTCTTAAGAAAAACTCCAACTAAATATTTACCTGACCAGTAATTGCTGTCTGTTGTTCACACACTTTACAGAAGCTTATCCCATTTAAGCAGACATGATAGCTCTCAGGTGAGGTAGAGTTTCTCTCTCCAGAAAGATCTCTGGAGTCCAACTGCCAGGATGAAATGGGCAGATGACCTTTCAGGCTATAGCTTAATCCTGCTGGGTTTTTTTCAATAAGCATTATGACATACAGTATTCAGGCATCAAAGTGAAAACAAATGAATCATATTCTACTGCATGTCATCATAACACATCAACAGCAGTTCAATTCTCTATAATTAAAATGAACTTCTGTCCAGCAATCTGATTATTTTTTTCATGTATGTTTCTTTACTCTGTTTGGAAGGGGAGGTTTTCTCAGTACTGGGGGCCTGTCCTCCACAGCCTTTGTAATTCTTTTTGTTTCACCCCATCTTGTTTTGATGATTCTTAAGTCAACCTCTGCTGCATGTCTTTAAAAAGTCTTTTCTTTGTCATGACGCCTATGGCCTTGAGGAGACCATCTTGATGTCTCCCACATTCCTCTGGAATTTTGTGTATTCATTTTTTTTCCAGACACTTTTTGGTTTTTTTGGTTGCTTTTTTGTTTGTTTGGGTCTTTTTTGTGTTGTTGTTTTTGTGGGTTTTTTTTAGTTTTCCTGTCTTTTCATTTTCTCTTTCCAGGCTCTTTGTTCATGATTTTTCTTCTGGCCAAGATAAGTAATTTATGCAGGAGGGCGTTTACACAGATTTTGTGTTCAAGCATGGGAGTTTTGATGCCATAAAGAAAAGCTTTACATTAGTAGTAAATACAGATAATTCAGGCTTACAAACAAGGTATTTCTCTTGGTTGAATGTTACAGAGATCATGCCAGGCTTTCACTTTTCTAGCTTGCAGGTGACTCTTGTTTTGCTGACAATACTGCCAAAATGCATAAAATATAAAACATTTTTAATACCTATTCCAAACTCTGTAGCTGGAATGATTGATGATACACAATCAATGGGCCAGAATTTTCTAAAATTTCCTCTCTCATGTATCTCTGAGACAGTCATAGGGACAATTTATCAACAGAAAACAGACAGGATTCAATAGTGAGCTAATGCATTCAGGTCTGATTAAACAAAGCCCAGTACTGACTAGTAGCTTTATAGTTTTACTATAATATGATTTATTCTTTTGTCTGGATGAAAGACAAACAGGAGAAGGATAGAGAATATGAAATAGTCACAAGGAAATTCTTGAGAAATAATTATTGCAATTACATTTAATTACAACTGTAGAAATAAATTTTAAAAGGAAAAATTTTAAATATAGGATGAGATGAGGCCCATTAATCTAATTGTTGAAGAAGACTGATAGTCTAGAAATATGTGCTTACTGAGAGAGAATTAAATTGGGTCAAATCTTCTCCAGCCAATTAGGTCTATGGCTTTCATTTAAGCTACTATGTAGGGGGGGGGAAATCACAGCTGATTTTTTTGCCTAGCATTTCATACCTACATCTTGCATATGTCTCATGCTGTATGCAGGGATCTAGAAACTATAAGGTAGCACAGAAATAGATGCTCAGATTTACATTGTCACCAGCAACCTAAATAGTTACAGTACTTTGGATTTGCCTATGCACTCATTTATAGGTCACTCAAAACCTACCTTAAGTACAGCCTATTGTAGCATTTTTAGCTAGATAAAAATGAAGGATGCCCTTTAAATGTGTCAGCTTGATTTTCTGATCTACATTGTCTCCTCAGCCTAGCAATGTGGTCTACATAAAATAAAATGTGAATTTCTATAATAAGTCCTTAGTACCCATTCAAAGTTATGAGTGAGGAAGACAAGTAGATTAATAATTATTTCACAGCTGCATTATAGTGAATTACAACAATGTAAGGTTGTGGTTTCCATGACACATAATGAATGCTGCCCATTCTTTAAAAATCCTGTAAAGGAAAAAGGTTTTCATCACCAAGTATCACTCAGACTGAGCAGTGTATTTTTGACCTGCAGAGGATACAGCACTGAGACTGCCTTCACGTGAAGTAACTCATTCTAATTCAAAAACAGAACAAGCAACCTTAGCTTCAGCTATACTCTGTGCATCTAGTGAGTTCCTGCTGATTAGCAACTATGCTATACATTCATATTTCCTCTAACCAGCTGCACTCTGACTATTGCATACAGACAAGCCTTGAGATGTTATCATGTGTTCTGTAAGGACCAAGCAAACTTTTGCAGATTCTTTAAGGCTTTTTTTTTTTTTTAACATATAGCAATATTGGCTTAATCATTCTTCACTGCTTGATATTTATTGCAGGAACATTAATTCTGATAGACTCATTTGGTGTTAATATGGCTGCAATAGAACTTCATTAGAATTTCCACTGAAATTCAGAATTATCTGTCCCATTGCTTTGAAGCTAGTACTCTGCGATGTAGGACCTGTTCTCATAGCTCTTACCTGAACCAAACTTAACGAACTTCTGTAAATAGGGCAGATGTTGTGTTCATATTGGACCTGCTTATGCTCAAAGTGGTAGAAATTGACCCAGTGTGCTCTGGGAATGACAATTCTAAGGCAATTATAAATGACTGCGGTTTCTGGTGTCATCTCCCCAAAGAATCAGTTGCCTTTCCGATGCTGTAATCATTTGTAACTATGCTCAAGAGGAGGGAGAGAAGTATAGACAAAGGGAAGTAATTTATCTAATAGAGGAGGATTATTAGTTGAGGTGGTGTGGTCCTCTATTCACATAAAGAAATCTTGATTGCACTTAAAATTCCACTACAGACAAGATATGCAAAGTTATTAAATAAAAGGTTACCAATCAGTCCTTCAAATCTCCATGGGAAAAAAAAAAAAATCTAAAGACCTCAACAAGTAACCTACTTATTCATAGGCTGTCTGCTGACCTTCTTAACAGACTAGAAACTTGCAGATATCGATTACTGCTTTAAGAAAAAGGCCTTAAAAATCCTTTTGTATTGAAAACTTTTGTTGTCATGATCTGCATTTAAAATGTTAGGAATAGATAATGTCTCAGTTTGGAATAGGACTTTTTATTGCATTATTATGACACAGCTTTTTAGCTTCTTAAAGCTACTTTAATCTGCGTTTATAGAGCCAAGGTCTGTCCATTCTTTCATAAAATAAGCAGGGATTCTGAGTGAGTTACTTAGTCATATTACCAGGCTCTATTCCACATCATAGACCTTTATAAGGAGGTTTGAACAGATAAGTCATCTGGGGGTTTGTGTAGAAGATGGTGTGAATCTTTTTTCCTCCGGTGACCTTTCTGCGTTTGTTTTTTTGCAAAGGATATTCTGAAACAGAAAGAATGTAGACTATCTGTGCAATTTCTAACAAGTCAAGTGGAATTTGTTGTTGTAAATAAACTTTCAGAGTAGGGGAAAGATCTCATCCTGCAGTTATTTCAGAGAAGAAAATTTTCAGCTTTGAAAAAAATCAATGTGGTTCTCAATAAATGAGACTGACCTACTCTTCTTCAGTTTCCAGCTGGCTTGTCAAAATTTAGCCAAACTCAGGCAAAGCACAAAGATTCTATTACAGAGTTTAAATATTTAGGGTCTAGAAAATGTCCAAAGCAGGATTATTTTTTTCCAAAACTAAAATAAGTATTCAGTCAAAATCCAGCTTTCATTCAAAAGAAATCTGAATCAAAATTTTCTAAGCAGACTTAAAATTTACACCTATATATCTATATAGAGAGTGGAGATTTAGAAAGTGAGCTCTGAAGAGTGGGAGAAATTTTGCAACAAATCAGAGGGGGCTTTTATTCAGCTAAGAGTATGTCTCATTCTTGAAATTAATCTTTGCCAATACTGAAAAAATTATCTCATAAACAGCAAAAATAGTGTGGTTGTTCATTCTGGCATGATACAGGTGTAATATTATAGCTAAAAAATTAATATCTAAAAGTAAAGGAGCTGTGTGTTACCATGATGGTTGCTGAGATGGATTATAAATTAAGAGTGTAAATTGATTCTCTGTGCTTCCAGTTAATACTTCCTTCAAAAATATTCATTAAAAATATCTATCATAACAGTAAAAGCATCCTGGTGCCTTACTGTACTTCGCCAATGATTTGATGAGTCTATGGACAACTTAAAATTTTTGAAGAATTTTAGAACTGCTGAATTACTGAGTAGATCAGTGTATGATAAGTCTGTTAGGGATATTGGTGCATCTCCCTGGCTAAAAATTATTGTTAGAAGGACTAGAAGGATTATTAAATTCTGATGGACATTACTCAGATGAATCTCAAAGAATAGGATGTTCACAGGATGATGAAGTGTGAAATAAAAACCCAACCAACCAAAACGAATTTGTGAATGTGAGAATTTAAAAATTCAAGATCCTAAGAAACGTGCTCAAAGTGGTATAAAAATGTTAGAGAGCAATTGACAGAAGCAGTGGAAGCCATAGAGTGGAGTAGCACTTTTACTAGGACAGAGAGAGCCCCTCAGACTGCATGAATGGCTGGTGAAAACTTGTGTCTAGTGCCAAGAGGGAGAGCAGGTGACAAAAAGACAAGCACGTAACCTGTAGAGCACTTTCTCAAGAATACCTAAAAATGCTAAGAAAACATAGGCAAGAAATTGCAGACTGGGATTTAGACAGGATATGTAAACTGCAAAAATCTCTTATGAAGTGTTTGGAGGGTGGGACGACACACAAAACATGGGATGTTGCAGGTCCATATCGTAACAAGCTGATTTGGACAAATTTCCAGTGCTGGAGGAATGTGGCACTGAGAAGCTGGTGCTATTGCCAGTTGCCCGAGTGAATAAAAAGTGTGTGTAGCTCACTGGGTAGTTCAGCTTCTCTGTCTATATGACAGATTCTAATAATACCAGCCATATTAATAAAATACTTTGCAATACATGAACAAAGATTGCTATCAAAGAGATAGATATTATTAAGAACTATGGCCTCAACTAAAAATAATTTGGGGTATAATTTATCCTAAGCTTATTACTGAAATAAATTTTGTGTATTTCATCAATAGACAAAACATGTCACACTGTGTTCATAAATCAAGTACTGTGTTTAGGTTTTCTAAAAGCTATAGTTAAGTGAGGACAGAGTTTGTGTGCTCTACAGATGTACAGGATCATAATATTTACTAGTGATATAAGCTTGGCTTTGATTCTCTGCATTAACTTTATCAATGCAAGATAACAAATGACTGAAAGGAACTGAAAACTCTGCTAGGAAGGCAATGTTGGGTGTATGTCTTTTGATTGATCTCCTAAACAAATCAGCATTTCTCCCTGGTCGAAATATTCTCTGAGGCTGCTAATCATCACAAAAGAAATATTATGCTTTCATTCCCAACTCAGACAATCCATAAATTAAGACAGAATTGATTGTCACACCATCAACAGATACAAAACCACTTTCAAGACTGTATTTTCGTTACCTGAGTGCCACACCATCCTGTGTGGCCGTTTAGTCCACCCACCTGTACCAATGGAAACGTGCTCCTTTGTTAATATAGATCAGATCTCCTATTTTCTGAGGGAAGATGTAGAACTCTTTCCTCTTCCTTTTTAGTAGTCCCAGAGGCATCTGTACAGGAGATACTTATCAGCGCAGGCACTGATGAGGCAGTGCTGATAGATATCTGCAGAGCAGCAAGGAGCTCCTCAGGCAGCTCAAAGCCCTGATGCCAGAGTTGGCGGATACATGTCAGCTGCAGAGTGAATTTGCTGGGTGACCACAGTCTTGGGGTAAACTCCATAAAGAAAACATCATCTTTTTTTTTTTCCTCTCTTCTTGAGGCTTCTTTGGCCTATGCTGAAAGTTGTCTGAACATCAGGCAGTCTCCCCAACTTCATTCAAATATATTGTATTGGCCCAAGAAGACCAATTGTCTCCTGGGGAGTTTTAAGAAGAGTGTGTCCAGCAGTTCGAGGGAGATTCTCCTCCTCCACTACTCTGCACTGGTGAGACTTAACCTGGATTAATGCATCCAGTTCTGGGCTCCCCAGTTCAAGAGGGACAGAGATCTACTTGAGAGAGTTCCTGGGGGAAGTACGAGGATGATGGAGGGACTAGAACACCTGCCTTACAAGGAAAGGCAGAGACACCTGGGGCTTTTAGTCTGGAGAGGGGATCTAAATAACATCTATAAATACATGAGAGCTGGGCATCAAGAAAACAGGGACAACCTCCTTTCAATTGTGTCCTGTGATAGGATGAGGAGCTATGGATTCAAGCCTCAACATGAGGAAGAATTTCTTTACTGTAAGGGTGACAGAACACTGGAAGAGACTGCCCAGGGAGGTTGTGGAGTCTCCTTCTTTGGAGACCTTTGTAACCTGTCTTGGATGCATTTCTGAGTGATCTGCCCTGGTTTTGTCCTGCTCTGGCAGGGGTATTTGACTTGATGATCTTTGAAGGTCCCTTCCAGCCCCTGACATTCTGTGATTCTGTATATGGCTTCTTCTTTTTAAAAGCCATAAAAGCAAAGAGTAGTTATCCTTGAGATTGCTCAGATATTAATTAGACTTATTCTTTTTAGGGATCAATTAGTGTAAATTTTAACAAGACAGAGCAGGAAGGAGTTAAACAAATTAGAAGTATTCCCACGATTTTACTTCAGTTCAACTATAATTAAAATCAAACAACAGTGCAAAAATAGTTTGGGAATATCATACAATGTAGCTCTGAAAAATCCCAGAAGGAAATTACAAATGCTTCCAGCAACCAAAATAAAAAGAAACATTAGTCAGTTGCAAGCCTCATTTCCTTGATGATGGGAACAATGCCATAAATCACTAGTCACCTTAAGCCATAGGATCTTTTGTGCCATGGGCCTTTTGATGATCTTTACATTTGCCATCATGGGATTATTTGTTGAATAAATATTTACTAGACCAAACATACTATTTCAGTACACCAAGCGTTTTTGTAAAACAGCACTGAAAAATGACCTGCCCATGCCAGGGACTCTCAGTTAACTATCATTTATGATCAGATTTTTAGAAGAATCATTTAATAAAGGATGTGTGAGGAAATATACCTCTTAATAGGAGAACAAGGCGTTCAGTACTATGCCTTAAAATTCAATTCAGTACTTTGAACTGGAAATACACCTGATGGTTGTATAACCTGTGGTGTTCTATTCTGGAACTGACAAAAAAGGAGGACACTGAACATGCACCTGAGCCAGCCCTAACCTCACCTTGCACAGCACTAGAGTACTTTGGTCAGAAAACATGACAAGGACAGGACTGCAGCCACAAACACACTTTGCAAGTCTTATAGTCAAGTTATTTTGTTCTGACACTAACATGCCTCTTAATGCCGTTTCATGTATCCACAATTGTTTGTGCCTTCTTAAACCTCATGGAATTTGCCCAATATGGAGGAAAAGCAGCTAAAACAGCAATGTCAGTTTTATGTGAATAAGGAGTTCTGGACTGGAGTCATAGTAATAATTACCTCAAATTTTTATAGAATTCTTTTCTGCCAAATAGATCACATTTGTATTTTATGTCCACTTGTGAACGCAAACAGAAGCAGAGTAAATCCTAGGGTGGAAAAACTGCTGTTCTGTGGAAAACAGATTTCACTGCTATGTGGAAACCTGAAAGGTAGAGACTAGGAGAAAATATTTGGTGTTCTATGAGGCTGGTGCTTAAAAGGTGATTATCCATTGCTTTTGCTGGTAATGGGAATTTCTCCCAGTATGACTCCAGGGTTAGAGTATTAACTCAGATTGCCGCTCTTAGGTGGAGTGTAGGGAAGCAGAGAATGCAGGTGATATGTGCTCAGGGGGTCCCCTCCTTACCCATACCTTGCAACATGCAGCAGCAGCACCCTACTTCCCAGAGCACAGGGAGGAACACGATGAAAGCAAAACATCTTCAAAATGTTTGAGGTACACAGGGGGACTGGTTTGGGGACCAACCCCTGCCACTCAAGGTCAGCTCTGCTTATGTTGCTGTGGGTTACTAGCCCAACAGCTGAGACTTCAGCCAGGCTTAACAAGCAAGAGATATTCATCAGAAGGTTACAGGCATCGGTGAATGAGGTATCTTTATAGATACTGGTAATGAATAAATGAATAAATTGGTAGATTAAGATAACCTCAGATAAACCCTCTGTCAGAATATTTTTTGGGAGGTGATTGATTTTATTCCTACATTTTCCACCCGGAGACTCACAGACTAGAAAAACACAGGAGAAAAAAAAATGAGGTCTTTTTCATATGGAGGATATTGCAGAGCATGTTTTGGGGCATTCTACTAGTATTTTTTTTTTAAATTAGATTCTTTAGTATAACCTATAGATGGAAAAGTTCTGTGATATTTTGGGGTTCCATTGGGTCTACAATAGTGTCATTTGCAAAGGATCATCATTATACGTTCTTATATAATTTCTATTGCTCAAGTATGCTAATGTCATAGAAAAAGTCATAATCATCAAGCAAATGTTTCTTCACTTATACATTGAAACTCATGAGCTATAGAATATTCTGAACTGTAACTAAACCATAAATCTGCCAGAATTTCAATGAAATGAAACAACTGATTTCTTAACTTTTCCAGTTAACAGTGAAAAGAGAGTGTGTGATTTTCACATAAAAGGATCATGTTTAAAGGATTAGGATTAAAAAAAAAAAAATAAAAAAACAGCTAAAGTAAAGCACTAATGAACATGAAAAAAAACCTACTTCGTAATGCCAGTGTTCGTAACAGAAAGTGGATAAAATCTATCAGAGATTAAAACAGACACAGAGGTGAAATATCAGGTTGCCTGTGGCAAATTCTGGGAGCGGGCTTGTTCACATGGAATGGGAATATAACAATAAGTTATGACAGGACATGTTTTATTGGTCCATTAATACATGCCTCAGGTATGTTTTCAGGCAGGAGGCCACGAGCCATTAATTGATATACTTGGCAGTGGTTTAGCCCTGAAATACCAAAAGCAATTTTGTGATCAATTACAGAAAATTGATCACAAAAATTCCATTTTTGGAAGATGTGACATAACCTAAAATATCAAATAAATAACAAGAAAGAAACAGACAGAGATGACCATCTGCTTTCTTTTACCTGAAAAGTTACAAAGGACTCCTATAAAGTAGGAATTCCTCAAGTAAAAAAAGCCATGCAGAAAATAAAAGATATATAAATCAAACTTTGCTTGACATATGTTTTATAAATGTTACAAATATGGTCTGTGTATTGAGGTCTAGAATGCAAGACTGCAAAGCTACTATATCCACACCATTTTGGGGTTTAGCACTTGTATCTCAGACCATAGCCTTGTAATTTATAGAAGCAGTTAATCACAATACAATTGAAAAACAGTTATAAAAGTCATGTTATGTGGGAAAAGCAGCTGCAGTTTTCAAGGAAAGTAAGAACAATCTCCCAGGGCCAGCAATCCCACTTGACAGACTAAGGGTTGTCTGAGGAAGTGCTTCCTTTTTATTTTTCCAGGGTCCCTTTTGACCCTGATAGACATGAATGAACGCTCTGGTGGCAGATTTTAATTTTCTTATTTTATTCTTCTGCTGAGAGTTACAATCTTAAAAAATTCAATTTTGTATATTTTACCTTCACTGCAGTTCAGAAGTTTTGTTTTCCTTCCACAGAAATGGGAAGTAACTTCCTTCGTTTTGCCCTAATGCATTTTCTCTATGAAATTTAAATGAAATAATTGTTCTACTTGCAACATTTGTGGCTTACAGGATCATACTGAAGCTCAAAGGCTTCGCATAAGAACCATCTTTAAAGAGTGAAATCCTTTCAGAAGGTTTGAAAAATGTAGTTCTCAGGATTGAAGAAAAAGGAAAAGGGCTCAGAGGTTCAGGGTGAAGGAACTGGATAAAGAGAAGATAGTGAAGCTACTATGGATAACATTAGATAGAGAAATTTAGAAAATATGTAGCAAGCATGAGTAATGCACAGGAAATAGTGGGTTAGCAGGGGTTGCCTGAGAAGAGGACAAATAGAGCAGAATCTCCAGGGGAAATAAAATGAGAAGAGAATTATTCTACAGGTTAGGGGCCCGGGGGCGGGGGGGGACAGCATTGTGTGTGAAAGAACCCTTAACAAAATGCAAAACCCTAAAGACATTTTGGTGGTTTCTGATCCTGTGGCCAGCCACATTACTCTTGCTTAGCTTGAAGTCCTAGTCTATGAAAATCCTCTGGAGACTGTAAACTCTTGTGAATATGTCATTCCATAGTAGTTGTGACTTGCACTGAAGAGAACCATTGTTCAAATGCGTATTTCTCCTTCCAGAACATTAAAGAAGTAGTTAATTAAGACTAGACTCTTCACCTATTTTTGCAGTTCTGAATGAAGCACTTCCTTCCAATTCATCATCTTACTTTCTATTATAGCTCTCTGTTTAGTTATGTAGTCCATTTAAAATTCATGTAAATCTTTCAACCGAGACAGTTTAGATTAATTTTGAGTGTGGGCTTTTAAGTATTAAATTATTTACATTGTATTTGCAATGTTTCCTTCATTCACTAATCTAGAAATTTTATCTATTCCAGCCATCAGGTTTCTCTAACAAGTGCTCACCTTTCATACTTGTCGTTAGCATAACCTTTCTCCTGTCCTTCCCACCAACACTTACTTCAATTTCATTACGTTCATTTGGCTAAGGAATATACTTTTTGGGGCACATATCTTCTATACAGTTTATGAATAGTACCTGAAACTAAACATTTCTGGTTTCCATTCTTCTTGAGCTCCAAACTGGCAATGTTTCTTTGTTATTTCCTTTGGTTTTCATTTCTTGAAACCTAACGTAAAATAATTTCTCACTGGATTGATACTCTCTGTCATTGTAAATAATTCTGGTTTATAAAAACTCAACTATAATTACAGATTGATTTATTGATTTATTTTCAAGAGAAAAGATCATACTATGTTGTTTTTTTTCCTGATGAGAGAAATTAAATGGCAAAATGAACTTAGCTTTAAATTGTTTCATTTTTGTAATTTTTTTAAAAGACAAAATGTTTACTCCAACACTTATTCAGTATTTTCATGCTGTAAAATCCCTAATCAATTTCTAATGTTAGTGCCCTCCAACTCATAATTTATCAGTGAGTATCTTAATTTCTTAAAGTTTATATTTTAGCATGTAAATTGTCTTCTTAAGCTCTATATGATGGAAATATTCAAAACTTATCTACTGCTACTGTTCAACACGGTATTTCAGTTAAAAATAATTTGGAAATGACAGAGACAAATATGAATTCAATAAATGAAAATCTGATCAGTACATTTGCCAATATATAATATATAAGATATAAGATGAGATGCAAGTAAAGATTATATGACAAAAGACTCTGAGTATGCTTGAAGGACTATGAGACAAAAAAGAATGAGAAAGTTAACATTAAAAATGAGGTACCTCATTTTCTAAGTGATGTCTTTACCCTGGCTGACACAAATCATTTTCTTGTTTGATGTCTTGTACTTTTTTTCCTCTTCCTTGAACTGATAGGGGATACTACATTCCTTATTTCCCAGCCTAGCAATGTTTCTTCATCAAAGTATGCTGTTCCTTGCATGGCTGCATTGGTAAATAGCTTTCTAATAACTTTAAAATGGCAAAAGATCATTTAGGAAACAGATAAAATCAATGTATGTCATAGAACGAAGCTATTATTGAAATAATTAGAAGAAAAATAATCATTAGAAATCTGATGGCTTTGTTTCTGTATGTAGCTTATTATCATCTTAAAACAAGAACTATTAAATCAACAGAAGCCCCCTGCTGATTTAACTAAGTATTTTACTGGGTTCTATATGATGAGTGTCAATTGAATGTCTATTATCCCCCGGCAAGACAACATTTAAAACATCAAAGCATAAATGCAATAACGCTCATTTTTATCACCAAACAATAGATTATGTACAGCTCAAAGAAGCAGAACTTCAACAACTGTATTAGTGAGGTGCATCACAAAGGCATAAAACAGGTCAGCTTTATGGATTTGAAAGAAACTTTTCTTTCTTAAAGTCATTAATTATACCGAAGTGTTAAGCAAGTATCATTTCTACTTGAATTACCTTTGAGTTTTCTAGTATCTTACATTATCACCTTGATTTTAGGCTATTTTGTTTATCATTTTAATATGTATGGGAGTACATTAATGGAAAAACTGTCAACACAGATGTACTTTCTACAGGTAAGAGCTGCAGAAGATTACTTAAGCACATTTTAAGCCCTTGATCTAGCCAAAGTGACATTCAACAGCTGTTAGGTTGCAGATGTTCCACAGACATTTCCTGGGCTGCAGATACAAAGATTTTTCTCCATTCTAAGCATGAAGCACCACCTTCCTAATATCTATTACAGTAAAGCTTATTATGTCTCAATATCTCCTCAGAGTAGCTCAAGGACACATATTGCACGAAACTGTATGATCCAGAAAAACTAATTAAGGATAACTTGGCAGCAGTTCATCTCCTGGAGGGTGGACTGAGAAATATCTGTGTTGTGAAAGCTCCTAGAAATTAAGGAGTTTAAGATTTACAGTCTTGTATGGATAACCTGATTTCTTTTCCTTTATTCCACCCTGCATAAATGCTTAAGTTCCTGGGTCCTTGTTCTCTATTGGTCTGGTCATTTAGTCTGGTGTGGGGTTAGGAATCAAATGCAACCAAGTTAGAAAAGCAGACCTCTATGCTTCTGGCTTGTATGAACTGTAGGGCAAGGGTGAAACTTTTTCCCCCATCTCTTATTATAATAGATAGCTCTATTGCTCTTATCACAGCCTGAATACCCACAGAAGCTGCGTATGGTTAAACCTGGAAGATTAAATGGATTCCTTTATAAACCAACCAATTGACCAACAAGCTACAGACGATGAACAAAGTGGTACTTTATAGACAGTTGTTCTTCTACAGTGCCAAACCTAAGATCACTCTGCTATCCTATTGTCCTGAAGGTGGATAATAAGTGACAGCTCATTTTGTACAACCTCAATCAGGAATCCAAACATATTGTTATGAACTCAAATAGCCTACTTAAAGCAACTATATCTTAGGTTCAAGTACTTATGTTTTGATGTGAGACCATGTGAATGTAAGCTAAGGATAAATTTAAAATCACAGAATCACAGAATTGCCTAGATTGGAAAAGACCTTTAAGATCATCGTGTCCAATCATTAACCCAACACTGACAAGTCCTCGACTAAACCATATCACTCAGCACTACATCTACACAACTCTTGAATACCTCCAGGGATGAGGACTCCCCTATGGCCATGGTCAAACCACTCCAATGCCTGATAACTCTGAGTAAAGAAATTCTTCCTAATATCTAAACTAAACTTCCCTTGGTGCGACTTGAGGCCATTTCCTCTTGTCCTACTTCACATTACTTGGTTTAACAGATCAACCCCCACCTCTCTACAACCTCCTTACAGTCAGTTGTAGAGAGTGAGAAGATCTCCCCTCAGCCTCCTCTTCTCTATGCTAAATAACACCAGCTCTCTCAGCTGCTCATCATAAGACACCCTCTAAACCCCTCCTCAGCTTTGTTGTCCTTCTATGGACATGTTCTAGTACCTCAATGTCCTTGTAATGAGGGGCCCAAAACTGAACACAGTACTTGAGACGCAGCCTCACCAGTGCCAAGTAGAGGGGTAAAATCACTTCCCTGGTTCTACTGGAATATGGGAACAGGCTGCCCAGGGAAGGTGGTGGAGTCACCATCCCTGGAGGTGTTCAAAAAACATGTAGACATGGCACTTCAGGACATGGTTTAGTGGTTATTATAATGTTGGGTGGACTGATTAAATTCAATGCCAGCTGTCCATACAACCGTAATCTAATCCAACTCTATAATTTAATTATATTCTATTAACAAATTCCCATCAAACTCTAACTTGGTCCAAGATTCCAGGTATACCATCAATGATAGCTGCAGTAATTCAAAACAGGCATGAAGATAACATCTGTCCATTGGAGAGAACAGGATGTGGAGACAGAAGCTGCTCTCAGTAATAAGAAGTGAAGGAAATTCATATGATATTCACACTCATTGACGTCAGGCTTATTTCACTATTCACAATTTTACACTAAAAAGTTTTGCTATCAAATGTTGTCATACTGATTTAATATGACATAAACAATTCACTGGTTAATAAATTATTCTCAATTCTGCCCGACCTTGCTATTACTATCAAACACCTTTCAGTACACACTAATGCTTCAAATCCTTAATAAATGTATATAAAGATAGATGAGATTTTGAGAAGCACACACCTTTTGGAGGATCTCAGTTCTATACAGTTACATCATCAACAACATTGAAACAGTAATAGCATTTCAGCTCAGATCTTCAAAGTTGCCAAACCTATAATAATTGATAATAATTTGCAAATTATCTTAGAAACTGGTCTTTTAAAACAGTTGTACAAACCCACATACTGCTCTCAATTAATGTAATTAAAAAATTACATAGCTACTGCTTGCCACCACAAAGGGCTGCAACACATTATGAAGTAGACATACGTATGGAAGACATACATACCTATCCTGGAACAATGCAGACCCTGTGGATACTAGTCTGCTTTGCCAATACAAGGATGATACAGCACACACAAATGAGCTTGCAGTTAATCAGTCAGGTAATCATCACAGCAGCTTGGTTCTCCTAGATTTAAACCACGCTCCCCTTAAAAAAAAAAAAAAAAACCAGAAAAGAAACCTTTTTACCCCAAGCCAAACCATTCTTTTTTTTTTTGCCATCAGCCTGCTGATAAATTAAACAGCATAATTTTTCCTTAACATAACTTTTTGAAGATTGTAAATCTAATAAGAATTTCTTTAAAGAAGGCAATTTACAAGTTTTCCTTCCTTTTAATATTGTTAGTCAGTGGTAACACTATCTAATTGTTTTAAACTGCCCAATTTGCTGTTTTTCACTCTTCTAGTTGCAACATGTCACTTTAATTACATTCAACAGTTATCTAAACAGGTGGTGACATAGCAAAATATCAATAATTTCAACAATAACAATCATTTTGAGGAAAAAATTTGAGATTTCTCTAGATTACTGATTATTTCAAAGAAACCGTGATTATGCAACTGACACCAGCTTTGCTAATAATCACTTTTGAATAGAGTCCAATGCATATCTGCATACAAACGTAGTAATTCAGAAAGCACTATATAACCACATTAAACAGCTCATCCAATTTGGATTGGTAAAGTTAATTTAAGCTAAGGAACATAAAGCACTTATAAGTATCTAAAAGAGAATTGATCACCAGACCCAGACACATTTCCCATTTATCAATAACACATTGCTTTCTGAGGTTGAATGTTCTGGAAATGGAGTAGTCATTTTATTAATTAGATCCAGTTCCTCTTCATGGCTGTTGATTGTCCTTTACTTAGAAAGAGAGAATACTGCAGAGTTACAAAAGAAATTCACCACGCAAATGTCTCAGTTTTATGTATAATCAATTACTCTGCCTACTGTTTCCCTCAGATCTACCACTTAATCTTATTTATACTGTACTAGTATTGTGCCTTGTTCTCAGATACCGCATGATCAGTTTTCAGCATGTATTTACCAACAAAGCTTTCTTTAATCAAATTTTTCATGAGCACAAGTCCTCAGAAGATATTTCCAGTAATAAATGCTGTGCTGCCAGTTAGATTAGTTTTGTACAGTATGTAATAAACTGCATTTATGGTGACTAGAAAAGTAGTTTTACCAGGATTTTCAACTCAAATTTCTTATCTCATTCATCAAACTCTTGCCAACCAAGGAAGAGGGGAAAAAAGCTTAAGAAAATACTGAGGCACTTTCACTGTCACACATTTCTGCCAACCAAGGTAATCCTGTAGATAAACTGGACAACAAGAATAGACACAACTTCTTTGTTCATTACTAATATCCACATTTTAGACAGTGGTACCTCAATGCAAATGATAATCATGTTGATCTTTGTTCACAAACAACAAGCAACATTACTGTATCTAGTTTTTCTACTTCCCTTTCTTCCATGATTTTACTTTTTCCCATAATTTTCCATAATTGTCTTTTAAACATCAGCAGTCCACATTAACACAAAGAGCCATGGGTGTGGAAATTAAATTTGGGACATTGCAGGTCCCATAAGCATGTATGTCCTTTTGGCACAGCCCCTTTAATTGTAAGGGAGAATTTAGTCTGGTTTTATTGACTTAAATAAGAAGAAACTTACAGTTTGCTATCTCTTGTTAAGAACTATTTTTGCCTCGGTATTTCCCTATGGAGGCACTACTGAAAACATTACATGCCTTCATGTACCCATCTATTTAAAACAATATACAATAGCTCTGCTTTTAAAATGCCAAAATCTCCATTTCACTGAAGCACTCTCTGCTGTTAGCACTAGTAAAATTAATTTAGATTAGACTTTAACAAAAATATCTTTCCCACAAAGGGAAAGGCATTTTTCTATCATTTCTTAATACCAGTCTTTTATAATCAGTGTGAATATTTTTTGACATCCCAGTTCAAGTGGTGAATTTGATTTCTGCTTTGATAATCAGCAGCTATTTCAAACATGTTCAAGTTTTTATAGATAGAAAAATGAGGACTAAAGAAGCTATGAAGTTAGAAACAAAGTAGAAATACAAATCCTGCCTCACTTAGGTGCTTTTCTTCTGCTATACAACTTAGTGGTTTGCTCAAGTTGAAAAAATGGTAGAAGCTTGCCTGGAGTCAGAGAAGTCTCTATGAAAAAATGACTTCTTGTAGGATCTATTAAAAAGTTCTGAACATGGGATCTTCCTTTTTTTAACAGATGTTTTACTAAAAACATATTCAATCTATTATATTTACAGAAAAAGTCCAATATTTTAAAATCAATATTTATAACAGTATTAATATTTATGGTATCAAGATTTTGTGAGCTGAAAGTCAAACAATTTAAATTATATTTAATCTTAGAACATTAAATATACAGGAAGATTGGTAGTGAGTTTCCAGTTCTTTATGCATAGTTCAAGTACGAAATTGATGTAAAATCAGTGTGATGATTGATATTTGCTGTAAATTTGTTACACAGCACTTCACTATTTTTCATCTTGTTTGGGTGTTAAACCTAAAAATGAGGCTGAAAAACATGAAGAGGCTATAATATGGTGATTACCACTTCTGCCAGTGAAGAAATATTAAATGGAAAAAAACAGTACAAAAATAAATAAAATTGTTTTGCTACCCATTAAAATTAAATTACCCTAATTTTCTCTCCTAGGTCGTTTCTGAATGCAATCTAATTCAAAAATGATGGGTCATGAAATTTCATAAAATTCTTTCAGTTCATTCCATGTGGTTGTTGATTAGAATCCATAAATCCAAATCAAGAAGCACCATCATCTTTCTTACCAGTCTCAACAAATAACATTTCTACGTAATCTCTTAAATCAGACTGAGACATTGCAAAATGCTTTTCTTCTTCCTATCCTGCAGTTTTGTAGCTAAACAAAGATCTTCTTTCCTTTCAGATATCAACATAGTATCTTTCAGGATGATTACATTTTATTAAAAGAAATTAAAATAGAAACCATCAAACTGCGTGTTTAATGAAGTAGGGAATAAATGCTTTGATGATGATTTATATTTCTCATGTACAGTTTAGTTAGAATAATCCCTAAGTACTTTAAACTACGCTTTTTAACATACTGGGATTTGCACACTAATGCATTGATTATGATTCCATAACTGAAGGCTAGAATTTATCCTCTTCTTTATGTATTAATTACACTGTGTGTCATCCCTAATCTTACAGAATTTATTCTTAGACTAGAGAATGAAATAATGTATTTAAAACAGAATTTTTTTTCTAAACATATTTGTAAGCCTCACCCTTTTCCATTACGGACATTAATAGATTGTTTTTAAAAATTTCAATTAAACTAAGCTATTAAAGTGATTGGTCGTTAGTCTGTTGTGCTTGCATTTCAGGCGGGACAGTTCTTCAAGGCATTTTTAAGAGTCTGACCTTGTGGTATCAGAAGGTGCTTTTTCCACTCTAATTTCATGCTGTGGTATTAGAGCTTGGATTGAGTCAATGCAGGGAAGATTTCTTATTGTTCGAGTACAACAATTAAAAGAACTTTTACCATTAGGAAGTTTTTCCTAACGTCTAACTGAAATGTACTTTGCTGCAGTTCAAGTCCATTACTTTCTGTCTTATTCACTAGAAGTGGAACTATTTATTCTGTTTTTCTATGCAATGGCTTTTTCTATGCCCAAGGGCCATTATGTACATCATTTAAGCAAGTTATTTCAGCTGTTTATAAAGACTCTTTTTTTTTTTTTTCTTTCTCTCTCCTGCAGTTTCTTCAGCTGGTGCACAGAGTACTTCAGCTGATGCTATTCTGTTTCTGAATACAGCTGGAGGATTACCTTGACCATCCTATAGGTAATGTTCCAGATAAGAACTGCGCTGAAAACTTCATTGATTGATTTGGTTTGGTTCAGTAGAACCATCTGTTAAAATCTCTGTCTGATTCCAACAGACTGTAAGAAATAGAGGCAAGAGGCATAGAAAATGGGCAAAGGAAAGAGTAGTCACTATGTGAAAAATAAAAAGTCAAATTTGTTTTTAAAAAGGGCAAGCCAGCTGCCCACCACTTCTCAAAACCAACTCATTAAGTTAGCGTTCGCTGCTCTTTTTAAATCCCATGTAGGAGATAAAATTTTTGATAATGTCATGATGGAAATAGCCTGATGTTCTACCAGTGGTATCTCATAGAACTCAGGGGGTTTTCTGAGTATTTTTTTCATAATTCATTGTTATCCATTCCTGTCCAAGCTCACAGTGTTGCACCTGTCCCTATTGCTCTTTTGTATAATTTCTTTCAGACCATTTTTCCAACCTGTCCACATAATTTTGTATTTTAAACTTCATGTATTTAAATTCCCTTCAATGCCATTAGGCAGCCGCTATCTGCAAATATGTCCTTTATTTCATCTCCTGGGGCCTAAATGAAAATGTTGAACAAAACTAGATACCCACTTTTCAAGTGAACCATTGATAATTGGAACTACAATACAGGTTTCCAGTCTTAACAACAGTGAATGAAAACACATGAAACATCATTCATTTATCCACAGTCTATTTGATTGCAAACTGTATGCTTAGCAAAATCTGATTACCAAATTCCTAGGTTTTTAACCAAATCTATGTGTAGGTAAACCTGATTGTTATACAGTGCAACATGTTTTTATTTCAGTATGAAGAAATAGGTTTCAATTTTTACCTAACAGTACAATAGCTTTTATAGAAAGACAGGATGGCTTTTTTCCAACAGTGAGTCAACACTAGATAGGTCTTCCAGAATGGGAGATGAAATGAACAAACAAATTATTTTGCTCCCATCAGTAGTAGATTCTAGTACACAGAATGTTGTTGCCTAAAATGATATTGACAATTTTTTTCTATTCTTCCTCTGTATTTTTCACTTTTTTGCTCTACATGGTATATTCCTTCTGTATACAGCCCATACAATTGCAACACTTGCCACATTCTGGTGGAAGAAGGATGCAAGCTGTGGTGGCTGAAAATTAGTTAAGGAAAGTTAAGAAGACAAAAATCTTGTGGGTCAAAATACCTCAGTACATCCTTTACTGTGTGTAAAAAAAAAAAAAAAAGATCTACCATCTCTGACCTTCTCTTTCTTTAGAAAAATCCTATTTTCATTTGAGAAGAGTTATTATTGATTACTTGAAAAATAACTACCTGTCAGCCACAAATGCAAATACTTAGCCCAATTAATATTATTTGAACTTGAACCAATGATGCAATGATTTTGTTTGTTTTTCATTGCTGACACTCCTTTTGACTGTCTTTTTCTTGAATATTTTGTTGTATATGACATTCCAATTAGTAACAAGTAAATTCAGTCCAAGGCAGAAAAGTAAATTACGTTTTCTGTACCATTCACTTCTCTTTGTAAACAGGCAATAAGTCATCACTTAAGACACTGCTCTGGAAAAGATGCTACAGGATGATGGATCACATAGTTAATCTGAATGAGCAAATTGGAGTATTTTTTTTTAATACATGGAACCAAACTTAGTTCAAAAGCCACACTTTTGAATTAGCAACAGAGAGAATAAATGCAACTGTGTAAGAGGACATTTTACAAAGAAGTGTTTTTCTAAATTCTCTGAAAACACAAACACAATTGTTCATTGTCATTCAATTGAATTATGCAGGAAATTATATCTGAGAAGCTGGCTACATAAACAGATCACAAATCCAAGTCAGTACCTTTCGAGTATTAAATCAGTTTGCAACTCTCCCAAATCATTCTCTATCTTTTAAAAAACTTCCTGGATGCAATACATAGTTATTTCACTTCCTAAACCAGCCTGGGTTCCATCATTGGTTTCATTTGGAAATGTATTTTTTATCAAAAGAATACATTTTAGACTAGCTCTGTGTAGTAAAAAAAGGCATTCATCTAAGCTGCCTCTAGCTATTGCAGTTGCAAATAGCATAATTATCTGTCACATTTCAGTGTGTCTGTAATGATAAGACTGATCCAAATGGCAACTAATGCACTACCTGAATGTCTGTCCAAAGGAGGAACAATGAAGAAACAGAATGGACTAGGCAGAAGGAATGGATCCCATTGCCCTCACACATGAATGACATTTCTGCCTTCAAGCTCACTTCCCTACTGCTCCTTATTTCTCCAAACCTAGCCATCTACAGTTTCATTTTATTTCATCCTTTCCCTGCCAGGTAAGCCTTAGGGGAAATAATTGTTGCCTTTTATCCTGCACACTCTATGCAGTGTCCTCACCATCTTTGAATATCAGGGGGGATGGCAGTGAAAACACAGGATAGGACAAACTCCCCTCATTTAACTTGAGAAAGCTTGTCTTCAGCCATCAGATACAGGCGGCTGTGGATGACATTGTTCTGACAACTTGAAACATTGACCTGTGTTTCTATAGTCAAAACAATTTAGAAAACTATAATCATTTTTTCCTTAGTTCGGTGCAATAGAAATAGCTCCACATTTCAGATGGATTCTTATTATTTTAACATCAGTGAAAAAAAAAACAAAGAAAAAAATCAGTATTTTTTTCTTCCTATAGGTTCAGCTATACATCTTTATGCAAGTAAATTCATTGCTTTTTATTTTTTTTGAGGAACTGCATATCTGGATATGGGTGGCTAGGAAGGTTTGGACTGCTGGATCACATGCTATAGCTGCTGCAGTGTGGGGACACTGGCCAAAGCAATGCTTCACAGTCACACCAGGCTCTGCAACTTGAATCCTCTCCCGGATAGCACAGTTTTAAGAAGCCTGACATGTACTCTATTAAGATCACTGATAACTTTCTTTTCCTCATTCAATTCTGTTTTATTTAATGCAAGATGGATTTGTTTCAGTCTGGGGTTTTTTTTACAGCAAATGTATAGAAGATGTCTGGAGAGTGGCAATTCCTGTACTGCACTGGAATCAGAGGTACCAGAGTGAAAAGTCTAGCCAATATGGAACACAATGCTTTCCCCAATGATGCCAGTGTGCCTGAGCAAGCTGACACCTACCAAAAAGATGATTTCCTCCCATTACCATGGCACTAGGAAGCATCATCTCCTATTAAGCAATTCATTTTACTTGGCATGAATTGAACCATCAATTTTCCAGGAAGGTCTGATTTGTTGGAGACCTCAAAAAATTTCATTTTACCAAGCAAAAAGACCCAAGTGAAATGTTTTCAGTGCTTGTTTGGAAGTAAAAGGTGGAAGTTATCTCCTACAGAGTCATGGCTGTGCCCTAAGTGTATTCCCTGAACTATTCCCTGTTGAAGTGGATGGAAATGAAACAGTTGAGTAGTACATTAAAAGATAAGAAATACATAAAAATTGATAGCCTCCTTAGTTAAACTTTATATGAACTAGTTTTATTTAAAAGTTGTCTTTTCATTTGTTTTTTTCACATCATTTATTTTGTCATTTTAGTATACTTCTTTTTAATGCAATTTAGGTGAAAAATGCTTTCTGCTACAATATTAAATCCCTTGACTCTGCTCATATTTATCATGACTTTATCCTGTTGAAAAAAAAAAATACTCTGTACACTCCATTATTTTTTAATTATCCCACTTTGCATTTTCGTCGACAATCAAAAACTCAAACCTGCTGACCTTAACTTACTAATAAATACAAAACCTCTTCTGTCCGTTATGGCTGAGAAAAATTTCATACCTTCTGGGCAGTTCTTGTTGGATATTGTGGTCATATTTTACTACTTGAAAAACAACCACCCAACTTTAAACGTTAGTCATATCTTGTTCTTACACGTTCCAGAAATAACTACATAGGATACCTCCAAATATAGGACCTAAAAATAACTGTGGATCCATCTGAAGCCACTGAGTCACTGTTAATAGTAGAATTCCTAAAAATCAAGCCTCTCAATAAATCACTAATCTTTTAAAACACATAATATTGCTAATTTTTAAGGATTAGAGGATAGACCTGTAATACAAAAAATCTGGTTTTCCTTCAAAAATGATATGTGTATGTATGTTTTTCTGTAGATGTTTCTGACAAGAAAAAAATTATTTAAAGTGTCTAAATTTATAAAACAGTGTTTATAAACACCTACGTTGCACCCTTAATAAATATTAATTCATTACCTAAAAATAAGTTTGTTTGGTCATGATTTTCAGGTTTTGACAGTCATAAAGAAATAACAGTTCAAAAAAAAAAATCTCTGCTTCTAAACATGTCCATTTACAGGTCTAAAGGATGTAATATATTACACATATGGGTAATAAAGATTTTTATTATGCAAGTGCCTGTTTATTAATCACTAGGCTGAAAATATGGATCGTAATAGTCATAAAAGCATAAAAAGCATTCAGATAAATTTTGATCGTTGTTATATCCTACTGTTTGTCACTTTTGTAACTTAATTTCAACAATGACCAAAAAAAGTTGGAGTTTTACCATGTGTTAATAAAGTAGCTATCATAAAAAAGTTTCCCCTCTTTTTCATAATAATCCTGATAATAATTTGTTTCATGTGTAAATCTACTGAATCTGTGGCATTTTCATATTGCTGCTGCTGAATGACCCCAAGCATTAATCATATTCTTTACTCCGGTTAAACGTTGGAAACATTGTTTAGAGATCAGAAACAAACACATACTGTGTAGAGCATCTGTAAGAATTAATCCTTTTCTTTTCTTTTTTTTAACTGAGCACTGGCAAATGCTGCTGATATAGCCTCAGTAATACAGCAATTTTGAGATGATGGAGTTTGTCACTGAGGTTCTTTTGCTATTTGAACCTAATTAATTAGTAATAGATGTGGAAGCAGCATTCTGACCTAGTTATAAATCTCCATGGGTGTATGTATATTTATAGAATTCCTCTTTGTACTAGTTCATTAGACAGTTGCGCAATAAATGAACTTTAAATGATTTAGCGGTGGTGGTTTCTTGTCAACTTTCATGAACACCTCTGCTGAACAGAAATATTTATAACACAGCACCAAAAGTTAAGTACAACTATCCTATAACACGTCCTGGGTTTAAATTTCACACACTTTATTGACATTTTGAACTTAGAGCTCAATATGCTATCCAGTGAACTTTTACCTGTGATGAGACTACTATTGATCAACATCTATTCTGAACTTTAAAAAAAATCTTTTTTTTTTTTTTTTGTTATTTACTTCTCCTTCTTTAAGACATATATCTTTCGTCTTTTCTTATCGTCTGATGCACTAAATTCACCTAACTACAATACCAGTCTTAGGATAGATAACACTTTTCAGCTATACTAACTGTCCAAATTTATAAGCACAGCTGGTGTTCCTCCCTTATTGCTTTATGGTGCTTTCATGTGGATTTTTCTCTGATGATACCTTATCCCTACATATCAGAAAGAAACCTGAACATTAATCACAAGAATACAGAGAAAGGTGTTAGAAGCCTATAATTTTTTACAAAGGGAAATGTTTTCATCCAAATATGAATATGTATATACATATCTATACAGTATGTATAGATATATTTATATGGACATACATGTACATCTGTACAATATTCTCTTGTGAACAGCTGCAAACATTGGAGTTTAACTGCAGCTGACAGAGAACAGGGATATGCAACAGCAAATATGCAAAATTTACATTGTCTTTCACTGTGCTTTTTTTTTTTTGTTTTGCTTTTACTTTTTTTAATGGTAGAAATATTCTGAAATAGAAGGTGTGTAATTAAGGACTAAAAATAAAAGTGCTCTATAAAGTTGTGGGCAAGCACTGCAAGTAGTGATGCTCTCTAGATGAAGACCTTAGAGAGTAATATATATGCAAATAATATAAGTTTACTGAACACCTTGAAAGCCAAATTGCTCATCAGTATATATTTGGGGAAACAAAGAATATTCAAAGACAAAGCAACACAAGCCCCTGAGTTATATGCCATCTTGCAATAGGATAAACTAGTAATTAGGACATTTCCTAATAAGAGGAAGAAACAAACACAAAAAAAAAACAAAAAAACCACCCTTAAACTAAGAATAGAAATAAACAATACTAATGCTAGAGACAAAATGTATCAGAAATGTATTCACACTGAGATTGTGCAAACAACAAGTTAAAGTTAGTTTGTCTCTATTGACAGTCAAGGACTACCAGCAGACAAGGACATTCGAAAGTACTTCCAAACATTTTCAATCTATGGTTATTTTTCTGAGAATACTTATTGCTGATAAAGTCATTGAAATAACATTTCCTATCAGCTGTTCCATTTCATTGGTAGTAATCAAAAGCTATTTTATATCTTATATTTCCAAATTACCTCACTCTGAAACCACCACACTGTTGCACTGGGTTGGAAATGATACCTTAATCAGCCCAGATCCTTCTATTAATCAGTTTTGATCAACTATTATTCTTCAGACACTGAGTAGTAACATACACAATATGCAGAGATGCAAAATGTCCAAACCAAACAGAAGCTGCTAATACATTAACTCAACAGGTTATGAACTGAGAAGCTACACAGCAACTGAGAAGTCCTGCAACTTAGAACCTCAAAAATGAACACTGATTTTTTTAATAGGAAACTCTGTTTAAGTTTCTGATAACTTTCAGTTGTTACAGATATATAACAAACTGACATAAGTAAAAAATACTACCTTAGGAGATTCATATAACAACACAATAAAAAAGATATATATTTAGAACAAAACCACAAAACTAAGTTTCTCACTATCTTTTAGCTATCAGACTGATTTGTCATAGAATGTATTGGGTTGGAAGGCACCTCTAAAGGTCATCTAGTCCAACACCGATTGTCAGTCAACCATATGAGAAAATAAAGAAATATTTTGTGTTCACTTATTTTTTTGTGTCAGGATTTCTCTTGCTATTTTATAAAGATGTACTACTGCTTCTGAGTATTCTGAGATCACTGGCATTCCAGATGGAGCAAGCACCTCACAAAATACATTTGAAGTTCTTCTTTATTACAAAACACCCTATTTCTAGACTATTTTTTTGCCTGAGGGGTTTCAAAGTCATACCTCTGTCTCTCTGGAGAGCATCATAACCACTGGACATAACACATGCTGGACAGATATATTTAGTTGGTATTTGTCTACACCACTCTGTGTAAGGGATCTGGAGATCTGCTGCCTCACAGGTAGGGAGAGATGGTCTAATTTAGGAACTACATCACTCACCTGGAGGGGTTCTGGTCCCAGAGATATAATGTGAAATATATAATCAGTGCAATTAAGGCACAATCCCCAAGAAAGGACAGAGTAAAATTTAACCTTCATCACAGCGAGAAGGGAACTAAACAAGATTCCTTTCCATAGTCAGCACCAGCCTGCAGGACAAAGTTACTGCACGGGAGAGGAGTTTTCAGGACCAAGCACAAGGGCATTTCAGAAAACATGACAGAACCATAAAAAAAACCAAACCTCCAAAAGCAGAAAAAACATTATCCAGGAACCTTGAAGAACACAAACAGAACCATCCAGACTCAAACATTTCTAGGGTTAAATATGAGCTAACTACGGCATTTCCGTGCTTGCCTCTTCATTGTGGATGCCTATGCTGGACTGAAATCCCATTTTAATGCAACTACATCTCTTTTTGGAGGTGGTTCTAAGTGTACTTGGTATTTTATAGCTTGAACACACACTTCTTTTCCTATAATAGATTTACAACTAACTAAAACATTATGATTAGCTTAGTGTAGATATTTTAAAATACCCAGAAATTTAAACAATTAGATATAAAGCTATATTTCTATAATTTTGCTTTCTGATTTATCTAAGCACCCAACTGCCTTTAAGCATAGACTTTGCTTCAGTGCTGTACAGACAACTACTTAAGTCTCACTGAAGGCAGTAGAAGCTCTGCACTTGCCCATATACTTTGTGGAATGGGTTTGAGATTATATACTTCCTTCAATGCTTTGCAAAATTAGGAACTCAGAATAATTATTGGCTTAGTGTTCAGAGCAGCAGTGCTTACTATGCTCAAGGGGGTGAGACCTCACTGTTCCTACAAGCAATTTGTCCTCTGAGGTTTTCTCTTGCACTTGTCAGTTATTTAGCTTTCTCATTCAGTGTGCTGGAGCACATTCTGTGGTTCTTACTAGAATCCTCTCCCCCCTTATCTCAGGGATGAACTCTCAAAGGAAAGATTTTTTTTAGCTTGTTTTTTTTTTTTTCTTTTTTTTTTTTTTTACCCTAAATGCTCCAAATCAGAACCCTTCAATTTGCTTAAGCTTGATGTGAACAGCAAAAAAGAATTCAACCGGTTCCTACATAATGAGCCTGTTCTTTGGCATATTGAGCCATCATACTGAGTTTTTATGCACATTAATCCAATACACTTTTTAGATGAAGTAACCTTTTATTTGCAAATTGTATTAACCAAATACTTTAATAAGGGTAGACCACGAAATAACATTAGAAAATAAATTAGTTGGTCATTCTCAGCTTTTGACACCTGGTTTTACCCTTTCCTTCTTTGATCTATTATAATTTACCTAATAAGCCAAGCTCACAGAGTATTTTTTTAAGAAACATTAGACATTTCGAGTATTACATTATTTTACATCTAGCTTTTGCTAGCTAGGGAGCTCATTAGCAGTTACTTCTTGTGGTGAATAAAATGCCACATGAGAGTATAAGAACTCCCTAATTCACAAGTTCACATTCTTTTAAGAGGTCGCTTAACCTTTAAGTCAACTGCAGCATATTAAAATTAAGCTGTTTTCAGAAGATAACAGATTATTCAATTGTATTGGAATTTCCGGGTTATGCAGTTGCATTGGAATGTAACTGTTTAAAATATTGCCAGGCATGAAATTCCAATAGTTAAAAGTCTGTGCGAATGCTTCAAAACATAAGGGTTAAATTTGTTCTGAATGAGATGCAATCTTTGAAGGGAAATACTTCATCATTGTTTTGACTGCTATAATACAAATAATCAGCATAATATATGGAATTAATAATAGTATCCTAGACAGCAAAAGAAATAAGTAGGAATTGCTTTTGTTTTTAAATTCACAAATGTAATTTGTAGAATGTGGCAGACTGACAAGCTTGGGAACTTAACAGCAGAACAGCTAATGGAACTGCAAGTTCCCTAAACCACTGAATATATCTTGGTGAAAAATTTCTTTGTCAGAGTAAAAATCCCAAGGATTGAAGTTTTCCTGCAAGTTGGAAATGATTAATAACACTGATTCCGAGTTGTTCATAAAAACATTTGGCAAACGTTTGCTTTTAATGTGCAGATTCATGTCTATGAAAAAAAAAAACCCATGTGTATCCTAGGTACTTGAGTTAATGTGCTTGCTAGAAAGCTTTGCATGATAGAGAAAGCTTCTTCTATTTCCCTGACTAGTCTTCTGACATCCAAATTCGAGAGAAGTCTTTTCCATTGTATTAGTTAAAAGTAGGGTCACTACAGTTTAGCTTAGCTTTTACTCCTGCTAAGTATTTTTCCTAATCTTCATACTAAAAAAGAGAGACACAGTATCCTGGTATATCTGAAAAACACTTGACTGTGTAAGTTTTGGGTCTGTCGAGTTGTTTTAAGACTATATGGCTCATGGTTACTTGGAAGTTTTAGAAAATGAAGTTGTATTCTCCATTTATCTTCCTAGTGAAGTAGAACTCTAGTGCTATAAAAGAGAGATCAGTAATTGATGTAAATTCACACTAAGAGATGCAAACCATCAAATACAAATTTTGGGTTTAATTTCAAAATGCTACTAATGGTAAATGTTAAATTTGAAATCAGTACACTTCAAAAACACTGTTATGATGGTCACTTCTATGATCGTTTCCAACCTATCTTTAGGTTTGCAATTTAATCCCATTCATCATTCATGCCAGTGGGGACCTGTAATGTCCTTAACCTGTCATCTGAGAAGCTGTGCAGGTAGTTTATAGCAGATACCAAAACAGACAAAAGGTAATAAATACAACTATACTGTGAAGAACACCTTATTCCCAGGGGGAATATTTGCAATGAAATCCACAACAAGATGAAATTTGTGAATTTTGACTGTGATATAACTTTAAACCAAGTATGAAACAGTCTGAATACTTTTTTTCCCCTCTTTTCTTTCAATACTTTAATTGCATCAGACAGTTAAAATAGTGTGCTTCAGTGAAGCACTTAATGATGGTGATCAACTATTTTGTGCTGCATTTCTTCTCAAAAAAAAGCTGATCTAGCATAGTAATAGAAGTGAACATTTTTCCTAAGCATAGTGAGAATGTCTTTGTTCATGTTGTCTAAAAGTTTCTCATTTATAATTGAAATAAAACCTAAGCTACTGACAATAACATTAAAAGCTTAATTTCTGAATCACTTTTCATTCATTGTACTTCAATATTAAATGTAAAGGTCTGTCACTTCATAAGCTTCATAAGACAAATTTGATCTCAGATTTTCAAGTAGAAAAACACTTATAATTTTAGTTTCATGGCTCCTTTCAGAATAAAATTCTCACTAGTGAATACCTACATTTAGGACAAAGGAGTAGAGATTTTGCGATTATTTCTCTGCTAAGAGACCCACTTATTGTTCAGTCTAGGAAAGAACAGTTCTTGTGACCTGCTGAGAACTGAAATAGGTAGGACATGTGAGAGAGAGAAGTTGGGCCTTCTGGTTACAAATCTGTCTACCTTGGCATTTGATGATATTTCAAAGCAACTGGAGAAATAGAAATCAACAAGCTGGCATCCTTAGCTATATGATTCCTTAAGCATACTATTTTCCATTGAACTTAGAGCAAGAAAACAACTGATGCAGAAAATATTCACTAAGAAAAGTATTTAAACCAAGACTAACTGCAGTCTTAGAGAGAAGGCTACTTCCTCATAGAAGTAAAAAGAGAGTGAGGAAGGAGGGAAATTTGGGTTCCCCCATCAAGTTAGCCCTTTCTGAAGTGAGCAGAGAGGGCACTTAAGAGTACTCAAACCTCATAGGCTGTGCCTAGATTAGCATTTTCTTTTGGAGCCTCAAAAGAAATTTTCTATCTGTCTCAATTTGCCATGCTTGGTTCACACTTCAGAGTGGACTTAGAGAACATAAATTTCATCTAGTTTAGAAGAGACAGGATGAGAAGATGTGCTCTGAGAGTTAATACACTTTAACTGCTAGTGGATGATCAGTCCAAAGAGCAGATTAGAGAAAGAGATAGTTCAAAGGGAAATCCCTGAAAAAAAAACCCTATTGTGTATATGTCTCACCAAAAAGGTGTTCTGGACCAGTCACTCTTCTTGAAATAGCCACAGAAGTCATAGGGACACAGGACAGGATGTTCATGTAATAGTGGAATGGGACACCTATTACCCATGACTCCAATAGCAGACAAACCGCTGTCTCAGCTTGTAATGCTGCTTTCTGAATGCATGAAATCTCCTTCCTACAACTTCCCAGACACCATCCAACACTGCTAACAGAGCATACAAGGCAAGTGCACAGCCACATGTGTTCTACTCTTTGCTTTGTGTTCATTAAGATCATTTTACTACTAGAAGATTTGCTCACACCAGCTGGGGACAAGTTCTTTACTATATTTTCCCACTCAGATGCAGAAAATTAGTCTACTCTTCTAGGCATCAGTCTTCTCTGACTTCTTATTGCTACACTCCTGCAGCTCAGCCACCACTCTCATTTTTAATTCTTTGCCCATTGTGCACCAAGCTGATTAATTCTTATTATTTTAATATGAAAGCAACATATGTTCAATGTGAAACCAAATCCAGATCGCCATAAAAAGTGAACATACAAAGGCACTTCCTTAATCAAGATCCTAAATTTCTCCAGCTATGAGATTCATCTGTTAATATACACAATATACACAAATATTGAAGCAACCAAATAAAGCAATAACTTAAATAATATAGGACAGAGAGAAATATGAACAGCTTTAAAAAGAAACTTCTAACCAAAGTTTAAACAGAACTGAGGTGCTGAATTTCAAAACTGGATAGATCATGAAAAAGGAATGTTGAGTGGGAAATTTTCTGTCAAATTAATGTCCAAGTCAAGCTAACCTTTGTTATGGTAACATCTGCATTCATCTCACCCAGCAAATTCTTTGTAGATTTCAAGTGCCCAGAATACAGGTACACAGAGTTATCTCAACACCTAGTTGACATTCAACTAAATAAGGGGGGGGGGGAATAATTTCATGACATATTTATATATTTAAAGTATAAGGTATTTATTTGATTTTTTTTTGACATTATATTTTCCCTGTATTTAGCTTTAAGAACCTGTTTAAAATCAGTCACCTCAAGAATCCTGAGAGTTCTGACCCATCTTAGATGACTCCAACATTCAACTTCAATTTTCAATATTTTCATGGCTTAGGAGAGTATTTTGTTCTGACTGCTATAAGTGAAAGTGATAATATCTATCTTAACTTGTTTTCTTAGGTATCCTTGGCAGGTTATCTGTACATATGAAATTTATTTCTGTGTGTACACCCTTTTTCTCTGTAGAATGTCAGTGATTGTACTTTTCATCCATGTCAATAGTAACATCCTGGATCTCCAAGTTAGCACTTGGCTCAGTTGTGAGCAGTGAAAGGTTCACCATGCTGTACCGGGAACCTGAGGAACGTGATGACATTCTGGTCCTGGCAGGTAATTTTGTGTACAGTAGTTCATAGAACCTTGAGGTCAGAAGCTTCTTAATTGGGCAAAGGTCTAGCACACTTTATTTTTGGTTTAGGGCATCTCAATTACCTTCAGTGACTTGAAAATAAGCTGTTTTATGATCAAACCAGAAAATAACATGATTGAGTTGTAAGAAAAACAAAGAACAGTAAACACAACCCACAAAAGTACTGAGTTGGAACTAATAAATGCTCTCTCCCAAGAACGATAACATTCACCACAACACAAGTTAAAGTGATATTATGTACACTAAAAGAAATTGTGAGCTTTTTTGGACGGTGCATAAATTTAAGTTCTCCATTTCTATATGGCAGGCATAGATCTAAACTAATGCCATTTTTAAGTCACATGGCAAAAGTGACATGACAAAAGTCAACTCTACAGAAAAGCTATAGGGAGAAACACTAATATCTTTTTTGTTATTTTTGCTTTAATATTAAAGGATTAAAGGATTTCAACCAGTGCTGGCAGATTTCCTAGCTTCCCTGACTTTGTGCAATCAAAATTATGCTATTTCCATATTATCCTTACAATGTACAAACACATTCCTACTCATGAGTTCAGGAAGCAGCAAATCCTACACTAACACTGTGAAATATTGGACAGGTTTCTGAGAAGGTTGGGTCAATATACACTCCATGACAAATAAACTATTTTTCTGTTGAGAATGGGAAAGAATCAGTTATAGTGAAGCTAAAGATAAATGTTTATGAGGCTCTATCAGTAGTTATGATTCCCTTTACTCATGTGGGAAAGGCCACAAACTGTTTCAGAGAAGAGACTTCAGAGACGCTTTCCTTGACTTGACCAAATTAAGCACTCTGATATTGAACACCAGGTAGCATATTTGCTCTGAGAACATGGCCAGTGTTGTCACACACACACACACACACACGCACGCACGCTCACACACACACACACTCTCCTCCACTGTGAAAGGCACAGGTTTTTTTCAGGTGCATAAGATACATGTTTTTGTTACACTGCAGTGTGTAGTATTTTCTGCTGCTGAGGGAATTTCATCAATCGGAGATACATATGCAGGTGGATCAAAAGAGCTGATGTTTCTATGCTATAGAAAAATACGTCTATATAGAAGACAGGAATTTACTCTCTGCCTTAGTATATGACACAGCTGAAAGGCATGGGATGTTGTGACGTTCTGTGACGCTAGTAACGTACCACTAGCTGTTCAAAATTAATAAAAACAAACTAGAACTTTTTGATAGAATTAAAGAATAATTGTGGTTGGAAACGACCTTCAAGATCATCAAGTCCAACCATCTACTAAATATTATCATGACCACATTTTTCTTTTTGAAACCGAGTATCTAAATTCAGCCAAAGGTTTGCACACCAGTTTACATTTCACTAGCTAGAACCATGAACACAGCACTATATTTTAAAATGCATTATTAACAATAGTTAGATTGCCTATATATATCTCTTAAGAACCTTGAAAAAAAAGTCTTTATTTAAAAAAAAGCTTGATTGATTTTTCACTTTTCTGTAGATAAAAGTTTCACTGCAATCTCAATACATCTATTGCAAGTCACTGTGTATACATCATATACTGTTGTTACTTCTCTTCAGTTCCAAGTATATTAATAACCACTGACACACTAACAAGGGGTGGTTACAAAAAACTCATTTTACTCCTATCAACACACATGTAAAGTTATGTGAAACTGTCCCAGCTGTTAGGACAACTGCTAAACACTAAAGCTCTTCCACTTGTATGAAATCTAAGCTGGCAAGACCACAGCTATGAACTTTGGAGAAGGCTCCTGTTTTCCACCATAAGATATGAAACAATGAATCTTGCTGTGAGGCTTAGATGGAACTGCAGGCATATCTAGGAATGTGGACATCTGGAAATCTGAGGATGCTCTAGGTGGGGCTGACATCACTTCCCTTGACCCACTCAAGGTCAGGCTGTTATTATACTTCAGCATAATGCTCTTAAAATTTACCTTTCAGATGATCATATTTTCACCTTTATTATTTCTGCAAATTACCAATTAATTGCTTTTGAGATAGAGCTTCTTGTCTTATTTATTGTCCCTCACTTTTCTCCTAGAAACTCAGAAAGAATGGACTTAAGTGGGACATACATGTGCTTGTCTGCTTGAATCATCAATTGTGCAATATGGTCATGATACCAAATCACTGCTGTGAGAACAGATCATGATGCCATAGATTTTACCACAAATGTAAGCAAGAGTGAGACAAGACAGGGAAATGGAGAACCCAACTCTTTTACAAGACCTGTACAACTCACTGTGTGTTCCTTCAAGTGATAAATTAAGTTCTTATTCCCCATACAACCTTTCTAACTAAGAAGCAGTCACTAGCATGGAAATATTCTGTTCACCTTCATATATTATCTCTATAAGTAATTATCAATAAGGATTATTTTTTCTGTCTGAAGATTAAATATACACAACACCATTATTCTGAAAACGATGCTTCCCTGGAAGCATAATAAACTTTACATCATATTCTCTTCTATCAGCTTCCCAAAGTTTGGATCAGAGACTGAAATCTTGGGTGAAATGCATGCTCATGTAGAACAAAAAAAAGAATACAGAATAGATGTGATAAAGGAATATTAATTCTTATTTGCTTTGAAAAAATTAATGATCTGTTCGTCCTGCTTTAAAAGATTTGCAGCAAAGTAGCTGTGCACTTGTCACTGCCTGGTCATGCCTGTGCATGCAAGAAAAGTGGAGATTGACTGCTTTGAATGCACTATGGGTTAGGCCATGAGTTTGTTTCCAGTGTGACTACTCTCTACATAGGCAAATGGGGAGTGTAGGGTAGACAACATTTGACATTTATCATTCCCTGATTCCATTGACAGGAAAATACCATTCAAGGATTTCTGTTCATTGGTTTCTCTGACATTAATTTTTCTAGTGGATTTTGGGAAGACAGATAAACTGAACACATCTGATTTCAGTTTACGTACATTCCTGTCTTTTTTTTTTTTTTTTTTTTTTTTTTTTTCCCCCCCCTGGCTTTAAAGTTTATAAAACATTCTGTAATCCTTGCTGAGAAAATGCTATAGAAGTACAAAGTAAAATACTGGTTTTGCTCAGGTGGGATTTGTGAGCTTGTGCATTTATAGTCCTAATGTCAGCAGTTCATTTCTTCCCTGTGAAGACAACATTCTAAGAACTTTTGATATGCAGGTGTTTGACATTCAATGTACATTTCTTCTTTGGTCAAAGAAGAATCTCTCTTCAGTTCCCTAGTTTAGCCTTTGCTTTTAAAAGCCTAGGTTAATACAATATCTCCAGTAACCTTCTAAAGAAGATAACAAAGTATCTGTTCCCAGGGTAGTCTAATGATCACCTAAAAACATCAATTGACTTTTCTTTTTGTCTAAATTCCACGTGTCAAAAAGCTTTTCTCCAGTGAGTTTTCTAATGCAAACTTACAATATAATTTACAGTATCAGTAAATTCAGAAAAAATAATGAAATGTCTAAGTATATTCTAAATTGAAGAGGCATGGATTTGGCAGATGGACCACTCAGTGGGTAAGGAATTGGCTGGATGGTCACACTCAAAGAGTTGCAGCCAAAGGTTCAATGTCTGAGTGAATACCAGTGACATGTGGTGTTCCTCAGGGGTCGGTACTGGGATTGTCACTGTTTAACATCTTTGTCAGTGCCATGGTGTCAGTGCCATGGACAGTGGGATTAAGGAACCCTCATCAACTTTGCTGATGACACCAAGCTGCATGCTGGTTAACATGCTGGAGGAAAGAGATCCATCTAGAAGCACCTTGACAGGAATGAGAGGTGGGCACATGCCAACCTCATGAATTTCAACAAGATGAGGTGCAAGGTCCTGTGCCTGGGGCAGGGCAATACCAAGCATAAATATAGGGTGGGTGATGAGCTGACTGAGAGAAGATATGGGGGTACTGGTGAATGCAAAACTGAATATAAGCCATCAATGAGTACTCACAGACCAGACAGCCAATCACATCCCAGGCTGCATCAAAAGAAGTGTGACCAACAGGTTGATAGAGATGATTCTCCCCCTCTACTCTGCTCTGGTGAGAACCCTCCTTGAGTACTGTGTCCAACTCTGGGGTTGCCAACATAAGAAAGAAATGGACCAGATAGAGTGGGTCCAGAGCAAGGCATTGAAGATGATCAGTGGGTTGGAGACCCTCCCTTATTAGGACAGGCTGAGAGAGTTGAGGTTGTTCAGCCTGGAGCAGAGAAAGCTCTGGGAAGACCTTATAGAGGCCTTCCAGTACTAAAAGGGGGTCTTCATCAGGACTTTTCATCAGGGAGTGTAGTGATAGAATGAAGGGTAATGGCTTTAAACTGAGAGTAGATATAGATTGGATACAAAAAAGTCCTTCACTCTGAGGGTGGTAAGACACAGGAACAGCCTGCCCAGAGAAGTTGTAGATGACCCCTCCCTGAATGCTCCCTCCCTGGAAGTGTTCACAGCCAGGCTGGATCGAGCTTTAAGCAACATTGTCTAGCAGGAGGTGTCCCTGTCAATGGGGTTGAAACTAGAAGATCTTTAAGGTCCCTTCCAATCCAAACCATTCTATGATTCAATCTACTCTAATTTGAGGATTAAGTTAAATTTTTTCTAATGAAGTAGAAGCCACTAGAAGACACTGCAACTACTGGTTTCCAGACAGCAGTATCTTGATTTTCAAAGAAGCACAAGCAATATTTCCAATTTTTTCTACTCCTGGAAATTCCCTATTCTATGCTGGGGAGTCCCAACAACCCTGCTTGTATCTATTGCAGTTGGAATATGCTTTCCCAAAGATATCACATCTGCCACTGTGATATATTTTAAACAATATCTGTCCCTGGTCCAAGTCTGTTTGCACCATGCAAAATCCTTGTCAAAGGAAGACTCTGCAGTCATTCCTCTCCAATCTGACACCAAAACATCTTCACTTAGGTCCTTGTGACTCAAATTTACTGAAAGGCTTTGGATTTGTTTGGGTTTTTTTGGTTGGTTTGGGGTTTGTTTTTTGGTTAGTTGGTTTGGTATTTTTAAACGTGGAAATTAACCCATTACAAATCTAAACATAAGATAAGCACAGCCTATTTATTCTACTGTGGTTTATTTCTGAGAGTTTCTACCATGGTATACAACCAGTACGTGTTTGTTTTGCTACAAACAGGTGTACAGTTGTACACTGAGAATACAAGATTATGATCTTAAAATGTCATCAAAGTGGATATATACTGTGGTATTTAGTGGTGTTGTAATAATATTGGCTATGGTAATAATGCACTTCATTGTTCTTATGACTTTAATCTCCAGAATGAGACACCACAGGCAAAGTTGGAAATTGCTAACAGTGCTGGGCCAAGCAACACCATCAATTTTGAGAGTGCAAAGGAGGCTCCCTCTCTCTTTGTAATTTCAAAAAATTGTAACTGTGCCTTGATTACCTTATAGGCTATAGGGTTTACATCAACATGAAATATTGTGAGTGGAGTCATGGCTAGTGAATGAATCAGCTTGAAGAGGTTTCTAGAAGCCAGAGGAGTAGCTGGCCATCTCAAGGACACTCATTTCCCAAAGGATATGAATGCCAGTATAGCTTACTGTTATTTTTCTCAGAATATTTGATGCACAATAATGTTCATGTCAGTTTTCATAAAGAAAATAAACAAATAGGTAAATAGATAAATATAGCTGTTGTCATATGGCTAAAGGTCCCAAATACTTGGGGTTATGAATTACTGTAACAATGTTAGGTGACCCAACAATACAATGCTGTGTGCTGAGAAACAGAATGAAGCAAGGATCACTAAAAATAAGTTGTCTGTGGTTTTTTTTGGAAGTCAAAAGTCAGGACAGCTCACAGTCACAGCATTTTTCTCTTCAACAAATTAAAATGGGGACTAGTTCCTATAAAAGCTATAGCTTTCTAAGAAGTAGGACCTGCAATGTAATAACTTTACTTGATATAAAGTGTAACATTAGAACTGACTTAGTGTAAGAAAATTTGCTCTCAAAATACTACCAAAAGTACCTCAGTTGGCATTACTTTCAGATGGTATTTTTTTCAAACCTTCCTGGTGCTGCACATTTCAGGCTCTTGACACAGCTACCTGGATGCTTTTTGGAGCTAAAAGGAGATTAAAACATTTTCTAATTCTATAGTGTAATTCTTTAACATAATTGTAATTTTAGTGACCAAAACCAAAATGCAGATCTTTATAGGCCCTTTTTTGCTTCTTCCTCATCTAGAGGCATTTAAGTTCCCTAACTGTACACATTTCTACGTTACATTTGTTAGACTTTAGACTTCTGCCATAAAGCACAAAACCAAAAATGGGTGGAAAACACTGCTTTGCAAATGACCTACTTGCCAGACTGTCATTAGCTAACCTCAAGCATGTTTACCCTTTTCTCTACACTTACATGTTTCCTGAATCAAAACATACTAGTCTACCACATAAACACAAAACTCTTGATGTTGAGAAGGCCTCCTGACCACGACTACATTAAAAGCAAATAAACAACAACAACAAAAAAATCACACACAGACATCAAAACCTAAGCATTTCTGTGGTTATTCTAGCTATAAGAGCATCTGCCATAGTAACTCAATATCAAGCCAAAAACATCAGGCACTAATAAAAGAAGATGTAGAAGGGCTCCTCCACTCCCTTCCCCTCAACAGCTTTATAGTTAGATGTTAGAGTAGTTAGCTACTGTGGACCTGAGTTCATAACCCTCCCTGTTTCAGTCTGACAAAGGGATTTAAGCCCAGTTTGTCACCCTCCTGAGAGCCTGCTGTAACCATTAGGCTATAGTAAAGTCCGAGGTAAATCTTTCATTCCCTCCAGCTGACACTATTCCATTTGGCATAAATAATTAAGTGAAGAAGGACGTGAATCTGACTTTCCCACATGATTGCTCTAACCACCAGCCTACAGAGTCAAACTCGCCTCCCTTCTTTTCCCCCTGGCTTAATTAATATTTAATTGTTTACACAAAGTGAAACAGGTTTAATAAGAGAGAAAAATCTGAGACATTTCCCAGTAAGCCAATACTTGCGACAGTTTCCTGAGAAATGGGAAATCTACCACTAACTCCCAGTGCCAAATCAGGGACTCAAACCTTCCTTGTGTGGTAGACAAGAGCCTCTTCTAATGTTGAAAAATGAAGCATTACTCCTAAATACTCATTAGATTTCTTTGTGAGAAATGAGTAGTGTGACTTGGGCATCAAGCTGCAGGAGATGGCCATCAGTTGCAAATCCTAGCTGGAAGAAAGGGGATTACAGGCTCATGGCTGAGCATCATGTCTATTTTTAGCAGTTCCTATCACTTTTCTTTCCTGGTTTGCCATTCAGCTCTTTGCCTTCTGCATAGCTTATCTTCAGCCCCCTAATGCAGAAGGGGCTCATAAAGCATGCAGACACTGAAGCCAGAGTGCCTGAATCTGTAAGGTAGGGTGATGCTCATGAGGCACAGAAGCAGGGCAGGCGAAACTATTTGTGATTTATACATCACTCTTCAACATATTTGCACTGAAAACTCCTTTGAATTTTCATTTCTCAAATTAGGTTTGAATTCTGGGGCAGAGGGCAATACCAGTGGGAGTAAAGCTGTTTTACGGGATATTTTACAATTCAGATTGATTGTTCTGTGGGACACTTTAGTAGAGCTGCTACTGTCAGCTGTTCAGGAGTGGATGTTTTTGAGATGTGGAAAACAAACCCCTGCAAGCTTGCAATCACTTTGTTGTTTGCCCCTTAGGCGCATCTGGCAGAGAGATTGCTGCCGCTGACACGAACTCTCAGGTCTGATCTCACTGCTCCCAGGATGAAACAGTTAGGTAAATCTGATGTGAGGGATCAGGAGTCAGCTTGAAGCAGGAGAAATTGTCTTTTTTTTTTTTTTTCTTTTTCTGTGAAATGTTTCTATGAAGTGAAACCAGAAAATGTAACCACACAGGGAGGATGATATTTTTTTACAGTAGGGACTAGTGAGCTGTCTTCCCCCTCCAACCACTTTCATCCTTTCTTTTTCTCTTGACAAGGTCTGCAAATATGTCAACTAACCTCACAAAGTAGCGCACAGAAGACTCAAAAAGGTCAAAAGAGTCCACACAACTCTTTTGTGTTAATATTATTCACATGCTTAATTTTCTTCAAGCTATTTCTTAAACCCTCCTTTGAATATACTCTCTTCTCATTCTTTCCCCAAGCCAAAAGGTAGACAATAACTCAGGTGTTTAAAATACAAAAAGAAAAGTGCATAGTATCAGCTACACAATCTGGAAGGACTACTTTATAATGCAGTGAGTGCTGGGGGGTGAGAAGGAAGAAAGAAAACAAAAGGACACATATTGTGAGACTTAATCTAAGTGATGCTTTTTTTCTTTAGTTCAAATCTGGCCATCAATTAGTTCACAGACACACATTCTCTGTTGTGAATCTCAATCCAGTTATTTTAGGAAGTCTTAGCTTCAACTCCACCCTGGACCTTAGTACAGTTTCCCACAATCTCCCTCAAATTCTCATATATTTTTGACCGTACAAAAAAATCCAAACCCCAAACACACAAAATCCCAAGATAAAAGAGAATATTATTTCTGTATGAAGAAAACTTGCTCAGTCCTTTCAGACTTTCTGTACAGAAAGAGCCCAATCTACTTTTCACGTAATTCCTGCAAACTTAATGTCAATTAAATGCTGTTTTCTTCTTGCAAGAGCTTCCTTTAAAGTGAGATCACTCTAGTCTTGTCCAATAAATCATTCTTCGTTTCAGGTGTTTTGAGGTCATATCCTCAAAATTGGCCTCAATCTACCCTGTCATTTTACTTACAAATGCTGACCAGAACTGCCTTACTTAAGTTTTTGACTCTCACAGACAGATACTCAAGAATCATTTTGCATTATTTCAACTCTATGAAAGCTGTGCATAATTTGCTGACAGCTCCACCATTACACAGAACCTCACACCTGATAAAAACCATCCCACTCATTTCAATTTCAAAGAAGCTTTCTGGCAATCTAGGGAGCAGAGGGCCCAAATTTTCTTCTCTAGCAAGTGCCCAATGTCTCAGTGCATTTTGGTTTTGTTGTCTAAAAACTCATTCTTAAGAAGAAAATCGGGCCTCCAGTGAAGCAGAAAGATGCATCGCTTGACGTGTCCATTGACCCAAAAACTGGAGGAAGGTGCCTGAATCTCTTGAAGATTTGCCAGCTCTAGATGTAGGTTTTCTGTCAAAGCCTGTTTCACCTCACCTACTTTGTTTTCTGTAGGAAACAGAAGTCTCTAGGAAAAACATATCAGAATCTAGAAGCCCTTCTTCTTGTATCTCTTGTCTTAAATATCATCTTATTTTGTCTCCTTTTTTTAGAGTTTTTTTCTCTCTGGCAGAAGCCAGAGATGTTCTTGCACATTTTCAGCACTTTCCCTCAATGTCCCTGTGCTTCTGGCACAATCCCACAGGGCCACTAATGGTAGGTCTAAATAGAGCCAGTACTAAATTAGCTGCTTATAATGTTTTCAGAAAGGTTTCCTGCCCATTTTCAGCTTCTATTTCTCTATGCTTGATCAAGACTTCAACGCCTTGGTTTCATTACTGATCTAACCTTCAGGAAGAATACAAGACCTGCCTTGCTCTTCTGAGCAGAACTAGTTTGACAGACAATACTTTCTATATTTTCCTCAATGGTATGAGCTGATTTAACAATCACAGTTAAGGCTCATTTTACATACACAGCCTATCCTAAAAAGTCATAGACTAATTATTCCTACATATCCTATCAGATCTTTACCGACAGGTAACATAGAGAAATTATTGCATACAATTACAGAAATATTGCAAGGAAATAATTGTTAATTCTAAGAAACCCCGCTTATAAATTTAGAAAAATAAAAGCATATAACTAGGTGGTTCCTGAGTCAAAATACATATGATTATTTTGGGGGGAAAGAGGAACAACACTGAGTAACAGAAAAATGTCAGTAACTCTGGCAATCTTCCACCAGCATTGAGGAAATAAGAAGTAATTCATTTTGCAGTGCTTCTTTCCTCTCACACTTTCTGTATCTTCCTCTTCTCACCTCAGCCCCCACATCAATCTCTTGCCTTTCAGCACTCTACACACACACACTATACGTTCCTTCAGGGCAGCACACAATTCCCTTACCTGTTTTGACAAGAAATGCACATTAAGTCACATGCCAGAGGCCATGGTTACACGAAAGTCACAGGTCAATAAAGCACTTTCATTTCTTATAGGCTTTTTTACCTTTTTTTTTTTCCCCCTCCAGAAGCTAGGGCCTCAAAAAGGAAAGAAAGAAATGTCAAGGGCCCCTTTGTCAAATACTTAAAAAAAAAAAAAATCCCCCAAACTCACTATAGGATGCCCCTCCCAACCTCTTCTTACCTTGCCTTAAGGAAAGTGGCCTTTTTCTCTCGGCCTGCTTCACCTTGAAGGAGCTCTTCATCCCTTCAAGAAGTTGGTCACTGACTTACCTCTCTCCCTTGATGATGTACAAGAAAGTAGAAGGGACTAGTCAGGATTCTTTTAAAACTGTCTTTTACAAGGAAGCCAATAAAATGATCTACATTGTATCACAGTTCAACACATCTGACATCTGTTCTGTAATAAAATTCATTTCATACATATGCTTCTTCAAGCTCATACATATGCTTCCCACAAGCATCCCCCAGCTGCTCTTCAGAGACTTCCTGGTAACATGTCTATAGTATTATGCTAGATGTATTTAAGTGGGTATCCTCTCTTTTCTCTTTAGATTAGTAACTACTTTGAGCAGCTATGCTTGACAAAGATAGTACCATAAACTACACTTGCTTGAATATCTCAAGAATTAGCTCATTTTCTCTAGGAGTAAATTTCAGAGACTGTGTTCATTGTCCTGTTTCAGACTTGCTTTCCACAAAACTGGAAGGAATCATGATCCACTCACAGAAATAGCTGTGATAAATGGAACTCTTGCTTAGCACATTGAGTATATGATTCTCAGCATCGCTAATAGAATGAAACAACACTAAGAACTTAAATGAGTCAAAACTGATAGCTGCACTGAGCCTTTCGTTGCGACGACTATACATTCTGAATACCCGGTATCAGTAACGTAAGTCATCAGAAAACACAGGCAGTATGGTATCCATCCTAATGTTTGTTCCGTGAACACAAAAGGTGCATCTTCATGATCACATTGAACTGCATCAGCAGTAAATTTCTGAAGCAGTCTTTCCAGGCTTCCCTGCTAGATGTCATGTTTTTTTCCTCTTCTGAAGGCATTTCAGAGCACACGACCTGGATTCCTCCAAGAAACTGCACCAGAAGATACACTGCAGGAACATTGCTAATGCATCTGCAGATGAACACTGAGGTAGTTTGTTGTAAAGATACTCAAGTGTATACAGCGTAAATGACCACAGTAGCAGTTTTGCTCTATAGGTCTTCTATTAGTTCATGTTATTTGCTCTTATAGATACTTTTTGCTCTCATTCTTAAAACACGCATGTAAGTAAATCTATGACAGCTCACTTGAACAGTATTGAACCCATCCCCCCTGATGGCAATTACATCACCATCACCACTGATGCTGTGGAGGCACCAGGGCAGTCCCAGACTCTAAACCGTGACACATATGAAGGATTCACCCCAATATCTCTAGAGTAAATTATTAGCCAGGAAATACCATCTCTTATTCTTTGGCCCTACCCCCTGGTTTCATAGTCATGAAACTGATGATGCGATTGTATTTGTCAGATGTCACTGCATTTTTTGATGTTAATCCAATGGAAGCACACTCTATAAGTACCTCTTAGAAGCAAAGTAACCCCTGGACTGGAATCCTGAGTTTCAGCACTGCTTTTCCTACAGCTTCATTACATTTATTTCATGAATGAAAACTGACTTCACAAAGTAGATTTCATTTTTTCCTCTTCTATAATTCTGATATTTAAAATTCAGCAGTCCTTGCTGGTGATTTAAAAAAAAACAACAAACACAAAAACAGCCTCATAACAAAGTCCCAGCTATTATAGGGTAGGTTTGGTAAGCATATCAGGTTCCCAATATCAGAAATACCAGCAAAGTATCTAATTATCACAGACAGTAATATTTAGTGAATAAAAATAGCATGGACAGACTACTTATTCCACACTCCCCCACTCCCCTTCAAACTCTCAGTGTGAAATAAAATGACTAAAAGTTAACTTGAGTGCTTCACTATGTACTGAAACATAAAACATTTAACATGGCCGCTTCATAAAAGGATTTTCTTAGAGTTCTACTGTGATGTCTCCGATTAGTATTTCCATCTCCATGAGAACAGGAGTATGTGGTACAATCCTGCCATATCTTTTAGCATGCATCTCTTTATTAGCTGACAAGTTTCCAAGGCAATTCACAAGAATTTAATTTTTCTAGTACTGAAATTTAGACATTTGATATAAAAAAATTGCCTGAGCTTAGAAGAGGGGTCTTCTGTTGAGGATCAGAACAAGGTGAAGAGAAAGACGTCTATGATACTTCCCAATAGCTCTTGACAGATTCAGTAGTGATAGCAGGCGATAGCAGCCTGAGGAGACGCTACTGGGAAGCCTGCTGAAGCATTCGTCCAGAAAAAAATGTAACTTCTTCCAGGAAAAGAAAAAAAAATCTCCTTTTATTTTATGCACATGTATTTTGTTGTCATTCCAGTCTGTGATTTGATAATGCAACTAAGTCCATTGACAATATACCCTTTTTTTTTTTTCCTTCACAAAGTATTCAAAATGAAAGAGGACATGAAACACTGCCATCCAGCAATCCTGTATACCATCAAAACAGACAGAAATAAACAAATTCCATCAAGTCAGAACAGTGTCTTGAGCACACTGGATTATTTGTTTCATACTGGTCCAGGAGAAAATTCTTTAAAAAGAAAGATTATTTTAATTAAACTGGTCATAACCACCCTTTGGAATGCTGCCTTGACTTATGGATCCTGTGATAGTTTACCAAACACAATACTACCTCCTAAGCAGTGAAATGCCTTGTTATCCCATGTCTATTTACTGCATTGCAAACTTCCTCAGATAACTGGAGTCTTGATTATTCAGAAGACAGACTGTCTCATCAGTTTTTAGCCTTGTTGCAGACACTAAGACTTGAGCAAAGAAAAAATAAAATAAAATAAAATAAAATAAAATAGCCTTGTGCTTTGGGAAAGTTTTGAGTCAAGTTTTCTCTTGATTAGAAGCAAGTGCCTCTCTCTGTTAAGACTGGGCTCAATGGGGAAGTATGTCCAGGACTCCAATACATCCAGCTCTGCAAACCACTGTCTTGGATTTTACACACAGACACAGAATGAGTCTGTGTGTTTACACAGATGAGAACATGAGTATGTCCAAAAAAGTTAGAGTCAAATATATTATAGAAAGTATTCATGCAATTTACTTTCACTGGTCAAAGGGAGTCGTGAGTGATACAGCTTAAGACAGACAACTCTATTTGTATGATTTAAGAGTTGCCATTTATGCACTAGAATATTGAATATCATTCTTAAATTTACATAGCTAAAAATATAAGCGGTAGTAGCTAAGTCTTTAATTCATATAGCATAAACTTTAATGGAAATATTTAATCCTTGTGTCCTCTTTGCCAGGATGTAGATATGTAACTGAATTACTTACATAAAATTGATCAATTTAATACCCCCCTGAGAAGCTCACCTAAGAAGTTGCCTTTACTTACCACTTTTAGCATTGTCTTCAAAGGCTTTTGATTTAATACTGATTGGACTAGACAAAGATGTACTGAGGAACCCAAAGGGTTATACATTGTTTTAAATCAGAAATGTGTCAAACACTTGTCATCCCTTGATCCTATCATTTTATACTTCATAAAAGATCCCTTTTGAAAAGAGTTAGTGTCACAACTATTTGGAAACGTTCACAGACAGAGCTAACTCTTTGAGGACGTAAATCAAAACTACAGCTGCTCCCCTAAAAGCTGTCAGTGATAATAGCATCAGAAATCAGATTAAATAAGTCCTGTTGAGAGACAGTATATCCATTTCTACATTCAAAACACACACTAATTATCAGCGAAACCTTTAGTCTAAGAGTGGGGAACAGACAATGAGGGGGTACAATAATGTTTTTCAGAATACAGGAGCCCAGCTCAGGAGCTTTCCCAGAGCAGAACTCCTCTTATTTTGTTCAAACCTGAGCATGTTTCTTTGAGTAATGTAAGCATAAAACCCTAACATATTCTAGAGTAGTATGAATAAAACCTCACTGTGATTTCATCCAAGAATAGATAGGACAAACACATTCATTTGCTCCAAAAACAGTAACCTGTGGTGTATCAACAACAGAGAAAGGATTTTACACAAAAGTGATAAATATGTAACTTGGGATTTCCACGTGACAGTGTTTTAGCTCCCTCCCACTGTACTGTGTTTTGCTTTTCAGAAAAGAGTCACAAGAATGCAGCATCAATTTATACTTATTTATTTGAAGGGGAAAATTGCAGAAGTCTAAACAGACAATGCTTAAACTAAGGTGAAGTTTATTCTCTTTAGTTTCTTAGTAGATCTCACTGCTACATTACTTTCAGTGTGAATCAATTTTTCATCTGTTTCTCAGTACTGGTGGCAACTGCCACACCAATACCATGGCCAGCACTCATTTGACCATTACCCATCAGTTTTATTTTTCTTTTTACCTTGTGCAATTCTCTTTACACAAGAAGCAAAGATTTTTGGGGAAAAAAAAAAGATTTGATTTATATCAGCATGGAACATGATGAGATGTGATGTATTACCACATTCCCTTATATTCCTATTTATTTTGTCAGAGTATTATATACATAATGGATAATAAAATAAGATTATGATCATAAATATTTAAATATCAAAATCTGAATGTCAACCACAAGGAATACACATCCTGTGTTCTGTGTGCTGTGATGTGCCCAGTACAAATAGGTTTTAGGATATGTTTAGATTTCTGCTCACACAGCTGCCTAGGAAGGGTTGGACATGCTGCACATGGACCATGCAGTTGATTCACACTGCACTTTAGACACAGCTTTGAATTTTGGCCATTCTCCTACATCAGGATGCCACATCAAAGTTATCAGTGAGCTCCATTGTGAAACAACTGTGTGAAGGGGGGTGCTAAACCCTATAGTCCTTTCTCTATCCCTCTCCCCTTCAGTTAGCAAAATGCCTGTATCCACATCATGGACCACAGCTGCTGCTCCAGTCCTTTCTCCCATCCTCTCCTCTCTCAGCAGATAGCTGTTTACCTCTGGGAAGTATTCATGCCTAAGGCTGAGTGCCTCTGCTCTAGAAGTAATTTTGCTTTTGTTAGGGAATCCGCTCTGCTCTTCTAAGATTAAAAAAAAAAAAAAAAACAAAAAAAACCAAAAACAAGCATCATCAAACATACATTTGCAAAAAAAGTCTGTGATCTGTGTAATATTTATAGCACAGACAACTCAGCTGTAAGTTTTAGGATTTTTAAAAAAAAAAAAAGAATTTTTTTCAGATAAAATATCCTTCACACCTTTATTTGTTTAGTATTTATCAGAATATATAAACTCAGGAGGATGAAACAGATTGTTATCCTTAGCTCTGATGTATGCTTTAGGCTCCGAATTGGCAAGTTGATAAAGCAGTTATTCCTGAATGCATGAACTATCTGAATTCTACCTTGTATCTTCAGGGTCACAAACCAAATGCTCATCTGTTACCCAAATGGAGATTCATTATTCTGACTGAAACAAACAGGATTACTTGTTTATCAACTCAAAAGTAATCTATTTTTTATTTACCAATATATTACATTGCTAAGCAAAGAATTATTTTTCCATTGTTTGTACACCTCACCATTTAAGAGGATTATTATTGTAGAATAATCATCTTGCTTTAATTACCAAGAGTAGAACCACATCTTTCTATTAATTTTAGGATTTATGCCAAGCTGGAAACAGAATGTAGAACACAGAATCACTCAATAACTGACAGCAGCTTTGTTAACACTTCTACAAATTCTTCATTGGGGGAATAATAAACAAACCACAAAACTAGTGGCAGAAGATGAATACATATAATAACTCAAGCCATCTCAGCAAGCAAGATGAACACATATCCTTGTACTCTACATACCTGAGGCATGAGATTCATATGCGTTTTTTCTTGATTGCTAAACAGGCAAAATGACAAAATTCCCTGGGTTAGTGGCAGGGGTAGTGCTGCAGAGCACAGCAGAAGGCAAGAGCACAGCCTGTCTACAGCCAGGAGCCGAGTCAATCTCTGCCAGTTTCAGCCTCCAAAAGGAGCAGACTAACTTCAGCAGCCCTCAAGAAAGAGCCATGATTAAGTTAATGCTGCTTGCCAGCACCTGCCAAAGCAGTTGAGCAAACATACTTGTTTTACTAATCCTCCAACTTGCCTTTTTCAGGTGGTCATTGTATTATCTAGGAAATGAGGGTCTCATCCTGCACCTGACTTAGCTCAGGAGACCAATTTTTCTGGTGCATTCAAATTGGTGAAGTACCCTCTTTGATACATCTGTATTATCAGTTATAGGATCAACAGTGACCAAAAGAAAACACTAAACAACAGGGACTACAGGCAGCAAGCATATTTATTCCAATTTAACCCATTAAGTGTATATTACTATTTCATCTGAAAAGAATAAATATTACTATCTCTAAGCAGAAATAAACTATTAACTCAAATGGCATCTGATTAAATTCCTTAAAAAATATAAAAGGTAATGAGCATAAATAACCTTGAATAAAATGTATTTCCCCCCCCCCCCCATTGTTCCTTCTTGGCCCAGTTGTTTTATTTAAATCTTCCTTAATCATTAAGATTTGGGAAGTAAATAGAATTCAGGATTGATGTCTGTTTTTCTATCTGTTTAATGAAATATATGTAGGCAACCTGAAAAAGACAGCATCTCAGGGCTGACTAAATCCTAGCAACTCCATTTCTGCTCTCTGACAGAGGATTTGAACCTATCTTCAGAAAGACATTTGTCACAGTTTAGGGTCAGGGCAGCCCCTTAGACTTATAACAGCCGCTCTCTGTTAACCCCCCTCCCTCCCCAGAGTGGAAGAGAAAGGGAATAAGGGAGAGAGACTTAGCCATTAGAAAAGGAAACTAGAACAGCTTTAATGAAAATGAAATTAATAATTATTTTTAAAAAAATGTAATATATACAAATATATAGAAAACCAGTATGGAACCCAACCCCCCTGATGGTAATTCCATCACCGTCACCACTGATGCTGTGGAGGCACCGGTGCAGTCCCAGACTGGGCCCTGCAGCAGACGGGAGCTGTGTTCAGGAGCTGCGGGTTCAGGAACATGCAGATGGGATCGAAGGCAGAACGGACAGTTCTTCCTTGGGTGCTCCTAGGAAGGAACTGAAAGAGGACCCGAGGCAAGCCAAGCAAAAGCTGGCAAGGCAGTCCAAGAGGGGAGAAGAGCCCAGAGACCTTTCGGATCCCTCAGCTCTAGACCAAATATGGCGTATATGGGATGGAATGCCTTGTTGGTCAGTTTAGAGTCACCTGTCCTGTCCGCTCCTCCCCAAAGGTGCAGCCTTTCACTTTCTGCACCCCCCAATGTGGTACACAGGACCCAGCAGTGGCCTTGATCTGCATACCAGTCCTTGGTAGTGACTCTTGGTAGTGAGATAGGAGTTATCACTGCTAGAAGCAGACACTCTCTGTGAAAACAGGCTGCTAACTTCAGAAAGTGCAGTTAATTAGAAGAACTGAGCTGAAAGTAAAATTACTGAAGAGAATTAGTTCTGTTTTCACTCAAACCAGGACAACATAAAAAAAACAGTATTTACCTATAAATAATCCCATAGTAACCTCCAAAGTACTGTCTTCTACCTCTTTTTCTAGATCCATCTAATATGTACTTTCAGCTATACATGAAAACCTGAATATATTCAGTATTTGAAAATGCTAAGAGAAATGTTTACCTCACAATCAGAAAATTTAGAATTCAAAAAGGTGTTTTTTTCATAAAAGTAGAAGGTTTTTAATTTTCTGTTACTGTTTATAAATTATTAACTGGAAGTTAAAACTGGAGTTTGTTTTCTAAAAGATGTTTTCCTTGACTATTTCTTGTGCTCATTGATTTGTTACATCATGGTTGCTTTTGATTGTTGACTTCATTTATTTGTATACGTGATATATTAAGAAAGAAAAAAGAATTGAAGCCCTTTTTCTTCTGATTAAAAAAAAAAAAAAAGTAGTCTATGATCTTTGCAAAGAGATAGAGGATTAAGAATTCATAATCCAAGGCCGTAATTCAAATTTGATGGTGTAAGCTAAGGTCACCTTTGCAGTCCTGATTCAGTCTTTAAAAATATTGTATTCTGGGAAAGCCTGTTTAGTAGTAATCAAGAAAACCAAAGGTGTAATGAAGAGCTGAACAAATAATTCACACTGAATAATTTACTCAAACCTCATTTTGAGTTCTGGAGTGCCAATGAACAGATTCTTTGAATTTTATTTATTCAGAAATATCATATATATATATTCAGAAATATATATATTAGAATATATTATTTTCAATTGTATACATCAGAAGTTCATTAAGGGTGCCTGATATTAAAAATCAAAGTCATAAACTACAGTTAATTTCATAAACACTGTATTTTTTTTTCTTATTCTCCCATAAATCAAGAAAATAGTGAAGCACCTGTCATTAAATGAAGACCTAAAAAAAAAAAAAAAAGGCAGGATATTGAACTTCTTATCTAGTGTGGAAATGTAAGGAGCCTTAAAAAAATTCTGTTGTCTCCTCTTCAAACAATGATGCTCTTAGTCAAATATATCATCTTTGAAGAGACAGGAAACGGTAAGATTCACTGGTGCAAGGTTTTAATTCTGTACTCTCCTGCTACACCTCACATTATATAGGTGGCCATTTGCTTTCTTCAAAAAGTCCATTTATGTTTTTTCTTTGACTTGTTTAGAATAGAAATTTTTAGAATACAATGTTTCAGTTGGAAAGGAACTGGTCTAAATTTATTTAAATACCTTTGTGTCAGTGGAGGAAGAACAGGGAACACAGTCATCCTGTCATATAGGAAGTAGGTTGTATCCCAGCTCTTTAGGGTAAACGCACCCTTTTATTCATTTCACTGCTATTTAATTTTTGACCAGCAGTCTTGTGACGCAGTTAGTTGTGTAGCGTGTAGTGATCAATTTCTTATTTGATTGTGTAGAATGTATAGCAAGATCAAGTTTAAAGAAAAAAAAGATAATATCTGCTGTAGACGACAGGAATTTCACTTCTTCCGTGTGGTTAAATTTGCCTTAAATTTTCTTACATCTAGACATATCTAGACTGTCGTCAAGAGCACCGCTTCATCTTGCACGAAATACAAGCTACCTTGCCCATGTTCCCAGCTAGTTTTTGAGCCTATACTCAGTGCTCTGCCTCAGAGATTATACTGCTGTTGGTTGATAGATTAAAGCTGTATCAAGTTATATAAGTGACTTCAACTCACACATTTAACTTCTGCACGAATACATGAGGGTTTAATATCTTGGCTTTCTTATACCAAGAGGTAAAAAACTGAGTCTTATAATATTCAAATACTGTTCTAAAAATAGTAATTATTGAGCATCATTACATCTTTCTCCTAAAGAAAATTTTATGTTTAACTATACAGAGAGGCAACACTTTATTAAAATTGATGGATCTGTTCCATATGTGTCAAACTGATATCCTGTGACAAGACACTGAGCTATGAATCAACATTTAACATTCATTGTCTGACATTCTAGTGGTGAGGCACAAATTTGCTTATGGTTAAAGGCAACTCGCCTTCTTTCCCCTCAGCCCCCCTTCCCTCCTCCTTCTACTTATTAAATGGTACAGAAATGCTTTTGCTAAAAAAGTATGAAATGAAAATACCAGCAAACGGCGGCACCAATATATATACTTAATCTCATGAAAGTAGGTAACATTTCCAAATGGCTATGCTGTTACCTTTACCTAGTGATAACAAAATGGATGGTAGCATTCAGCTGTTCCAAATACTGAGTTCTATTCAATACAGAAAACCAAAAGATGAGGTTTATATATAGTTCTTACTAAGGCTTTAGAATGTTAACAGGATGTTCTAAATGATGCAGAAATAAAAAACAATCAACCATCTGGAGTAGGAGCCAGGCAGAAAAAACTTTACAGTCACATTGGATTGTATTTAGATTATTGTCTTTAGCCTTTTTATCCTTGGAAATACTGAGGGTTTGTTTATAAAAACAAAATATATAATAAAATTTGAATATTAAAAAAAAAACCCATACAGAACATTGTCCTCATTAGGGCTTTATATAATACCCCTTTCTTTTTTCTCTTTTTTTTCTTTTCTATGACTTTTTTTTAAAAAGTCATGTATTTTATCTGCTTTAGCACTACTGGACTCAGTATCTAACCAAAAAAGCAGATTAACTCCTAAAATTAGGTTTTAATTTTCTCTTTGGAGGTCAGACTGAATTCACTTCTGAAAAGTCACCTTATAATATTTCACTTTAGTGATATTATTTAACTTCAGAATAAATTCTGTTCAAATTAAGGCCCCTGTTGAGTGGCTAGTCTTATTTAAAAGTGTAGGACTAATAATTGTGTAATCTGGGACCCATTTCCTCTTCTGTCACAGATTTTCTGGTCAATCACTTCTATCCAGTCAGGCCCAACCTGATGAAATGAGCTATGGAACACATCCTGAAGGACTCAATCAACGTATTGAGCATGTATAAAATGGGAAAAACAAACACTACCTCTCAAATAAGTTGTAAACACTCATTAAATATTTTAAATCACTGAAAGATTCTCAAGATACAAAACATTATAGAAGTGATTTAATATTTAATGTTAAAAATAGTTTTGGTGTTTTTTTTCCTCTTTCTCAATCTCTTTACAGATAAGAAGTCCTTTCAGCTATTCATGAAAGGATTGTAAAGCCACAAGACAAAAGGAAGTAGATGAATTTGTGGTAAAAGTTTAAAACACTGCTGGTGCTGTCTTCTCTATAATCCTGTTCATTAATACAAGAAAAATACATAAACCTTGTTAAGCCTGAAGGGACTGTATATTCCCTGCTTTTGCTAGAGAAACAAAAAGCTGAAGAATAATTACTCATGGAATGGTTTCTAAGGATTTTTTTTTTTTTTAATTAATGGAAAATTATTTCAATTTTAGAAGAATAATCTTTTTTGCTAAAAAATATTTTCCTCCCACTATATATTTAGCATAGATTCTCTGAACATGCACAGGTGCTTTCACCAAAGTCAACATGGAAAATGATGGTTCTCATTTGGTTTATCTACCAAGATACACCACACCCTTTCCTTGGACAAAGAGTAGCAGTGAAAAATAGGAAACTGTATGCAACAATCACATATTTCTTCCTCTTTCACGTTCAGTTTTTAAAACCAAACTAGCCAGAAATGTATTTGATGACTACAGACTTTACTGCAAACCGTTCATCTACCATTCAAACAATTAGACTACCAGTACAGGGACACAAAAGGTCATGCAATGAGGTTTTTTAAACATTTTAAATATTCAGACTACAAAGTTGCCCTAAAATGAGTCACAATATTATGGCAATCATAGATTCATAGAATGGTAGGGGTTAGAAGGCACCTCTGGAGATCATCAGGTCCAACCCTGCTGACAGAGCAAGAGCACCTTTGGCAGGCCACACAGGAACAGATCCAGGAAGGTCTTGAAAGTCTCCAGAGAGTCTCCAGACTCCACAGACTCTCTGGGCAGGCTGTTCCAGGCTCTGTCACTCTCACAGGGAAGAAGTTTCTCCTCATGTTGAGGTGGAAACTTATATGCTCAATTTTATACCTGTTATTCCTTGTCCTATTACTGGGCACTACAGAAAAGAGATTGGCTCCTTCCTTTGGCACCCACCCCTTGGATATTTATAGACATTAATAAGGTCCCCTCTCAGCCTTCTTCTCTTCAGACTAAACAGCCCCAGTTCTTTCTTCACAGGGGACATTCTCAAATCCCTTAATCATCCTCGTAGACTCTGTTGGGACTCTCTCCAGTAAATCCATGTCTCTCTTAAACTGGGGAGCCCAAAACTGGATACAGCATTCCAGGTGTGGTCTCACCAGGGCAGAGTAGAGGGGGAGGAGAACCTCCCTGGACCTGCTGGACACAGTTTTCTTAATGCAACCCAGGATGCCATTGGACTTCCTGGACACAAGTGCACATTGTTGTAGAACTCACTATCCACTAGGACAAACTATGGCAAACTTTCTCAGTCCTTCCATTTTTGATTTATGTGTGTTGAGTGCCAATTTGTTCAATCCTGCATGCTTTGGAAAAATATTTCCACTGACCTAACTGGGTTGGGAGGTATGGCAGTAGCTGTGAAACTAGACACCCCTAACAATTTTTTATTTTTTCTCCTAAATAAAACTGACAGGTCTCCAGGCAAAGCAGTTCAAGGCTGATTTCTGCAATAGAGTAACTCATCAACAAGGGTTCCTAAGGCTGGCAGTATATTCATGCATCCATGGAAAGACTGGTCAAAATAAAATATTGTTTTAAGCTGTATAAAACCAAAAAGCATTTCCTGAATTTTTGTTACAAAATGTATTCCAGGGAAGAATACTTGAGAAATACCATGATGCTTTGATAAATTTGCTTTAGCAAATTTTGAGGTGTGGGCCACAGTGATTATTCTTTGTATAGGGAAAGACTTTTTTAACAACAAAATAGTTGAAAATTAATTCTCTGATATTCAAGGAGCTACTCTTTGTTCTGATGTGCTGCTTTCATGCTAGGGTAACTGCAGGGTAGTCAAAGAACCCACGGAAAATGGATAGTGTGGAAAACACATCGTTTTCAAAGACCTTTGCAACTTGATGTCAGTTGCGGTTTCATCACTGCCTGAACCTGCAGCCATCAAAGCTGGTTCAACCATGTTTTCAGTTCCCAGAAGTGATGGAAAAAATGGTGTTTGACCCAGTACTGAGAAGCTGCTGCTTCTGATACTTGGCACTGCTAACGAAGGGCATGGTAATGAGACAAAAGAAAAAAACTTCCCACTCTGAGCAGAACATTTGGGGCAGTTGTCTAATCAATGCCTCAACTCAACTCATTAGAAGAGACTGAGCCCTCTGAGAAGACATGTACTATGATGTTTTGATGCTTGAGCAGTCGAGGTATTTTCTGTTTTCTTTACAGAGCACGAGAAAAGGAATTTGCAGAAGTTTACTAGCAATAGTGTGTTACTTTCTCCATCATAAACATTTGTTTTTATTATTTTGTTTTCAGCTAGCAGAGGAAAGCCCAGCTGGGAGACAGGCAGGGAGTCAAACAGAGGAAAAGGGATCCCTGGAGGGTTAGTGATGTTCAAGCAGATGGGGGAGGAGGGAAGAGAGAATAGGAGCAGATGGGAGGGGGGGAAAGAACAGAAGCAGAGCAGATGTGGGGGTGGGAGGGGGCTAATTTTGGTTAAAGACAAAGGAGGACAAATATGAATTAAATTTGTAATTTACATTTAAAATCTTCTTTTTCCCTTTAAACACACTTGTGGTATCTTACAATAGAGAAAAGTTTGAATAGCCTGCAAAACAGAAAAGATTGAGTAAAATAAAGACAGAGCAAACTAACATTAGTGTCACTTGAGCAAGCCCTAGAAAGTGGAGGGGTCTCTAAGAGTTTCTTAACCATGAGGTTTTGTCTCTAAAAACCTGGAAACTGAAGGTTTCCACCTGTATTGTATTCCACTGAACAAAATACACCCATATCAGAAAGATGCGCAGTAGCAAAACAATAAAGAGGATACTTCTATATGTGAATAATGAACGGATCTTTGGATTTCCTGAATTAAAGAGAAGTAATAATGAAATTTCAGTTAATGAGTGACTTACACACGGGTCTTTCCTAAATAAATAATAAAAAGGCATAAGCCATATTCACATGCATAACATTTTAATTTCCTATGAAGCCAAGCTCTATATTCTATCTGGTTCTATATTTAAAGTTGCATTTCATTGCTGTGCTTCCTGGCAGGGTGTACAGATCGTGAGCGAAGTCTGACTGAGAACACTGGAGCTGAAAGTTAATTAGTGTGTTGGCAAGCTGTCAGCTAGACTTTTGTCTGTTTGCTTTTTATACAGAAATGAATGAGAGTGAATTCCAGAGGTGTCTGAGTACAATTAAGTATCTCATGCTCTAACATAAATATTTTATATTACTGAATGCTTTTAGGAATCAGCCAGAATCTGTTGATGGTATTTTCCACTGATATCCTTCAATGTAAATATATGTAAGCAGGTAGACAAGATGTAGTGTAATTTCATCTGTTTGGTAGAGCATAAAGGGACAGATCCTGTGTTTTATGTAAACGCAGAATAATTTTGTGTAATCTGCAAACGTGCTCTGGGTTTGTAGAGGAATATTGAAGATTCTGGCCCAGATTGATTGGTTCTAATTTAGTTGCTGGTTATACAGCAGCTGAGTTTGTGGAAGTTGTTAAGAATTTCAGATTCTATGTTGGAAAACTGCTAGAAATCTTGGAATATGAAACAGTAATAAACTTTTGCCCACAGTAATGACAAAAGGGTGGCTAGATTTCACAGCCCAAAATTCAAGACAGAAGCCCGGGGTGGATGCAGCAGGGAAAAAGGAGGGCTAAGAGGGTACTGGAGAATGGCAAGCTTGAGTCAGGGTGGATGCCACTGCCACTGGCACTCTGCCTACATGTGGGTTTCATCTGACCAGGACAAAGTTGCATAAAGAGAGGTGCTCCAGATAGCTCAGTCTCTGGGAGAGGATGGGCACACACCAGCCCAAGGCCTTGTAGCTCCCCACAGGTTCCTCACAGAGCATAAATCTCAGGTTGTGGATGGGGCAATTACTGTGGACAGTAGTATAAGAGGGTCAGCAGACAGGAGAGTATTTCCTTGTGCTACCACAGACCCTGGTCACTTATGTTATTGAACCCTCAGAGGTGGCATGGTGCTCCCTGGAGTTGCTCTTCCAGTCCAGTGTTTTTAGTCCATGGATGATTGCAGAAAGACCACGGGGTAGATTTATGATTTTTCTTTACAGTCTATGTTATTTCTTTTTGCAGACTGTCACTTATTTCCCAAGTTGCAGATTTACACTCCGAGGACAGGCAGTCACACCATTTGACTGGGCTCTGAACACCTCTTTTTCCATGACTTCCAAAAACCTGATGTGTTCAGCCACATCTGAGGACCTAAAAACTCCTTCCTTCCTACCAGAGGGAGATGCTGGCCTCCATAGAGCTGGCTGAGTATCTCTGTGAGTAAAATTAGATTGTCCTGAACTAGTTTTACGGCTCCCTGAAGAAACAAGCATGGATGATGCAGGTGAGAAAAATCTGCTGCAGACTGGAATATTATCTGGAGGCACCACAGGATACTTTTCCCATCAAACCTGAGTATCTCTGTCACAGATTTCTATTGTGTGTGGGCCTGATGCTGCAGGGCTGACAATTCAAGGGATCTGAGGGACCTCAAATCAGGAATTTCCAAGTTCCTTAAGATCACCAGTAGTATTCAATATATATACTTTTATTCTTTTTAATATTATAAACTTTTTTCTATAATAAAGTTGGCAAACTTTCTGAAACCTCCCAGCAAAGAAAGTCACTGAAACACTGAGGCACAAGGAACTCATGTTCTCTTGGGTGCAGTTGTCCGCTCGTGCTGTATGCTTAGCTGGTTTGTGGATTAGCACAGCAACTGGACTCAATGCTAGTCCTTTTCTGAACTCCATTTCTGCTTTGTCTTGAAGTTCAGTGTCAAATTGTCAGCTCAGAGCCTTCCCAGGTTGTCTCTAGCTTTTTTTCTTATTTTTTTTTAGAAGGAAGCCTCCCTTCTGCCCTCACCAGTATACACTTATTTGAAGTTTAGTGTATTAGTTTATATATTTTTAGAAAGGATGTATAATAGAAATTGCTCCCAAGAGTTCACACATAATTCACAAGGATTCATATTTATCCCTAATCCACTAATCCTGCTATTTTGGTGGTTTAAAATCCTACTGCTTTAGAATTCTTTGTGTCTGTATCCCTAGCTGGTCCTGTTTCTTTTCTATGTTTATGTGAACTCCAGACCATGTGTTGGTCTTGATCACAAATTGATTTAAATCTGTCTGTCTCCAACTCTCAGAATCCATCTGCATAAAGCAAAGCATTTATTTACAGTCCATCACACAATAGTGCTGAAGCAGTCAGGACTTCCAAGCTCCCAAACACATCAGCACATAAATTAGTAAGTGCAATTTATGAGAAAAGATTCATAACAAGTACATTTCTAGCAGCATTATATTAAACAGGAATGTTTAAATCAGGGCAGCTTGTCCCTCCAAATTGTCTATCATTTTCAATCACAATAAGAAGTGAAATAAATATAAAGAAATATAAAAGTTTCTTTGTTTGAACCTTTGGTTTTAACAAATGTTGCTAAGGTAGAAATGATGCCAACTGAGAACTGGTTGGGGTCTGCCAGTTTGCCTCAGATAACCCCAAACCATAAGCTACTGAGACTATTGCAGCTGGGATTTCCAGAGGGTCCTAAGAAACCTCTGTTATCTTTTATAAACACCAGGAAGATCTAATCCCAGTGCCACAAGAGAGGCAGGTTATCTTCATTATGGGGATGAAGGAGCGAACACGTAACAGCCTGTAGGATTAATAGTGCTCAAAAGCAAACTTACAGTGTACTCTTTGGTGTAAGTACTCTGTTGCAACATGTTTTGCCTCAAGTTTAAAGCCCATTAATCTTGTGAAAAGCTGGAAATCTACAATCCATGTCATCTAGCTGGCATTAAGCACAAACTTCTCAGCAAAGCTGCTGAAATTCTGATCTAGAATAAACTTGTGAATGTGACATGGACAGCCTTATCAGCTTGTTGCTTCTGGTAGCTGCCATCACCAACTGTTCTCCCCTTTTCTTCTTCTCTAGTCCTTTATTTGGCAGCTTTCAGTGTATTTTTTTCCTCTACTTACCTGCAAAGGTAGAGGTACCATATGAAATAGTAGAGCAAAGGTTAAAGGCAATGTGTTTGTCCTTTAGGAGAGATATGCTACCAAATAATAAAGTCACTTCACCAATGTGCAGGCTTGGAAGCAGCTAAAAGCTGGTCTTTAGAGATTTCTCTGATCTTATCCCTCACTGTGCACTCCAGTTTGCTAGCACCTGGGAGCTGCAGCCTGAAGTTGCATGTGGGCAGCTCTGCAGCCTTTGAAAGGCTTCCTTGCACCTTGGGACTCCTACTGTTGAACATCTTGGACATTGTGTTTTAAACCCCTCACATGGAAGAAAAATAAGGAATCTCAGAAAGCATCTAATGCACAGAGACACACAAATGTCTTGGAAACCTCTACCAGCCTCACAGCAAGGCCAGGTTCCCAGCCTGGCACTTGCTCATGATTCCTGCTGGGTGCCTGCTGTCTATCCCACCTGCCAGACATTTCTTCCCTGCCCCACCCACCCTTAAGGCATCAGTGGTTTCTGTTCTGCCTGAAGAAATCTCCAGATACCTCCACCCACAGCCCCAATATGGGACAGTAAAGGTGACAGAGGCCACTGGCCAGTCTGACAAGGCTCTCACCAAAAATTCAGTATAGTCAATAACTCATTGACCCCAGTGCCAAACAAAAACACTGCTGACTTGCTGGAAGGGCTATAAAGGACCAAATATCAGTCTGTGCAAGACTAGCTATTTAATATCCCCTCTGAATAGGAACGCTTCTCCCAAAGACCCCTGTTTGTGCCAAGGCAAGGCTGAACCTGCCGAAGCCCTCCTCTTTACCTCACTTCATGTCTCCTTCAAGCACGTCTCTGCTCTTACTTCCCTGGGGAGGTTACCTACACTTTGAAAAAGATGAGGACAACAGGATGCTCAGAATGCTGCCAAGAACAGGATGCTCAGAAAAGTTTACTATTCTTGCACACAAAACCTTAGGACAATTTACATGGTAGGTGGCTTACTCTGCCTAGAAAATACTGCAATGTGCCAGTTTCCCCATTTTGCTAGTGAGTTCATTCTTGTCAGAACTTGTTTGCAAGTTGCTGTGGGCCATGAGCAGCACATGTTGCTTTGTGCTGGGCTCTGCAGAATGAAACACCTTGGAGTGTGACCTTCCAGATGCTCTCAGAAAAGCAAACAAAACAGTTCAGGTCAAGACAAATCAGAGAAAGGAGCTGATGTAAAAGGAGATGGAGAACAGTCATTGATCCTACAACTCACACAATAAAATTTGTAATAGCTTGACCCAGGTAACCAGGCAGACTGTTTTAACAACTTTTTTTTTTTCTTTTTCCCTATCACCTTTACACAGATGATGCAGGAAAAGAACTGACTGTAGATAGAAAGCGAGAAGTCATTTAAATTTCACATGTGCAGAGTCACAAATCACCATACACAGTTATTTTATTTCTTAGTGTTGGTCAAGTCTCTGACTTTTAAGAATATAGTGGGAGTTTTGTCCTAGTATTTCCCCCATTTTGTTATTTTACTACCAAGTGCCTTTGTTTTCACAGACATCTAGCATTAAGAAAATACATTTATGCATGTTGCTTTCAGGGGCTTACCTTCCTGTCACAACAAATCAATAGCTTCCATCCCAAAAACTCAACAGCAATATGTTAAAAAAAGTGGTTGAGCCCACTTTTCAAAGATGCCATGTCATACAGCAACAGGTGAGGACTGTTGGCTTTACTCTGCGGTTCACAAATAAGATACGATTGTACATATTGAAATGAATTTTCATGCTATATACAGGCAGTAGAATTAAACTTACACTATAAAACTTGCAAAGAGTCAAAATCCTCTCACATTTCTTTTATTTCTCTCTGTATTTGTGTGTATGGATACAGGAATTTTACCAGGAAAACATCTTGAAACTAGAATATTTGGATGGGAAAATATATTCAAACCATAAATTAAGCAGGAACCTTTTTGATCATTTACTGAAGAGAAATGCTTTTACACTTTCAAATGCAATGATTTATTGAAGCAGCATGTGTTGAGACATTGCCGAGTAGCTGACTGCTCGAGCTCACATTTCAGCTTGTGAACACTCAAGAATGAACCTTAGAATCTTGTTTTCATTGCTGCTTAGTACTGTCAATCTTCCAATTCTACACAAAGTTCTAATTACTGGAAACACTTTTTTGATGAAGATCCCCAAGGCTTACAGTAAGTGAAAATCAGTATTTAGAAAAGCTGGTGAATGCAATCATCCCATTAAGGCATGATGAAAAAGCAGTGTTTTCCCTGTTTGTCCTTTGCTATCAGTTTGCTTATAGTAATAGCTCTTTTATCTCTGTCTGCATTTTATGCTCACTATACTCTGTAGTGCTTTTGTACTCAATGGCATCGGATAAATCAATACTTTTGATGTTTGTTCTTGCCTTGATATCTATTCGTAAATCCTATTGCCATACAGATTGGAGAGGAAAATACATGATGGAATTAGTCAAATTAATATTTTATTCATTATATTTGCTTCTCATAAAGACTGGTTCCATATTTGGTCTTTAGCCTTTGTGATTGGTTAAATCAGTTGATTTAAAAGTATTCAGGACTTCGACTGAAAGCTCTTTTTATGCAAATTAAAATATATTATACATATATTTTCCGAGTACTACAGGGAAGATGCTAATATGATGGACTGAAGCACACACTTCCCCATGTGCACCTGAAAAGTGACACATTTTCAATGAAAATTTGTCATATCCACAGGAAGGCAGAATAATCAAGGTGTATTCACGGCCTTCTGTAGAGATGCACAGGAAGGTAGCAAGGCCTTCTCTTCCTTCCTAGAAGACTCAGCTGGATCCTGCACACAGGAACCACAGGGTACTGCAGGCTGGATCCAACCGAATCATTCTTCTAAATCCTCTCATATGGGAATAATGGAGAATAAAGAGAATACACTGAAGATTAAAAATATCTAACAACACTCTGCTATGGCAAGGGAGGGTTGTGATAGGAATTTACCATTATTGAATGAAATTTAGATCCAAGAAGAGGAAAACAAAAAGTTAAATGGGTGTCAGTTCAAGATGTTCTTTTTGCATGTGTATACATCTAGTCACAACATCTTTAGATTGTGTTTGTAAAAATGAATTAACAGACGACAGTGGCATGACTTGCCCTGGAGACTTCTACAAGTTGAAAGCTTTAGCCTTGTAATTTATGTTTAATAATTTAACACATTAATAATATTTTAGATTTGGATTATTGAACATAAGCATGGAGATTATTTTAATGAATATTTAATTTTTATTCACCTTGCAAGAAGACAGAATGTGTTTTTAATTGCCAACAATAAAAAATAGAAAAATTATCAGTAAAGTAATTAAGAAAGTGTTGTTACAAAGAATTCATGGGGTTTTTCTTGCATTTCCCTAATCAGAATGATTCAAAACTAATGTGAGACTTGACTTTTTTAAGATGATAAAATAACCTAGTCATAGGAGCTTCAGTATTAAAGCCATAGCTCTCTGAAATATAATCAAGATATTTAACTGAATCAGCTTTAAAAACATGATGACTTTCATTAACAGTTTTCTAATAATTTATCTGATTTAGTATGAAATAACATAGGTGGGTTTTCATTCAGATAGTTTTCATCTTTACTTTCCCATTTTCTGAAAGTATCTCTCAAACTTTATATGCTATGGTTTTGCCCAATAGCTTCAGTTTCTTGAAGACCAGTAGAACCCACCTTCTAGCTATTTATAATGTAGTAAATGTCATCTTGAATCTGATGCTTGTGGCAAAACTTTGAAAAGCCTCTGAAATTCTTTTGTATATCTCATACTTTGGGGGTTTTATTGTGTGTCTGTTCTTGTTTTATTGGAAAAAACTATTGGGTTGTGGGTATTTTCCTGAAGATTTTTATTTATTTATTCTTGTCCTTAGGATGCAATGGAATCAACCTTTATGGAACAGTATCTTATTTTTAATACTGTTTCTCTAAAAGTATTGTTTGACCAGATTTCAACTCACTGACCTACCTTTCTTTAGAGTTTAGAGGCACTTTAATTTCCACCTTTTGCCTCAAGCTTAGACATTTTTAGCTTTACTTGGTTTTAGTTACTATAAATTTTAGAAATTGTAGAGAATTTTTCTTCCCAGTCTCCTAGACACTGCATCAATATTCCAAAAGGAATTCCAGAACAAATCTCATCCTTGAAAGTTTTGTACTGGTGTTTACAACTAATTATTGCTAAACTAAATAGCTTGTGATGCTGTATGCCAGAAGTCATGGATATCTTTTGTGGGTCTCCAGTATGAGCCACATATGTGCAATTTTGATTCAAGTTCTCTTCTGTCTAGTCAAATTATCAGATCATTATGGCTTGCCTGCTTGTTTGGGCTCCCTTCCAATGTATTCCACATTTGTATCCATTTTTCCCCTACTGGTCACTTACTATGCTGGAGGCTATTCTTCATATTCCTAACTCCTCCTCTCATTTAACACTTTCCAAGTATGCAAAATTCTTCTGCAAAGAGCAAGGGAATAATAATAGTCTCCTCCCTGTATCCACGGTGGACAGGACAGAAAATAATGAGCTTAAATCATAGCAATGAAGATTTAAATTAGATAATGTGGAAAAAAACCCCAAAAAAACCCCAAAGCCAGAGAACAACAACAACAACAAATCCTTTATGACTAAAAGGAATGTTAAGCATTAGAAAAGATTTCTTGGGGAGGATATGGGATCTCTGTCACAGAAGGTTTTAAAAAACAGGTTAGACAAACATCTGTCAGGAATGGTTTAGGTATATCTGATTCTGCCTTGAGGCAGAGGGAATGGATGAGGTGACCTCTCAAGGATCCTTCTAGCCTTATTTTGTATGTCTTTCTTTTTTTTTTTTTTTTGCCTGTATTTGGAAGGGTCCTTGAATGCACTTTATTTGCAATGGATGGTCAGATATCTGTTGATAAAATACAGATTGAGTGCTGCTCTGAAGAAAGATTCCTTAAAGTAGAAATTACAAAATTACAGGTAAGAGAATGTTGATTAAAAATATCATTTAAATGCAAAGCAGGGAAAGAATTTTAAGTAAAGTGAATAAAAAATAACAAGAAAAAACACAGAAGGCAGCACTTGAAACCATTAATTACATAAGGGGCTTCAAACATTCATTAGACTTCACCACTTGTCCTTATTGTAAGTGGTATTGACCCTTTAGAAATGAAGTTGATCCAATACTTTTTACTGTAACTCCTCTTAGGGATTAGGAGATTTCACGTATTTTCTCTTGTGATATTCAGTCCTTGATAGCTTAGAGCCAACGTGAATTAATTTTTCCCAAAGAAACTATCTTATTCCAAGGAATACAGTTATATATAGCACATGTGCAACAGTCCCAGAATCAAAAAAATACTTTGGGTGCTTAGATGGAATCAGCTGGAGTCATGTAACCGTTTAATGCCTGGAGAATAATTTCAAAAGGATTTCTTCTCATTCCTCAAGCACTGTTGTTGGAAAGATAAAGCAAAGCTCCTACTGTATGTGATGGAAACCTGGTATATCCTCTGGTTCCTCATGGAGTCTCTGGTGAACACTGGACAAAGTGAGACTGAAAGTCTCATAACAGGGTTGTGCAGAACAGTTATTCCCACAAAACACTTGCAGGGAGGTTCCTATCTGTCTAAGAAAAGCTGTTCTACTGCCTCAGAAACACAGAAGCCATTCCCCATGGCCAGGAATGACAAAATGCTGTTGCAGTTGGGCCTGCTAACTTTATTCCATTTTTTTAATATACTGTAAGTATAACTCACTCAATTCCAGATAGATTTTAAAGATACTTATAATATAAACTAGATTGTGTGGAAAGCAGTTTAGGTGTTTTATAAATATTTATCATCGTAACTTGTCATACTTCTTATTTCAGATTAAAAATTCACAAAGCTCAACATATTTTTTATCTCAATCAGTTAGTGAGTTGTCAGATTGACTTGTTATTTATTTATAAGGGTTTGTAATTGAGCCTCATCTTCATGCAGGTGATTGGTGAGCCAGGAAGTGACACTGTGATACTGCAGCAGACAAACATGCTGGTATCACATGAAGTTTGCTGCAATATGCTGTCAGTTTTATTAGCAAGCACAGAGCTCTTAAGTACATAGGTTTGTTTCTGCTGACAACATAGTGATTCTGTCTCTTCATTGAATACAGTCTCAATGATGACAAGAACGTAAAGTTTCTCTGACTGTTTTGGCTCAGCCCAGATGTTAGGATTTTGTTTGCATACAATTCTTTGTAGCTCCAAGTTTGATTTTTTTTTTTTTTTTCCTACTGGTTCTTGACAGCCCCTGATACCTGAATGCTATTGGTCAGTATAAATCCCTGAAAAACTTTGAAATAACTGCATGGAATGGCCTGTATTGTTGTGGTTTACAATTGGGGATTTGTTTTTTAATTATTTTCCTATATCTTCCACAAAACAAAATGTAAAGTTGAATTGCAAGAGTTTAAGATACTAGGAGATAGCATTGATTTGTGTTTCACTGAGATAACAGGTGTGCCTAGTAGATCTTGTATTAAACATAGTACAGACAAGCTATGACATTACAAATATTCTTATCAGATTTTAAAAGATATTAGAAATCTGCTGTAATGCTGACATATTAACTCCCTTTCAGTTTCACCTAATTCTTTATACCTAATTATGACCATGCTCCAGGATGGCCTGAGAGCCAGGATTCTAGATATTTGTTGTTAACTTTTTTTTTTTATTTATTGTTGATTCCAGATATACATATTATAATGTCCTCTGTTCCTCTGCATGAGAACACTGGGCTCTCCAGTTCATGAACTGTTGCTGACTGTTAGGGCAATCCAGCCCATGGACAAACTGGTTATGCACAAAACTCCAAAACTAGGAACTCTGACACACAATTGAGAAGGATGCAAAAGGATTATTTCATTTCTTGGACTACTGAGTCAGCCTGCATCCATTCCCATATTATTCAATATACAAATAATTGGTCAGATCATGCTTCCTTTCTATTTTTCTACCACTGAATGAGAGCATCCTTTGCATACCTGTGATGAGGGACCAGACAGAGCGAGCCAGCTGTGTAACGAGAGCACACACACCATTTCAATTCATCCACACAGGCCACTTCACAGAAACAGCGTTATCAGGTTTAGAGATAGTCTCACTTAGAGAAGTCTCACTTAGCTTCCCAATCTGTTTATGCAAATGTTATTCAGCTACCTTGAGCAAGAATTAAAACCACATTTTCAAAATAACGTAGCTAAACTTTAAAATAGCATTTTTCCTAGCATCCAACCACCCCTCTTCAACTTAAGTGCTTATTAAAATGTATATAAGCCTGTATAAATATGTAGTCTATTCTGAAAAGTAATTACATTAATATGATTGTGATGTAAGTTTGGTTTTTTGGGTTTAATTCAAGAGAAAACAGAAATGTATTTCTTTGAAGATCTGTTAAAAAGTACATTTATGGTTGACTCTTTGAAGAAGGTAAGTAATGTAATTTTGCTCTGAAGGTCAAGACTCCATGGGTTGACTTTTCAGTTAACAACACATGTAGTATCAGATATGTACATATTTCTTCCTCTGTAAGTAGGATATACTTCTCTAACAGATCTACTGGATCCATTCTGTTTAACTGCAATGGCTATAACTGAACATCTGGATCACAGTCATAGCTAGAAATGTTATTTCTGCAGCTATTGAGAAATTGATCTGGTGGTCTTTCCTAAATTTCCACTAACAGGCAAACACAGCACACTACCAACAACACATAACCAAAGGCTCACAGACCTGCTGATAGTATTTAATACTATTTCCTTATTCTGTTCCTGACATTAAAAACACGAGCATACCAATGTTTAGAAGGGAGAGAAAAAAACAGTGCAGTCATACACTCCAGTTTTACCTCATATATAACCAGACATGAGGGAATAGGCAAACTTTGTTCTGATTAAGAAGGAACCATATTTAGTGACCACATGAAAGAGAAAGGATAATCATGCACAAGTAAAAGCGCTGATATGTAGAAATTTGTTGAAAGCCAATATTTCTAGTCCATTACCACATCATTAGTTCAAGTAGGGTCAAGATTTATATGGAGAGGATTATGTAATTACTTAAGCAAGTAAGGGTTTGATACATCCGTTATAATTCACTCTTAATTGATATTTACTCAGTTTTCTATGCTACTGAACAAGTTTTTAAGAAGGACTTGAATTAATATAAGGCGATGGTTTGGGAAATAGGTACTGTGAAGGTGTTCATATTGTTCTCAGTAGTGCATCTTAACAAGAGTAGCCATTTTAAGAGTGTTGTATCCTAAAAGGAGTAAATGACTCGAAAGGTCAGAGAATAGCACTACCACAACCTGCAGAAGGGATTCTTCTCAAGCAAAACTGGAAAAGACCTCTACTTTTGTAAAGTCAAAAAACAAAACAGAAACAAAAACCAAACCAAACCAAAACCAACCAACCAACCAAAACACTCAAAAAAACGCCCACCTCCTCCAAAGTGTAAATATTTTAAATTAAAAAAAAACACAACAAAACCAACCAAACAAACATACACACAAAACACCAATGAAACCCAAACAAACATAATTATTACAATGTGAGAAAACAAGATTATTATTCTCTTTGGAAGGTAATAGAAAAACTAGTCAACTTGTACTTGTCTAGATCTTATACTACTTTGATATCTGCTTAAGGCATCTGAGCAAAAGCTAAGAAAGAAAGGAAATGCATAAGACTTCAAAATCTTGAGCCCACTTATTTCAACTTATCACCTGTATAAATGAATTCCAATTAACCTGTTTCTGAGTCATCTCAGAAAAGATAAGGAACTGAATTCTTTTTATATAACCTACACAATTCATTTTTCCAACTGAGCTGAAAGATGGACAGACAGACAGATAGTGAAATGGAGAAATGTCAGGATAACAAGTCACAAATCGTTTTGAAGGCCTAAGGGTTTTAGAAAGGTGTTTCTTTCTCAGAAGCCCTCCTAAATCTGAAATGTTCATGAACATTTAAGTAAAAAAAACTGTCAGCACTCATTTTTTTTTGTTGTTGTATTTTTAGAAAGAAGCTCAAAGCATTGCTAAAGATCTTCTAATTCCTGGTGGTTTTGTTTTTATAAAAATGTGTATAGGTTTCTTCCACATCAGAAATTCATAAATGTTATTAAAAGTGAATGGCAGAGGTGATTTAAATTGAACTGTCAGATGGTTAGTTTCTTACTGGTTAAAAAGGAATGACACCTGCATAAGAAGCAACCTAAATTAAAAAAAAAAAAAAAAAAAGTGTTTGGGTTAAATATGATATGGATAGCAAACAATTTGAAATGATACTGTGCATAGAAAACATTAATTTACAAACACCTATGGATTTAAGAATGTAACCTGAGGAAGGGCCTTGTGACTAATTCTGTAGCCCATTCTGTTCATTAATCGTTCCGTATCTCTCACTTTCTTGTACCTGTTCCAGCATCATACCTCAGAGAGGAAGTATGTTAATTATACCAGCTCTGCTGAGGCTGCTGCAGTCACTTAGCACTCTGGGGGGTAGCAAGCACAAGTTAGCACTCCCCTAAGACATTGATTTGCTTCCCCACTGCTCCTGATAAGGGAAGGAATCAGCCTTCACAACACCAGATCTCTTTGGGTAGGAAGGGTCGCCATGCAGAATCCCCCAAGGGCAGAACAGATTTTCTTCATATCTGGCTATCTGTACACTCTGAATATTCCTGCTAAGTGCAACTGACTTACTTGTGTCCCTTTGTATCTGACTTTTGCATTTTAATAAACTGATAGGATAATCTGTAGAGCATCATATGTTCTAAGGCTGAATTTAGAGCAGGTCGTATCCCTAAAATTTTAGGACCAATTTTATTACTTTTCAAATTAGATTAGAACTGTCAGTGCTGTAAAGCCTTCTCTTAGAAGCAAAAAAGTACCTCTGTGTACTGTCATTTAAAAACAAGATTCTCAGTGTAATCCTCCATTAACCCAAGGGACCCTGCACACCCTCCTCAAGGGCAGCTCTCACACAAAGGTTCTAGGAAAGGGGAAAGCTGAACACAGATCATGTGTAGGAAAAACTACTCTGGTACTAAAAAGGGTACAGCTCAGAGTACAAGAGTGTGCAATATTGCAGAAAGTCATACCATTACTATTCACCAGTCTTCCAGGTATTTTAGGTTTAAGAAATAGTGTGAGACATTACATGCTCTGTGACCCTATTTTTATCTTGTGCAGAAGAAATGGTGCTGCGTACTCCAAAAACCTTGAATGAGTGGTGAAAAAAAAATAACACAATTATTTCCATTATTCATGGATAGACAGTTAATAACTTGATTTCCCCCAACCTGATATTTTAAGATATTTTAAGATATTTTACATGTATCTCACTGCTAATATATAATTGATGCACCTTTTAAAAATATTTACAAACTGAAAAGGAGTTTTCACTTAGGAAGACTTTTATGCAAATATAAACAATATATCCTATTGCTTGGTGAATTGTACATCAAGAATAGCCTTAAATAAAGTCTGTGCACTGTAGAAAACTGGTTTTTACACAGAAAAAAAAAATTCTAACAGATCCTGAATAACACTTTTATAAACTTCAATTTCAGTTTTTATCTAGAAGAAAATAGGATTAAAAATCTTGAATTACAGGTGACAGTTGCGGAATACTGAATATTAATACAAGCTACATAATACTCTACTGGAACTTAAGTTACAATTGTTGGTTATATATCATGTACCCATATCTTTAGAGAATAATTCCATTAATTAGAAGTTTCACACAGATATTCCTTTTTATTTAAAAAGTAGCACTGAGGCTGAAAGAGCAAAGCCCTGAATGACTTCATAACCCATTTTAAACCAAAATAACTGTGCCTTGCTGAGCCCAGTTTTATAAAGTATCCTGTTGAGACTAATTATGGGTGGAATAATAGAAGGAGTCAGGTCAGCTGTGAGTTTTGTGTATCAAAGATACAAAAAGAAATTAAATCCCATTTACTATACTTTGGGGAAAGAGGGTGCTTGAGATTTGGTCAGCTGGTCTGTTTCCATCCCTGTCTTTTAGGAGACCATTGGTTTCTTTGATTTATATTATTTATGAAAACATTTACAATTGTATGACATTTTTAGAGGCTTCTAGCAGTTATTCTTCTGTAGCATATTTATTCTGTTTCTTGCTGAAAAGGAAGACTTGTATTCCAGTACTTACATTCTTTCTGCTCCTCTCTATCACAAGGTATAAGTCACTAATTCTTCCACTTTTCTCATGGGGCTTCTGAGGTGGAAGTTCTCCTCTCTAGCTCATCATATTAGACTTTGATGTTTCCTTGTGAGGAATAGAACTACTTTAAAAAGACTCAGGTCTCTAGGTCTTTCTTCTGATCTTTTCTAGGTATAAATAAATACTTTTTTATTCTCAAGGTTTGACTTTACATTTTTGATATAGGATGAGTAGCTTAGAACCAGATTAAATAAAATCATCTATGAAAAAGAAGAGCCAGTAGAACCTGTTAAAAGCTCCTTTAAATTTTTGGGGTTGTCTGGGCTTTTTTTGTGTGTCCCCTTTTTCTTAAAAATTTCACTGTTATGAAAACTACGATTTTATGAATACCTGTTTGGTTGTTCTTCTGGAAAAAAATAAAAAGTTTCAATGGGCTTCTCATTATTGTACTGTGTCCTCATGTTTTCACAGAGTTGGACAACAAACTGATATCTAGCATGAGATACTTGTGTAGTAAATATAATGGTAAATAATGCTGTAAATCTCCCTCCCCGAATACAAGTCTTGGCTTAATTATCAAGATTGTATAAATTAATGTCACACTCTTGACTGCATCAGAGTTACAGAACAGTAATTCGCCTCTGTAGGCAGGACAAAAAATTTGAAGGGTAACGTGACATCAGCACAAATATTTTTAAATTAACTAGAGATTTAAGTATGAACTGATAGAGCTGGGCTTAGTTGGACTATGAGAACAGAAGAACGGAGTTATTCTCCTATTTCACAATCCAGAAACAGAAGGGCAAAAGAGACAGAAGGGAAAAAGTTTTGCATCCTAAAGCCTCCTATGGCTTAACTATTCAATATATTGTATTGTACAAAGATATTCTGAAAAACTAAGCAAATAGAGTTGAAATTGCTTATGCATAGAATGCAGGTTTGTGATATTTCAGGCCTATTATTTACTGAGCATTTGCTGATGTGGTTTTGTTTCATAGAACTGCATATTCAGGTATATAATGGTGACACTCAGAATGCGTTCAGGTTACATCAGCATATCTAGTGAAAAAGACTTTTAAGGGAAGAAATATATTATTTCACAGTAAAGGATATAAATCTCCCTTGATACATAGGTATTAATTTAGGATTGTGAACTTGCATTCTCTTCAAGGCCCATGGTGGATAGCGGACTCTGTGTAGTGGAACAAATTCTGTAATACCTTCACAAGGCTCCTATCCCTGAGGAGCATTGATAATAGGGAGATATATACCTTGTTTTTCAATTAGTGAAACTGAGACAGTCTCTTTAGAAAGTGGTGAACAATAAAAACCCAGCAAGCAGGAGTGAATAGGGAAATCATAACTGACCTAGCTGTGCAGCAGACTCAACTCTTAATTGCCTTGCTTTATTGCTCCAAATGATTGGAAATGAAGTTGAATGTATATCTTTATTGAACAGAGCACTGTGTACTGAGTATCAATACTCAAAGAACTCCAGTATGGACATTACTGGCATTATTGAAGGGACGTGAATATTTTTTTATCTAATCAATTAAGGCTGACTGCTGTTTAGTGTGTTTGGGGGAGCTTGTGGATGACAAAAGAAGGCAGACAAACACAACTGGAAGGTTTGTATCTGATGCAAAACATTCCACGGCAGTGACAGTTTCCAATTTTCCCTTGTAACAGTTAAACCTTTATACCTGGTTTAGCTCACTAACAAATATTTCTATCCCTTCAGGGTTAGTGTGAATTGCTATCATACAATACTGCTTTCTTTTTCAACTAAACAATTTGCTTGAAATGTAACCATTTGTTTTCTTTCATTAAAACCTTGGTGGGTTTTTTTTCTTGTCCTAGTAGACAACAGTATATTTGTTAAGGAAAGGTACACAATTTTTTCATAAAACAGATAAAAAAACCCAGATAATTAAGGCAGAATCTTGTGAAAAGTAGTTATCTTGGCTACTAATGGAGCATTGGTCTGCTCCTGGTAGTGGTTTTCACTTCCCTCTATGTGGTCTTAACTACCCTTCAAACTAGAGCTACCCTGAACTGCTTTGAACAAGAGACCCCACACTCCTCTCCTTTTATTTTCTCTATGAGGAAAATATTCAGATTAACACTATCATCTGCACAAAGAGCAGTACTGAATAAAATGAGAGGTAAGAAGAACCTAATCCACTAAAATAACATTAGACTAATATAAACATGTATAAGTTATCTATGCTGTGCTATTAGAATAATTTCCTTTTGAATTCTATATTGATTACTCTGGCCATCAGGGGAAAATATTGCATTGGAGGTAGAGTGCCTGACCACACAAGTGCCTTATTCTCAGACAGGTGGAACACGAGGTAGCTATTTGTCTGATTACAATGGATTGTCACAAAATCCACCATTTATCATTTTTACATTACAAATATTTAACTGTACAGTCACACAGTAAGAAACTGTCGTGAAAAATCTTGGAATGTGAACAAAAGAGAAGCAAAGCTATGAGAGAAAACATTCTTAAGCCTACTGCACAGGTAGAAAACAGAAAACATGCAGCTCTTATCACTTGAACACCTGATTCAAAGGATTGCACTCTTCCCTGGCTATCTCCCTCAGTGACCTCATTCATTTGCTGTGGAAACTGGACAGGACATTTCTTGTCTCTGAGTGTCTGGTTTCTGTTAGCTTCATCACTTCTGTTAGCTAGTTGGTCTTCAGTAAGTGAATTTTGATCTCCAGGGCACTGTGAAGAACAAAACAAACTGAAACTATGACTGACATCCTGTTGCCCAGTGGCAAGTCTTTTTGATTTGCAAAATAACTTGCTAAAAATGGCCTCTGTCTAGACATGGGATTTCTTTTTTTTTTTTATATGGTAATCACTTAGTATAGCACTTCTTACCTCATTACTCCAACATCATTCTTGTTAAGTGCTATGTGTACAAGCCTAACAGTGGAAATGACAACATTGACCCAAGCACTAAAAATTTTTTGAGTAAATAGAATGGTGAACTGCTAGACTGGAGTTCATCTCACTTTAGAGATGGTTGGAACACTGCTCCTGTGAAAAAGGTCTGAGAGAGTCGAGGTTCATCAGCTTGGAGAACAGAAGGCTGTGGCAAGACCCTACTGCAGCCTTTCAACATACAAAGGGGGCTTATAAGAAAGATGGAGAAAGACCGTACAACAAGGCCTGTAGTCATAAAGAGGGTGGATTTAGATTGAACATAAGGAGGAAATTTTTTAGTATCAAACCAGGTTTGTTATGTGAAGCCTGATGCATTCACAGCACTTTCATGCTACCACAACTTGTGGAGCATTTAGTTTGGTTGTTCAAGATGTTAGAATGCTGAAATTGTCATTTCTATTTTTCCGCATTTCATTTTGATAGTTTTTAATGATGTGGTTACTCTGGCCACAGCATAAGTAAGAAAACAGGATTTGCATTTAGAATGCTGTAAAATACTGTATTTCTTTTGTTATACTTACAAAGGTACCATATACTCATTCATGTAAATCAAGATAAGAATACTGAAAAGGAAGCAATTTGATTAGGTACTAGATTAAAAATGTTACAAGAATGTGATCTAACAGCCACTAGGAACTTCAGTCAGGCTACTTACAGGGCACTGTCTAGAGTGGAAAATTAAAATGACAGGTTTAAGAGATAAAGACAATCTTGTTCTTATTCAGGGTTCCTGCCAGTTTCTCTGATATGTGGTAAAATGTAATATTACTTACACATCTACTATAAACAGTGAGACTTTTATAGATATGTCAAAAGGATACCATTTGATGTGAAATAAAATAAATTACAACCTTGTAAAAGTTCTGTAATTTATTCTTATAAGCATTTTCCTCTGAGAGACGTGGAGCAAAAAGTAAAGCTTGTATATTTTACCTAGTCTATAATCAAGGTAATAAACTATAGTTTTCAAGTATGGGAGATAAAAATTCTGCCCTTAGCTAAACTAATAAGCAGTGTCATTAAAGCTTATGTAATTTTAATGAATGAATATCTAAAGCTTTTAGAGCATTTCATTTCTGGTTAATAGTTCTCAGTGACATACAAGTGAGTACATGACTGTCCTCTCCCTCTTTAACTTTAGGTTACTTTCCCCCTCTTTGGATCTCAGAGTCATAAAAAGTTACTCTTCCCACCACCCCCACCCCCTTCTTTCTCATCTGACTCAAGCATTACTTGATTTTCTTACAATTATGAAGAAATTCCTCTTGAGGCTACAATAGATGTTTGCAGACTGCCTTTAAAACAACACAGCCTCCTCCCATCTCCTTCTGATAATGACATCAAGAAAACATTTATGGTTTAGAGATACTTGGCAAGGAACTGAATTCCATTCCTATCAAGTTTTATGGCTTTTATAGAGCCAGCATAGCCCATTTAATCTCATACTCATTCTATACATACTTTTTTTACTGGTATTTTCCTGCATACCCTCTTATAATTAGGAACTAGGCCCCTGAGGGCCCAATTAGCCAACATGTGAATGTAATTATAACCCTTGCAATGTTTTTTTCCATGTGTGTCTGTGATATGACTTTGTGCATAATGTGAACCTACTTGCAGGGAAAGTTAACCCCCTAATCATCTGTAGAGAGAGCTTTTCTCAGATTTATAGGAGGAATACAAATGATTATACAATAATCATACTCTGAATAGTATAGTAAATATGTTCTGCTCCTGTGGCAGTGTTGAAGAAATAATCCAAGTTTCAGACCTCTTTAGTACCTCTTTGTTTCCATTGAATTTTTAGTTCTATGACTACAAAATAACCTTTATTTAAATGTTTGAGGTTTAACCTGCACCTTATTTCAATGCTTCTCAGAGGCAAGGGGTTACAAGATCTCCCATTCTTAGGCTGGAGAACGTGGGGAGAGTAAAATCCAAATTTTTGAAACGTTATTCCAAATATTTTCTGAAGTCTGTTGTCACAGAATTTATGGTGACAAATCTCCCAATAATCATTATTTTTATTATATCTTATGATATTATTTTATATGTATATGTATATATTTATATTGTTATTTATATTCATATATATTTATTACACTTTTTTTTAAATTATATTACTCATGACTGTGTAAAACCTTTATTGAAAAACTTTTCAGATTTTTAAAGCACTTTTACTGAAATTAATAGTAAACATTAACTTGCATGGACAAGCAAGTCTGATACAGAATTAGAAGTCTTCTAGGCTGATACCTAGGGGGTTTTATGTCAGCTTCCTTACTACATGTCTGCAAGATATAAAAGCTCACATGAAATTAAATCTCTTCCAACATTATATTGGTAATGTCCTCATTGGGTTTGACTTGCTTAGGAAACAAGCTATGTGCCAGCTGAAAAGAGACACAGTATTTTTGCTTTGGAAATATGTTCATCTCTGAATACAAATCTTGTACAAAATATGTATGGACAAACAAACACACCAAATTCATGAGAATATACGGAATGTAACAGTCTTACATTGGCATCTTAATCATCAAAATGGCCTATTATTGGGTCTTTCTTGTCCATAGGGTTTGGGGTTTATTTACTTCATCTCTAAGGACACTTAATCATAAACTTACAAACAAGCCCTAGAAATATGTAGCTGTTTAAATTGACTCCTCTGAGACATAACAGGCTGGCATTATGGGAGAGACTTGGCATATCAGAACTACTTATGGTTGGCACCTTCCATTTTCATTAAAAATGAAGCACTACAGCAGATGGGCTTCGAAGATATTTTTAAGATTTACGTGCCAGCCCATGGGAGGGCTCCAGTGCAAACAGTTCCTTTACAGAGTCGGAGCGTGCTAGGTCAGGGGAGGGGACTAGGCAGCCTGTTTGTCACACATTAGGATCCTTTCATGCATTTGGTGGTGTTAAATTTCATTCTGCCTGTACAAACAAGTCATTTTAATAGGGGAAGATTAGATCTCTCAAGTGCTTGTCCTGTACCAAATGTAGAGTTTAAAGACATAATAAAATAAAATGCACCGAAATAAACAACACTCCACAAATAAGGGTTTTAGTCATGTCACATCCAGGCTGCAAATGGCATGTTTGGTCTCCGGATTAATTTCTCAGTTTGGCTTTACGCTGAAGCTACTGAACAGGGTGGGAATATTGCCATTGACTTCAGTTGGTGTTTGAAAAATCAGTCCCCTCAGAGAGAACTTTCTTTCAGGGCAGTCTACCAGGGCGTGCCATAATATATAAACAAGTGAAGTATGGAGCCATTTAAGAACAAATTGTGTCTAAAACTGCACTGAAAAAGCACAGTCCTTTTCTAAATTTCTTGTTACATTTCTTCTAGAGAAGCTGGCTTTTTTTTTGATTTAATTTAAATCATGATTTATACATACAAGATCCTTCAGTATTTAAATAGTAAAGCTATCAGGAGTCCTTGGGAGTTTAAAAATGTCAGCAATTTTGACTGTTAATTCTCTAAGTTCTGTTAAGCTTTCAGTTAAGACACTTCACAGACTGCCGCAACAGGCTGAATCTGCTTGCTGTCCTCAGAGTCCCACAAAAAATTTCCAGTGTCACACCAGTGCATCTCCAAACATTCTCAATGCTCACCTCTGATGGTGTAAGCCTTCTGCTTTACCACCTAAACTTTCATGTACAATTGGTCTTTGCTTTCTGAGAGAATCATTGGCCTTTAACACATATCTGGAGGCAAGTCTCAAAAAACAAAACAAATCATCTATTTTCTGATCACTCAGGAATATGTGTTGGGACCTTGTGGATATGAGACCTTTTTGTGCATCTTAGCCTGCATTTTTGAACTTTGCAGGTTTTGATTTCTGACCTCTAATCCACATCTAAAGAACGTCCCCCTGTCCTGCCGTGAAAGCAAAATTATAATTTTTGCTCTACAGTACCAAAATTCTAGAGCCTGACACAAGTCTTTCTCTCATAGTTTTCAGAGTTGTTCATCTCTTTCCTTACCAAAACCTCCAAGGTATTTTTTCATGACTTTGGAAACTGGATTGTGGAAAGATACCATCCTCTTGCAGCTAGATGTGAGAAAATTAGCTCTCCTGAGTATACCTTTTGTCCAAAGCTGTTTCAGCCTCTACAGACTTCTACTAAGATTTAGTAGCAGATCTTTGCTCAGATCTGTGAGGATTTTTAGAAGCCTTGTCTGTGAAGTCAAATACCTAGCTGCACAGACTTACAGAAATACTGTAATGTTCTAACTCTGCATCATTAGTTCATTAATTCTAGATAAGTTTCCTAAATTATGACAAATAGCAACTTCACTAATGACAGGGGGCCTTTGTGCTGCAGGGCAAGTGTTAAGAAATGAATAGGAGACAGTATCATGTAGTAACTTGCTAGTCATTAGATATTTATGATACTAGGCTGCCTATAGATGAGATACTCTAGTATCTCCTAGTAAACTCCTAGTGAATATCTTTTTTAGGTCCCTAAGCTGATGAGAAAGAACATTTGTAGCTAAGAAGATTTTCAGCTAACATGTTGTGTTTGCTGTCTTTTAAAAAATATGTTCATCTATCTTTACTTTGTTCTCAGAGTGTTTCAGCATAGCCCTGTTCATTAAACTGACCCATACAATGTAAAGTGCTATAAAACACGTTGCAAAAAAGCTGGAGTATTTACAAAGGGCTTGTAATCTATATGTGTCTAGGAATCACTTACTGGAAGATAATGGCAATAGTCATGACACAGTCTGGTTCTGATAGCGACCATTTGTGCTACCAACCTTAATTACACCTGAGTCAGTGACTCCAATAAAGCAGAGATCTTGAGTAAATTGTTTGTTTGTTTTAAATACATGGATACTTCTGTTACTTTAAGAAAAGCCAAAACCCAGGGCCCCAAGATTCTTTAAAGCTGTGTATGACATAGAGACACTTCTGGGTCTTGTTTGATTTTCTCACAGTAGCCTGCTATGGTATAACTCCTGCAGTATTTGGGGATCACTAGCAATTTTTCTTCCTGTTTCTAAAATTACAGGTTTCTTCACTTGGCTGCTAAAGAGCTTGTTTATATCTCTGTGGATTCTCCTCACATTATGCAGTTGGACCAGCAGCAATAACTGTAGCAACAATATGTCTATCAAGAACTGAGGAATCAGCAGAAAAAGCCACAGCAAATGCCAGTTATTCATCATAATCATCATCATTAGCAGAAACATAAGATCCAGAATGAATTCCTACAGGACTCATTTGTTCTAAATAGCCAGTTGTTTGGATGGGCAGTGTGGTGTGTTTGTAAGGCTTCCTCATGCACTTAGAGGAAGAAAAATGAATGTTTTGGAGAGGGCGGTTGTTGAGCTTTTTTGGGGGGTGGTGATTGTTGTTTTAAATTATAATAGGTAGTTTTATCCTTTTTATAAAAAAGGTTATCATTTCTCCATGCAAAAAGACTACATATAAACTGGTACTGGTATAATAATAGTTTTGTGTAATAAAATGCTATTTTTAGGGAATGGAACATTAATTTGTAGACACTGAACTTTCAGTCGCTTACATAATGAGTGGAGAAAAGTAGGATCTTGAGTGCCTTGAATCGCTGTCTAGGGAAGTTGTTTTGTCTCCTTTGGCTATGAAGGAATCTTCACTCTTGTTAGATATTACTAATAATAGCAAAATTAAGTGTCCCCTTTTGCACTGCTGAAGTCCTAGATATTCACACAAGGAGAAACTTTGTGGGTAAAACTGTATCAAAACATACATGAATTGTAATGCAAGAATAAGGCTCAGCATCCTAAACCCTAGGGTGCAGTAAGACAAAACAAAAGAAGGAAAATGTCAATAGAGATGAAATATCTACAACATTGACATTAGATGGGAAAAATGACATCTGAATTGAGGTTTCAGTCACACATAAGATGGAATAGTAAGGAACTAGAAGTCTCTGAAGGTTTACTTTAACCATAAACTACCTGTATTACTAAGGTTAAGGCACAGTGAACAAGCAAATAGGGTTTTCTGTGTGAATTAAGTAAAAGATTCTCCCCTAGACCACTGGATTGTAACAGTCCTTAAAACACAGATGAAATAAACAGCAGTTATCAGGGAAGAACTTGACTGGAAAAGAGAAACCCATGCTGAGATTCATGCAGCTGCCACTGGCTCAGCTATCTCTGCACTACATTGCAAGTACTACAAAGCAGCCCTCAGTTCATCAGAGTTTGTCTTTTCAGGACAAGGTGTTTGTCTGTTCTTATTTTATATAGGGGATGCTTTTCATATTTGAATCTGACTTTGACCATGTCTGATCCTCATTTCTCCCAAAAGACTGCATCGTTTGCCTAGAGGTTTTATTTCCAAGTTGAAAATTCATGGAAACACAAAAACTACAAATATTTGCTACTACAAATATACTGTGGAGTCTCACAAAGTTCCCTTTGGAGTTTACCATTGACCTGACTGAGGTTAAAATACAAAAATACTGAACTTAACAGGAGACCAAGGATCAAACCACTACACTTTCTACTGCAGTGAAAGGTTTTGTAGTGCATTAATCCCAGGATGTGGCATGCATAACATTTGAATGTGTTAAACATTAGGATTAACATTTTAATTACTGATGAATACTTGTCATCTATAAATATTAAACTAGATTCACACATTTGCAGTGTTCTCCATTCTCACTGGGCCCCAGTTTGACCAAAGGGATCTAGTGAACAAGCGTTCCCAGGTGTGAATACTATTCTTTGTTCAAAAAGTGCAGAATTTTAAGTGCTACGTATTGCATGCTTACAGGGTCGTGCCACTACACTCTTCTAGATAAGTGCATTGGAATCAGACAAATTACCTCCAAAAGAACATTCTGGAGGAGTAGTTTAGAATTCTTTCTAAGGAAAAGAATCATATCTGATAAATCCTATCAGCTTCCTTAATATTAGCTGCTCTTGGAATTTAAAATGAAACAATTTATCAGCCTCCTAACAGTGTGAATCACTAAGTACTTTGTGTGATCCTATTTACAAAAAAACTTTCATCTATTTGAACACATCATATAAAGTTAAATATTTGGGGAAAAACAAACAATCAAACAACAACAAAAAACAAACAAAAAACAAACAAAAAAAAAAAAAGAAAAGAAAAAGGAAAAGAAAAGAAAAGGAAACACACACAAAACCAAAACACCAAACCCAAACCAAGCAAACAAAAAAACAGAAACAAAAACAACAAAACAAACAAGCTACTGAGTATTCTCAAGCTCCAATATCTGAATACTAGAATGAATTCCGTTTTTGAAAGTGTGGAGAATAAGGAACATGATGAAAGTATGATCAGAAATAACAAAAAGCATAGTGAACAATAATCAGTTGTGCTTTCTTCTCTGGTCAAGTATTTCACTAGACTACTGAAATAAGTTCACAGCAAAGTTAGAACAAATTATGCATAATCACTGTAGAAGTAGCACCTATTGCTTTAGCTAGTTTCATAGAAATTAAAAGTGGTTTGATGGCTTCATGAATTTACATAACATTGACAGATGTACTGAAACAAGCAAGTAATATAAATGAATGTCAGAAAAAAATGAACCATGTGTTATATGCCAGCTTATACAATCAGATATGAACACTTATTTAAAACAACTATATTTTAGTTATCTAACATGAAGAAATGTTTTCTTTCACTTTGCTATATGTTGGCCTAACCCAGTCATGGTTTCACACAGTAAAGCTTTATTGTCATGTGGTTAATGTCTTCTCTTTCGTTTCATGTGTCCAATCATGCCACCAGCATTCAGTTGTTAGTAATCACAGAATCATAGGATAGTTTCGGTTGGAAAAGACCTTTAATATCATCGAGTCCAACCACTAACACAACACTGCCAATTCCACCACTAAACCATGTGAAACTGGCACCTCACCTACATGTCTTTTAAATGTCTTCAGGGATGGTGACTCCACCACCTCCCTGGGCAGCCTGTTCCACTGCTTAAACAACCCTTTCAGTGAAGAAATTCTTTCTCTATATATACAGGTGAAAAATGAGGTGCAAAAAATTACTGTCTCTTTAATGTGCATTTCATATGCAAATGCAATTTTATACTGTCCCTTAAATATGTTAAAATAATGTTAACAGTTCTAAGTTTACTGTGAAATTAATCCTTATCAAATGCAAAATTAAGTAGTACTTGAAAACAGTATTTCCAACGAGATTCCGACTATGAGCATGTACAAACAGTGACATGGGATATCAGTCACTTTTAGCATCATAGCAATTTCTCTTCTGCTCTCTTTCTTTTCATTTATCTGGCTCATAAAAGAGTAGCAAATGTTGAAATCAGCGCACTGTTCATATTTGTATGCCAAAAAGTCTGAAACGTGCCCCTTAAAAGACAGGGATTGTACTCATTAAAAGCTCCTGTTTGCCCTAAAAATAGTTCTTGAATTAGTTCAGGGGAATGAAATTAAATGAATTATTATGATCAATCATGTTTCATATGGCAGTGACCAAGTAGCAAGTATTGTTGTGGTAGCTGAAGTACAGGGCAGAGGAACAAATGCTCTTCCTAAGATGCTCATAATCTAAATGGGATGAGATGGAAAACATGGGTGAGGGAAAAGATTTAGCACAAAAAAGTGAACACAGAGACAGTAAGAAGGGGATACAATTTCCGAAATGATTTCATATAAAAAGAAATGAAGGATTTATCAGGAGAGGATCAACAGAAAAGAACATGCAAGAAAAATAAGTGGGTTCTCTAAGGGTGAAGTAGGAGTAGGGAAAACAGAAGATGGAAGCAGCATGGCAAGAAATCTGAAGCAAAGGGACTGTAAGGAGACTTCCTGAAGTTATTTATATTTTCCTGAGTCCATCTAGGTACTTCTCATTTGAGCTTTTGTCAAAAGCTCTAGAAAGAAAGTGGTAAAAGATTCCGTGAATAAGGGAGGCATTAGCCGGGTTCTACTCAAAGGGGCAATTTTTTGGCATAGTCTCAGCTACATGTGGCTGAGGAAAAAAAAGAGTCTTACAGAAACATTGATATGTCTCCAATTTAAGCACTTTTTAAGGATATGTGTTTCTTAAGTGGTCTGCATACATGATGTGTAACTGTGGCTCAGATGCATCTCCTGGATATCCCAGGCTCTTTTCATTAGGGAAGCTTAAGTGGTTGCAAAATATGTGTCTCAGAAATTTTGGAGATCTCTTAGTTAAAGCCCAGTAATGTTATACTTCAGAAGCTGAAAAAGAAACATAAATAATGAATAATATAGTGATCTTTCTGTGCGTATTTGACTAGAAAGTAGATTAAAATCTTAAAATACTGCTGAAGTTGTCAGGGCAAAAAAGAGTCAAATGTAAAGGCTGAAACCAATCAAAGCTCTTCGTGTCAGGCAGCAGTATTTTCTCCGGAGCTAATCTATGCATGTTGCATTTATCATCTAAACAGCTCCAGTACTACAACCAGTGATGATATTATATCACCAAAAGAAAGGGGGAAAAAAATTCTTAGAGATGATCATTTATCTGCCTTCTCCCTTCTCTTTTCCTTCTTGGAATGCCATTTACATTTAGCTCACATTTAAAAGGAAAGAAAAAGCAAAAAGGGGACAAGGTTCCAAATTTGGCATCTGTCTTTCTATCCCTTCTTTTTTTTTTTTTTTTTTTTTTTATTTTCTGCAACGCTGTTTTAATTTTAGTAAGAAATTTTAAATTGACATTTAAATGGTGGCAGGGCAATTCTCATTCTCTGCCTTGTGAAATGGTCTCTGAAATGTACAATTATGCTGTCATCTTTAGCACTCCACATTGGACAGAGTTTAATTATTAATGTGTTTCCCTCAGAGAATGACTCGATCATGTCACAACTCTAGACAAATACAGCTAATGCAAAATCATAAAATATTCACTTGAATACTGCTGAACTGACAGGAAATTAATTCTATGAACACTTCTGATATTACCAGAAAATTAGTTTCAAATGCATAAGACTGAAATAAATGTGTTCATAATTTGCTCAAGGGTAACGCTCATCTTGCAATCAGTTGGTGTCTTTTTATAAATGTTACAAGCATTCAACATGGCTTTATGATAAAGAGGACAGCTAATGTAATGTATTATTTGTAGACAGTATTTCCCTTGTAAACAGCAGGGAGTGAAGAATTGCAGTCTCAGAAATATTTAAACTCTAGAAATATTCTGCAATTTATCATTTTGTGGTACCAAAAATACACCTATTTTTAAGTAGTCCCAGGAGGGAGCAGGAGCTCAGGAATTTTATAATAATGACATGATAGTCTTTCACATCTAAATTATCGGGTTGAGTTTTATTAGCCAGATTGGAAGTGACTGAAAGTCATTACCACTCTGGAAGTTGCAACCAACATAGTCAGTAGAAAAGGATCAGGCTCTGCTTACAGGCAAAAGTCTGTGTAGCAAATGTCACTATCATAGTGTACTCTCCAGCTGGATGAATAAAAATGCAGATGCATTGTGACAATTTGCATGAACAGAAACAGCAAGTTCAGTTGTTGTTACTTGTGGCATATCATTTACCAGAATTTGAAGAGCCAGAAACCTAAAGAAAACCATTCCCAACAAAAATGATGAAATGTTGATGTGAGAGCTACATGCTTTCACCATTCCCTATGTGTCTGTTTGTTTCTGGTCTGGATTTCTATCTGATTAATTGTCCTCACTGATGGCATGTGCAAAATCACATGCAATGAGTTTTTGCAGGAACGGGCAAATATTTAAGCAGACTACTTGTCACTGAACAAGGGCCAGCAATTTTATCTCAGGCTACTTGGAAGACAATCCTGAACAACAACAGCGCCTGGCTCAGGAGGTTTTTTTCTATGTATTTGGAATAAATATTATTCACGATGAATGATTTCACAGCTCTCATGGGCACCTTTGGAAAGCTTCCTCAGAGAGGCCTAGGATTAAAGCACCACGGAGAATAAATTGTTTTTCATGGCTGATCCTGCATTTCCTTTTGCAACACTAACCAAGGTTACGCAAAATATGGGAGATGAATACAGTGGAGCCACGTTAACTGGGATAGCTGGTATTAGACTGCAAAACAGTGCAAGGACTATCTCAGATCCACTCTGCTGTACTTAAAGTATATGGAGTGATCTACCTGACCAAAATATTCAAGAGGAGATGATCACAAGGGTATAAAAGATGTTTGTCAAATCAATTGCTTCAGTTTCATAGACAGAGGCAGAGGGCTTGTCTCTGTCCACTGTTTTGAGCTACAACAGAGGAGAGGGAAGGGAGGGATGATTCCCAGTGATGTCATGTTCTACCAACAGAAAGCCCAAATATCTATATATCCATGTTTCTGCAAGATATTTCAATGCAGAAAAAGAGGTACCTGAATTTTCCAAGGCAGTTCATCTGGAAATTCCCTAAACACTACATCTAAGTACAATGGCTGTAGCATTTGAAACTGGAGACTAAAAAAATATCCCCAGAACATCTTTTCTGCTCTGTCTGCATGGCTGCATAACAAATACAACATTAAAATATGCAGTGTCATTAATGAACACCAGTGCACTGCACAGTTTAACTGCTTAAACTCTTTATTAAAAATCAGAGGAAATGAGAGTATTCATTATGCTATAATGTTGCTTCCTATTATTACAAATAGGTCTAGTACTTAGACTTAAGAGATCTGTATAAAAGAGAAAGTATAGTACAGTACTGAGGGTACTTGCACTACAGAGGGACAAAAATCCAGCAGTTTACATGATAATAAAGAAGGCAGACAAGAAACAGTAACTATCTCCACCTGTAATTTGGTTTACTAGGTGTTTCAGTTGAAGCTATCATAAAATAAAATTTAAAATGCACACATCATGTGAAACAAGAAGTTTACATGCTAAAACACACTCCAACACATACTAACTTCTCCGGAGTTTGTTTTTTCTGTTTCCAGATAAGTGTTTCTTGTGTAATACCATGTCTGTGCAGTACATGCTGGCACTTTGAGTTAGCAGCTCTCAAATAAAGCATCAGTAAACAGAAACTTGGATGCTGGTCCACAGAAGCAGTAAATTATTAAACATCAGCCTATGGATGCTAGTGAGGGACTGGCTGCATAAGAAGTTTGAGAGTAATTACATAAATAATTCTGTAGAATTTTTTAATTGAGAGAGAAAATTTGAAAAAAAGAACAAAATAAACCTCTTCCTTTTAAAAGGAAAAAATAAATCTCAAGTGGCTGCTTCCCTCTGTGTTTGAAGCAAAGCCTCTGTAAAAGGGAAAAAAAAGAGATGATATCTCAAGGTGAATATACAGGCAACAGGTAATAGCAGAATAAGCTGCTATCCACTGGACTAGAAAAACAGCCTCTTATTACTTCAGCCATCACTGATTCATTGCTCCAAACTCACAGCCAAGTGAGTGTGGATTTCTAGGCAAAGGAGTATATAGATGAAACAAATATCCTAGTCTTAATGTTCTCGAGGCTTCATAGTTGAATGCACTTGTCACTACTCATTTTATACCTCAAAAATATTCCTCATTTGTTTAAATAACTTAATTCTAAGAATGGGTTTCACTAAGAACTGTGAAAAATTTCCAGTGTACTATTTCCTAAAGTTCTGGGTGGAGACTTTTTTCCACCAGACAGCACCTAATTTTCAATGAGTAAACTCAGTATTATAAAACATACGAATTCAAGAGATTACATTTGAAAATTATATGTTATTTTCAGCATAAGCTCTCAGTGATAGAAATGCTTGAAGTAACTTTAAGATATTCTTTTGTTCCCATGTCATCCAAGTTTATGAAAGTAAATGTGTATCACAATTCTACTTAAAGAAAAAAAAAAAATTAAGTAATTTCAAAACTTTCTTTAAGATTAAGAAAAATATTGTATTCAAAGCACATTTTAAAAAAATCCTACAAAGTGAAAGGAGAACAAAAAGAATCACTGATTAGGATTTAGCTGTCTTTAGGGAAATAAAAACTTTAACTGGGATAAACTGTCATGTTGCCATCTACTTCAGGCTGGCTGCTCCTGGTAGAAACAGTGTTTCTAAGTTCATTTTACTACAAATCTTGAAACTTTGTTCTGCAACTTCTGGAACTCTCTCATGTATAGAAAGCTACTACTACTCATGTAAAATGCTCCCATACTGTAATAGGAACGCATGGATTTACTTAGAGTGCTGGCATTTTCCTAGCAATTCCTCCCTTACCATTGCTGTACCCACTTACCCCACCTATGTTCTCAGCTTTTTTTCAGAACTTTTCTTTTAGACTCTTTGGATTTCACTGAGAATAAACATACTGGAAGAAATGAGAGGAAGCTGTGAATCACTCTGCCAAGGAGGAAAAACGAAGTTATAGTCTGGCCACTTTGAGTTGTACTGCCATCTCCAGATATGTATTAGCTGAGGTTTTGGAAGTTCTGATCTGGTCTTCAGCAACATCTCACTAGTCTTCCCTGCTTAAAGGGACTTAAAAGCATCAGCTGGAAAAAGTAGCCAGGAAAGTAGCATTTTGGGAAAATCCTGTTCAGTGGCTGTCACGTAAGACAGTATATATTGAAAATAGCAAACAGTGTATCATAAAACTACTACCAGAACTAAACATTCAAAATAACATTACTAATTGAATTGGGAGCCTCAAACAACCCCTGCAAATCTCTTAGACAAATGAGTAAACCCGTTTTCAAAAAAGTCCACTTAGCAGATTCTTATTACACGCACTTGCCAACCTCCTTTCTCATTGATACAATCTTCATAAACATCCTTCCAAATGATGCCTTTAATTATTTTTATTTAGCCAGAGTCTACATGCTAGAAAATCAGTGCTGAATGGTTTGTATTAATGGCTGATGATGCACTGAGGATGAGTCTGAACTGCAGAAATACCTTGGCCCATTCATGATTTGTCCAGGGCAAAATGCTGCAGAAGTAAGGACAATGGGCTGTGCAACTGCTCTTCCTTGTGCTGAAACACCTCAGAAATGCCAGCCTTTCTACCCTTCTCTCTCTCTCAATAAATCCAACCCAAGCAGAAGTCTAAATTGGCCACTAAAACCAATATTACACTGAGACTTTTAGACAAAAAGAAAATTTAAAAAAGAGATGTTTTATGGAAAGAGGCTTTAATTCCTTATCCCAGTTCTGTATATTCATTTCCCTACTGTCTTCTGTCATCTTCTGGCAATTTTCTCTCTTACAGTAGTATGACTTTGTGGTCTGTTCACCAATTTCACTGAACAGTTTAAAAATCCATGAAGCAAAAATAAAAGCTTTACAGATTACTGAGGAAAAATGCCAGTCTCTGCTGGAGTCCTCTGACATCAGAACCAGATGGGGCTTCAGCATAATGATTTCAGCAGAGGATGAGGGAAGGCATGACATGAAGAGCATTAGTGGAACAGTCATCAAATGGTTTGTTTCCATGTAAGTGACATAGCATAGTTTTTAAATACCACCAAAATGTTGGATTTTAATAAATGTAATAAATAAAAAATAAATTTCTATAAATTTAATAAAATTAATATTTTTTTTCTTTTAAGTTTTATACTCAGGAAAAATGAAATTGCTCATTTTAAGCAATCAGTATTTTTTCATGGGCTTCTTATACCAACATGATTGAATTTGTAGATTTCTGTGCTTGTAATATCTATTTATTTTAATACAGTTTGTGGGGTTTTTTTCCTAGTGTTTTTACAATGTAACTTAAATTGATTACTTGTAAATATAAGGAGAACATTCCCAATCCTTTCAATTTTAATACAGAAGAAAACTATAGGAAAGAGTAACAAAAACAAGGGTCTACACAGAAAATTGTGTTTATATATGTGCATATTTCTCCTTATAATGGCTGTATCTGAACAAAAAAGACCTGTCTTCAGCTGGTAGAAATCTCTACTGCCTTATTATAGGACCAGCTGGGAATATTTTGACAGAACATTTTATCAGACATTATAAAATGCCAATGCATCCAAGCAAAATGTTTTACAGAAACCTGACAAATTCGACAATTTTATTTTAGGACGAAAAAGACATTCTGTTAAGGTCAGAAAATTTTGTTTTGACACTTCCAAACTGAAATGTTTGGCAAGTTTTTTAATGATCATTTGAAAATTTCTTTTGTATTGAAGTTCAGCCTTCAAATCAGTGTAAAAAGAGAACAAAAAAATTTATTTCGTGGAAAGTTTTGAAAAAATCATCATTATACTCTGCAAGGTACATGATGAAAACCGTTATACTTCTAGATAGACATTTGCTTCTTGGGGAATTCCATATCAACTTCAAAGTACTTGGTTTAATACAGCTGAAGATTTAATTCTCCTAAGGCTTCCTTTATACCAAAGAGTGAGAATTTCCTCTGTCACTAGGGAGCAGTAAATAGGTAACAGCCAGAAAAGATTCTAATTATGATTGATACAAAAAGAGATGTATGTGTGGACCCAAGTGTGCATAGATGTAATTCTACAGAGGATCAATATTTTATGTTGAACTTTAAGAGCGGAATTTGCCTTTGAATGCCATAGTGTAGGGAAAAAATGAAAGGATGGATAATAGTGACCCTCTTTTGGCTACAACTTAAACCTTCTATTGGGAAGAAAGATTTGATTTCACTGGTTTATTAAAGCTTATTTTATGTGAGGGTGGAAACTTATGCCAAAGTCTTGATTTTAATGGGTTATTAATATTTCCAGTGCTGTCTCACTCAGGGAGCAAACAGATGGGAGTGCTCCATCCAGTGAGTGCATTGCAGTCAGCTCTGCCCGAGAAAGCTACAGCAACAGAAGTTATTTGGAAAGGTGTTCTGTAATTTTCAGAGCTGTACTAGACACTAATGTTGCAAGCATTTAAAATACTTCTCTCTCTGCTCTTCCTGTCCAAAAAGCCTTTGCAATGAATGTGTTGAGAGGGAAATGAGCTGAATATTGCCACAAGTGCAGGATGGAACCAATAAAAGCAGAAAGCATGGTTTGTATTAAAGAATGAAACACTATCAATTCCATTCATGTGTGTTTTCTGAGAAGATAATTTTGCAAGCAGTAAAAATCTGGCACCAACTATTCAAATGTGTCTCTGTGATATGATGCTCACTCCCCTAGACAAGTCTGTTGCTCCTCCCTTTCTACAATTTCCCCTGTCCTTTAGAACCATTGAGGAGATGAGGGTCTCTTTTTTTTTTTTTTTTTTGGCCTCAGAATGACTAGCTTTGTTCTTCCTTTATATAGATTTCCAGAATACACTTTCTGATCCTCTGTCACCTTTTACCTCAAGCCTCCCTTTCACTTTTTCACCTCAGACTGCTGCTTTGCTTTGTGCTTTAGGCCTGTCTCTTTTCTTTCACTCCTCACATATCTTCCGTCTTTTTTTTCCTGATGTTACCACCCCTCTGTCTCCTAATGCTTTCCCACCTCTTTTAATGCAAACATGTCTGGTTTTGACACAAATGCCATTGCTCCTATCCTCCACATGGGTGATATATGTGTAAAAGGCTATTCTTAATAAATATCATCCATAATAAAAACTCAGTTATATAATACAGTACTTATCTGAAACCATTTTTCTGGCACAGCAATGGAAAATATGTTTTCTGAGTAAAGGGGGCAGGAGTTGCACTATTCTTTTCGTAGCTCACACTAAAATCAGGAAAATCTCTGATTTGGTTGGAAGGCAGCTTTTTCACAAGAAAACATTTTAAGTCTCCTACAGTTTGGAAATAAAGTTCTTCAGCAAACGTAGTTTGTCATACCAGGAATCTCCAAAACCAAAAAGGGAAAAGAGCTACAATATGGCTTTGAGTTGCACTATAGATTACTCTTTTCCCCTTTCCTCTTCTGAAAGGGATGTGTCATCAATGTAAGCTTTTGGGAAGTCCTTAGAAGATCTGTCTTTTAAATAAATGAACTTCAAAAGAAGTTTCAGAGTTACAAATGTAATAGAATCAAAGTTTGAAGATATGAAGGTTGATGAGAGTAAATAATTTAGTTTCTAGATACTTTGGGGACCATCTGGGTACTGTCATAGAACATTCAACCAGCTTTGAAAAAGTTTCTCATTTTATGCAAAACCCAGCTCTGTTTTGGCCTGCAAATCCCATGCAGTATTGCAGCTATATCTGGTCAAATTCTTTGGTCATCCAGGAAATAAGGTAATGCTGCCATTTCATGAAAACAGAATGCAGGCATAATTAAACAGATTTCACTTATGCATTTGTTTGCATAGGGTTAAATCCTGATTTTTTTAAATTTGAAATGTTATTTTCTTTTACTGGGAAGGAACATGCTTTCTGAATTTTCCATTTTTCCTCTCTATCTTTTGAAAAAAACATTCCTTGACTACGTGCTTCTGAAATCATGATATTGTCACTATTACAATACATATCAGTTCTCCCAGGAATGCCTGCTGTGGATGTCTATATATTTATTTTTAAAAACCCATATATGTACACATATGTATGTACATAGCTATGCTTAAAAAAAAAATGAAGCCATTTGGCACTTATTCCATACTTCAGATCATTGTACTTTTCATAGCATTATTTTAAAGTAAAAAATAATCAGATGAATGGTCCCTGTTACCTTGCAAGAAAAACAGATGCTAGGATATCTATTAAGTGTAAGAAGTTCCGTGAGAAATCTGTACATCAGTGATGTGGTTTTAGTCAGCCATTAACACATTTTACCATAAAAATATGCATTGTTTCATAAAACCTGGTCCTAAAATGATTGGGATTGCAATGAATTGTCCTTTTCCTATGGTCTTTGGAGAACTGAGAATGCTGCAATAAATTAATATACTGTTTTCCCTATTCAAGTATCTGTAGTGAAGTCATTATATAAAGGCTCAAAGTTCCAACTTGTTTAAAAGTAAGGAAACTGCAGCTGTTTTGAGATTGAAATTGCAGTAACTATTTTGAAGCCTGAAGCATAATCGTTTAGGACAGTAGATGTGAATTCCTGTCTTTATTTTGAACCACAGATTTAGGCTTCTTCACAAAGCAGTAACTACCTTCACTGCCAGGACATTACATCTGAAATAGTAGAGCTGTTTCTTATCTGGTAACTTTAATAATTACATACTTGTTATACGTCTTATCCAAAAGATTGGAAGACTCCAGGATGGTGTTAGTGTCCACTAAGCATTACTATATTTGCGTGTTTATGGAACCAGGCAGTAGGCAGCAATGTGTGTTGGATTAGATACATTGCCATGCACCACCCTTGTAGATCCTGTATGAAAACTCTTAACTTCTGACCTTACAAAAGGATCACAGCATGAAGCTCTGTAGCTGTAAGACATTATTTGAATATTCATTCATTATTTACACCATAATTTAAAAACCAGCACTATTTTTTTTAAAAAGACAATTATTGGAGGACAGTAGTCCTCATAGACCAGTCTATGAGAATGACAGAAAGTCACAACTAATGTTCCAACTTTCTATGGATTTTAGAAGAACTCAGGGCTTCTGTGGGCACCTCAATAAACAATCAAAATGATTGAAACTAGGTACACCACTGAAACAAAACTTCATTTGAGAAGTGTTTTTGAATTAATTATTTCAATAACTATAGTTACTATTGAAATACATGTCAAATCCTAAGTATGAATATCTATTGCTAGAGGACATGACATGTGACTCAAGATAATACAGAGATTAAACCTTTTGGGACTTACTCCATGCCCTTCAGATTATTGAACTATCATTTTCACAATGTTAAAATAATAATTCATCTGATTTTTCATCATGAATGACAGCTATCATAAATCTACTGTAGATAGCTGATAAAAAAAAATAGTTGATAGTTACACTGCAGATTAAGGTGGACTTGCATTGAAGACAGAATAGTCCATACATTCAGGTCTGATTATGACCTCAGCCTCTGTACAGAGGTGGTCATTCAAAACTCTCATGCTAGACACAGTGCCTATAAATAGCTAACTGCCTTCCCAAGGGAGGGTAACTCTCAAGCAATTTGAGAATCCAACCATTTTCCAGCACAAGCACAATTATGAAAGAAAAAGTAGCTGGGGGGAAAGGAAACTGATTAATAGACTAGTTCATTGAGTAAAATTATAATTGCTAGATAAGAAATAACCAGGTTTTCATTGTTCTGTTTTATCCACTAATTTATGATTACTTCAGACAGTATTAGAGAGAATAGCAAATTAAATTGAGAAGCAGTGCCTAACTGGTGAAGCAAAGAAACCTAAGTTACTACTTGGTTCTGTCATCTCCTTACTGTGTAACCTTCAGCAATTTTTTCAGCCTGTGTTGCCCTACAGAGTTGATGGTAAGTTGATGGTATTCATCAGACTTCATAAAGTGAATATTCCAACATGAAGGTCACTCCACACAGGCAAATATTTGTGGATTTTTAGATAATAATAATACTGCCATTTCTTGTCTGATATATCCCTCTAACATTAATGAAGCTGACAATTTTTCATCTGTTGATGCGAACAAACACTAAATGGTGCTGTTAATGAGATAGATATATAGATTTCCTCAGAGGAAAAAAAGGTGAAGTAATCGTGTTCTCAGCTAAGTAACTCCACCAAAAGGGTTTATTAAACTGCCTTATGGCTTTTACTATGTTAACAGAAAACTCCATTCAGGTTATTAATGCACTGAAATAACTGATGACTGCAATACTTGTGAGAAATAATTGTGTTAAATTATTGTGTAAGGAGGTTATAGCTGGAAGAAAATCTTTAAGTGTTTGGATAAAACACGCTGAGATGGCTGTATTTGCTTCTATTAGAGTATAAAATAAGGTGATCAGTGAATCATAGTGCATGGCTGTACAGAATTGTTTAATGTTTTGAAACTATCATACAGCTTTGTATGCAGTTGAGTAGGTTTGCTTAACATCCATTTGACTATCCTAACTCCTTTCAAAGCAATAAAATTATGTCACTTTGCAGATGTAGATGTGAAGACATTTTTAGTTTTGAAAAAAATAGTTTCGTTGACATATGTGCACAAATGCTGAGAAAAGAAAACTTTTTTCTAGTCCTATGTACACGTTTTTTCAAGCAGGCTGCACTGTCCTCCTGATCAGTGGGTTGTTTTTTGGTATTGACAGCATCACAGTCCCATAACCATATGATGTGGAGGAGGGTGGGAATGGCCAGAGCAACCCTGGCTCTGCAGGTAAGGCAGGTGGCAGTGACACAAATTCGAGAAGCACTGGTACCACTCAAGCTTGCTCATGAGGGATACAGTGACTCACTCCTGAAACCAGAGGCTTCCAAAAGCATCCTTTGCCTTTCAACAGACTGCAAGGCCATGACAAGCAAACCTGATCTATGTCTGAAGAGGATCATTATGCCACACTCTAGGTTTAAAACAGGATGCAAAGGAAAACATTCCTTTTTCTGTGCTGTTCCTTCTGTTCCTGGTGGTCTGACAAATTCGCTGAATTATCTGGGAAGTTGCTTACTTCCAACGTTTTTAACTGATTTCTCATTTACTTTCAAATTTGCTTAGCTACTATTCTTTTTACTTCTATCTGTTTTAACATCCATCTTCCATTAAAACATGTCATTTCTTTCTTGCACTGATTTTCAATGGCTAATTTTTCCATATTTTCTCTTTCTAATTAATATCTTTCAAAATGACAACATGTCTTCCTGGCCTCTGTATGTTGCTCATTGATCCTCTTTCTTTTCCCCTGCATGTGTGAGATCTCAAGATTTCACTCTCTGACAGTCTCAGTCTTTCAAATAACCTTTCAAGATCACCTGCTGTAGTCACAACCACAGTCAGACAGTCTCAACACAAAGCCCTATAGAGAATAGTCCACTTGACCAAAGCTCAGAAACAGTAGATATCTCACCAGTTTATTATCTCTCATCAACAGACAAAAAAAAATTTAGACCTTGGAATGAGAAACAGATTATGAAATGTGATGTGTGTGTTTTACTAGTGTATAACAGACACATTTTCATTACCATGAGCTAGAAGACATCAAGCTGAACTTTGTTTTCTTATTTTGTTTTCACTAATGACCTAAGTAAGGAGAAAACTTCAAAAGCAAAACTTAAAACCAGCAACATTCTTGGTCTTTTTCTTTCATATTAAGACCAAAACTTTCTAAATAAGTGGGAGCTGGAGAGTTGAAACATAAATTCAGATAAGGACATTTATGTTTCAAGTTTGTGTTCTCTTCTCTTGTCTTTCCTCCTTTCATTCTAGCCAGGAAGGTCATTCTCAAAAAAAAAAAACCAAAACAACAACCCAACCAACAAGCAAACAAACAAACAAACAAAAAACCCAACGTCAAAACAGACTTGGTCTAAAAATACAAAACATGCTTAAAATTACTTGCCAAGGCAGAGTTCATGAAAATACTTTATGTTACACTTTTAGTAAAGGAGGTAGCTATGCTTCTTGTATTGGGTACTTCTCACCCTGTAGTGTTCTCATATTATACCAGATAACCAGAATTTTTATCGAGTAGCTCATCAAAAAGTCTATTGGCACCATAGCCTGGAGTCTGGAAAAAAAAAGGTAGCTCTTTTGAAGACTGAGTTAGAAATTCATACTAAATGACATATCTTTAGAGTCTTTATTTTATCATATAATGATATTCCATCCAACATCAATCTAGAATCACCTGTAATGTATTTTAAAGAATGAAACTGAAATGACATTGCAGTGGGAGTCTGTAATTTGCTCTCATAGGCAGGGAATTCATATCTGGTCTGTGGTAACGACCTGCTGGCATTTTTTACAGACTGCGTTGAAAATAGACTATGGACTACATAGAAAACCACAGAAGTCTGAGCTAAAGACTAACAGGTGAGTATTCATGACATGTACTTGTCTTCACAAGTTGGGGACACAAAGGCAGAACACAAAGCGGTCTTGGGAAGCAGATGTCAACAAATTCTTGCTAATTAAATAGGCCGTGTTTATCTTGGTAGAATTAAATATTAAATCCTTTTCTTATTCTAAATTTGGTCTGGAAAATGGAATAGAAAGGCTTGAACTTTATACTTTTTGATTGACTTCATTATATGGACTCTCAGTGAGATTAACCATGTGTGCAAAATCTTGAGGGATTGGATTTGTTTATGGTGTGTTTGCATATAACATTTTGAATCTCATTCTAACATACCTTCCACGAATAAAACCCTACTATTTTACTTACAGCATTGTAATTGTAAAATTGTAAGACAATAGGTAATTCTTGAAAAACTGATCCTTTTGCATTACCACATTTTGGTGTGTCTCTGTCTTGGGTTAAATCACTGAGGAGTTTACTATTGCACTGGGAACACCTGCTAGCAAAACAGTTTAACTGCAAGCTTTTCTACTGCTCAGCTCAGCTAACAAGCTGCTTTTAAATGGCCTTCAGACAGCAGTGTAACACTAGGGTTTTTTCCGGTTCCTCCTCTTGGGACATATAGTGGAGAGCTATTCATCAGTTATTAGGATTTCTCCCTGTTGATGCCTCCTGTGAAAGCTTATGGAACTTAGAGAAATGTATCTTACAGTTTCCCTTTTAAAAAACAATTCTTATACAATTATCAGAGACATATATCCACAGAGAAACAAATAATGACCTGCCATGATGTAAATCTCAATTTTAACTATCAGATTTGTCAGTTCTCAGTGTTAATATCTTGTCTATTTTTACAGTGCACATTGGTATATTGCAGTTAGCCGATCTTATTAATAACATGCGTAACTGCAAAGAATAAAATCCTTAATTTGCATTGCCATTTTAAAATCTATTTGCTCATCGTGAAGCTTCTCTTAAACTATTCTCTGCTTTTTTACAACACTGAATACAAAAGCAGAAGATACAAATGTCAAAGCCAGTAATAAACCATTTGTTTACAAAGGAATTCTGAAATGTAAACTGCATTTCTGAACTTTAATGTCTCTAAAATGACTCCACTTAGACATGTGTAAGTGTGATTCATGCTTCAAGCCTGCTCACCTCACACAGAGTGATGTACTGTCAGTATTTCATTCATTCTAAACACAGTATTCATAAGGGTCTAGAGAGTAGACATCACCATAAATCAATGTTATTGGACTATATTTTCAAACAAAACATTTTACAGACATAGACATCCCACATTCCATACTGATCATGAAACAGTTGTGTGAAGGTCAGCTAAAGTCAGCAACAACTTATAGATTCATTTTCTGGAGGAAGAAAAGATGCCCATGTACTTTTTCTGAGTACATTAAAAGTAGCTGAAATCTATGCCAGATTGCCATGTAGAATTTCTAATGATCATAAGAGCTTTGTAAGGGCTGTAAAAGAAATAACATTAAGGAGATGTGTAAGCACTTGAGGTTGTCTTTTCTGATGAAGCTCAGAAGGGGATCAGACGCTACACTGGATTATATCACCACTTTGTAAAGCATGAAACAATATTAACAGCAGTAAAATTTACTCCAGTGTGAACTTTGATTCATTTAAAGACACTTATAAAATACGTTTCTTTCACAGCAGTGACTCCCTTATATATAAAGCAGGACTGTGTTGTCAGGCTTGGGAACACTTCCCTGCTTCTGCAACATAGTGTGCTCTGATTGTATCTGTCTTCGTGCTAAATTGGAAGGTACTCGTGCTGCTCAGGTTCCATAGGAAGGGTCCACAGATCACACAGATAACCAGCCTTTGGAGACCAGGTTGTGCTGCACAGCATGCTGAGCGGCATTCTGCCCTGCCAATGGGCCCCTGCTCTTTTTCAGGTTTTTTTGTTTTGTTTTTTTTTTTACTCCCTCTCACCTAGGGAAGTGGGGATGGATCTGTCTCCCTTGATACTGGGCTAGAATCAAAAGTAGGTTTTTGTCCACTTGACTATTTTTTTCCTCAAGATTGATAGGGACTAATGAAGGGGTGAACAAGCTGAGATGTGAATAGCTATTTCAGACAAGTTACCCAGTCATCCCAGAGTAGTCCCAATTATTATTTAACAGAACCTTTCCAGTTGTACTGAAGTCTGACAGCTCCTGTGTCGGTCTACATTGAGTAATGAATTAGAACTTCTGCTCAGTGTGTCCTAATGTAGAAATTTGCTGGATCAAAATCCAATTGTTTTTCCAGTTTTAATGGTGCTTTGGCCTGATGTTTCTCATTGGGGTACTCTGAAGATTGCTTTGAAGTCACTAAAATAAAGACATTACAGTCTTTATAGTAAATAATAAAAATCTTAACATACCTCAGATCCTACTAAGGAAATCCTAGAGCACTAAGTGTACACATTTCTACACCTTGAACTAAAAGACCTACTCTTACGGACAGTGAATATATTGATCCTGTTGTTACAGGCTGCAAAAAGGTTATGCACTGAACAGAGTTTGTAAGACTTTGGGCTTGTACGTGAGAAGCCAGGGAAAACAAACTCATGCCTCTTTAAAATAGGGCAAGAATTCACTTGTATAAAAACACCATGATGTGTACAGAGCCATTAATACAGGAAATCTTAAAAATATGCTGACTGGATTCTATTTTTTTTCTAAGTTGTACCTCAAAGGCTGGGTCATGAATAATCATCTTTACACATCGAAAGCTTTTTAAAGTAACAAATTAGGATCGTATTAAAGAATGCTGGTAGGGATCAGGTCTTGGCAGATTAGAAACTATGATGCTTTAGCAATTTTTAATACATATTTATTGAATTTTTTAAAAAGCTATACACACAGTCTGGAAACAGACTGGAGAACACAGAGTCTGCTTTTCTTCTACTAAAGAACTTTAATCCATCTTCACAAGGTTCAGTACAGATATTTATGGCAGAACAGATCTTAGGAGCAACCTTAGGTTAAAAAAGTGTTTCATTGGGAGAATTCTGAGCTGTATGGTTAATTTGATCTTCTCAGAGCAGAGGTCAAGATCTGTCCTTTGTAATTAGGCAAAAGATAAATGTCTGCTTGTGTGTAACAGCAATAGTAAAACTTCCTGAAAAGCTCTCAGGCCAGACAGTCATCTCTGAGCCCTGAGAACATGAAAAGTCTAATAGTATCTTCTCTATCCTTGTATTTTTAATCCAGAATTATTTTGCTAGGTTATCTTGTAACTTTAAAAGAGAAACCAATTTAGAGTAAAATAATAGTAAAATACAAAACAAAATAAAATAAAAAACTAAAAATGAACATACTTAGTATATGATGAAAAGACTCTTCTGTATAGGGAAATACATAAACAGCAATTTAATGAATGTTCTGACTATAATAATACTCTTTTTTTTTTTTTTAAGAATATTGCAGTACACTGGAGGTACAGAAATTTGTCATATACTGGAATTTATATGTTACATAGTGATGAAATCCATCTGTTAGGTGCTCACTTATACCACAAAATGTAGTGAAAGCAGACATCATCAATCACACATTAATCCTACCTGGATATTCTACCGCTCCTGGGTCACTGAAGAAAGGCAATGGCAATGATCAGACCTGTAATTACAGAGCAAAGTAACTATACTGCGTTCCAGTGAGGATAATGATGTTTACTTTTCATCTCCAGATAAATTTTGTGCAATCAAAATGCTAATAATGAAGTGCCAGCTACAGAATATCTACTGGGGACAATACTGCTACACTCAGGTATTGCAATTATTCTTTTAAAAAAAAACCAGCCAGCATCATTTTGTGAAGTGCTGCTCTTAAGGGAAGTTAGAGGCAGGAGTCAAAGAAAAGGATTTTTGAAGACCTGTTGTTATTCCTGACACTTATGCTACCTAGAAGAACTATACCAAACAAAAAGGAGTTACATGGAAATAAGAACAGTATAGATGTTTGGGGACACTAACCTACCACCTGGTATGTTTAAGTAAATGTCTTATAACACTGAATACATTTTAGCAGTTTGAAACTATTAGATGTATTTTTGTGGGACAAATCAAGATAAAAGGATGCAATATTAGGGCAACTTCAACCAAAAAGTACTAGCCCTGCTGAATCAAAAATTTAAACTCATATAATGAAGCAAAAATATTTCCAGATTAAACTTAGAAACAGATTTTCCACAGTGAAGTGTAAGGGAGGAGGGAAAACCCATTTTAGATGAACTTTAATTTTCTCCTGAAAAGAAGTGCTTTGGTTTTAATGCCTTCACATTCTTTCTTTTTAAATTCGTGTCAGTTTATAACAAAGCTGTTGTTTTTAAAGACAAGTGGTGAAGTTTTAGGGCTTTTTCAAAGATCTTTTTTGCACTTTCTTTTTTGTTGCAGGAGGGGGCAAAAAGTATCTGTTGAATGACAAATAATGTTCCTTCTGAAACTCAACTTATTAATCAGCAAAAGAATTCACCCAGCAGTTGTTCCCATTAAAAGACATTTGTATCATGCTTTAGTTGGTGCTATAAAATCAATTGCTTCTCATCAAGCGTGCTCTGTACAAAACAGTGATAATGAACATATGCTTGAAATACCATGCAGTGATAATTGCATTGGCTTCAGCCTTTAGCAGTATTCTGGACATTGAGGCCAGCAGTGCGATCAGAAAACAGGCTTGAAAAGAAAATATAGGCAGACCAGGCAGAAGACAAATTAAAGTTGTGGCATAAACAATAATCAGTGGCTGTGTAAAACCAACAGGACTTGTCCAAAACAAACTATAAAGCCAAAGTATTGAATAGCTTTTTGTACTTGTACAGACTGCTCAGACCTGCACAAATAACCCAATAAAGGGTTGTTCTTGGGCATAAGTATTTACAGTTTAATCATCAGTGTCAATTTTATCAATTCTATCATCCTAACTTCATTACCATATCTAACAGTGTTATTGTAGATTTCAGAGGCCTCAGAAGTTAATTAATGGGTACAAGTAGATGTGCCTCTGTGAAATGGTGCATCTTGCTGTCTCTTAAAGAGCAACTGCTGATTTTATTTGTAAATTCCTTGGAAACTGCAAGATGGAAGAACAGAACACAAGGCACTATATGTATCTTTTAGACTTATGGCAGGGGAAAGTGTTGAGAAAATGGTGGGGAAGGGTGAAAGGAAGGTGACTGAGGCAGGAACTGTAGGAAAGAGAAGAAGTAGTGCCTCTGCTCATCTGAGGCCTCCTGGTGAATATTTCTTCCAATATCCCCCTTTCCTGGATCGACCAGGGGAGGGGACACAGAAGAGAACCTAGGATTTTGTGTCTGAGATCAGCAAGACACATTCAGGACTTCCAACTGACCTTGACTGTTTGGACTTTCTTCACTACACTTGCCTGCATCCCATGTTCCCTGAAACTCTGCTTTCACCAACAAAAAAAATAAAAGTAAAAACTAAATAAATAAAACATACAAGACACAATTTTCAAACTGGCAGAGAGGGTTTGGAACAGAAGACACATAGTGGAAGGAAATAAAAACTTTTGGCACAAAGAAAGCAGACTGTATAAAAGTCTGTGGACAATTCTTAAAAGCCTTTATAGCTGGGATTTGGCTTAGCACAGTGCATGAGTATATACTTTCATTTCCTCTGAACAGGAAACTCCTGGACAAGCTGCTGGAGAAGCAGCAAAGGATGCAGGAGGTGGGAAGTGGAATAGGCTGCACTCCACTGCAGGGTTTTTTAACAGATCTCGCAGGTCTGGAAACAGGGCTGGAAGTCATCTGAAAACAGGTGGCTTGGTGAGATTCCCCGTTTCCTCTCTCACTTGAGAGGGAAACACTATGAGAACAGCCTTTAGACTGATTATTTGTGATTTCTGTCCTTATCTAGGCAAGCAGCCAAAAACACAGAGGCTTGGACATAAGTTACCAGAAAGTTTTGTAACCTTGAGAGAGGTTCAGCTCAAGTTCAGTTCTAAAAATAAAGGAATGATCAGTGGGGGGTTATTATTCTATATGAGCAGTCTTCCCCATCCTATGGACAGAGTCTTCCCTGTTGCATTAGTTCTACATTTATGCAACTCCACTCACTGGAAGGCAATTACTCATGCTTAATATGAGGGTAAATGTGAACACACTCAGGCTTTTAGCCTCTCAGCATTATGTGGATTTATTGGCAGCATGCCCAAACCCTGCAGACCCTCTCCAGCCTAAGCTCCCACTCACCTCAGTCAGCAGCTTTGCCTGACACAGGATAATGTGCTGCGGCTGTACAAAGACTGACAATGTTGTGAAAAGTTTCATCTTATCTTTACTGAAGTTTGCAGTTTTATTAAAAAGTCCTGTCCTGATACATCCTGCAAAATTCAGCCTTTCTTCAGAGGCTGTTCTGTCAACTGCGCTGCGGAATGTCTGCTTTTATTTTGCTGGTTCAGAGTGGAAAAGCAGGAGTTAGATTAAAATGCTAAAACAAAACATATCTTCAGGTTTTAGAGATTCCTTTGCTCTTATAATTTCTGCAGGATGGAGTTGTTATTGCTGAGATACCACTTGTAGTAGTTAAATCTCTGTTATCCTCTGAAGAGGATAATACTAGATTGAGGATATCTTTTCTGAAGTTGAACCATTCTAAAACAAATAAATCTACTTCAGACTTTCTTTTGTTATTTGGAAAACATACAGTACAATTTGCACTCAGCTTTATATTTTCTGAGATGTTGCAGTAAAAATTTCAAAATATACAGAAACTGTGTAAAACATGTTGAGCTTGAATAAATATTACAATAGTATATTAGGCTGAACAAAGAATCTGAAAACTGCCCTTGCTTTGTCAATCAATTACAGGTAATTAAATTCTATATCCAAACAAGATTCACAGATGTGCAGACAGTGTTCACTGTTTCCAGCACATATTACTGTTCTTATTATTACTTGTGAATGCTTAGTGTTTGCACCTACAAAAAATTAAGAGCCCCATACTGCTTTGGTATAAATTCAGGGTAATGATAGATAAATCATGGTGCCTGTCTTGTGAAGACTTGGCATGAAAGTAACTAAATTTCACAGTTCAAGATTTGTAACCTCAGCTTACTTTATATCATTGGGAAAAAGTAAATTGGCTTTAAAACTATTAGGTGCATTCTCAATATGTATTCATTCATACTAGAAATTACGTACTTTCATAAATGTGTGAATATTTTGTGTTAAAATTGCCTGTTTTCTCTGGTCTAAACTCCATGAATATCCCAACAGTTTAGACTTGATGAATTTGTATCTGATCTTGTCAGCCTAATGAACCAACCAGACATCAGCTTTGACAGGCTGTCTGACATTGTACAAGATGGAAATAAAAGACTCAGGGCAGAACTGTGACCCTATACAAGTCAATGGCAAAACTCCTCTTGTCTTTAATGGGTCCAGTATTTCATCTATGGCTCTGTGCCTCATCTTTCACTCCCAGAGACAAAGAGCAGGCAGAGTATAGCAGGGACTACAGACACTTGGCTTTCTCCAGTATATAATGAGGCATTAACTGAGTGAAGTTAGAGGTTTTGGATCTCTGCAGAGAAGTGTTTTCTTAGAAGAGGGTGAATGAAGAAAAGATAAACACATAACCAACTGGAAGGAAAAACCACTCCTGTATATACCGGGGGAAAGTGAGAGAATCTTTAGATTATTTCTTTTTTCTTTTTTTTTTTTTTTTTCCTCTCCACCTTTCTGTAGTCCCTTGACATCCTACTAGAAAAGAGTCACCACCATTCATAGGTAAAACTCAGAATAATACCAGGATTGAAAAATACTCCCTCAATGAAACTCCTACATGCAGAATTCAGACGGTGTCATACCTTAGAGGGATTTACAGCAGCCTCTGTCAGACCCCCTCCTCCCTCCCTCTGATCACTTCATTCTTGGGTAAAGTGTTTTAATTATGGGCACTTCAGAGGACAAAGATGGGTAGTAGCTGGCTTTGTTTTATGGAACCTACCTGTTATAAAATAGTCCCTCCTGGGCCATTACTGTGTTGAAGATTTTGGTGCTAATAACAGCATGAGATAAAGATTTCTTCCTGCACTGCTTTCACGCCCAGCACCCTGAAGCTCCTCCTGAACCAGAACTAGATCCTAACACAGTGCAATCTGATTATTAATACTGTCGAGAGATTTCGGGGCTTTCTTAATATGAAGTTGTCTTTTTTCCTCATAAAATTGTTTCATGTTGCTCCTCCAGCCACCTCCCTTTCCTAGTGTGGTGGTGGGTTGCCAGGCAGCAGCACAGATGGCAGGAGTAAAGGTGTCAGATCCACGAGCTGAGCCCCAGGTTGGTTTCTGCCCAGAGCTCCCTGTGGCCAGATGCCAGGATGGCACCGTGTGGTGGGTGACAGCAGAGGACAAGCCCAAGTGGGAGATCAAATGTGCATCTCCTAATGATTCCTTTGCTTGTTACTGGTTTTGTATAAACACTGAGAGCCTTTACTCATATTTCACACAGTTAATGTTCCCTGACTGAGTCCAGGCTTCAGAAGCTGACTCTATAATAACAGCCTGATTAGTATTCAGCTCTCTTTACAGATTTGATTTTTAAATCAATTTAAATGAAAGAAAATAGGTGGGGTAGTACCCTTTGCCTCCTGATCCCCACTTGGAGATCTGCACTTTCACAGCAGGGCTTTCCCCTTCTAAAATGTGGGAACGGATGAAAGAATTGGTGTGGGGTGTCCTGGAGGAGCAGGACTCAAGAGTCCGACCATCCCTGACTTTCTCCTTGCAAAGCATCTCAGGGAAGACATCTCCTGGCATGCATGTGGCTGCTGGTCTCAGCCAAACCCTGCAGAGACACGGGGTGCAGAGAGGCAGCTGATCAAATAATTGCACAGAGCAGTCTCCCTTCTGGCTGGACACCCTGCTACCCCTCAGTTTCTCACGTGTACATGTGCATGTGCACACACGGAGCTCTCCACAGCAATCTGCAAGCTTTCGTCTATCTCTCTATTCTAATCCACCCCTACCCCATTCAATTAAAAAAACACATGTGCTGTTTGGGCTGAAAAGACATCCAGAAAATGTATGTACAAGTAGTTGTACACTGAGCTGGAAGCCTAAATAATGCTTTGTCCACCTGATGGAGGAACATATAAGAAATTTCAGGAGATCCTTGGCACAGCTCCTAGAAGAAGAAATATGAAGTTTGTTAGCAGAGTTCTCCTTGCCAGTCTTTAGGTAACTCCCCATTGGCTCTGAGTCAGCAGAAGTTTAACTGCTGATAAAACTGAGGATGCAGGGTAAGCCTTAACTTTACCCTTCCAAGTCTAAGTGACAGTGATTTCAGTTGAGTTACCCTCAGTTTATAGCAGAATAGCCATCATTAGAATCGGCCCCTGAACAATACCTTTGGAAGTTGAAGCCAGGAAATGGAAAGGGTCATGTCTTTAGCTGTTGCTAATCTGAGGTCAGTGGGTCTGTGCCCACTTTAAATCCATTGTGGAACTAACACAGACTCGTTCATTCTTGGGATAAGGATAGTTAACTGCATTTGAATGAGTGATTTCTTTCTCTTTGATATGGACCAAACACTAAACAAGGAATGTTTTAAAAACTAAAACTAAAACTGAGAGTTAGAGAAGGCTAGAATTAGGAGGACAATTTCTGTCAGTGGAGTCTTGTACCTTTCTAAGACAGTAGTGTGACTTCTGAGGCACCTGTGCTCACAGACTTAAAAATATTGGAGCATGCGGTCTTAGCAGAAGCACAAAAGACTTATTATTTTTTAAACTTCATGTCTCATCACATTATGGACGCCTGTGCTGCATAATGTAATGAGATGCACATTTTAACACCCAGGCCTTTCCTTGTAATATGAAACAGGAGAGAGTCTTAGGGAGCAAATTAGGTCACTCACTGCTGAACTAACTGGTCAGCAAACCAATGTAATGACTATTTTCAAGTTTGCTCTTAAATTTGCCACTTTCCTGCCTCCCATTAAATCAGGCAGAAAATAGAGCTGTGTCAAAAATTAGGTACTACCTAAGAAATTGTTCCCCTTTTTGTTCATTTTTCTTTGGCATTCATCATAGGGAAAGAAAAAAAAAAAAAAAGTCCTTTTACCTAGGATATTTTCACCACTTTGACTGCAAGTGAAAAGCAGCTTTTGTCAGCAAAGTGCTTTTTGCTGCCTGATGGGTAATGTAATGTGTGAGTCAGTGTGGAAAAGGAGTTGAAGGTCAAAGCTGTAAGAGTACTTGCTGTGTCACTTGGTGTCCTGATCTGAATGTTAGGCATGTCATTTCTCTAGCTCACTGTCAGAGGGAAACCATACCATGGCTGGGAGTTTGCACGAGTACTGAGCAATAAGTGAAGAAAAATTACTCCCTCAAAATGTGCCCAAAATAAAGAATAATTACTAAATTCTATTTCTCGTGCAGTGTGTGGAAATTTGCACATTGCCTTCTCTGAACACCATTACTCATCTTTTCCATTTGTGAAAGCTTGCAACAAACTTTGAAAGGTGAAATATTGATGAGTTTTGCCAGTGACATGGTGAGGCTGGGATGTATCCAGAAACAGATCACAGAGAAAAGGAAGGCTGCAAGAGAGTAACAGAAAGTTTAAAGCAGTTGAAAAATCCCTGTGAATTCCTTTAATCGACACTGTCATTGTGAGTCCATTTTCAGGTGAGATTCTCCTGTGGAAAATGTTGCTGCAAATACCCTGTTTGTTGTTCAGCAACAGTAACCTTTTAAAAATCCCACTTATACGCTAAAATGAAGTGTGTCTGTGCACACTGATCTCCTTGTTTGCAGCAGGACCTTTTACTATCCAGGCTCTGCTTTTTTTTTTTTATTTTTTTTTTTTAACATCAAAAAAGTAGAATGAAAGGTTCCTTTAAGGAATTTTAGATTATTTATTCTCAACAACTGGACGTTAGTAAGTTTGCCCACTCTTTTCACTGTCTGGTTTTGTAGATTGGGTTAAAAATATTGTTTTTGACATTTAAAGCCCTTAATTGACTAGGTCTCAATGAAGTGCCTTACAGAGCTTCTGGCAGTTTGCATACCACTTCCTCCTTTTGGGTCAAAAGGGGCAAAACTCTTGTATTTGAAAGTCTGCAGAAGTAGAAAGGGCAGTGTTAACGTTTCTGCATGTTCAGCTAAAGATCACAGAACAGTCACCTAGCTGACTTTTCCCAGGATTGTGTATTTCTGTTTTAAGGTGGAATTACAATCCTTTTTACTTCAGAGAGCTGTGACAGGACTTTGTTTAAGCTGGTATCACAAAATCATCGTGCAACTTGTGACAAACTGCAATTCTGATTTATTTTTCATTTTAATTTTTTAATTTTTCAAATTATCAGAATGTAAAAACCTGTAATTAAAGGAAAGTAGCATACATTTATCTTGGCTCCTGGTGTGATTTCACTTGATTGATTCTGCAGCTCCTAAATTCTTTCCCTCAGAAATGGAACCAGCATAATTTTTTCAGGCTTCCTGTCTTGTAGAGTTTTCCACATCTGGGATCTGCCCTTGCAAATGTCTCAGCATGTGACTAACTCAACTGGATTTCTTGTGTAGAAACTCATCATGCTCCTAAACCCAAACAGGCAGATCCCACAAACACGTATGCGGCTCATTTTACAGGCAGGCTACTGATGTGAACTACATATCTGAAAGATTTATTTCCAAGGGCCTTATTTATAATGGAATGTGTTAAACTAATCAGCATTGTGGTTCTACCTTGACGTTTCAGTTTATTTTGCTCTTAATAGTTCATGATATTGTGTTGGAATGGAGTAGGTCTGAGACTAGTAAAGAATCATTTTACAAGGATAGTAAGCAGTCTTGCAACCAAGATCGGGATTATAAATCACAAGATGTCTCCCCTCATAGTTTATAGCATCTTTTGCAACTTTATGAAGAAACATAATTTAAGAACCATAGAAAATAGTGAAGTTAGGTTTATGGTCATTCAATGAAAATGTTTCATGAATTGAAGTTAAAATAGACTCTTTTTCTATAGATTGCTTAAGCACCTTTTGTGAATACTCATTTGAAAGGCATAATTTCTATCAATGCCTTTCTTAGCATTGTATCATAGTGTCATTTTATTTTGTTACTCAGTGAAGGAGACATAATCATGACTGAAGTCTTTCAAAATCACTCTATATGTTATGTTTAAACCAATTACTAATCCATGTATCTTGGTCATATGCTCAATAGGAGCCTAATTCTGTACAATCTTGCCACAGGGAGCCTGTCTGAAATCCATACACACAAATATAAACTGCAGAATATAACTTAAGAAGAAAACACTCTTATTTCTATTAATAGGCTGAATCATTCATAATGGCTCTATGTTAGACATACTCAAGTGTGACAGTAGATCTACAGGACTAAACAGCTGGTGTGGATGTCTGCATTTGGGGAAGGGGAGATACTTCATATTAATTCTTGGCAGTTCCAGTGAACTGTATGGCCATTAACAGCCGAAGTGCATTGGATTTGCTCCTGGAGCTTTGCTGCTGGTTTATTTTTCATTTGAAAGGAATCCAGCTCATAAGCTCCAAGACTACTCAGCGATACGACTCAAATCTCAGCAACTGGGAATAAAAGAGGTATTTACTTGAAGAATTGCACTCATGATCCAAAACAAAATATTAATGCAGATTGATCCATTTACCACATTTAAGAGACCATGAAGATAGACTTTTTTTCAGTAAGGAACAAACACAAAACTAGTACAATACTAGTAAAACAGTATGCCATGCTCAGCACACATTAATATTTCTGGACTGTTCCTTCCTTCCTAAAAAGTATTCAGAAACAGGCTACTTACAGATGATATCAAGTGCATGTCTAGCTTTATTGTGTTCTGGGGAGAATGAAAGCCCTTTACTGCTGGTACATGTGAAGAATCTTTGAGCAGATAACTTATTTATCAAGGAATTTATCAAAGTACCTCAGATTCATATGCTTGAGCTGCATAAAAAATTCCTAAGGACATACAGTACAGTACATGTGCTGTGCTGCTGCAGGAAAGGGACTGAAGCTATCTCCATCATTACTGGCTATGAATCACATCATCTCCTGTGTAAGCTTGTCATATGAGACTTATTGGTCCCTCTTCCCCTGTTGGGCTTGAGTGTGCAAAACATTTTATTACAGAGTGGTAAGAACCACATTTAGTGAAGCCTGTAGTAATTTTGGGACAGAGAGATGTGAGTGTGAAGCTGAAGTGAATGCAGAGCTCTCACTCCTGGATAACTTGTGCCTGCCAAGAAGCAGCAAGAGTGCTCTACAAGGGAGGAGGAGGGTAAACCTCCAGCTTAAAAAAGTAACAGCATGATTGGGAATGTGGAATCCTCTGCTCAATACAGGTGACAGATGAAACAGATGACTGAAATTTAGCATTGATGAGCTGCACTCTGACCTCAGGTAACCCATTCTGGAGATGCTTCAGTTCAGAATCTGAGAAGCAATAGGCAGGACAAAGACAATGTGGAAATGCAGCTACTCCAATGTCACAGAAATGCTATTTGGAAGAATTAAAAAAAAGATAATACACATTTTCTAATTTGATAGTTCTGAGCTGGTCTGCATCTCTATGCTCTCTAATACTCATCCCAGACACCCAGAAAAAGATATTGCAAAAGCTCAGTAAAATACAGAGTCTTTCTCTGTAAGAGGGGTACTTCTGTGGCAATGTCATTTCAATCACGTGACTGCTAACTTCTGAGGTTATTCAAACTTTACTAAACAGCAGAGTAATATTTATTGAAGACTTGGAGCAATTCTTCAGTACTCAGTGATGATCCTACCCAAAGTACTGTAACATACAGAGAGCTCCTTGGCCTCAAAACCATATTCCTTTTATTTCCCTGGAATTCTGTGCACAGACTTGTTTTTACAAATAGTAAATACCTTTTATTTCCTTCTTAACAAATTCCTTCTTACCTGAGTGAACCTTTGGTTAACCCCGGGGGAAAAATCCTCAGTGTAAATTTGTGTAGTGCGGCTTGAGACTTGCCCTGTTTCTTCATTCTTCTTGTAACATCTTTGACTCTGTAACAATAATAAAAAGAATCTATTACTTTTCCATCTTAATAGTTCCATCAGGTTTGATAGATTACAATGAATTAATCATACAGGATTTTGATAACATATTTTATTACTTTGATTGAAGGGATTCACTTGAGATGACAGCTAACATGGCTCAATAGCCAAAAGCTTTTTAGTGCAACTGTAAGTCTATTCACTGTAGCTGCCATTCTTGAATGACCCAAAGGTAGGGGCTAGATGAGAGATATATCACTGGTGATGTGATTCACTCTCCAACTATGTAATACACCAGTAATTGTAATTAAGCAAGCACAGTTTCAGAAGAAAAACATTTTATTTAATTTGAGATTTAAACCTGCTCCTCCAACCTATCTGCCAGATTAAAACTCAGTATATGGTAGTTAACTTCTTTCAGACATACTTTATTTAATTGCCTCATGTGAAGTAACCCTTTGTTCTTCTTGGCTAGAGCAGTACTCTTCAACTTGTGGTCTGTAGCTAAAATATTAGACCCAGCTTTCTGTACCATACTTCATAAAAATGTGGGCCAATTAGGGCTAGTCAGAGGATTATAGCAAGAAGTCTCAGATGTTTATAAAGCATGACCTTGGAGAACACAGCGAATAAACTGCATTGCTTAATCTAAGGAGGAGAAGACTGAGTGTGACAAGATAACAGTCTCCAGATACATAGAAAGCTGCTGCAAAGAGTCAGGGAACGAGCTGTTGTGCATGTTTGTGATGGATAGGAAAAAAAAAAAAAAGGAATTTAAATTACATTAAAGATTATTCAATTTATATATTAGGAAGAATTTTTGAACAGTGAGGACAGTGACGGAAATGTTAGGATAGATTGCCTGGGGAGGAATGTCCATCACTGAAATCCTTTAAGAAACGGTTAGACAAATATCTGTCAGGAGTGACATAGATAGAATCGATCCTGCTTTGACATAGAAAGAGATCTATGTTATGCTTTAAAAATTTCATAAGTTATTAGTCATTACAGCTGTATATAGTCTGCAATGTGTTTGCATCACTTTTGTATATACATTTCAGTACGTTAAAAGCATGTTGAGTTCAAAATCTCATCCTTAAATGATTATGCAGCAGAATTAAGTCCAGCTGTTTAGCCCTTATTTGTTTCTCAAGCGTGTTTGCATTATGATACAGCTTTTAATTACCCTGTGACACCTTGGTTTATTTCCACAGCCCTCCCTTTCACTAGTCTGTTGGATCAATTCTACTCAGGGAAAGCACATTATTTTACATACTGTCTAATTTTCAGTGGATATTTTCATATTTTATTACTGCACATTGTCCAGACTTGCTCTGAAGACAAAATTGCTCTATTTTTAGGAAGATTTATATGGCTGTCTTCAGTGCAGTGTTTGAGTGATACTTTAACATTAACTTACCCTCCCAGAATTGCTCTGACATCTGTACAGTCAGTTGGGAGCTCAGTCTGACACTGATTTTTCAGTGTAATCACTATTATATAGCACCACAGATGTTCAGAGTAGAAGTAGAATACAAATTGTTTCAGGTTCAGCAACTTTAATAGACCAGTTCCTAACTTCTCCATAATGATATCACAGTCTCATTGTTCTTGATAACAACTTGTGTATACGTACTTTTCCTAATGGTGACCAACTGAATTTAGGGTTTGAACAGCAAACTCCATTATAGAATATAATTTTGACAACAAGCTAAGCTCCTCAGAAAAACTAAACCGTTTGGCTTCACATTTGCACAAAATAACTGATTTCTAGCAATATCAAATTGTCATTCTCTATGTGTATCATCATTACTGTGGAATGAGGTACATACTGGGTTATTTAGGTTTCACTTACAACTTATTACAGTAGACTACATGAATGCTAGACTACAATCCTGACTAGAAAGTGTCTTCTAATGGCTATAGGCAAGAGATAAGTTTACCAACCTGGTTCAAACTGCAGCATCACCTGATGCTAAGGTCTCTTATGACAACAGTGGATCTTTGCAAGCATGACTGAAACAGAGAAATAGTAATAAATAGGTATAAGCTCCAATAGTGGCCTCAAGGAACAAGAAGGAGTGTCAGGGTGTAGATTTGGGCTTGAAGAGAAGATGGCAGGGTACTTCTGAGAAGAGATGAGACTCAAAGTCACAAATGTCTGCCTCTGCAGAAATTGCAACTGCTGGTTGTGTTAGTCTTGTCCTTGGATTTGTGAAAAGCTGATCCACCCTGAAGTAGCACCATTTTTCCTCCATCCCATAAATTCTGATGCTTTTTGTAATTCTGTTCTACCTACTGATACCATTGACTCTTTTATCTTTTACTTTCTTTTCTGGTTTCCCTGATACGTAATCCCACGTTTTCAACGGAACTATAGTCTCTTTTTCAAGACTGGTCCACACTTGGGAGGCCCCATGAATCTTCCTCCTACTTAAATCTCAACCTCCTTGCCTGGCAATGTTCCCTGTTCTCACAGAACCACAGAATGGTAGGGGTTGGAAGGGACCTCTGGAGATCATTGAGTCCAAGTCCCCTCCCAAGGCAGGTTCACCTAGAGAAGGATCACATCCAGGCAGGTTATGAATGTCTCTAGAGATGGAGACTCCACCACATCTCTGAGCATCCTGTTCCAGTGCTCTGTCACCCTCAAAATAAAGAAGTTCCTCCTCATGTTTAGATGGAACTGCCTATGTTCAATTTTGTGTCCATTATCCCTTGTCCTGCCACTGGGCACTACTGAAAAAAGATTGGTCCCATCCTCCTGACACCCACCCTTTAAGTATTTATAAACATTGATAAGATTCCCCCCTTAGTCTTCTCTTCTCCAGACTAAAAATACCCACCTCCCTCAGCCCTTCTGCATTAAGACAGATGCTTTAGTCCCCTAATCATCTTTTTAGCTTTTTACTGTATCCTCTCCAGCAGTTTGCTGTCCTCCTTGAGCTGGGGAGCCCAGAACTGGACACAGTACTCCAGATGTGGCCTCACCAGGGCAGGGTAGATGGGGAGGAGAACATGCCTTGATCTTCTTGATGCACCCCAGGATGCCATTGGCCTTCTTGGCCACAAGGGCACATTGCTGGCTTATGGTCATCCTGTTGTCCACCAGCACTCCCACGTCTTTATCCACAAAGCTGCTTTCCAGCAGGTCAACCCCTAATGTTTACTGGCCCACGGAGTTATTCCTCCCTAAGTGCAGGATGTTACACTTGTCCTCGTTGAATTTCATAGTTTCTCTCAGCCCAACTGTCCAGCCTGTCCAGGTCTCACTGGATGTCAGCACAGCCTTCTGGTGTGTAAAGCAAACTTGCTGAGGATATGCTCTGTCCCTTCTTTCAGGTCGTTGAAGAATATATTGAACAAAACTAGGCCCAGTAGTGACCTCTGGGGAACACCGCTTGTTACAGGCCTACAACGAGACTGTGCCGCTACTAACGACCCTCTGAGCTCCATCTTCCAGACAGTTTTCAACTCACCCCGCTGCCCATTCATCTCACACTTCCAAAGTTTGCCTATGAGGATGCTGTGGGAGACAGCGTCGAAAGCTTTGCTGAAGTCAAGGTAGACAACATCCACTGATCTCCCCTCATCTATCCATCCAGTCATTCTCTCATAGTAGGCTATCAGATTAGTCAGACATGACTTCCCTTTGGTGAATCCATCCTAACTACTTCTGATAACCCTCTTTTTCTCCATATGCTTTGAGATGACATCCAGGACAAGCTGTTCCATCATCTTTCCTGGGATGGAGGTGAGGCTGAGTGGGCTGTAGTTTCCTGGGTTTTCTTTCAACAACACTTCATCAGACACAGATCTTCACCTATCTGGCCTCCTGGTCATCTGCTATGTTACCTGATGAAGCCAACTAATATAAACCTTTTAAATATCAATATTTGAAGTTTTGTTGTTTTAAGAAATGAAAACACCAACATTTTATCTGCAGGCAACACTGTAAGTCCCACTTGTGCTGTACATTTTTTACAAAGTTGAGTATATGCGTCATTTTTACATGAGTGAACTGCTATTGACTTCAAATGATCATTCATTTAACCTTAAATACATGCCATATTGCTTCTGTAAAAGTAGGTAGAAGAAGGGAATTTCAATTAGCTTCAATGGGTCCAACTCTTGTGTATAGATCATGATCATGAAAAATGTCATCCATGTAGTCTACACGTTAAAAATTCAGTTGAGTTGTTCAAAGGTCTTTGTAGTTGCTTGAATGCTCATTGCTGTCTCAGAGCACATCCTTGGAATAATCAGTTGTGTTGTATGATTCTTCTTGTCTAGAATTGAAATGTTTTATTTATATAAACTATTCTCTGTATTTTCACTGCCTTTTTTTTTAAAAATATATCATACTTAATTTTATATGTTCTAGACCTGCATATGCAAACCTGATTTGTATATTTAATGGTCCTTCATGAAACAAATGTTTAAACCCTTAGCCTAATAGATAGACTTGATTTATTCAAAAATGTACGTGCTGACTGCAATATGGAAAAAAAATATGTATGTAGTCAAACACTGTGGTTTTGCAATATTAAAATTGCAACCAATTTCCTTGTATGTAATTTAAAGAAAATGTAGCAAATAAAAATGAATAATAGGCCAATTTCAGGGTGTTTTATAGTTGTAAACATATGATGTACAGGTAAAGCTGAGGTGACAATAATTCAGTAGTTATGAATGTGAAAATCATACTTTTGACTTTATGTATACATAAAGAACATATTTTTGTTTGCTCTGAGTCATATATGTTGTACCTTTTCATATCGTAAGTGCAGAAGGTCTTACGCTTTTTCTGGACCAGGTAAAATAATTAGTTTGAAAATATGTTTCCCCAAAAGACCTTGATTTAGGATTAAATGTGAATATTTGATGCAATCTTTTCTTGTTCAGAGTCCGGCTGTACTCTCAGTCTTTAGGAGAAATATTAATACAGGAGCACATTTCCAACATTCCCAGTAGACAACCCTCACCTACCACTAGTTATGTAGTGTTCCAGAGGTCAAGGAATCTGTACCTTGAGGCATGGTTTTCTTTGACTCTATTATACCTCTTCATACGTTATACATTTCTTCCCTTACATTCAGCGTATGCTGTGGACTTTTCAATGTAGTATGGCACAGATTAGCTACATTATGATGAAATTCAGGAGAACAACATTTATGAGTACTAGTAGAGTCATGAGCTGCCTTTTCTGCTGTTTATTCACAGTCCCCTTTTCTAGGTTTGTTTTGGTTTCTGTTTGAGCCTCTGTGAAGAGAAGAACTGTTCTGATGGAAACATTTTTGAGCTCTCAGGTACTAGCAGGTAACTAATAATTTGTCATATCAAGTGGATAGGATTTGTAACCTGTTAGTTACCCCCAGAAATTTAGTGGTACCATTTGTGGTTAAAATGATTTCTTTAGTTGACAGAAGAGATCACAAAAGGAAATTCTTAGCAAGAAAGCCATAAAAGCATTACCTTGAAAGCGACTTCTTTTATGCTGCAGAAGCACTCATCATTCAAGTGTATATTTATTAGAAATGCCATAGGTTAGAGAAAGAATAGAAGAAATAAAAAGGAGAAAATGACCCATACCAGGATTTGGATTCTAAACCTTTAACTGGAAAGTGAAATGAAGGTACCAGGCTACAAGCTCCTAAGGGAAGGATGTAAGCTCTTAGAAACCAGGGAATAATACAGCACAAATGTTAGACAGAAAATGTGGGTCATGGGAATTGTTAGAAAAAAAATCCCAAAAGAGAAAGAGAGTTCTGCTGATTTCTTGTAGTTATTATTCTGCTCATGTTTTGTTATCTCGTAAAAAGATTTAAAAACCCTTCTGCTTTTAGAATGCCAGTGAATTGTGATGGAAACAGAGAGAGCTAGAAACACATGATATGCATCAGTCATCATAAAACAAGCAGTCTTACTTTCATCAAAAAGTAACAAATCACAACTTCCAAAATACATCATCTCTACCTCTTTCTCCCATTATTTTCCTGTTTCTAAACACACTCAGTGACAAAAAGATGTTCAGCTGTAATAATATATTTCATTTAAAAACCATAAGTATTTGATTTTAAGTGTTCTTTGGCTTCAAGAATTAGAATTCAAATAAAACCCTTAAAAATGTTTTGCATGGGGTTCTGAAAACTATCCCGCACTGTCCTAAATCTGCTCCCACTGAAATAAATAACTGCACAGATTTTCTGAAAACTTAGTTAAACTGTCATGAGATCTGTCAAAAATCCCACTATTCATTTATGAGAAAAATAAAATGTATGTCTGTAAAACTCAGTTGTGCAGGTCTACATGTATTATTAATGACTAATGAGAAGTGGTTTTGCATTTTGGACAAAGATCTATGAATAATCTGGTACCACAATTAAAAATGGATGTAGCTATGTCAACACTTAAGAAATATCATCTTTGAAACCACAGCAATAGAGGAGACTTTCATTCTAACAGTACCAATTCTTCCTATTTCCAATTTTGTTTAAGGCCATGTGTCTTCAGAGACCCTTAAAGGAAGGTAAGTAGTTGCTATGTTGAAGATTCCAGGTTTGAAGTTTTGTAGCTTGCCTTCTATTCTTGCCTTTTATTTTAGGGAAGTGTGGGTACTGGTTTTGGTAGGGCTTTTTTTGTAGTGACTTCCCTATACTTCTTACTTTCTGAAGTTTAAAGTCAGGTTATTGCACAGTCCCTCCCACAAGGATCTGAATGTAATTGTGTTTTGGGCACTATTATTTAGTGGCTCAGTTATAGTTCTTGAAATAACTCTCTGTGTGTTACTTAGGGCCATAACCTCTCCCCTTGTGTGCTCTAGAACGAGCTGTTCCAAGAAACAATTGCTTAAAATGTCAAGAAATTGCTTCCTAAACCTTGTCCCAATATGACGTATGACCAGTTTATATTCTGACAGTTGAAGGTCCCCATTACTACTGTTTTATTAGATTTAGTTGCCTCTATGGTCTTAGTATTGCACACACAGTATTGTTTTCCTGATCTGGAAGTGAGTAGTTACAAGAATTCATGTTCTTTCTGCACAGGGAGAAGCACAAAGCTATTTATTGTTTAATTCTACACATGTCTTTTTTTTAGGGATGAAGTGGAACATGAGCTGTGTCTAGCTTTTTTACAGATGTTCTGAACAAATGTGCACTTTGATTTGCATGGACATACAAGCCAAATTATAAAACATACTTGTGTGTCGATGACTAATTTTGTGTGATTTTAATGCATTAATTATACTTTAAGCCTTTCCCTTTCCTGGGGATAGTCTACTCTGTTGAGCTTTGCCAAGCTAAGGACAGAGACTAAATCTGATATTACAGATTTATAAATGCCAATATGAGGTTTTTTTCAAAGCAAACACACTTCTGCTCCTTCCATTTTGTGCTTCTGCAACATGGATAAAGAAGGTTAGAGAGATTACATCCCTATTAGAGTTATTAACATTCAAGTTTCACACCTGTAGGTTTACACTTCCCCATTCACCACATTAGAAATTATAGTTTAGGTCACAACTTAATTGTTGTTCAGCTCACTGAAATGTCTTAAAGGGTTAACTAGTCATACTACAAACCAACGGCAGATTTGGAAAGACTAACAAGCTGTTAAATTCCTCACTGCAAAACTCTTATTGGCTCCATAAGAGGCAGATTTCCACTATGATCTTTTGAATGTTAGGCTTGCATAGGATTCTTTGGAGTATCTCAACTGCATGTTTAGGAGATGTTCATCAGACTGATTTTCAATCATCATCTCAGCTATTTATACTAGTTAAGTTTTTTTTATGCTTTTGTACCTTAAGGTACCTTCTCATCCAGTGCAGCCGCCTTTGCATTTTCCTTCAGCAAATCTCTGTTTTGGCACTCCCTTCTCAGTAGTCTGTCAATTTTGTAATTATTTATATAACAACAGTATTGATTTCTCCGAACAAATAGTACAAGAAATTACTTTTAATTTATCAAAACATTTCTTAAACAAGTGTCCTAAACAATCTGTGAAAATTTACCACATAGGTGCTTTGAAGACAAAACTGAACTTTTTTTTTGTTTAAAAGTTATGCCAAGAATAAGGACATGAATCCTGTTAGGAAATACTTCCAATCTCTAATAACTAATTGATTTAGAGTAGCTAATTCTCAGCAAAATAGTGGAACATGTCTTTGAAAACAAGATAAATAAAATCAATTTTCATTTGTTTGAAGTAAAAGACATATACTGCAATAATGAGAGAATAGTAGCTGTTAGTTTTTAGGAATAACAAAGAAGTAATTAACTGTTTTGCTTAGTCTTATGAAACAATTTTTAAAGTTGGTTTTCCTTTTTTACTGCTAGACCTCAGGAAATCCTTATTTTCCAGGTATAAGCCAAGTGCTACATTAATAAACACAGAAATTATCCAAGGAATCTAACTTGAATCTTTTCAGTACCTCATAATTCATCAAAAGGAAGTACCTGGCTTTTTGAAATGTAAAAAAATTACTTGTGGTTTTCTCTTACACTTGTTTTCCATATTCTGAGATTGTATGCTTCATTTTTTATATATTTATGACATCCTATTTGTAGATGATTGTGTTTTCTCTGTCTAGCTCTTGTGCTAAAGGATGATTTAGTTTGTATTTTACTCAGGGGGCCATGCATCCTAATTGTCACATGTCATGCATTTGAGTTTCATAAAACAAGGCGTTTTCAATATTTACCAATAATTAATCTACATAATATGATGTAAGAATCACATTTTAAAGTACTTTGCTTTGAGTCCAAAAAATGGTCTTGAAGTTGTGCTTTAAAAAAGTCATGACTGCATTGAGGAACTGTTTCTCTCTGTGCATATATAGCACACTTTCAGTTTCATGAAGAATCCCTTCAGTTAAAAACAAAATCAAAATATTTTCCAATCATTATGAAACTGTAAACAAAAGCATGGGTTAAAACTAGTCTTGGTTAACAGCAGTAACAGGTTTGAGAATGAGACACATTAGCAAGCTTTTGCAAACACTTCTTCATTTCATGAAAATAAATCCCTGCCAATGTGTGCCCTACTCTGTCTTACAGCAATTACATTGATGGGAGGAAGCAATATACTTGCTTTGTCATGCAAATAAGGGGTATGAACCAGCTTTGTCTGTGCCCATGCTTGACGCTACTGAAATGCAGGGGGGGTTTGAGGCAAGAGGCAAGAGAGTGAAACTAGTCTGAGGTGTGGTGTTCTCCAGAAATGATGATCCCAGAAAAGAAAGGAGTGCCGTATGTTTGACTTATGGTTTATTCAATTTAAACATTGGACTGTTCTTTATTAGAGCTCAAATTAATGAGTCCCAGTAGCCCAGTCTTATTTAGCCTCAGACTAAAGGAAATCAGGAGCTCTCAAGTGTAGTGGACTAGGGGAAAACTGAGGTTTACATGCCTGCACTATATGCACCATGGAAAGAATGCTCATACCACTTTTATTAAGGAATCTCCCAAGGATATGAAGAGAACATTTTTAATGTAATCTGAACACCTTAAGTCCATTGAGGCTAAATCTACTACTTTGGGGTATTACTTTTGTTCCAGAGAGGCTTTGTCTTAGCTTCAGTAAACTGTAAATGCTGTTCTATTTCTCTCATTCTTTTCCTTTTTGGTGTGTTGAGTTCTATTCAATAATCTCCTGGGCTTTAAAACAAACTTGTCTTTAACACTTGTACTTGAAAATGAAGACTCTTGAGTCTTGTTGACCTACAAGAAACAGCAATCACTAGTCTCTGAAGGTTTTCCTGGAGGTTCAGAACTATATGCAAAAAAAAACTGTAAGAAAGAGAGATATGACTGCTTCCCTGAGTTTAAAATTAGAATTATCTAAAACAGCTCAGGGAGGACTAAGTTTATAAGATTTAGTTTCAAAGGCCAACTACATGGGAAAATACTCTAGATCTGCTTGGTGCTGCTGATATCTGTGAACACTATGGGCTCAAGACACTGAGGCCTAGGAACAGATCCCAGTCTTTCACATAAATATTTACTCTTGTACCTACTGTTTTCATTTCATTACCGTGGCATTGGGCTAAGAGAGGAAGTCTGGAGGAAGGTATACTCTCCCTTGGTTGAAGAGGATTACGTTAGAGGTCATTTAAGTTACTATGTGAAGTAATAAGTAAGGACTGGGAAGTAAAACAGGAAAGAGGTTCCGGTACACATGATTCTGGTTCACATCAAATGTATTAGACAAGTCAAGATTTTAAGTCCAAAGAAAGGAATGCATTGCAGAAAATATATGTAGGGTCATTCTCCACTGAAACAATTTTTTTTCAAAGTTTTCAAAGAACATGATTTAGATTGCAGAACTGAACACCCAGAAGTTCAGAGACAAAGTTAAAGCTTTCCTTTAGCTGCTGGTTCTCTTGCATGTAGCAAACAGCAGTAACTTGCAGATTTTTCCTTCCTGGAGCCCTATGTTCTAACAGCAAAAAAGTCAAGACTCTCAGTCTTCTATCCATCATGACAAGTTGGGTGGTCCTAACCCCTCTATGTTTACTCCCATGCCATCTCTCCACTGTGATTGTTTTGCTCAGCAATTACTCCATGCTCATCACTAAACTAGGTCTTGTGTCTAGTTCTAATCAACTTTGGTGAGCAAGAACTTTGAGTTTCATAAGCCCTTAACAGGGAAACATAACCACAGGGAGTGAGCCTATGGACAGCTCTGGAAAAGACATAGCATCCTTTTTTTCCCACTTAAATATGTGGGAGATAAAAAAACCAAAACCAAACCTGCAAAGTTAAGCAACTGAAAACTTACAAATAAGTAAAAACAAAGTTTAAAAGTCTTAGTAAGTTCCTGTCCATCTTTAGATTGTGTAAATTTGTTATGATGTTTATTTACATGCATTAAAGAAAAAAAAAAAAAAGGGAAAAAGAAAAAGAAGAAAAATAAAAGGAAAAAGAAAAAAGAAGCAAAGCTTAAAAGCATAAATAAAATAACCTGCCCATATATATGAGGAAGAACATTTATCAGAAAACAGATGGTCTCTTATACACAAAACTAAACACCTCTAGGAACATAACAATCCATTTATCTTGATGAATACATCCTCCAGCAGGTATCTCAAATAGCAACAGCAATACTTTATCTATGGGTCTGGAAAACACATTTCCATGAAGATACATGGTGTAAGTATTAGGTCTGGATTTCATTTTTTGAACATGTTGAGTGGGAATATTATGGTAAGTCTTCCCTTCTCCTGATTTGATCTTCAGGGAGAAAAATGTCCTTTCTCTCCTAGTCCTGATGTTTAATTGCACCAAATTTAAAACCAGAGCACAATTTATGCAACTGCAGAACTCTTTTAAGTGTTATCAATTTGCATTAGCTTCCACTGAGTCATCTGGAAATCAGAGCTGGGTCCCGCAGATGCCTTCTGTAACAAGGAATCTCTAAGAAAAGGAATCATCAAGCTTTCCACCTCCCTTTGTATCACTGAAGAAGTTTAACAACAAAGTTTTAGTAATGGTCAGTAGTGAACAATTTGGAAAAAAAAAAAAAAAAATTCTGAATCCACTGAAAATAAATTGTTTATGATATAGTATTCATGTACAAAAAATTCTGTGCTACACCCACTGAGAATTGATTACCCAGGGAAGTCTTTCTCAAAGATCTCTCAATGACATAGACAATTCCTCTTGAGCAGAAAATTATGAAAAATAAACCAGCAACATATAAACTGACAATTTTAACATATTCTTTCTAGGAATTCACAGCAGCACTAGAAACTATAAACATTAGTGCCATAAATTGTCTCTGGCTTGACTTTTGTGGTATTTACAACCACTCAAGTTAGAACGCTTCTAGTGACCTTTTGTTGTAACTTGTATTACCAGTGAGCATACCTAAGAGGTTAACAATGTTCTTGTAGCACTGAAAGTCTCATAAGTAGATACAGAGCAACCTATATATTTACATTTAGTCCTCTGAACTTAGAAGGCAATTTGGAGATATGACAAGATAGCTTTGTGCAGTACGGAAAAATATTTCTAGAGAAGTCAACAAATCAGTATTTGTTGCATACTGGATTTTCAGCATTAATAGCATACTGGATCCAGGTTTAGTCTCTCAGGATCTCCTTGTCAATACATACAGTGGCTTCCATAGGAGGAGCTTACATGGAAATGTGAACACTACATAGGAATGGTCCAATGGAATTATCTTCCTAAACACGTACATTAGCTAATGAATTAAGCTGGTGAAAACTTGGTCTAGAGTTTTAAAGACATGATAGTTCAGGCTTGTCTCAAGATAACCAGCTTCTGTTGTCAGGAATAGCAAGGTTACTTTTCTGTCATCAGATTACTGATATAGCAAGACTTGCTTTTCCCCAGGCAGTTACAAAATGGGAAGAACTGTGAAAGCTGGAATGTAGGTGGGAACTCTGGAGATTTGTAATGCATTATTATAAAATGCTTTGCTATTTATGTAGATTTAAATAATAAAATATATCCATAGGCCTTCTTATCAGCTGTATTAAATACATTTTCAAAGAAAGAACTAAGCCAACCTGCACTGAAAAATCCTCTCTACTTCTACACCCTACCATCACTGTGGGATCTGCATTCTTCCATACACTCTCCATAAGCTCTGGCTAATGGTGTATGCAGAGGGACCCAGACTGTGTTATTCTGAGCCAAGGAAGGGGATCTGTTGTAGAAGCTCAAGACCTTACCCTTGACAGGGTAAGACTTGCCAGCTGGCTTTGTTACATTGTGAGCAGTTTATCCTGAGTGTCTTTTCCGACTCACTGAGGCAGACCAGGAGATGAAAAGAGAGGCAAAATATGAGGCAGAGGGTCCCAGGATACAAATATTTTTTCAGGATATTAACACCTTAAATTCTAGCCTAAAACCAGTAATCAAACCATGCAGATCCATTTAATAATTTAATATGCATGTGAAAAGGAACATGCGGAAAAAGGAGAGATGCTTTTGGTACATACTAGACAATTCATTAATTGCTTTCATAAAATATTATCTTTAACCAAGTGACCTAATCAAATGTGACTACAAAATAAGGTGTTTTCCCAGAAACTCTATATTTACATGTATCTCTCATGTATGTGAAACAATGTCCATAGGATGGATCTTCATTGCTAGCTCATGGCTAGTTGTAAGTGTTATAAAAACCAGGTGCTGATATAGTACACTATGTCGCTGTGAATAAATTCCATAAGATTTCTATCATCTTCCATAGTTTAATTGAAATTAAAAAAAAAAAAAAAATTTAAAAGGGACATTAGGGGCAATTACAAAATGTCTGCAGACCTGTTTTGAATCCATGCTATCAAAAAGGTCTTTATCTTCATTTTTTGAAATGTAGCTGAGATAACATAAATACTGAATAACATTGTCTATTTTCTTGTCAAAACAAGCTATTTTCTACAAAATCCTGATTTATACTCTTCTTAAACATTGTCTTCTTTCTGAGCTGTTACTTACAGCGAACTGTCTCATTCACCTCAGGTGTGGCCTGACAGTTTATTTCACAGCCATCTCTTTAAAGCAGACAAGACATAAGAAAGAAACCTCTCTATTCTTCATGTGCAAAATTTTGTTTTGGAAAGAAGCTTTAAGAAGTTTTTAAAAGGTCAATTAATCAATCAGAGAAAAGTAAAATGTTATTTGACTCGGAAGCCTCGCCACACCACTCAAATAATGAATGATGAATACCAAGTCTTTGAGTGAATTCTTACAATCAACAGTCCATGACTAATCGATAGGCTGACATTTTCACACAGTTGCAGAAAGTGATCAAATTTCATAAATATCACAGGTTGTTGTTGGAAAAATAAACATGTGAAAAAAAGAAAAAAGACAAAAAAGGGATCAAACTTTTGCCTGTGAACTGTTCCTGGTCAGTCGTGCACCCAGGTGCAGGTCCAGCCATACGTGGGGAGAAGTCGCCACCTATGGATCCACCAGGCCTGGGATGCAGGGTTACCAGTTTGGCTGACAAAAGGTGGCTGGGATTGACAAAGGGTTGCACTCACCGTCGTGCCATACTTTTGCTCAAATATCAGCTGTATGTATCAGCAAGAGCATATACATTACATGAATTGAGACATGGTTGGTATCTCAGAAAGGAGGTTATTCAGGCTTTTTCTCTGGTTCTAGAGGTGGTTTCTGAATCACTACTGAGCAGACTTACAAAGGACAGTGTGGTTAGCACAGTGGTAAACAACTAAGAGATCAGTTAAACTGTAATCAGGATTGCTTGATGACCTTGCCTATGTAGAAAACTAGTTTAAGGTTATGCAAAAGAAATTCATCAAGAACAAAAGATGAAAAATACCAGCATGTTCTGGAAAGCAGTGACCCTATAAAGACTTAAGGAGAAATTCAAAAGCAGTGCTGTGGTAAAAGTCGATACTGCCTGTGATTAAACAGGAGCACGCAAACAGGAATGTGTTTTTTCATCCATGGAGCCAATCTGAAACAGAAAGGTATGCAAGTTTAAGTGCACAACAGGTTGTTTAAAAATTGGAGAACGTAAGAAAAATGTTACAGAAATTATTCAAGTCTTTGAGTAAATGCCTGGAAGGTGGTCTGTTTAATTTATCAAAAAAAAGTTCTAAAGTTGATTTGATTGCAGCATCCATATACTTTCCAGAGCTAAACAAGCTAGAACAGTGAAGACAGAACTAGTGGTGGAAATCTTATGATAGGATAATTCAGATTAGCTATTATAGGTATATTGTAATTTTTTTTTTTTTTTTTTTTTTGGTTGGTTTTGTAGACTGTGTTGGCAACTATCCACTGGAAATGGATAATAAAGGAAGGGGTATATTCTCCAGTTTCTGATATCTGCAATTAAGGATGTTTTTCTGAAGATAAGATTTAGCAACATACAACTGGTTTTTAAGGAGACAGAAAGTGGTGTACAAAATGTTAACTTGATAATCTTGCTAGTTACTTCTAACTTTGAAATGCATAGACCCAAATGCTGTGTTTCAACACTGAGCTCTCTTGCCACATTCCTGATCTCATCATCAGTTGAAAATCTAGGTAAATCAGACTTATGTGTGACCTTATTAGACACAAGGTGGATGAATATACAGCAGCTATATCCTGATATCCTGTTACATCTGCAGATTACTGCAAACACTTCTGTTTGGTTCACCATCATGGGCAGGTCTGTTCCCAGAGGTGGCTCCAGGTCTGGCTCTCCATTCACCTTCTGATTTAACATACATGAACCAGATTCAATCTTAAAATCAGTTGGTTGTTTTAGCATGTTTAACATGAGCTTATCTGACCTATGACCCATGTCATCACATTTGAGGTACGAAAAACCTTTTTCTCTCTAGATCACTTGAAGATTCAAATGCAATTTCTGTACAGTCTGTGGAGACCATCAGCCAGTGAAACTGGCATAGCATGAGTCCTGTCCAAGCTAAAAAAAGAGGAAAAAAAGCAAAGATGTCTAGGTGACACCTCCTTTGTTTTGGTTTAATATACTGCGAACAGGATGCAAAATTTTTAAAAGTATTTCTAGGCAGAGTTGTTCTGACTCTAGGTTTAGAAGGATGTCGGCACCATACCCTCTTAGGGGAAACGTCAATGAAATCAGGTCATAACAGACCCAGTATGAATTGTCTTCTCTGGTTTGATCTGTTTTTTTTACAAACCAAGACTGAAACCTTCTGAACACAACCTCAGACAATATAGAGAAAGGAAGAAATTACTGATAATTAACTACATAAGTATTTTTATTTCCCTCTTGACTTGGTTCAGGTACCTTGAGGGATGTCAGTTTGGTAGAAATTAAATTGATCTTGTTCTAATCAATGACCAAAATGTATTACATAGAAATGAAATACTTTGCATAAACATTGTTGTTGTTATTGTAAAGAAGAAAGAAAATATTTTTAAAAAATAAAGTTTATTATTTGAAGAGAGAGGAGCTTTAGGCAAATATAAATCTGAATTTCTTAGGGTAAAGCCATTATCATTTTGTTTGGGGTTTTTTTGCTTTTGTGTTTTGTTTTTTTCTTTTGTTTGTTTGGTGACTTTTTTGTGTCAGTCTTTTTTTTTTTTTTCACAGTCTTTTCATTAGCATTTCTCTCAGTTTCAGGGCAATCAAGAAGGATTAGAATTGTTTTTAAGTTAGTTCCTTTTTCTGTTGAGATAGTAGTTAAGTATTAATATTTAACACTCTATTCCTAGTCAAATTTTTCAACGAGCATGTTATCTGTGGAGTAGAAGTTGTATACGGGAAGAATAAAAGTGTATTTTAAAAGAAAAGCTGTATGCAGTCATACACTTTCATAATTCCAGAAGAAATGTCTAGTTTCAGTTTATACCTACCATTCCTTTCATTGCAAATTTTGTCACCCCACTGCAGAATCTCTAGTGCTTAACTTGTCTCCAAACACATTAATATCTTTTTGTGTTGTGGCTTTCCTTCAGTCATTCATCTCCTCCAGCTACAGGGGATATGTTATCAAAATCCTAAGGCTTGCAGTTATGCTGTGCTTTAGATGTGGAAAACAATCAACTATTAACCTGCTAGTTTCATGAGGAACAGATTCCAATCTCTAAACTTTATCTGAATCACTAAGATCAAAAAAAAAAAAAAAAAAAAAAACAAAAAACCTCTGTCACTGCCATCCTTCCCGTGATCAATGTGACAATCTGCTAGAAAGGGATATACACCTGTATGGTTTGCAGGGTAGCTCAACTCAGTTTTATTGAAATATAGTTATTGATTAAATATTTTTACTGTTTCTCTTGCAGTTTACAGCTCTATACTTTTTTCTTTCTAATCCCTGACTCGATTCCAGAGGCCAATTTGTAGCATCAGATTTTGTTTGGAAAATGTGTATGAAAAGCAGTTTATTTCTGACGTATCATCTGAAGTTCACCTCATAAGATGCTTCAGAGAAACAGAATATAGTTAAGGATTAATTACTGTGAGAAAAGAAACAAAAGCTTGGGCTTAAATAGATGTTCTGAGACAAGAGAGCTAGCTCTTAACAAATGAAGCAGAAGGCGTGAACAAAACTAATTAAAAAAAAAAAGAAAAAGATAAAAACAGAGTGCATCTAAAGTTTGCAAGTAGAACCACTTTCTAGAAATCTTTCATTATCTGCAGTACCTTTTAAAAGTATTGATCCACAGCATTAGATGACTGGTTAGAACTGAGGAGTTCTACCAGTAAATAACTGTAACTCTCTCTGTCCCTGAAAGCTGCTACAGCAGTTGAATACAGCAGTTATTTCCCTTTTGACATTTTCTACTCATTTCAGAATTATTTTCCATTTAATATACACATATAGGGTATTTCTCTCAAAGCAATAGCATCTCTGTATAAAATGAAAGAAGAAAAAAAAAAAAAACCAGAAGCTTCACCTTTGTCTACTGTAAGGTCATACTCATTTTTTCCTTTGTAGCAAAAGAAAATGAAATCAATCTGGTAAATATCTATAGGCAGCCATCAAAAAGAAAAGTGGCTCCTCTGTTCTAAAAGGGAAGTAAATTCAAGTCTGACAAAGTTGTCACTAGCCAGAACCTGCCATTCCTGCTTATTTTTAAATCAAACAGCCAGCGGTAATGAGGTGATATGAGTCTCAGGAAGCAAAATCAGAAGCAGAAGCTACATTTTAGGAAACATTCTCAGTTAGACTGGTGGTCTGTGAGAGTGCAGAAAAGCAGACCTTTCTGTTTTCAAAACCTTGAGAAGTTTATCTCTTACTGTGAGTAAAAATCTTTTGTCAGTTCCTATTGAAGTCAGTGGAAGGATTCACGCTGTTTACAGTGGGAAACAGCCTGCCCGTGAGAAGAGCAAGTATCCTGGGTGGGTCTTTCAGAAAAGCTCACTAGGGGCATACCTGTAATCATGTTCAAATTGATGAACATCCTGAAGTTGCCTTTTGGCTTTCTTTTTTTCTGATGTTTTTACTGAAGCCAAAATGGTTTTAATGTGTGCAGTTTTGTGCCTCTCTATTTAGAAATTGAGTTTTTCTAGAAGCATGAACACTCACATGTAAACTTTCTTAGACTTGTAGATTGTAAATCTCATCAGCATCACGTGATTTCCTTTCATCATCTAAAAATAGTCTTTTTTCCATAAAATTTTACAGAAATGATAATTTCTGTAATGCTAATAATGATATTAAATCAGTGTTAAATAGAAGTTGTCAGTAAAATCAGCATAAACATTATAGTAGTATATTAATGACTTATTTTTAAAGGAACCATAGAATTAATAGTAACAACTTTAAAAATTAACTTTAAAGGAAAAATGCCTAGAGTTTTTTTCCTTTCTGTAAATGCAATTAACTTGGCATTACATCAGTATCTGTCTAAGTCCATGGCAGCATGTTTTGCAAATATTGCACATGTTTATTAATCAATGGATATTTGCTACACCAGGCTCCCATCAAGTCACCTTCCTTCACACTGAAGTGATATTCCTCATGGGACTAGTCCCACTGAGCAAGGGCACACTGGGATGTATGTTAAGCTGATCATGTCACAGTTATGTGATCTATTTTCATAGTATGGTTACTGTGATTACTCTCCTGATTTGAACTGAGTTGTACTAGACAGAGCAGCAAAAGCCTCCAAGGAGTTGTCTAGACACCTGAAGCAATAACTGGGAGGCAAGGGCACATGAGCTTTTATTTACTGAAAGATACTGTTTAAAGATTTTTGAGAAAAGCAGTTTTAAAAACCCTGAGAGGTAATATTCATGAAAGCGAGACAGCTTGGAGGCTTAATTCTGCTCCCACTGCACACAGGGTAACTCTGAAGTAAATGGTGTTATGTTAGTGAAAAAGATAGATTTAAGATCATAATCAGGGAAAAGACACATGAGAACAAGTTCTGTATTTTTTTCTTAAACTTCTAGATTTATAGATTAACACTAAAGAACACATGAATAATTTGAGAACTTTTCAAGCTTTGAAATTGTTTAATCCTTTGTTTATATAATTCTTGTACGGTTAATTAGTTTGTAGTTAAATAAAACATTATCTCATAAGCATTGAAATCTATCCTATCTTTTCCTGGAGCAAAATCATTTGCTATAAAAAAAAAAAAAAAAAAAAAAAAGACCTTTAAAAATAGCAATAAAATCAGAAGAATAGCTTCTGGTTCAGGACTTTTTACTTCTGGTGATAAGTTCTCTTTGAACTGCTTTTGCTTTGGTATTTACACTTAAGCATAAGAGTAGCCTCTCATCAGAAAGGGTTAAGACCTTTCTCTTAAAATCATAGCCTATTCACATTCATAAAATTAATAACAATGGAGAACTGAACATTGTCTTCATACTGAGAGGTTAGTAAAGCCAAGCAGTAACTTCTCCCTTTTTACCTTAACCAAAATCTCATCAAAAGACTTAAGAAAATTAAAATATAACCGGAAGGAATCAGTGACAGAGACAAATCAGGCTTCACTTCTTGTCTTCCACAGGATTTCTCTTCCCCAACAGCAACTGGGACATTTACAGTACCAACCCTCAAACATGCATGTTGCCTCTAAAGTGGGATTTGGAAATGGACATATAATCAAACCTAGAATGAATGCCACTCTGAGTAAGAATTGATGCTTAACCTTAAAGCTTTTAAGCTGGTCTTACACCCATCAAAAATTCTTCAAAATAAGAAAACAGGGTAGTAATTTAATTATTTGCCTTTTCCCCACTGAAAGTTGGTTGGGTAGATACAACTTTTTAAAGTAGTGCTTTAGAATTAAACCTCCTCACTGAAGTGCAATAGAATACTCAACCCTGATTAGTAATAATAATGAAAATTATAATTTTTTTCAGTGAGTTCTGTAAAAACAAATATATTAAAATATATCAAACAGGAGACTGTTAAAAGTAACAGACACATCAGATGAAATGTACCCTCTACCAAAGTAGTTTAATATTCATACCCTGCCAAGATGTCAGTAGCTGGAAGAAGAAAGACTGATCAGCTTTCAGACTATGTGTCAGTAGGGTTGTTCAGGTGAGTAAGATTTGATTCAAAATCTCTGGGGTGACAAAGATGACCTTTGCACCCCCTGGAAATCACAACAGTCTTGTGGGAAATAATAAGCCATTCAAGAAATTGTGTGCTTGAGGAACTGATCCCAGTTCTATTTATACCTGTAATATAATGCCTAACTTTTTTGGCTTGGTGGAATTAGTCCTGCCTGACATAAATGGGATCCAGCCCAAGATCATGTGTTACAAGATGAAGATAAATAAGCCAGGCTGTGAACAGGGTAGCCCCAACACAATAGAGGATTTCAGTACATCCCTCAAATAATAAAGCCATAATCAATATGTGCAGAAATCGATGTTTCTTCCAATTGTGCAGCCTGATTTTTTTTAAAGATCTCTCTCAACCCACATCCCAGCTAGACAATCTTAAAGATGAATTACAAATGTAACTTTTATGCGCAAGAACATAGCAAGTTCAAAGAAAAAAACAAAATCAAATACAAGCCAACAGGAAAAAGGGACACACACTAAACCAGCACATTAGAAAGAATCTCTGTGTAACCCATCAACCTAATGAGGCAGGAAAACAGAATCAAAGAATAAATCCTGTGGTTTTTTTCTAACTGATGATGAAAACTTCTGAAGAGGGTCCCATTACCTTGTGTCAATTCTTTTTATCAGAGTGAGCAATAATTGAACTGTTCCATACTTTCATACGTATCCAGACCACAATATCTATGGGGATTGCTCTCACTCTCTCTCTAGTGGGATTTTCACACCCAAGATAGGTGTCAAACCTAGATTCCAACACTCCTTTTATTCCTCAGAAATTTATTCCTCAGTTTATTAACATTGCCGTCTTGGAGAAGACAAATTATTTATCTCATAGTTCACTTTTTCACTCAAGGTTTTACTTATGTATAGAGTAATAACAATAATGATAATGTATATTATGTAACCAGCAAGCACACTATGAGATCTGATGCCAAGGCAAATGCAATGAAAGAGTTAAGGTAGTTCTTCAACTACTCCACTCAAGGAAGCTAGTATTTTAATGGTCCCAACTAGGATTAGAAGTTAACACCTCATTAAGATGAATGGGGGATATAGTTTGCACCTTTACTGTTGCTCCTATGCTGTGTGGCTTGCAGGCTCCTTCTACTGTTTCTGGAGGGCAGGCTTGAAGAGTGCAAGAGTGCATCATTAATTTATATAGGGATGTCTCTTTGTAAAAGAAATGACTAGTGACTTCATTTTTAATGAAACTCTGGTTCTACAGAAAATCTTTTGCCAGTGTGAAGACCAAAACATCATGTATCTGAAGGGGGCCTACAAGAAAGCTGGGGAGGGACTTTTTAGGCTGTCTGGGCAGTGGTAGGACTAGAGGGAATTGATTAAAACTAGAGATAGGTCGATTCAGGTTAGACATTAGGAAGAATTTCACCATGAGGGTGGTGAGACACTGGAACAGGTTGCCCAGAGAGGTGGTGGAAGCTCCATCCTTGGAAGTTTTTATGACCAGTCTGGATGGGGCTCTGAGCAACCTGATCTAGTGCAAGGTGTCCCTGGCCATCTAGTTGGAACTAGATGATCTTTAAGGTCCCTTCCAACCCTGACAATTCTATGATTCTATGATTTCATGACCTTTTTGTACCCATTCTTTTCCATTGTTAGGTTTCATGGCATAAGAGAAATATTAGTACTCACAATATCTATTTTATACAGGTGTAGTCCTGTAAAACTGCACTCAGTGAGACCTAAGCCCTTCCCATATATGGTGGAAAACCAGATGTTTCCCTCATGGCCATATCTGTGTTCAGTATTCAAAATATCTGCATTCTGTATTCAAATGAGTAAAGATCTAAAACCCACCTAGAGGCAGAATCAGAGTCATGCTTTTAATAACAAAATCTAGTGCAAGCAGACTTGATTCCTTTTCCTCTACCACCTGCATAGAAAAACACATATTGTATACAGATAAATTATTTTCCTTCAGTGGACCTTACCTCTGGTTTCCCAGGGAGACTGGTACCATGATCCAAATTAAGGTGACAAAGGAAGGCAGAGAAGGTCTGATAATTTTCATCAAACGATAGGTTGCAGGCATTCCTGGGTGTCAATATAACCTGTTTGCCTGACACTTCACTGCCTCTGGTTTTGTTTGCTTGAAGCCATATAGGTTTCAGATAAAGTAGGTACAGAGAATTCCAGGTGAGCCACAATCATTTAAAAAAAAAAAAAAAAAAAAGAAAAAGAGAAGAGTGAAAAAAAGAAAGAAAAAAGGGAAGAATAAACTATAACTGTCTTAGAACACATATGTGAGCACATGCATATAGGCATATACTGGCCTACCCAATCACAGTGAATACATACATATTAACATAACTGAATTGAAATAACTAGCAGAAATAGTGCAAACATTTTCTATATAAATATTTATACTTCCCCCTTTTGATGTCCTTCGATAAATTTAATTGCCTTTTTCAGTAGAATTGCAGATGTTCACTTTAAATGTAGTAGCCTTTTAAATATCAATGCCTTCATATTTACTGAAACAGAACTGGATCTGAAGTAATACAGTATACCATAAATCCAATATTTAAGAGCCTACAGCATCCTTTTTCATTCAAAAGACAAAATTCCCATAGATGCAGTAAATTATGTTACAGAGATGGAGGCCAATGGGATATAGCCTGCAGTGATTATTGCTAATTAGTAGCCAGGACTTTGGAAAGGCGTAGTGATTTTAGAGATCAACTTCAAAAAAATGTCTGATAAGAGATCGATTTTCAGAAGAACAGTTTCATCTTCCTGCAAATTGGACCCCCTTAAATTACCTTTGCTTTGGCACCCCACAATAAACGCACTTATGATGATCAGTTACTTCTGGAAATCTTGGCCAAGATTTAGCTATGCTGTTATCCATACAATACACGTTTTAATTTCTGATTTTTTCAAAATCCATTTTGCTTGCTCCCTTTTTGAATTTATCATACTTTGAATCACAAACTTCTCCATGCTGCTGAACAGAGAAAGTCAATAGGCAATATTTTAATTCATTCATAATGCCTAAGCATCTAAGGAAGACATTTTCACTGTAAAGGGCTTGATGTCTACAATACATTTACATGGAAGTTCAGTAAGTGCAGTGTCAGACTACTCATTTTCCAACCAGCTGCAGGCTTGATTTGTCTCCAAGTAATTTTAAGTGTACATTTCTTGTTTAGGTGATAGAGTTGACATGTTTTGTGACTTTCTTGCAACCAGGAATGAGTCAACAGAGTATATGGAAGGGGTTAGATTGTTTCCAAGTAATCCTAAATGTGTATTTAAGAAAAAAAAAAAAGTTTCAAAATATATTCATTCTAAACTATTAGGCATTGAAACAACTAATTACTGCTGGTATGCAAATTTAGTGAAATCCAATTAAATGAATATCAGATATATGGATAAATCTGTTGGCAAAGGCATGCTTTCTATCAGTTTGTACCCATCCTGTGTTTGCTGTGAAACCTGTTTAAACAAATAAGTGATAAAAGACTAAACGAGTCGATGAAAAAAAATCCCTTAAGTACCAAGTTGTGAATTGTACGTTATTAGATCTCTCCATGGGTAAATATGTTACCTGTTCTGCTGTAACAGTGAAGCTCCCTCTTAGGTAAATACTGTCTCTTTTAAAAGAACAGATCTAGTAAAAGCCTGGATTTTCTGTATATCAAGGAAATGTGTTTTAAAGCCACTTTATTGTTTCACAACAAAGCCAAAAGACATTCAGCTGTCAAAATAACAATAGTATTTGCAAACAGCTTTTTTTTTTTTTTCCATCTGGCAAAATACTATGTGAATGGAATAGGGAAAACCAAACTGATTCTCTCCAAGCTCATGATTGTAAAATCTCTGCTACCAAAGATATTTTAACTAGCTAGATTCCATTGATCTACAGCAAAGCTTTGTCAACTAAAGCTTTTTTCTTAAATTGATTCTCCATCTTGTCTTCTCATTCTTTCGACAAGCACACAGCAGGAAGCTCTGTCTACATACAGAAAACAGGATCTTGCTGTAGGCACGGGTATAAAACAAAAAGACAGTGATTAAAGAAAAAAACAGACTGCTGGTAGTATTTGATCTTAAAATTATTGATCTTGTCAATCAGTTACAGACAGAGAGTGCCCATTTAAATCTGTAATAACTATTAATGTTACCACAAAAATGCTGACCACTTGAAAAAACAAAGAAATCTATACAATAATGCAATGCAATGATTATTTGGCTGTATAGGTACTTGTAGTATGTGAGAGAAACTGCAACATCCCACTTGACAAAGATTCTCTCTAAAATTTCTTTTAAAATGAATATAAGAATATGAGGTTCACATGATAGACCTACATTTTGAAGACTTTTTTAACTAAGACATTTTGAATCTTTGACTGCCAAAAGCATTATTACTTTTTATCAGACGTGTACTAATAAGATTTTTTCTTAGAACTGACCCAAACTCAAGCATGACATTAGAATACTGTTAAAAACCCACAGAGCTAAGCTTGCATCATGCTCTTTGTCCTTAATGTGAAATAGTATGTTTATTCTTTCTCAAGAGTTTGCATTCCTATTGTAGTTGTACGAACAGTGTCTCCAAATATATACATGTGTAAATATAATTGAAAATTAGTTTTAAAAAAAACAGTCTTAAGAACTAAGTGTAGTTCCATTTCTGCTCATATTAAAAGCAAAAACCATTTGGCCATATGGAACAAACTAAAAGTCCAAAGATCTTGAATCCTCCTCCATAAGTGCTTCAACTTACAAGCAAATGTCAATCACTAAAGCTTGTCACTTTAAGATAAGGGAATATTTCCAAGGGCAGCAACTGTTGCACACAAAGTCCCCCAAATGAACCAGATTACAAACATTTAGCAGAAATGTTCATGTAACTTACAATGTTATCCTTCTCTCTCTGTATATAAAGAAGGGAAAGAATTTACTAACAAATTGATAAAGTTTCTGTTACAGGAAAAAGCTACAAATAGCACAGACAGCTGCACTTTGTCCATAACTAGTAAAAATACATAGGAAGGTTCATTTATGTAACAGAGGGATGTAGTGTAGTTTTGTGCCAGCCAACAGGTTTATAGAAAGCCTTTGCCCATCTCTAATATATGCAGAAATTAAATTTTATGAAATACATCTGAAATGTACTTCATTGATCATCTGAATTCATCATAAGCCTCTAGTTCATATTATGGTGCCAGTCAAGTCTGTCACGTGGTTTTGAAACTGATAGAGGCTCGTGCAGAAGGGTTTTTCTTTGTTTGAATTACTTTATTGGTTGAGTGGAAGGATTAAAGATAGACTAAAAAGTCATTATGATGATGTAATAAAACACACACTGTTCATTCCTTCACTTTAAAATCTGCTTTTTAAACACATTTTTTGCTTAGAAGCCAAAATTAAATGTCATTAAACATCTGGACATTAAAATATATATTTAAAATTTTAGGGTTTTGTTTGTTTGTTTTTCTTTTAATCTAGGCAACAGTGATGTGAAAAAAAATTACAAATATAATACAAAAATTACTGTGAATTGCTTACTTTTCCTTGTTATAGATACAATACAGTGCTCTCAATTATTTTTAAAGTGACAGTTGGATAGAAAACGCAATAACTTTGTAACTCTACTTTTTGTCACTGCTTTTGAGACTTCATTCACATTAAAAAATAAAAACCTCAAGCAAGTTTTTTTGTGCTTTTATATTATGTATTAAGTGTTGAGCTTTCAGTGTATGACAAGATACATGTGGAACTCCAGAATAATAATAATAAAAAAAAATGTTTAAATAATATATCAATGAAAGTAAGAATAAAAGAACACACATTATATTATGCCATGAAGCCTAAAAACGCTTGTTTTCCTGTAATGGGAAAAAATTAATGTAAAACCTTTCCCCCTTGCTCTCAAAGAGAGACATTCTTGTTTCTTTGTATTTTTGACTAAGCAATTTTTTCTAATCAGGAAGGAACCTTTCAGTGCTGGAACCCACTTCATATACACTAGAGACAAATATATGAAAATATCTTTCACATTCCTGTCAATTAAATTATTTATCAAGTGATCATGCTCTCTTTATGCTTTTCTTTTAAGACAGTAGCACTTCACCCTTCACCCCTGCAGCATTCTCCAAGCCCTTAAAATAACTCTTCCTTTGAATTACTGGTTATTGGCAATGTAATATTTTTCTGTTCTTCTCTAGGACTTTGATGCATGCCAGGAATTGATGTCAGGGTTTGGCATAGAGGACCTCCTCCTGGGTGGGAGGGAAGGGCTCTGTCCCTCCTAAAAGAGGTGCTGGGACACTGGAGTGCCAGTTTATATTTTCCTACACGGGGAAAATGGTTATTATTTCTATTGTGGAGACCTTTATGCTTCTGCTACCCTACAGAATTGCAGAGGTGTCTAAATTGCTGGTTATCATCAGGTCTCAGGGTAGGCTGCATATCAAGGACAGGAAATGCAAAATGTGAGCAGGGTGAAACATTGCCTCTCCCTCTCCACTTCCACCCATATGAAATGCTGATTGCCTGCTGATTAATATCACTGGCAAGAATGCAAAAGCAAATACTATGTCTTCCTCTGCAAGTGTTACCTCCCACCCTTTCCTAGTCCAAAACTTGAGCCTTCACTTTCACTATGATGTACTCTACCAGGATTTTTATCTGACTGAAAAAAAAAAAAAGAAAACCAACACATAAGATCATGCTCTTTGCAAGGATTTCTCTTCATATATGTGTATATGATATGCTAATTTGCTCCTTTCACTTCAGCCTGTTTTAGTGATTTTGAATAGGCTTTGTCCTTCTTTCACAAGATGTGAAAATTTCAAGCCTTGTTTATAACTGGATATAAAAAGGGATATATATTAGATCTTCAGAAGTTTATCTTAATGAAAGTTTAAAGCAGATTTTCAGATTAGGCAAGTTCCATTCTGATCTGAAACAGATTTAATTCTGGTCTCTGACATGCAGAAGTGTTACTATTTATCTTTCCAAGTCCTCTGTTGTTCATGCGCATACTTGTGCACCTGGGAAGGAGTGTGAGCAGCCTGGCACAGCAGACAGCAGTTAAACTGTTTGATGCCTTGCAAAATTATTGTAACATTACAGTTGTCAGTAGTGAAAAGCAAAAGAGATATCAGTAAAGGTTTCCAATAAAAGTGTTTGGTTTTGGTGTTTTTTTTTTTTTTTTTTTTTTTAATTCCTTATTTATATATTCACAGAAGGTATATGAAAAACTGAGGATTGCTTTGTCACAACTATAAGGTCATGAGAACCCTCTCCTAGTTATGCATATTTTTTGTATTCGTCAAGCCTCAGAAGCTAGCCACAGTCAGCGTGAAGCTTTGGGTAAGAGGAAATCTTGCATGCTTGCTTGGTTACAGAGCTTTGTTCACCTCAGCATCAATTTTTCAGTGAGTGACAAGATGATGCTAGATACCAGAGAGTGTGTGAGTGTTTTGGAGCTAAACTTCATCACTTCTCTGCCTCACCCACCAACCAACTTATACTCACTCATAGGCAGCAAAAGGCACTTAGCAGAAAACAGAATAAACAATCACACACATCCTTTTGTCTGTTGTGCAGGAGACATAAGACAGGACTGGAGTTCCAGTAGCCTTTGTGGCATGCGGCCCTATTCATCAGCCTGCTCTGAAATTCCCTTCACTGGAAAACGTATGAGGGTTTTTTTGAGTAAACTCCAAATATTCATTCTTAAAGTCATTGGTCAGTCCACACTGACAAGTCCTCATATTCTGCTTTTGAAACAGGCAGCCATAATTTGATCCCTAGATAAAAAGCCATAATACTGCTAATTACTTCTCTTGAAAATTAGTACAGCTGAGACACAGCCCACTGATCCAGAATCATGTCCTCTGCGACTACAGTCAACTTGATTTCCATGGCAAGCTCTCTTGGCTCTGTAGAAGTTGATGGCTGCCCTCTAGTGACAAAGATATTTCTGCTGACACATTGCAGTACATGCAAATAAAAATAAATACTGTCTTGTAGATCAATGTATAACAAGAGGTTTGGATCTAAGGAAGATAAAGAATCTTCTGATAATGAGCAAAAGCACTGGGTTGGGAGGCATTAGAAAAAGAAGCATTCCAGGTTGAACAGAGATGCCATCCACAGTCATAGAAATTTTTTAAGGTAAATTTTTGTTTGATCAGAAGTTCCCAAATTTTTTATATTTCTGTTATCAGCTGAGCAACCTTTGATTGTTATAACAAAACCAGAATAAGAGCTCTGCATTGCAAAGAGGTTCACTTTCTGCTAACAGCATCCAACGCCCATCCACTCACTGACACAAAATACATTTTTTACAACACTTCTATGTGTATGTGCACATTTGTTTGTGTGCATCTGTAAGTGGTAAGAAAATCATGTTTTCATAATTTCCTAGGTGAAATCACAAGCTGATTTGAAGGGCCAGTTATGGAGTTCATTTTGGGAATAGTGCAGACAATATCAAGTACCAGAAACATTACTAGAAATCCTGAAGGACTATATTGAGAATGAATATAGAACTATATTGAGCATTTACATAGAAAGGCAGAGGTTGGAAGGGACCCCCAGAGATCATCGGGTCCTGTTCAGTGAGCTCATTCCTCTGTGCTGTCATTCTTGTTGTGAACCTACTACAAAGAGCGATATAATGGACTTTTAAAACACTTTCTGTCCTGAATTGTCTCAAATCCTGAAAGCAATCCTGAAGACCAAATCTGCAATTCAGGTTGACATCTCATACTTCAAAAGTAGTGAAGTCTTAACTCCAGTCTTACAAACTGGAGTCTCATTCAGGAATAACTGCTGTTCAGGAAAGCCATTAAGTTCATGCCCAATTCACATTATAATGTCATATTGTCAAAGAATATAGCCTTTTATAACAAGGACAGTAATCTTTCTATGCAAATTAAATTACATGACAGAGTGATTCTGCCACATTTACTGTCCATAGTCAGGAAAACACATAAGGAAAATATTTCCTTTGACACTAAAAGCATTTACTATATGCTGAAGAATGGGATTTAAGTTTAGCTTCAGATGTTTTACTACGGAAAATTTTCACTACAGCACAGTAAAATATTTCTGAGAACTGAGTTTCTGCATTTGGCAAAGTTCTAATACTGACTTACTTCATTTTGTACAAAGGAAGCATATAACAACTTTTTATTGTAAGCAACCACATGAACTGCCTGGAATGTAACCATTTAACAAAAACAAAATTCACAAACCAGTTTGGCATTGCAGCTGAACAAATGGAAAGTTGATTATTTTACACATCTTTGTACAACAACGAACCCTGCCTATGAAGAAAGCTGTGCTCTTGAGAGACTTCTCCAGCTATTGTCTTCTTCTCATGGGACACGCTGAAAACTGTAGTTCTGTCACTGTTTCCCTGCAGCTGGCCAATAAGAGATACTGTAATATCTATAAAGGTGAAAATTTCTCTAACCTTGAATAAAACATCTCATTTCTTGGTACCCACTCTCAGCAAATCTCACTGTTTTACTCCAAACTTACCATAACCTGTTGGCTTGACAAGGGGAAGGAAGTTGTTTTTCCTTGTTATCCACAGGTTTTGATAAGACTCTTACAGAATACAGTTGGTTATATTGTTGTCATCCCCTGCAACATTAAACTGAAAAAAAAAAAAAAATACTCATGAAGTGGCTGTAATATCCATTTCAGCATTTCATGACAAAAGAAAAAATTGCTTCCCATTTTTACACACTGTGCTTCTTTCCAACTTTCTTCAGGCAATGGCTGTCCAAACTATACCCCAATTTAACTTCATAAAATGGAACTATATATATTTGTAACATTATTTATTAATTATTTGTAGTGGTAAAAGTGGTGGATTTTCCTACAGAGACTGACTTTCCCTCTAAGACTGACTTCTCCCTTTGTGATAAAGATTGTCCAAGGGACCAAGATAGACTCAGTGTACAAAGGCATTGTCACTGTTGTAGATCTGATTTACTTTAGACAGATATTGACAATTCTACTTCCCCTGACAAAGTGGTGTTTCAGTTATGTGCAGTATGTGCAGTGCTTGTATGGAGAAAGCTGAACTCCTTTCACATGTGACAGAAAATTCTGGTTTGATATTGGCCTTCTGGCTAACAGTCAATGCCAAACCAACTTGATCCTTTTTCCTTGCATTCCTAGCCTTTTCTAAGCCTCTTCTCATCTTGCTGTACCTTTGCTTTGTGGAAATCATGTAAGAGACCTTTATAAAAGGAAAGCAAAGTCAAGTATGTGCTCATAGGATACATCTTTTATGAACATACACAATGAATGATTGGTTAAAATCACTCCGAAGGATGGTGGGAAATACATTCATCTGACTCTATGTGGTCCTGCTCTGAAAGGGGGGGTTGGACTAGATGATCTTTCACGGTCCCTTACAACCCCTGATATTCTGTGATTCTGTGACTTTCATTACCTTCCAGAAATTAACAATCTCATAATTTCTCAAGAAAATGCTTCCATGAAGATATTTGGAGATTCAAGCATCTTAGTTCTCTTCATTTTGCTGAACTTCTATACCTTAATTTTCTTTATTTTGTATGCTCTGGATCAGAAAGCAATACTGCATTGAATTACACCAACTGACTCTCTGGCCTTAAATCTGTCTTACAGTTTTCCCTGATGATGTTTCCAAGTAATAGCATTTGGATCCTGCTGCAGAGTTCTTCAAATAGGTACATTTTATCATCTTAAGTCTTAGCAAAATAGGGAAAGCATATCCACAGTTAATACAATAGTTGATTTTAAAATGATGTAAAAATGCCTTATATAAGAAATCAGTGTATTTCACTTACAGCTGTATCAGCATCTGCCTGTGGAAACCATAGTGACCTCAGATAGGGTCATGCTGTGCAAGACATCTGTACTAAGTTTTTGCCACCGAAGCAAGGGTGTGCTGTCCCCTCCAGTCTTCCTCTTCTACATTCCCCCATGGCATTTATCTGACCCTCCCTGCAGTGACTGTGTTCTGCTACTTGGCATGCCAGTAAAAGACAAACAAGCAGGTTTCTACCGGGTTAGTGATCTGGATTGCATTGAGCTGAACAGTGATCTCATTCAGAAAGGCCTAGTGAGCACCAGAATCACCACAAAGCAGGGCAGCTCCAAGTGCAAGGGCAGTGGGAGCTAGGGAAGGGGAACAAGGCTTTTATACCTTTCAGGGGCTGTCTGGTGTTTGCCATCTCATGTAACTTAACTCTAAAGGTTCTTCATGTTAAGTCATTTTTATATGCCAGATTATTTTTCTGCTTGCTTTGTGTTGGTTTTTTTTTGTTGTTGTTGTTTTGGGTTGGGGTTTTTTTGTTGTTTTCTTTGGTATTTTTTATCTACCTCTTCAATACATTGGATTGCTATGCTTAAATTTTAGAAAAAAAAAATATGCCATTTGTCAATATTAAAATGTTTCTTTTAGGTAAGTCACTTTTGATGAAAATCTACAGAAACTGGAGAAGAGTGGATGGAACACTACTGTGGCACACACAAAACAAGGCAATAGCAAGAAAAGGATGAGAAGAACACTGTCCTGGTGAGAAGGAGTATGATAACAACACCACATTTAAGACACTCACATGCCCTGCTGTAACTCCACACACATTCAGTGGACATCTTGCTGTAGAGCCATTCTCTTGATCTCACTTTGTTCCCATGCATAGCGAAAGCAAATGATGAAATCTCAGAAATGGCTATGAAACAGCGCTTTAGTTAGGTCTTTGTCAAGGGACTGTCACTTAGTTTGTACCACAACTGGAATTGTAACCCAGCTGATCTCTAGGTGCTACAGAGATATGAATGTTTAATCGTGATGATCAGCACTGAAAACATTAACATTTTGAAATATTAGGTGGTTTGTATATAGACTGTCCTTCTAATGGAGTGTCTAAATGTCATTCTTTGCCTTGGATCTTGATTTTACAGGGTTATGTGGTTTTTCTGTAATAAAGTAAACTTCCAGTAATTTCTTCTGATGTTGTCATCATCATCAGTTAGTAACACCTGGCTGGATGTCTAACATAACATCTCTTCCAACCAAGGAAGCCCATCTACAGGGCAATTTATCAGCAGAGCAACACTGAGCTGTGTCCCAGAGATTTTTAGACCTATCCTGCCCTTTCAGAAGTGTCTCATAAAGTCTACTGATGGATCATATCTACTTGTGCATTGACCTGTTTTTCTTAGGACTTCAGCAAGCAGGGAGACTTCTTCTGGCATCAGCATGAGTGCTTATGTCTTTTTTCATGCTGGAAAGCCATTTGGAAGAATTTAACGCTGAAGAAATCAGTAGATGAATCTTTGAAGAGTGCACTCACAGGAATGGTGCCTGTAGTAGAGAGGAGCTAACATTAAAAATTACTGCGGAGGAAAAAACTAGGGATAAATTTAAGCTATACAGCATGGAGAAGAGCAAAGTAGATCAATGTGTTTATTATCAATAAATCAATTTGATAATCCAGGTGGAATTCTGCACCTGTAGGATGTAGAGGGTAAAAGGAGGTGAGTGGGTTGATTCTTTTTTAATAAGAGGAAATCAATATCCTAATCAAATATCAGATGGGAGATGATGAGTAAAGAAGAGATTCTACATAATGTACGGTTCTAAATTGGTTTCCTAAAATACCCATGTTAATGATGAAGGAACTCATTCTAAATTAGTGTATATTGGCATCGTTTAATATAACTGCCATAACTTAACTTGCACCAGCTGGGAAATCGGCTCAGCATATCCAAAGATAACACCAGAGTAGAACTGCCCATTTTCCTCAGTGATGCCTGTTCCATATTGATAATAGTAAATTTATATAGGTTGTAAGTAAAATCAGGCTCATATCTAGGGGAGTTTGGAATGGCAGGCAAGTCTAAGGAAGTTTTTCTTATCATGGGCTACAAAAAAAGGACATCTTCTGCCTCTCTTTTCAAGAACTGAGACTCCTCAAGCAGCAGGATAAGCTACTGCAGCTGAAGACCTCACATTAACATGAAGTAATGAATGCCCACTTCAGCTTATGATGCTCCTATTGCTATATTGTCTAAAGTATCCTGCCCAGACATGTCATACATGTGCTTTTGAATCATTTATGTTTAATAAGGCTCCTTGGGCAAAAGAATTTTACAATATGGTTATTATATTTTGCAGAAAACATTTTGGAACAGGCCCCAACAATAATCATTAAATATATGTCATGTTCTTTGTGTTCTTTATATAACTCCAATTATTATTATTAGTTTATTAAAACATCATGTTTATAAAAGATACACATTTATGATTAATGTAGAATTCATTGCATATAGAAAATATTAAAATTAAATCATCAAAACCTTTAAAGAATCTTTATGAAAACTCTTATTTTTTCCATCATGAATATTCTCACACTTGTATGTAAATAGTCAGATTGGCTTTGATGATAGTAGTGGAATGAGGATGGGAGAAATGAACAGACTCTTGGGTATATAGTGAAATAACTAAAATTATGTCTAGATACAGGAAAAATAAAGTAAAACACCAGATGTGATGGACATAACATCTTCATTTTTCTGTTCTCAAATTAATTACTCATTCTTGAGGAAACTTTTTGAATAGTTTGATATGACTGGGGTTATCTGTGAATATATTGGTTAAAAAACTTCTGTGAACTAGAAAGCCAGTCATTTTTTGATGCACTGGGCAATTTAAAGTTGTTTTCCTAACTGGTTGGTTCAATACATGTTCATGTATAATTTGTGTAAAATAGACTGCCTTGCATCTGCCATATGAATGACATTTTTAGAGGGTCTCCCTCTTCAGCTGTCAACCTCTAAGTATCTGCCAGTACAATATGCCCATGCAAGAATGAATTTTAATTTAGAAAAGGATAAACCAGACAATTTTACATTGCAGGAAAAAGCAACAAAATGGCTTGTCAGGTCTGTTTCCTGAAATGTACAATCATGTGGCAAATCTGGAAAAATATACTAAAATTATTTCATTAAAATCAAGCCCACAAAGCTTTTTAAAGAAAAGAATTCCTGTAGTGCAATTACTAATTTCTCATTTTTATCATTTTTACATTTCGAACTAAATTGATGGTGGATAATTTGGAGATCACCAGTGCTAAAAAATCTTATGGACAGTCTGAAATATGGTAAAAGTTCAAAAGGAAAATAAGTAAATCAGATTGTCCATCCTTTCATCAAGGTTAAGAGCTAAATAAGTGGATTACTCAAACTGATTATGTGCAATATATATTTGCATTCAGTAATATGATGTAAATAATAATACAATGCAAACTAAAAGCTGAACCCCAGAGTTGTTTTGTTTTGTTTTGTTTTTCCCTGAGTGTCCAAAAATTTTATTAAGGTTCTTGTTTTCTATTGCATAAAAATGTTTACTTTTAACACATCTCAGCACTGCTTAAAGTGAAAGATGGTCTGGTTTCTGCACCTTATTTTTCAGTTATTTAAAACATTTTTTTAAGTATTAGAATTTATTATGTTATTTTTTCTATTTATTTCAAGTTGTAATCATTAGTCATGAAAGTTTACAGATGGTTATTACAGGAAACTTAATGCTTCCTCACAATAAAAGTATCACAGTCAGGATGTTACACCTCACTATGGACTGGCTTTCACAATCAGGGTGCACCAAATGCCTAGTTCCCAAACTACCCTGACACAGGTAATAAAAGTGATCCTCTCAGCTTGGATACTCTTGATCAGATCAAATACCCAAGCATTATCAAAAGATCTGTTTTTCACTGTCATCCTGATATATCTTATCCCTTCAAAGTAACTGAAGATAATAATTCATATGAATTTGCCCTCTTCCCTGAGGCAGAACTTGAATTTGTTCATTTGTAGGGGAAGAACAGGAGGTGGCAATTACTGTACATGTTCTTATGACTATAGTGAAAAACATTTTGCTTTCTATATAGGCTGGATTTTGACCTTAGTGGTGGAAGGTCTGTATCACTTTCCTGATACTACTGAGCTTTATAATGTTTAAAGCATAATACATGTGAAATATATTGTTTTCACCTTATTAAGTTTAGCATTTTCTTATGTGTTCTTAAACTCTTATAGATTTTGTCTAAAATTTATAGGTTAAAATTTGTGGCCTTGGGCCAAGTTCTCAGATACTAGGAACTGTTACTGACATTAGCAATGTTATGACAATTTATCCTGACTAAGGGTCTATTTTCTTAAAATTACTGTAAAGTAAAGTACAAGAACTAAAATTTAGATATGAATGAATTAAATTATCTTTGGAATCGTTTGCTGCTAGGTGATATGGGCAAAAACAGATAGAGAGACCTCTCTTGTGTGCAGTCAGAATACAGAACACCAAAGGAATTTGCTGGTGACTTGAACAGATGAGTGATATTGCTGCTAATAGGGAACCTGAAGCCTTAATTGTTTTGCTGTAAACATTACAAACACATCTGCATGCTTCCATTCAGTTTGTGTGCTGTGCATTAGATAGATGGTATTCACACTGATAGCTGCAATTTAATTACAAAAATTCTTTTCTTTATTCAATTTCAGTTGTGTCATCCCATTACGTTGGCTATGAAGCATTGCAAGGTTCAATACAGCATGTATCATGATGTCAGAGAGATAATGCCACACAATGGCTCAATTTTGGTTGTAAGGATTTTCATCCAGATTGGAATCAATGTTGTAAATGGTTATTAAATCCACACATTCTGGTTAACTGAAACAAAGTGAAAGATCTGAGAAAGCACATTATTTTTTATTACAAAGAACAATCACAATGAGTAGTAAAATTGCTCGCCATTGGTGAATCCATCAATAGGAATAAAAATATCAAATCTCACAGGACTGAAGACCCTGCCCACAGGCTGCCTTCTGAGGCTTAATGAATTCACAGTATGAACAAATTGATTCAGCCATTCCAATTACTCAATTTACTACAGCTGCCAAACAAGTGACTGGAGCAATACTCCAGGCTGCAGAGTGCAGGTTTGCTTCCTTCTCATCAGTTACTAGGGATTGTCCTCAGACTTTGAAAATGTCATGTCAATTTCTTTTTTTATGCTTTTGTGGAATACACTTTCCAACCAACAAAACTTGCTCGAATCAGGAACTTAATTATCAGTTTCTCAAGGCTTGGATAAGTATAAGGCATTTGGAGTCTGCTTTGTGAGAGTGGATTTGACAAAGGCTATTAAATAAAAAGGGTGCTAGGATGATGTAAAGGTCTGAGGCAGGTCCAGGAATCAGACATCCAAATATTTCACTGTCTTATATGGTTCCTAAGACTTTCTAGGGTAAAGTATTTGAAAAGAGCAGAGGACTTTCTTAAGCACATTAGAATGAAATTCCTTACTTAAGGTAAAAAATGCTCCTGCCTGAACTTCAGAAGGAACACATGGATTCTAGGATGGAAAACTTAATACAGCAGATACTGGGGTACAGCAGATACTGGATACTGGGATGAGAGTTTCATGAAGCTGTAAACATCTGGGACAAGATTCTCAGTAGTATCAGCATCATTGGGTGAGAAGGTGCTCTAAGTCTTTTGTTAAGTGAAATGAAAGGGAGATGGTCAATTTAGACATGAATAATCACTAAAATCTATTTAGCCAGGTCTGGATTATTCTGAATTAGTTTTTCTGATAATTTGTACTGCTGATTTCATAGTTAAAAATTGATATGAAATGCTATTTATTGAATAGTTGATTAGAAGACTGGTTTACAACAAATGGTTCTTAACTTACCCTTCAGTTTGATAGATAGTCTCCCATCCCTACAACCTTACAAAAGGAAAAGAAAAACCCTAATCTTACAACCAACATTTATATAAATGTCCCCTCGAGGTCTCAAGAGTATTTACTACTCTCCATTCACCTCACCATAGTGGCATGTAACTAAATGGTGTCTCTGACTTTCAATATCATATTGAATTTAGAAAAGAAATCTCTTACTAAAATGCAAATTGTTCATGCTGCGCGTTTTAGGGACTCTAATTTCACTGAAATGCTTTGTAAAATGTGGATGTTAGATGAGCAGGATAAAACAACTGAGGAATCCTGCTATTTGGGAAATTACTTTTTTTATGTTAAATGGGGGAAAATGGCGAACCTAATAAAGTAAAAGAGAAGGGGACTATCAATGACTCCCTTCAAGGCAGTCTGCCAGACAGCCTTGGCCAGATTTCCACAGTACTACCTTCAGATTTTATTAAATTAAAATAAACCCCGTCATCTTGGCTTTCACTGGCATAGTCAAATGCACAGTTTTTTTACTTAGTTCCAACATTAGCCTTGCACTTCCAGCCAGCTTTAATATTTCACAATGTAATATACATAGTTCTGTGGCATTTTTTACATATCTGGCAAACAGTTACTGAGAAATATTCTGTGAAAAGTTAAAAAAGCAGTGTTATTAACTATTTGATCATGTCAACTCCTTTTCACTATTCTCCCTCAGGGACCAAAGCATGTGGAAATGCAAAACAAAGAATCAAAGAAAACAGCAATGGAAAAGTCCCATTAGGTCATCTAATCCAATCCTGTAGTAGCACATAATTGTTCCCCATAATACATTTTCTACAGAGTTTTTTTCGGTCTGGTTTCAGATACTTGGCGACATGCCTTTTGAAAGCTGGACGAGTAGAGTTCAGAGAGACACAACATCACCTCTAAGGTCATCTCTTGCCTCTTTTAATTTGTCCTGGCAGTCACAACTTTGTAGGGGCTCATACAGGGACTGGGGATTGCCAGAATGGAAAGGAAAAGGGGCAGCTGCTTGATGTCCCTCATCTCCCCCCTGGGATTTTCCCTATGTAGAAGGCTAAAGTAATGCAAACCAGAGCTACTTCATGTGTCGATGGGAGCAGCTTTATCATCTAGTTCTACTGATGCTGTCAGAGACTTCAGCTGTGAATCTTGCCTAGAGGACTCCTGTCTGGGTCCTGAGGGACAAAATCTCCTTCTAGGCAGATTCCACCATTAGTCACAGTGCAGTCTGACACAGATCTTAACAACGTGAAAAGCCAGCAGCTGTCAATGATTTATGTTATTCCTTGGCTCTCTCTCAAGGCCTTGGACAGCCACTAGTAAGAATGGCAGCATCAGAAGAACACAGTTGGCCTGGAGGAGCAGTAGTTCACAAAGTGTAGCAGTGAGTTAGAATCTTTCCAAGGGAAACATCTGAGACATTCCCATTTTATTCCAGTAGTGCCAGATAACCTAAATTACTGGCCTACTATCAAAGATCTGCAGACAGCTCTTCCTCACATTTCTGCACACTCAGGAAGCTAGAGACATGCCTGCTCTCTGAAGGACAGAGGACCATACAGCCAAATTTCTGAAGACATAAAGGAAACATCATCTTTCTCATGGGTGGATCAGGTAAACAGGAAGCCTAGCTGATGTATTAGTTTGAAGATCTGGAGATGCTACTGTTACTGCTCTCTGCTTTTCCTGAATATCTGTCTGGCTAATTGTTCTTGAGTGTCAGCTGCTCATGAGACACTCATGAAGTAGTTTTGCCTCTGTGGAAGAATCACAGAATGTTAAGGGTTGGAATGGACCTCTAAAGATCATGTAGTCCAACCCCCCTGCCAGAGCAGGACCACCTAGAGCAGGTCACATAGGGATGCATCCAGCTGGGTTTTAAATGTCTCCAGAGAAGGAGACTCCATAATTCCCAAGAAGTACTTAGCAAGGGTATTTTCTGACCAGGAACTACCTGCACTATTTTAATGTTTTCCACTTGTTTAACCAACAGGTATACTTCCACTAGTCACCATGGATATCTCTTTCATCCAGGTTCCAAGATGATTTCTTACATTCTTTTAGTAATGCCCAAAGGAGACATGATTGTACACATACTCAGCTCCTCTCTGTATTTTTATTAGGTGGTAGAATTCAGAATAGATATGAAAGAATTTTTTGGGCATCTCTAGAGAAGCCCTGTTTAGGATCACTACCTCATCCTGACTTGTTGTGCAGTGTCCAGGAGTCATGCCACAGGATGAGCATGGAAGATTGTGTGGGGCCACAAGATCACGCTTGCATATGTTTTTCTAACCCGTTTCGGAAATATCTTTTATCATCATCCTTGTGCATTTTGGATGAACTAGGTCTCACAGGCAAAAGAAAAGGGCATTCTAGTTCAGGCCGGCACACTTTCTGTGCAAACTGAAGGTTAACTGAATCCTGAGCATGACCCCTGATAGAGAGAATAAACATACTTATCCTATGTTTGTCTTTTGGCATCTTTTGAGCATCTTTTTTCCTGCAATGGCTTCTACCATCATTGCATACTTTTCATCTTAGTGACTGACCTTGGAAAAAAAGATCTGTTAAGTGGGCTAGTGGCAGGTAGCTTGGGAATTTCAAGGGACTAGTTCACAGTCCTAAGGACCTTGGATATTGTCCCTGGAGACATATTATCTCTGTCAGTGTTTCATTTGTGTCTACAGCCTCCTTTAACACCACAAATTCCAAATACTACCATACAAATAAATCAAGATACATATTATTTTCCATACAAAATACTACAGCAATTATCCTTACTCTCCACATTTAGATATATGTAGCTGTACAGTATATGAATATAATCAACATGTCACTAGTCAGAAATCAATGTACTATGGAAAAAATATAGGCATTCTTTTCAATGTATATGTACTGCATCTGTTACAAAAGAAGTTGACATATATGCACTTGAAAATGCATGTGTTTTTATTTTGTGGTAGAGACTATTTCAGATTCACTGCAGAAACTTGACATGCAACTGAATAACTTAGCATCATTGGGGAGATTTTAAGATTCTCTAGCTGTGGAGATTTATGCAAACTGTTTATGGAAATGTGGAAAATACTTTTTCACTACTAAAGGTATACACACATATTTTTCTAAAGAATATGTCCTGAATTTGTTTATTTACAGGTATGATGTGAAATCTCAATAGGAAGCCTTGAATTTTGTGGGCTATGTTCTATGAACAAATTTCCACTGAGAAGTCTTGCAGCTATCTGTAACAGCTGACACCATTTCAGAATTTATAAGCAATGGCCATAGTTTTGGTCAGAGTTCATTTTAGTTCTCCTGAAGGGAAAACAGAATTCACAAAATGTAGCCAGCACAGATTGTGCCTTGTGCAAAAAATTCACCTCAAGAATGAGAAACAAAACTGTGAGCATATTATCATCCAATTATTCACAATCCACTATTTTGAACTTATGAATTCCCACTGACTTCACTAATTACTTGCAGTTTTATTTTAGAAGCAGGAATTTGTACTGTAAGAATACAAAATACAGTCCAATCCATGAAAAGTTTATTTTTAAAAGAAGTGTTCACATGAAAGCATTTCCAAAATACTAAACTGAATGATGAGTAGAGGTGCCAAATCAGGTTGATAAAACCTTCAATCATCCTGTATCTTTTCCAGCAGTTTTCAAGTCATACTTGAATTTCTTGCCTTTCAGCACATTGCACATACATTGTATTTTTTGTCTGTGAACAACACAACTAACAGCTGCATCTTAACAAGAAATGTTTAGTAAATCTCATTCTTATATATGAAGGAATTTCCAGAGAAAACTCATTTCCATAGCATTTTAGGCTGGCATGTGAGAAAGAAGGCATCTCAATATTTTCTAAGGAAATAAAATTCTCTCATCTTCCCCCAATTCTTTTAAAAACAATTGCATAAGCCAGTTTATCAATCACATTACTTTTGTGGTTGGTTGTTCTGTTTTGTTTTATTTTTAAACAAGTGTGGCTTGAATTTCTGGTCCTTCTCCCATACATGGCTCCTGCTTTTTTATTCAAACTAATAGAGCTCAGAAGCACTGGTGGTATTTTGAGATATAAAGTTTGAAGGGTCGTTGTTCAGATTCCTACCACCAAATGAATTCTAGAAAGAAACTGCTGTTTCTTTGAGGCTGACGACTTAAAGAGTCCAGTAGAGAAAAGGTAAGTAACATACAAACAGAAAGGATGTCTCTAGATTGAGAGAATTAGAATTTCCTTCTGAATTTGGAGCTTGGCCATGCAAAAGTGAAGAAAAACACAAGCAGGTTAAGATGTTTGTTTATTCTGTGTTAATAAATAAATATATGAGAATCAAGTTTCTTCTGTCTAGATTATATCTACTTGCTAATATGGTCTCAGCGAAATCAAATGGAACACAAATAAGGTCTCATTTATTCAGTTTTTAAAAGGCAAAAGATAGGGTAGTTTGTAGAACTTTTTTTTTGCTTTATTCTATCAACAATGGTTTCCTGATGATAAAAAGAATACATAGCTAACATCCCAAACTGTTTATAGAGTGTAAATGTTGTTTCATTAAATCTCCTCATATACCTTGTTCAGAGAAGAGAATTGGCCTCAACTGAAAAAAACAATATTGTAAACATTTAAGACCATAAAGATGCTGGGATAGTAATGAGAACGTACTGTTGTCTCATGGCATTTTCTGCACTGTTTGATCATTTTCAATTAAAATTCATATAGAAACCAACATACTACAGGATGCCTTCATCATCATAACCAATTACAAACTCTGTGGTTTCAGTGTTTGCAAGGATGGAACTCGCTTCTCTCATGGTTCCCTATAACTTCAGCATATTTATGTGAGCATGTAAAACTCCATGTTAGGGTCTATACTGCTTTATACTTCTCATATTTCTCTGTGTTTCTAAGTGAACATTAAATGGTTAAGGCCTGATCCTGTGAAATCCATTCACATCAATGTGATGACCACACTGATTCCCTACGGCAGGATGCCTACTGAATTGTACTATTACTTTAGAATATGCCTATTGCCTGTTTGGGATGACCTAAAAGAATGACTGCCAGAGAAAAAGAAGCAATTTTCGAGTTTTCTTCTTGCAAATGACTGTCTTTTCTGTAGGTAAGCAGAAAATGTAAAATAACACCAATTTTTCTTCTCATTTACTAGTCAATCTTGTTCAGTTTGGGGAACATTCATTTAGTACATACCATTTAAGACAAAGCAAATCTATGTTTGTTGTGCTTCCTTCACACTGTTACATTTTATTGATTGCACAGTGACAATTAAATTATTGTGCTTTAAGCCACAGTAGGCACATTTATTTTCCCCTCTCCTCTGTCCTCTACCTCTACTTTTTTTTCTCTATTTTCTTCTCTATCCGTATTTCACCTCCCCCCACATCTTTTTTCAATAGGCTTGTTTGATTACTGCTAGATATAGGTGTTAGACTGTTCTAAATCTCTTCATTTCCTGGCCTGATTGACTACATGGCTGTTCCCTGAAGAAAGCCATTTGAAGAGGCTGCAGGATTTTTCTGAACTTCAAAAATACCAGTAAAGCTCGATCATTTCACCTGTCCAGTAGTAGAGTTAGAGGGCACAGAATGTCTTATGAATATACACAGGAGATATCTTCACAACCTATAAACAATACCTTAATCAATGTGTATGTGTAGGTGCATGTAACTGCTCAAGGGCATGATCCAGAACTTGGTGAAGTTAATGGGAGCCTTTCAGATGAATTCAGTGGACTTTGCTTAGCTGATTTGCTGCAGCTTTGTAGCTGCAGTTGAAAAGTCATCTCTAATGTCTGCAGGTACTGTATTGCTTAATGGGGAGCTATGCAGTGGTAATGAATTAACTACTGCAAACTGTGTGTGGGAATATATAAATCAAAAGCTTTTATTGTTTGACAGATGTACTTTTTGAGTGAGGTTTTAAGATTCAAAATGTGCAGAGGAAATTAAGGCAAGCATAGAAAATCTTCGGAACAAGCTTCAGATTTCTACTCTAAGTCCTCTACTGGTTTCTGCTGTTAAAATTCACAGTTTTCCTCATGAGTGGAGCTGGGGTAACAGCCTTTTTTGCTCTGAGACACTGGACCCACACAAGCTGGAGGGTGCTGACACTGCTGCACCTGTTTGATGGACAAACACAGGATTTTATTTCTCAGGGCAGCCAGTCCAGCCACTATCCCAGTGATTGTAAGTTCATAGTTTAAGGTAACGTTCCTTTCTGTTGTCATAAAGAAATAACGCATAGAACTGTTCTTCAAAGCCAGAAGTTTTCTCAGTTTTAAAATGCTGTAGCTGTTTAGATCTCTTCTAATTCATCAGTCTGGATTTAGATGTTTCTAAACCAACTCAAATGTGTCATCACAATGACCTGTTATCACCTTCCAGGCAGTGAGAACAAAATTAGGCAGAATATCATCATTCTACATTCCCAACTCTCCAAAGGAGTATCACAAAGAGAATACTATAGTTTAGGAGGTTTTTTTCCACAGAATATTTATATGGAAAGTAAAAGTACAAGTAAAATGATCTTCAAGACACTCAAATAATCCAAGAACTTCTCATAGAGTTAAGAGAGGTTGGATATAAATGAATCATCCAAGTCTCTCAAAAACTATCATATATTCCTTATTTTGTTGTTGTTTATTTCCAAGTAAAATGTTTTAGATAAATATATTGCTTTCACTTTGACTTTGAACTAAAAAAAAAAACAAACAAAAAAAAACCCAAACCAAAAAAGGGACACTTTATTGTGCTTCCTGTAAAGTGTTAGGCTTGGCTTTTATAACCTCAGAAAGAAACAAACTCTTGACATAAATAAATTAACAGATATTGTAACTCGTAGAATTTTCAATGACCAAAGTACAGTAGTTTCTCAAAACAGCAATGTTGGTTTTTTTTACAGCTTCATCTTTTCATTCTCTCTGAACAATAAACGTAAAGACTGCTGAGCCTCTTTTCTTCTATGAGACAAGATCATTGGTGTGACAGTGTTAAAATGCCTTGTTTTAACTACACATAAAAGATTTGTCACTGAGCCTGAATGGACAATAATAACCTCATTGTCATGATCTTAGGTTCATTTTTCTCTTCTGGAAATGAAGCATAATTATACCTAGAGAGTAATCTGTTCCTGGGAGCCTAATTTCTGTTAGAATTTCATGGAGGCAGGAGCTCATAGCTACCTTGGGTTAAGTGCTCTGTGATCCTAGGTAGAATTATAAACTTTCCAGTCTGTAGAACTGTATTATTATCATAGGAGTAACACAATCTAGCATAAAAACAACCTGCAAATAAACACCAATGCCAATTAGGGAATGGAGGAAAGAGAAGAGCACTGTGCTTGTTCTTTCAGTGAGAAATAAAGTATGTGATTATTGTCCTATGAACTATGGTTTAAAGACAGTGGATGACATTTGGTTCCGGGTGTAAAAAACATAACTTGACAGCTACTATTTTTAGTTCTGTTTGAGGATGTTAATTGAAATCTAAACTAGCAATAGGAACCATAAGCTTTAATGGGCTAAGACAAATACAGTGTCAAAGTATAAAGGCTAGGCCCAGAATAACGTGAAGGAAGGGAAAGTGACAATGTATAACTGCTATTCCCAAGAGGAAAAGAAGAAAGCACACTTGTTCAGTATGTATTGCTGTAATGAATGCTACAAGACTGAAGAAGAAAAAAGAAGAAAAACAGAATCTTTGCTATTGAAGCAAATAATGGTTTATAATGTAAGTATCTTTGGATTCATAGTGTAAAACTCAGAGCAGGGCACCATCATCCAAAAATCCCAAATGAATTCCGATTCTGCCATTGCTGCTTTGACATGTGAACTTCATTAAGTAACCAAAGCCTAGATCCAAAGAAAAACTTGAATACTGAGAAAGTGAGTACCTGACAATAAATTAGAATGAAAGAAAACCCTTTCCAGACAGTAACGTGCAGGAGAGAGAGGAAGATTACGAGAGGAGAGGACCAAAGCCAGAAACCCACAGAGAAGGATGAAGCTGAGAGCAGCTGGTAGAAAGTTGCTCAACATGTAAAAATTGACACTTCTGCCTCCCCTTTGGTTATTTTAAAACAGAGTATCCAGCATTCTCTCATGATTACTTACTTTCTACTATCACTTAGGTCCATTATTTTAATTTTAAAGGACAGAAGAATGTAAGATGTTGGTAATGGCTGTAACGTGTTGCAGTCAGATGATTACAGTGACTATGAAATCTGTCTTCTTCCAGTGTCTTCCACAGTCTGAGCTTGCTGTGCTTGTTTTGGCTGGAATAGAGTTAATTTTCTTCATTGTAGATAGTATGGGGCTGCATTTTGGATTTGTGCTGGAACACTGTGGATAATTCAGGGATGTTTTTATTACTGCTGAGCAGCCCTTACACAGTGTCAAGGCCTTTTCTGTTTCTCACTCCCCTACACCAGAGACCAGGCGGAAGGTGCACAAGAGGTTGGGAGGGGACACAGCCAGGACAGCTGACCCCAACTGACCAAAGGGATATTCCAGACCATATGATGTCATACTCAGCAAAAAAATAAGGAGGAGGTTGGCAGGGGGGCTGCTGCTTGGCAACTGAATGGGCATTGGTCAATTGGTCATGAGCAATTGTTTTAATTTACATGACTTGTCTTGCTTGGGGTTTCTCTCAGTAATTTTAATTTTATCTTTATTTTTATTAGTAGTTATCATTATTATTTCAAATTATTGTTTTTATCTCAACCCACAATTTTTTTCACTTTTCCATTTTGCCTCCCCCATTCCCCTGGTGGGCGGGGAGCAAGTGGCTGTGTGGTGCTTAGTTGCTGGCTGCCGTTAAACCATGACACTTGCATATCTGGTCTCCCCTCTCACAGCTCTTCAAAACACCCACTAAAACATAGTTGATGTTAGCAGCCATTCCTCTTGTTAAAATTGGCCGGTCTTTAGAAAGGACTGCAAAATGAATTGGAGCAGAAAGAAGAAAAACAAGTACAACTCTGTGGACCAGTGATGAATAGTATTTATCCAGGAAGCAATAGAGTGGATTTCAGCTTTTGAGTACATCATTTTATATACTAAAATATAAATGATCCTGTGTGCTGTAATTTCTTATCTGGTATTTCATTTAGCACTTAGATTTTGTAGAGTTTTTGCACCATGTGTTTTTTAATGCCAAGAGCCTCCTTCCTGCCTCTGGCAATTAACATTGATGTTCACCAGGGATGAGTTTGGGATTGGGAGGTTTGTTTCTGAATGAGATTCAGAAATTTAAAACTAGTGTTAGATTCCATTGATACCAGTCTGAGCTCAAGGGAACCTGAAAAAAAGTTAGCAACCTAACCATAGTCTTCCACATCAGATGTCTGTAGTTTTGACCAGTGGTTTATTATGTAACAATCTAACATAAACAGCATTTTAAAGGAACTACTCTAATGCACATTAAAAGACCTTGTGGTCATTTCTTATTAAAGGTAGTGAGAGCTTTTGTATATATAAATATAATTATCAAGCAATACAGTGCTTGGTATTTTAAACAAGAGCCAGAAACTTTACTTCATATGAAATTATCTCAAAACCAGCTGACCATCTTAAGATGTTTTATTGCTGAGCTTTCCCAGTGAGACTTAGACTCCAGTCAGGTGATATCTGAAATGAAGTTTGGGTTGCAATCAGATTGGTCCACTGAGAAAAATTACTCAACAGAAGTGCTGTACAGATACCAGTTTATGAACTTCATTGGCAATTTCAGCTTAAGAGAGATTTAAGATTACTAATGTTGCACTGAATTACCAAAGTGGGGTGTTTATAAAGTACGTATATGACTGGTTTTCATGTCAGCACCTCAATTTTGATGTCGCCTTGCAAAACTTCTCTATTATCAGTTCATTGTGCAAAGCAAACAGCAAACAGTATGCTTCTTGTTAAAATCTTTAAAAAAAAAAGTTAAAAGTTTTATTTGTTATAGACAAAATAAAAGTGAAAAGAGTGAGGATAATGTTTAATTCTACATATTGTATCAGATTATTTTAGAATAATGGTTTTGCTACATAGTAATATGTAGGCTAAGGAATAAAACCATGAGTCAAATCTGTTTTATCTCACCACGCAGCTTCCAGCTCCTGAAATACAAATCTCTTCTTCAAAATTTAACTGTACTGCATATTCTCATTATTCTGCAAGGTAACAATAATACACTTGTTACTTCATGCTAGTCTCTTATTTATTTTAACTTATAATGATGGATGTTATCACAAAATTCAGGAATCGGGTTAGCTATCCAACTTCTTTAGTACATATGTAGAAAAACATATATCCATGTAGTTGCATCAAATATTTACAAGTGCATAAAGACAAAAAATACAAAAACTGTAAGAATATTATCTAGTAAATACATGTTATTTTTATTGCACATATACGTTTCTGCTATTTCAGAAGTCATGTTCTTTAAAAAAGACACTGAATTACATAACAGAGCAGTAGAATTTTCCAAATCAGTGTAATTAAAAATGTTATAATTGGAAGTAGCTGAAAGAGGTCATAATAATTGGAATCACCAACATGACAGTTTCCAGTGTTTCACAGTGATTATTACTTAGGATTATGTTGACAGTGGAAGGCCCTAACCAGAAGTGGGCATTATTATGTCAGTCAGTATTCATATAAATAAATTCATACAAATAATAACAGACAGTCCTTACCCTGAGAGACACACAAAGGAAAAAGAGGTATCAGAAGTAGGAAATTATTTGCCTCTGGGCTTCAAAAATAGGAAGGGGAGAAATTCCAAGGTTCACATGCTGCCTGACCACAATGTATAGTATACTGCCCTATATAACAACTCCTCTTTGAATAATGTGGTTTTCCATATGCCTTTTAGCATGCCTGCTCGCATTCATGGATAGAAATAAGCTTGGAGCCAGCAGCTATGCACAAGATAGGCTGTCTAAAAAGCTGAAATTTTACTTCACTCAAAATCTCAACAGTTTTACAGAGCTGTGAAAACAATGTAAAATATTCAAAAAGTACACTGAAATTACCCAAAAGCTTTGACAGAGTGCTTAAGGAAACAAGATGTAACTAAAGGATGAGAAGTATCAGATGAATACCTAGCTTGAAGCTGGCTACCAGCCTGGTTCAGGCCTTATCTAGTAGGCTGTGGCCTTTATCTGAGAGAATAACTACTTACAGTGAGTAAAACAAGTTCTGTAGGAGAGACCAGAAGTGGGGTTTTTTTGGCAAACGTAAGTCCCTGTTCTAAACCAGGCAGAGCAAAATCTGGAACATAATTACCCCAGGGAAGCAGTATATAGTTTACTCTATATCCAGTGCTTCCATGGTCTTTTAACTACAAATTCCATCCTTGAGCCAAAGAAAGCATCATCAAAATGTAGTGTGCTTATGAAAATGTTAAAATAATCTCTATTTTCCTATGTAGGAATGACTCCTTGTAAATCAGATCCTCTGAATGCATCTCTGTGGAGATTTATTTTCGGATAATTGGAGGTCTGTCTTGACCCCTCAACACCAAGCCACTTGTGCCTTGACTGGCACAAGATCTTTTTTTTTCTCTTATCATGTCTCCTGTGCATGTTCTTATATTAAAGACAAATAAAATGCTGTATTTCTGATATCTTAATCTTTATGCTACAATGCCTCTCCTTTCGCTCAGTTTATGTCAGATAAAGACATTGGAAAAAAACCTACTGTCTAATCAGAAAGGTGATGCTTATGATAGAAAAAGGAAGAGATCCTCAAAGCAGTGGCAGAGACAAGAGTATATCCCATTTTAAACATGGGTGAAATGTCCAAACATTTTGTGAAATGATGCAAAAATATGCTTTGGATGAATGAGAAGTTTCTTACCCACTTGCATGTTGAATGGGTAGCAGTGCTATTGTTGATGTGAAAGAAAGCTCCTCACACTGGGGGCCAGGAAAACTATTCTGTGAGTAAATGCCAGTCTCTAGTTCTTCTAAAGGCTTATTTCCCTAAAAGCTCTCCTAATATAGGTTCAGAGAAACATATAGTTACCTCCATCAGTTTATGTGCTCAGAGTGATTTGTGGACAGTTGTAAAGAGGAAATCTCTAGACTAGATAGAATATACACTAAAAATATTTAACATTCAAGAGTCAATTTTAAGTGTCTTTTTTTACTTTCATTTTCCTAATCTTGGTCTCCTTACGAAGAATTTTATTTATGCTAGGCAAATGGTACAATAAGGAAATTTAAAGCCCTTATTCATTAAAAATTGCAAGTACTAGCAAGATATAGGCAGTATATAGTAGTCTAATAACTCAGTATTTATTACTTTTTTTTAGTTAGATACATTTCTCCAACCAAACAGAAAAAAGCTTCATTTTGGTTTTAGCATTCTTGATGACAATGTAGGGCAGTGAAAGTGAATGAAATGTTTTAATATTAAACCAATTATTAAAAAGATCAACAGGCTGGGGAATAAGAGCTCTTTAGATTATTCAGGCAACTGTTGATTTCCTTCCTTGAGAATATTATGAAAACCATGTACCTTTGAACTGCAGTTTCTTATCCAGAAAGGGAATAAAAATGGAGTCAAATACTGCATGTGCTGACTGATACCATAAAAAAGGCTCAAAGTCTGGCAGGTTAAAAGATCTTCCTTAACCATAGGCACACAATGCTTTCATGTTTAGATCATTTTCAGTATCACAAAACACCAAGTGCTCTGACATTTATTGGGCTTGAATGACCATACCATTGTTTGGATACATAACTAACCTTATCTGAATGATCAGAAACGCTTACATTTACAAATGGAAATATCAACTGACAAGGACAGACACTCAGGTTATTGACTCATATGAGAACCAGGAAATGCATGAATCACAGAATCATTTCGGTTGGAAAAGACCCTTGGGATCATTGTGTCCAACCATTAACCCTACTCTACAAGTTCATGCCTAGACCATATCCCCCAACACCACATCTAAGCGATGCTTAAACACATCCAGGGCTGGTGACTCAACCACCTCCCTGGGCAGCCTATTCCAATATCTCACCAGTCTTCCCAAGAAGAATTCTTTCCTAGTGTCTAGTCTAAACCTACCTTGTTTCAGCTTTAGGCCATTCCCTCTGGTTCCGTCACTAATTACCTGAGAGAAGAGACCAGCACCAGCCTCTCTACAATGTCCTTTCAGGTAGTTGTAGAGAGTAATAAGGTCTCTCCTCAGCCTCCTCTTCCTCAAACTGAACAGACCCAGCTCCTTCAAATGGTCCTCATATGATCTATTCTCCAGTCCCTTGACCAGCTTCGTTGCCCTCCTCTGCATCCACTCCAGCACCTCGATATCTCTCTTGTGCTGAGGTGCCTAAAACTGGACACAGTACTCAAGGTGAGAAAGGGGGACAATCACCTCCCTACTTCTGCTGGTCACACCATTTCTAATACAGGCCAGGATGCCGTTGGCCTTCTTTGCCACTTGGCCACACTGCTGGCTCATGTTCATTCGCTTGTCAATTAGAACCCCCAGATCCTTCTCCGTGAGACAGCTCTCCAACCACACTTCCCCAAGCCTGTAATGAAAAGGAAGGCACACAGGAGGAAAGTCCAATTTTGCTTGTTTGGTTTTTCTTTGATGAGATTGGTGTGGGTCTAGGATAAGCATTCCTGTTTACTCTTCCGCTAATCCACATCATTTACCTAACTTCTTAAATTATTTTATCAGTTTAGTAAAGTTTTGAGACTTTACTGAAAAAGTGAAGAAAAGAAGGAATTTGTTTGAATTACTTCCTTACAGGTTTATAAGTTTATTGCACTTTTCCAGGTTGTTTTAATGAGTTATATGCCCACAAGTTTAACTATTGCCTAACACATATCTTTGCACCTGTGTTTGTTTCTGCACTTTCTTATCACATTTACTGTCCAAAAAGAAAGTTGACCTAATGTAATATGCTCTAAGTGAAACACAGAAGCAAAGCCCACTGAAGCCATCTTCTCTAACTGCATACTAGCCATCATTTTAAAAATTACAGCTATTTAATATGAATTGTTTCTCATTGCTTTACAAAACAGATATTTTATAAAGATAGGGTGGTTTGAAATATCCATGAAAGCTTTCTGAACATGGATATTTTAATGATTAGAAAGATCCTTTATCCTTCCTTTTTCTGCTAAACAGATTTTGAGAGCTCTGTAGTCCCAAAATGCCATAAATATGCAGTTAACACAAGTAGATAACTTTGACAAGTTGAGACTAGTTGACTTTTACTGGCTCCGTTGCTTTGGTAAAGACAGTGTAACTCTACAAAAGCTATAGTTGTAGCCAGAAATTACATCAAATTATTTATTATTAGTAGGAAAATAAATTTAAAATTACATGGAGACAATGCCCTCTTTTTTGTCTTGAGGTCTTATTCCATAATTTCACTTTTAATTGTCTAATACTACTGAAACTAATCCCTGGAATTTGAAGAGCACCTAAACATTCAGGAAACTGCCTGGTGTTTCAAGCATCAATCTTAAATATTTTTCATTCTCTATTAGTCACTAAGTGCAAAATTCTGTCATCTTCTATTTATATAGTTTTATACAGTTATCTAACCTGATATGTCTACGTATGCACCACCCTTTTTATTCCATAAGCTTGTATCTTAGAAACATTTAGAAAAAGGTGATCCTTTGCAAAATCCCAGGAGCCGTACATAAAATTTTCCCCCAGATCACCCTTCCTCATATCTCCCTGGACTTTCTGTCAAGAAAAAAGCAAAGATGAGATGGCACAGAATGGGGTTTTATCTGGCCAGAGACATTGCTCTTGACAGGTTAGTCTCAGGCTTCCCTAGTAGGCAAGATGTTATATTATAAATAACCTTTTGATGTTATAATTAATGTAGAACTATTTAGAAGAGAGTAGATGGTATTGCAGTTACTGTAAATAACACAGCATTTTTGGATAAATCCATATTTAAACAAGTGTCTACAGTACACATCTGTCACCATTATGTTGCAACTGCTTTATCTTGCAGTTTAGTTCAGTGGTTGACAGGACTGAGACATATTGTGGTAGTTACATTTTAAAATATTAATACCAGAGAAGATTGTGTGCTTTGCTCCACAGATATACAAGAGAAAGGGGAGGAATGTTTCTCTACTCTGTAGCCTAGCTGAAAAGTTAGCAGAAAGCAAAAGGAGGCCAAGATCACTCATTTCTAGAGCATTTAAGCGTTTATACTCTGACACGGGCTTGTATTGGGTCAGTATAATTAGATATGTCAATGTGCAAGAAAGGACATTAAAAGCCACAGCACCTGCCACCCCAACACACGGGGTCCTTGGGCGATTTAATTCTTGGGATTTTTCCACATCAAAAGGTAGAGAATTCATTCTTTAAAGGAGAATGTTAATGTGCCAGCTTCGTTGTTAGCTCTCCTTCTGCTCAGTAAACCCATACTTGTGATACAAGAGTCTTCTTAAAGTGGATTATCAGGGGACCTAAAAAGTGTTGCACTTGGGTAAATGACGCTGACACTTTTGTTATCATTTTGAAGGGCATATAAAAACTTCTCATGGGAATAAGAAAAGCTCAGCTTGTGAAACATGCAAGAGGGTTAAATATTTGGACCATCTCTTGTGTTATTCTACATGCCAAGAGAGCAGCTCTCTTTGGGCATGTCAATACTAAAGCTTTACCAGTTTATTCAGCAAACTTTGAGCCTAGTCCCAGTGGACGGCTGAAAGGCAGGACTGTAGAAAACTTCTTCTGATATAGCTTTAGAAAATGCTTCTTTTAAGTGTTCCTGGTTTGAAATTTCATTTGTGGTGAATGGATCAAAACTCCACCTGAACTAATCTGTATATACTCGAAGGAAAACCTGATGATAATTCTGCTAATGTCAGCTTACAGTAGTCGTCTTCTTTCCAGGAAAACTAAGGGGTCTTCCTCGCCACCAGGAGCTGTCTAATTATGTAAAGGAAAAGTGATTAACTGATTATGATGAATAAATTAATCTCTGAGGACTTGTATGTATTCAGACATTTCTAATTAGTATGGCTTTCATGAAGAAATTCAAGGCAGTCCTCTGTTCCTATTAGTAACGATTAGCAGAACAATAAGTAATTTTTGGCAGCTCCTTGAAAAATTATTAAAATTAACATGGGATTAAGGATTTGTGAAAAAATTGTCACTGATTAATGATGTGAAACTGACAAGTACCACAGACCTCCCTGGAAAAGCACCCATATCTAATGATTTCAGTAAGCTACAATGGAGCAGGTAAAATACAGGGATTTCCTGTCATCTATGCGAGGAATGTTGATTCTCTTTTCAAGTTCCCTACACGTTACTTTTTCCTAATGAGGGTCATCAGTTATCACACGCAAGAGCAGTATGATTCTGTTCCTGTATCTCACAGCATTTCACAAGGTTTTTTCAAATTTGTTTTATAAACCTATTAGCTACTAAATATTTTTGTGGTTCATTGTTTCTCTCTGCTTTGTGATGTCCTTTATTAGATTTGCCAAGACTGAGTTTTCATTGATGACTGCTCTTTGTAGGCAGCCTTTTAAAATAAAAATCAGTGTTTAACAACATTAATTTGAATTTTGAATACTTGATCATCGTCATAAAGAGACAAGTCTGAGCAGCTTAGTTAAAACAGATGTGAGATGGCTGTGAAAAAAAACCAAAACAGGTATAATTCCAGGATACATTGAGAAAGCTATTTCTACCAAACAAGTACATGCCTCTGCACAAAGCACTCATTCAGAGTATTCTGAAAGTATTCATAATATCAGTGAAGAAACATGAATTTAAACTAAAACAGGCATAAAGAAGAACTAATAGCTGCCTGGGGAAAAAGAGAAGCCATGAGCGGAGATTGATGGCACGTCTATCCAGTAAAATGAAGTATAATGGAGACAGTCTCTGTCTGCCTCTAGCCAGGCTGGCACTTCTACACGTGGTGATGCAGTTACATCTAAGGGTAATAGCTTGGATTTGAGAAAATAGTTATAACAGTACTTTATTGGAGCTAGGTAGGCTGCCACTGGAAAGGCTTCATTAACCCATGCAGAGAACTGTGTGGCTACACTGGTTCCAGTTTGAGGGCAGATGCAAACACTGCTCAGGCCTAACTGTACAGTGTATGCCAGCCTTTTGGTATTAACTACAGTCCCATGAATGTGTTTTGAGTAATATGAACATGCTGAACACACATTTGTGTTTCCAAATAAGCAAAAATGTTGTTTTATAAGGAAGGATTTTCACTTTTTGTCATCCATTGTCATGGGAATAGAAGGACACTTCTTGTCAAGCACATATTTAGAAGATGCTGCAATGAATCTAAAACATTTGTAAACTTGAAAAAATATAAATTAGGAAGAGAGTTAAAAGAAAAACACTAACCAGGTACTTTAATTGTCATAAAAGTGCTAGGCAACTGTGCTTTAGAGAATCCCTCATGAATACGTGGGTGACATCCAAAATTACAACTAAATCCATCACTATGTTTAATACTTGATCTGTGTTCTCTTTGTCTCTCTGTCTTAGTTTGCCTTGGATAAAAAATGAGCAAATCATGTCTATATATTTACTTACTGTAATAAACAATGGGGAGAGAGTTGTGAACACCTGATTTTCCTTATAAGTAGCTTTCCTTGCTTGCTTTCCACCTACACATCCACTTTTTCATTTAAAGGAGGCTGAACACAATGCAGTCGAAGACAATGTTGTCAAAGCATAAGCCATGCAGAAACACTAACAAATGAAAAATCCTATCTACTCAAAGTTACATCTCCCTTCCTCCCACTCCCCAGAGACAGCAGGACTGCAGTTAATCCCTCTGTTTCCTCAATAATAGGCATTTTCACTGTAACAAACCATGATGTAACAAAGCACAGATTATGACTTCGAGAGTGGAATAAACAGCGGGAGTGGCTGGATTCTTCTAAAACAGAGACCTTGTTCTCATGAAAATATCTTTAGTTATGAAGAAGAAAACATCATATGCAAAAGGATTTGTTTCTAAATAGATTACTTTTCAAAATTTTTGTGTGAGGCAAGAGCTGCTTTACAAAGTATACTGGAATATTCCAGCTCTGTAGGAGTGGGTGACATTGTTTCAATATCCATTGCTGGAAATCCATAGTCCAGGCAGAAATTTGATTTGCACAAATGATTGATGCTGAATAAGTGGTCAACACAAAGGGCCCCTCTATTTGGACGTGAAATGCTTCTGATAAGAGCCTTTCATTTCAAGTATTTGATATTTTCCAGGATAAACTATTGTCTCTGTTGCAATTACTTAAATATACTTGTACACTGAAGGCAATGGTGTGCTTGCATAGGTATATATATGTAACTGTTGGCAAAATTTGTATTCACTTGTTTATAAATTTATTGAAGCAGGATAAAGTAGTGTTCTCATTTGCTGTCATTTTGAAGACAGTTTGAACTCATATGCCTCAAAAATGTCTTCACTTGAAATCTACAAGTCTGGAATGAATTCAGCTGGTAAACAAGGTACTAAGAGAAAAACAAAGATCTAAGCATTTAAGCACACGGTGACAAAGCATTATGAGTGAGGAAATTGTAGTATTTCCCCAAATTAGGTTTGCAGCCAGTATATATTTACAAATAGCCTGCATTTAAATTTTCCTATCCAAGATTGTTGCTCCTATTTAATTAAGAAGTCTAGAAATTTATTTAATGCAAAGCATGCAACTCTCATCCACACTAAGCAGATTCCTTTACCTTGCTCTGACCTAACTGCAACAGTTGTCAAGTACCTTTAACTTCTTTAACTAGGGCATGGAGATCCTGAGCATAATGTAACGTATCAGCAACTCAAGCTAAAGCACTGGCCAATCTCCCTTCTTCCTCACAGATCATCTTAACAAAGTGAAAAGAAAAGACCATCAAGCAAACAACTTTCACTCCTTCAACACAGCACTTTGACGAGCTCTGGGACTCAGAAAATGACATCCCCTTTAAGCCACTGACTCCATTGATTTTAACAAACGTTGGATGAGACATTACAACTGAAGAAAAATGCAGATAAACACTGAGGTGATGTCTATAGTAGCACTGACAGTACAGAAAAAGAGACAGACTGCTCCCTTGTGTTGTCTTCAGAGCTTATTCAGTGAGCAGTGTGGGAAATGGGGGAGTTCTTTAGGATCCTGCTTTTGTTTTAATAGTGGTATACACAGAAGACCAATAAATAAGCGTATCTTCCTGACAAATACTTAAAACTTGTATTTGCTATCATAAGACAGCTTTTGTCCCTGGCTTCAGTGGAATCTTTGACTAAATTAGAAAAAGCTAGGGACTAATCCACAGGGATTAGAATTTAACTGAAATCTGAAGTTCATTGTCAAAATGCTTCATATTTTGACTCCGATGAAATAACTTGCAGGCTGCATAGATTAATGTATCTCAGTGAGATATGCTAAACTGAATCACCAAATGATCCACTTCATATCACTGATTCAGAATTTAATACTATATTATTTTACAATAATAAGAGAAAAATACTTTCAGAATTATAATTAAACTATATTTTTTTTATCTAAAGAAAACATCTACATCATTTACAAAAAGAATAAATGGAGCTGTTCCTTGAGTGATAAATATTGTTAGGAATGCAGTGTTTATTGCTGATAAAAATATGAGGAGTCCTAAATGTTACATTGAAACCCATAATGTTATGGCATTTTACAGGGAAATATCATTCCCAGTATGTAAAGTAGTCTGCAAAAATAGGTGTTCTGTGCTTAATACCAACAAGGTGCATCTTTGACAGCATCACTGAGGACAAGAGCAAACAGAGTGCTGACATTCCTCTTCCTATCAGTTATTGAAAATAGATATTTTAATGGGTATGGCACTCAACAGACCTCAAGACTTTCTTTTTGTCACTTTGAATTGCCACCCTGTAATTCAGTACTATTAGCCTCCACCTCTTTCATTTTATCATCCACAGGTGAATACATTTGTTGAAAACATGATTTCTAGATGCTTTATGCAAGTTAAAACTGTCAAAAATACAAAGGAAGAAAGAACTATAAGACAGTTATGCAAGTGAAAGGACATTTGTAAAAGTGATTTATACTTCCACTAAATAACAAAGAAGTCCTACCTAAAGGGCAAATCCTGCAGTCCTTAGGAAAAAAAAAGGTTTTGTGAATGTATTACAAATTTTTTCCTGACTCCTAAAGCCCTGATTCAGCAAAGTGATTAAGTGTATGCCTAAGTTTAAACATCTTCCTTGGGAGAACTTGTGATAAATGGCACAAGTCTTTAAATACTGTATTAAATCTAGACTTAGATGAAAGTATCATTTTTCAGATTATGGTGGGGTTTTGATATGTGTTTATTTTTATGAAAGATTAAGAAACGAGCTCACTGTTACCAATAATAAATAGCAACTATGCAACTGAAGGTTGATAGCAAGCAAGTGCCAGACTCTTTTGTAGTCAATTCATGGGTTACTATGGGATGAGTACTACCAAAAAAATTGTTTACTGATTATTAATATAATATGGTAACATGTAAGCCAGTGGCTTAAAGAGAAACCTATGTTCAGACTTTGAATTTGTCTGACTTGATGAGGCACAACTATGATACACTAGAGAGACTAAAATCAAATGTCTATGCCATGTTAAACATTATGTGAAATTGAAACAAACATTACTGCAGTGGACCTCTTGATACTTGTATTGATATTTCTGAATTATCTGTTCATAGCCACTACAAAACACAAATCCTTCTTTGCCTACAGTCAAAACATATACATATATTTAAAAAAAAAAAAAAAAAAAAAAAAAAGCAAGAAATGGTGATAACAGATATGGGAAGAAACCCATAAAGGAGAAGATGAAACGGTGAAGCACTGGTTTAACTTCTGTCTTTTAAGTATATGTGCCTATTTATACAGACAAGTACCTATACATATTTAAACACATATTGTTCTTTTTAAAAAATCAAGTGCTTATTGAAGTTATCTTTGCATGACAATCCAAGCACTAAAAATGTTTTCTATAACTGTGTTTTACTAATGGTTAGAAAATAACTAATACATGCTCCCAAGAGGTAGCACACTATTGAAGTGTTTGTGACTTGATGCTCAACTTGTGAAGGTACAGTACAATGGGTTATTGATGGACACATACGTGGGAACCACAGGAGTGCCAAAACTCATTGTTATCAGCCCTGTATAATATAATGCTGAATGAATTAACTGTGGTGATTGCTTAAAATGTACCTTTTTTGTATAACAGCCCTAATTATCTGCAAACCTTTACAATGAGTGGATAATAATTTTTAATTCCTTCAGCATTCATTGTAGTAACATTAATCATGATGAGCTTATTTGGCCCTAATGTGAATATAATATGTGATACCACAGGAATTACATTGAAATTTAGCAGTATATAATGCTCACTTAGTAAAGAGCGTTATCACAAATTCCCTTCACAACGAATGCTGGCTGGTACACAGCCCAGGCTATTGCCCAGTTCAGCTGTCTTTGGAAACACCTATTCAATGAAGTACAAGTTAAAACCCAACTGAAACCTGATGCTTTCCAGAGCTCCATTCTGCAGTAGCTAAACAAAGGCACTGATATGCTCAGGCAGATGTTCCGGGGAGGAAACGTTAAGTCAGATCAGTTGTGACTCCATAGACCAAGTCAGCCCTGCATGGATATAGTCTGTGTATCTCTGCATCAATTTCCACTTGTAATTCATCTAGACAAAAATCCTCACTGACACGTAACCTGGGTCAGCACTTTATAGGTGAGTCTTCTGTAATTACTAATGCACTGGATACCCAGCATACAGCATTTTCTAAGCCAGCATATCCATAAGGAGATTGGTACTTCCTAAATAGAATTCTTCACTTGCAGTGGTTGGTTTGATGTAAGTTTTTATAAATTCTTTAATGCTGAAGACTAATAGAAACTGGCAATAAATGATTAATTACTTTACCTGCTACCTGTTTGTAAATGGTGACTGGGTCAGCAAGTGTCTTTGTTTAAAGTATTAGACTAGATGCAAAAAACCCCACCAAAAGTGGTGCCAAACATTACAGTACTTGCTTTCCCCACTGCAGATATTTCTCTGGGGCATAACTGACTTCTGATTTTGTACTATCTGGGACATGGGGAAGAAGCAGCCATTTGTTGTTGACCTGTGTTTGTTGTACTAACTTGTACATTGGGAAGATTCAAATTTCCATCCATATTCTTAAGGCATTACCCATTTCTTGTGGCTCTTGGAGTTATAAAGTTCCAGTCACAATTCCACTGTGCATAAGCATGCAAAGAGGCACAAACAGGAACCTTAGGTGACTACAGAAGGAGTTTGATATGATTATTTCCATGCATGAATTAAAAATAAGCTTGCATGAGCATTCAAGAAATTCAACTCAAATTTAGTCAGTTCTAAGAGAACAAAAATTTAAAGCTCCATTTTTGAAAGTCATAAGTTAGATTGTGCAAATTTTCTAAAGTCACAGCTCTGGCTCAGATTTTTCTGAACTGTGACAGTGCAAACCGCTGACACCTTTTTTTTCTTTCAATTGTTTATTTTTCAAGCTGTTTCTGGTGAGTGGGCATCAAACCTGCAGTGCTGTGACAATTTATTCTAACAGAGGATGTGGTCCCTGATAGGTTTAGAGGCTCTACAAAAATCTATACAGTCATGCTATTTACCCATTTATAAATGGCTTGTGTTAGCAGTAATGAGTTTAGAGGTTTCTGCAACTGCTTTTTCATTATGAGAAACTTCTGCAGTGTTTGCAAATACCTTGACACAAAAATTCAGAAAGTAATTCTATTTCTAAGCTTCTTTATCTCTTCTATTTTATCTTTTAAGAACTTAGGACCAGAATTATCTTCATATCATACCTTGTACAAAGCTGAAAAGTTTATTGATGTTAAAAATGAGACTATCTAGGAGCAACTAGCTGTTCAAGGGCTTTGCTGTTCTCTTTGCTTCTAGTTGTGAGACTGAATGAAAGTTCATGGTTTTTTAGTGCCTTTTTAAGGAACCATGTTTCATCAAGGTATGCAGCAGTTCCATAATGAATTTCAGAAGTAAAGTGGAGAACTGCATGTTTGATTAGATCTGCCAGATTTCAGGATTGACCTGGAGGGGACACAATACATGTCATGGTTTAGACTGCTACTCCCATCACTGAAAGTCCAGGTTAGCTTGTGAACAACATATATGTAAGAGTGGTTTTCCACAGCAGCTCTAAAACTGTCTGAACTCTGAGACAACTCAGGTAATGAAATGTTTGATTACAATAAAATATTGCCTTGTAATGCTATACCTGCCTTGCAAATGGAGTATTGAAATTGTCTTTTTTTTGATAGAAATCAGCCCAGTGACTTGTCCAATAGTTAGATATATTTTCAATCATAATTTTACCAAACATGAAGATGCTGTTAATAATGTTTTGTTTTCCACACACCTTTGAAAATTCTGTTATTAAAACATAGTATACAGCTGTATCTTTCAGAACAGAACTATATATGCAATTTATTAGGTAAGGTCTTTCTATTGAATTTCAATAAGTATTACACAGTATCCCTTAAATTAATTTCACCCCCCAGAAAATTTAATGGCATTTAGGTAAAACCATTACTATCCCACCCAGAGTAATATTGGTAAAAAATTTAAGCATTGTCACAGAAGGGAAATATAATCCATAGAAGCATTTTAGCCCCTGATAATGCCACTCAACACTTTTTTTTTTTAATTTTTCCTTTTATTTTTACAAAAGCTACTGCTATATCAGATTGTAGAATACAGAATAAAATAAATAAAATAAAATAAAATAAAAAATTAAAAAAAAAAAAAAAATAATGCCTGGGAATAGGAAAAATGATTAGAGATGACATATTGTTATCAGACATGATGTCTTCTCCAGGCTGTAAATAAAACAGCTATTCTGTGTTAGCCATCATATCCGCCCTCTATTTGTTATGGAATTCAAATATTCACCTTAGGGATTCATACAGCAGTATGAATTAGATTTAGGTGGCCATGAACTCTGGGTTTTTTGGCAACTTACAGCTTGTATAGCTTGTTTCCCAAAAGGAAGCTCATGGTCCAACAAATTCACACTAGACATTCTTGGTTTTAAGCTCAATAAAATCTATCTTTAAAAAGACTTTAAAGAAATCTGGTGCTATTGCAACCTCTGGTAAATGAACCATGCTAATATTCAACTCTTTGAACTTGAACTCCTGCTTGACTTAGTGCAGATTATAGTATAACCTTTTTTCTTTTTTTGTTTTTCCCAAAATTTTATCAACAACTGTAATCAAATCAGGCCTGTAGCTTTCAATTATGCTTGTCCAAGATTTGAGCTTGAGTCTTTTGTGAATACTTACTGCTGAGTGCAAAATATGAGATAAGTTGTAAATGTTTAGACATGATGACAACTCAGAGGTCTGATTGATAACTAAAAAAGAATAAATATAAGGTGTTTTTAATGGGAGTTCTTGGACAGCAGCCCAAAGAAGCTTTTAAGAATGTTTTGAACCATTTTTTAGTGAGGAAATCAACAAATTAACAAGATTCTTTTAGTACTTGGAGGAGAGATTGAAAAGCCTACTTAAACAATTCAGTTAATGTTTTATGGTTTTTTTATTCATGATTTATACTGAAATGGCCAAATTCAGCTTTACCATAATAAACAGCAGCATGAGGACCAAAAGTTCTCAACTTCCCAATAAAAAAGATTCACTGAGGTTAAGAAGGACCAAACACAATTTTACCCTTTGATCATGCCTAGTTTCAAAAAGTTTCATTATTCATTCTCTTTATTTGGGTGACATTTTACTGCACTTTTAAAGCAGTCTAAACTGCTTTATATAAGGCAAGTTACAATTGGTATCTCACTGGGAATACCATCAAATTTAAATTTACACTTAAATGACCAGGACAAGGAGCAAGTTCTCAAGTTTTGATCTTATTCTCATTGAAATCAATGATAAAATTGCCAAGAACATAAAAAGAGCAGGATCATGTATTATGAATTCGCCAGTTACATGTCTTTAAAAGAGAGACTTGTGGGGAACTAGATATTTTTCCAAGATACAATTTAAGATTAGGTAACGGCTATCCAAGAGTCTTATATGACTTTGGCCCTATAGAAAATCTTCATAGGCCACAGTACAGATTCATGAGTTCCTCTGATCAGCAAAGGTAAGGGTAATGTCATGTTTCTGAGGGAAACCAAAGCAGTGCAAAGAAGCCACATCAGAAATTTATGGCAGGTAGGCAGCTGATCAAAATCACTCTAGCAAATGTCCAACAGGAGTCTAAAATAAGGAGTAATTCTGCATCCATTCAGATCTGATGTGGAAATAAATAAAACCTGTTAAGTAAGTGCATCATGCTGTCGTGAACCAGACAATATTCTATTAACAGTCAGGTTTGTCACAATTACTGACCCAGCCAACTCCTGAATTAAAATAGTCTGAGTTGCAACAGCCTCAGTTTAAGAGCCGTGTCTCTGTAGTTAACCATAAATGGGGATTCCTAATTACACACACGGATTGGGGTGGGGAGGGGTCATTCTTGTTCAGAGGACTGAATTTTAATTAGCAGTGGACAGAGAAATGTTCGCACGCAGCTGTGAATCCAGGTTAGGTATAGAACTGGGATTTACTTTGATACTGACAGAATATGCTTAGTTATTTCAGACTGAAAGATGTTTGAAGTTTTGCATCCTCTGAAGCAGAGTGAAAGTCTACAAATACAGATTCAAATCATTTGTCAATGTGTTGGGCAGTGAAGGCAGATGCCACACTTCCCAAAAATATCCTGGAACTACTGTAGTAAGATAAATATGATCTGAAGCTACAGATTTAAATCCAACATGTATCTTTTAATAAATCTACAGTAGAAACCACACTGACTTATGTTAAAATTGTAGAAATACCTGCCACTGACAGCAACCACTATGCAAACTCCACAATTTTTTCTTCTCATCACTGAATTTATTAGGTGACTCTCATATGTGACCTCGCATGTAGCTGAAATATGGTTGGAAGAGTTACCAAGTCACAGTCCCTTTCATTTAGGTGTGGACAAAGAATTTCTGTGATTTCTTTGGGGAATGCTTTCCTTTAAAAAAAGTGTATTGACTCACAATGAATGTCAAATGCTTCAAAAAGTAAAAGACAGTGTTTAGTGAGAAACTTTCAGCCTTTCAGTTTCCAAGTACAGCAGTCAAAAGGAGACTTTTCTCCCAGACTCTATCATTACCCCTTCAGCCCCTCTGACATTTTGACATATCATCATTTCCATGATCTCAGGCATGTATATATTGATTTTTCAATCATTCTCTATTAAATCCAACAAAAGAAATTTAATGATCCAATTGAATCAATCCAGGGGAAATGACTGCAAGCTTCAATGCTATTAAAAGATTCATGTTATTCTTAAAGCTTTCTTTTTTATTTTCTCAACTGAAATACACAAAAGTAGCTTTTCTCCTACAAAACAACAACAGCAAATCACATGTGAGTGGGGGGGGGGGGGGGGGGGGAGGGGGGATATTGAAGGGCTTGCAGGCAGTGAAACCATTTGTAGTCATAGTGACTCAGGATCCCTGCCAGGGGTTGGGAGGAGTGCATGTCTGAGGGAGACATGCTACCTCCTAAAAGGCCATTTGGCATTTCCTTCTGACAGCTGAGCCCTCATGAGCTTCTTCGACATGGTCTCCAGTCAGTGCAGGAACCTTTCTGTCTTAGTCATCTGTACTGGGGAACAGAAAGTTCTTGCATTTGGTGAACACCTAATGAGCAGATACAAGTGTTGGCAGAGCATTTCCAGGGAATGATGAGTGACTGAAGGAAAATCTACAATATTACCTCTTTAAGGACTGAAATAGTAAGCCTCTTCCTGTTTCTTTGGGGAAAACAACTCTACATAGCTTATCTTTTCCCTTATTAAGAAAAGATACATCTGTATGGAAAAAAAAAGCTGCTCAACTTTGTTTGTGTCCATTTGGGTAGGGTGTAAGGCCCCAGAAGCCCTGAATTACTTTGTCAAACATGAGAAGCCTGTGAGTATTTTTATACTGGCTTTTTTTTGACCACAGATATTTATTCAGTGAAGTTCAAATGCATCTTGTATAAGCTCTGGATGAAATGATTGGCCTAACAGAAATAGATGGTACCACAGGTTCAGGAGCTGAAACCCCGGGCACACACGTTGAATATGGTTTTGTCTTAGGGTGTTCATTTTGCCTGCCATGGTCCTAGCTGCACATGGACCCTTCCCACACCAGCTGGATGAGCTGAGTGCAAGTCTTTTGAGAGATTTCCTTCATCACACACACAAAGAAAGCAGAGAGACCTTGTAGACAACTGAAGAAATGCAGCCTACCTGTTTTTGTATAGAGTAAGAGAATGGATTCCTGAGCCAAGGAATGTATATGAATACAATGAAGTGTTCACAGATCTTTGTAGAGTTCCATTAAATGCAAGCAGCTGGAGAAGACTGCAGCTTCACAGTGCAATCACATCCATGCCTTAGGCTGGTCAAACCCTCAAAAATGTTCATTTATCTTGGGGACATGATTGTGCTAAAGCAGCTACACTCATTCAGGATGTGGAGTAAAAAATCTACATCAGGAAGTCCCAAATCCTATCCTATCAGACTCAGCACAATTCCAGCAATGAGAGAATGAATCATAGAATCATAGAATGGTGGGGGTTGGAAGGGACCTCTGGAAATCATCAAGTCCAACCTCCCTATCAGAGCAGGAACACTTAGGGCAAGCCACACAGAACAGATCCAGGTGGGTCTTGAAAGTCTCCAGAGAAGGAGACTCCACAACCCCTCTGGGCAGCCTGTTCCAGGCTCTGTCACTCTCACAGGGAAGAAGTTTTTCCTCATGTTGAGATGGAACTTCCTGTGTGTCACCTTGCTACCATTTAAATGAAGGAGGAGAAATTTCAAAAACCAAAACAGGGGAAGACAGTTGGGTATTTTGAAACTAAGACAGAGATAGTTGGACCTAAAGGATCGGGAAAAAAAATCATCTGTATTTGGAAAAGGTATAAGAAGGAACTGAGTCTCTCAAGCTGTCACTTTTTTATTAGAAGTTTTCTAAGCACTGAGTAAAACACTTGTATGATTGTTTGTTCTCATCCATGGACGCCTATGCAGACTGTCAAGAAAATAAAGGGTCCATTTTGATTTTAATGTTTGAAATAAGATGATATAATTATTTGTTAGTTTACAAGAACTTTCCTTTCCTAATCTTATTTTACATATTTTCTCAATACGTAATTTCGGAAGCTAGCTGGATACAATTTTCTTCATGGAAGTAGATGCAGTCTTTTATTGTATCAATCAATTTATTATATCAATCATGGTTCTCAATATATTCAGAATTTCTCTGTTTCATACAAATCAGGCGAAAATAATCAGCAACCTGCCGTGCAATGATTGCAATTAGAGTTGTGCAAATCTTGGCCATTTCAGTTATAGGGCTTTCACAGGAATACTTTCTTTTAGAAGTACTTTTTGTTTTAACTTATTCACTGTTTGAGCCTGTGGGACAATTTAAAAGGAAAATTGCACAATGACTTTTCACAACATAATTGAGAAGTAACCCGGCATGAATTTATTAGGCATATAAATCATCTCTCATTGGAACATCTATGAAATACAGCTGATATTCACCACATTTTTATTTTCCTTTCTGTTTTTGCAGCAGCTTCCCCTACACTCAATGGGTAATTTTCACATCACGCAGTGATCTAAGAATCAAGTCAGGGGTTTTTTTATCTCAGGAACATTAGTTTGCTTGATCACACTTCAAAGCTTTTTGAAATTTTGGAAATAAAATTAATTAATATACTGTTATTTCTTTGCTGTTACTTTACACTTGTCTAGAACCCATAAACAATGTTCTTAGCATGTAAACCATACTCTTTACAAGTATTTCTAATACAACTTTTGAAGATTACAGAAAGCGTAAGGCTACAAAACTTAGTCCCTTCACACTTCTGTAGCTTTAAGAAATGTCTAAATTAAACATAATGGTGCCTCTGAGATGCTCCTATTATAGCTGACAGATGCCAAAGCCTGTACGTGATAATGTGTTTATATCATGGAGAAAACCAAAGCTGTATCATACAGAGATTAAGCAGTTCCACAGCTGGACTAGCCAGGCCTTTCTGAAAGTAGAACAATAGACACCTCCAATCCACCATGACATTAAGTTGACAGTCTTTATCTACCATTGTTACTTAAAACATGGGAAAAGTGTTTGTTTGAAAATTCCAAAAGGTACCGGATGTGCTGCAACTCCCAGCATACTATTTGTTTGTAAAGCAGGGCTGAAGGAAACTATAGTTCTGGACTACTTAGTTATACACCAGTGACCAGAGAACTGCACACATGTCTTCCAACCCACTGTGTTCTCTGAAGCATATCCTTTGGACTATTATGTAGGATTTGGACAATGAATCTTTCCCACTCCTAAAATAAAGGGAAATTTTGAATAGCCAATGTTTTGATCTAATATTGTTCCATTTCAACTGTGTACAGAATATTTTTTTTTTTTTAAGTATAGCCACAATAGGGTCATTCAGTACATTAAGGAATGACAGACTGAAGATTTTCTAGTCTTAAAGTAAATATATGTATCTTCTTTTCTGGGATAAGAATAAAACTGTAACTTCTCAATGTTTGTAATCTCTGGAAAAACAATTTTGTCTGGTGGGAATGAAAGTTTAACGCTGCAGACAGCATAGGTGTATTATTCTAAATCATATGTTCAAGAATTCTGCAGTTCGTTGTAGCATGGTTGTATTTTAATAAGGAAGGATGGAATAAAAAAAGTTCTTACAAACTCCTGTTTCCTGCACTAAGAAAATAATGTTTATTATTCCAACTGTTCAGATTTTAAATGGGAATTCTTGGAATTATTGATGTTATTTACTGTAATTTGAGCATATGTGTATGCACCTGCATATATTCAGGTACATAGAACAACTCTGGTATTAATTTTACAGCGCATTCATATTTCAAAATGAGGTGGGTTTGGACAGTAATGAATTGAAAAATAAATAAATAAGGAAGACTTCAAATAGAATTTACAATAACAAAATACATTCTAAGAATGCTTGATCACCATGTAGTGAAAAAAGTATATATAGGGAAGAACTTCACAATCTCTTGTTATTCATTTGTTTCTTTTAAAATACTAGCTGTACTTCATCTCTTTTGTTTTACATAATAATAAAATGTGAGAGCAATCACGGTATTGAGAGTGCAATTAAGCTTCAGCACAAAAGAGGCTGGAGTCTCAAAACACAGTGGAAGTGCTGAAGTAATGCTGTGGATTTCAGATGAAAGGATAATTGAGTGGACCTCATAACACTCTAAGTCGTAAGCACCCAGATTTTTTAGTGGCCTGTCTTTGGAACTACTGCACAGAGTACTTTTAAGACAAGTAAATGCACTTTTTAAAATATCTTGAGGTTGTGATGGCAGAGATGTGTTTCACTTTCTCCTTACTTATACTTATCTCAGTATATGTAAATCTAGGAAAAATGTGGGATCAGTTCCAAGAGAATGTAGCATTTGTACATTGTAAGCTCTAGCTTAAGGAATAAAGAAAAAGCAGCTATACTATAATACTATAATATTATACTAAAATATTTTTATATATATATATGTACTATAGGATTTTCTAAATGATCATTATTCAATAGAATAATTTAAACCTGGTTAGAACAACCCTTGAGTTTGGATGCTGCAACACAGTACTTTGCTTTACAAACCTTGAGAATGGTAATTAATTATGCTGAAATATTTATAGGTTTTATTACATAAACAATATAGTTACTAGTGGTTACTAGTCACAAGTGATTTCAAGCCCCAGGAAAGGGTCTCATTGCTACATCATCTCTCTTTAATCAGTGAATTTCAGCAAAATTTTTCATGATTATGAGAGCAATAGTTTTTCTAAAGTGTCATTCTGTATGTCCTAATGTAATAGATGAGGAGACTCCCACAATGTTAGACGAGGAATGTCTGCCTGTGAGTTCAAAGAATGTCTATCCATGAGTCTTGTTGTCGTATACCTATATGGAATTATTATTATACTTATTCTGCTCAGAAATAACACTTCTTACTCAGCTGATGCTGTCAGACGTCTGTGTGTGACATTGTTCAAAATATAGCAACACCATTCAGCCAAGAATTTGGAATGTAGTTCTTTTAAGGAAATGAGTTATGTGTTCTACTCTCAAGAAAGCATTTAAGCTTAAATTTGAAGCACAGGGTTATACTTTGTCCCATTTAGTTAACATTAATCAGTTACTGCTTTGCTGAATGGGGATGGTATTACACATATGCTTAAAGTTAAGCATTTGATTTGGTGTTTTGTTACAACACTTTGCACTGTGCCCTGTAGCACATCTAGAAGAAGTTTTAGTGGATTCCGAAAGCACTAGAGAGTGCCTAGTGCTGCAGTGTAGCTGTAATTTTACGTTGACATCAATGGAATTTTTCTATTTTACCATACTGTATTTGAAAGCAATATTGGACCTCAGTGTGAGAGAGACAGGCCAGGGCTGCTCTGCAGCATCATCATCAGCAGCATCATCAGCAGCAGCAGCAGCAGCACCAATTCATTAAGAGAATAATTGAGCAGGTCACAAAGCTGTCCCAGATACTAAATGATTTTTGTTTATTGTATGTAACTTTAGTTTTTTCTACAGCAGAGAAGCAGAAAGGAGCTGCTGGCAGCTCCTAGGAGATAATTGCAAAAATTGTCCTAAGAAATGAAATTGTTTTACAACCTCAGCCCAAAGGCATGGAACTGGAAACATGAAAAAAAATACAGTTGTCATAGGTTCTGGCAGATATCAGCTATTTAGATACCTCTGGTTTTGGTAATGTATTATTTTAAATGAGCTGTGTTTTCTTGTTGTTGTTATTTGTTATCAAAATAACACATGAAGTTTCACTTCTTATTTAACATTCATATTAGTAAATTATCTTACCATAGCTAAATTATAAATGGTAGGTGTGAACTCAGTATGCTTCTTTTCCTGCCTGACAGTCATTGCGTTCTTTCCTTCCTCATATTTTTCTTTTTTCATGTACTTAATTGTTTAAGTGATAAATGCTGTATACATTATGGTTTTAATACAAACTTTGGAGAGAGATTTGGAGGAGGGTGACTTTCTACTAAATCGATTTGATTGTCTTGTTATCCTTCTGTAATAATCTACAGCATAAATTCTCTAGGATCAAATTTCCTTTTCTACATATTGAAAGATCATTTCCCAGGCTGACAGGAAGGCCATATGCCTTGTTGTATTTTCCCACTCTCTTTTTGCTATCCCCAGAAGATCACTGATGTATTTCACCCTTACTAAAACCCATTCTGTCCTGGAATAAACCTCCTAAAGTCTCCTTGCTTTTGTTTCAAATCTTTCACCCTAAACCACTTGCCACTAGTCTTCTGAAGTCCTTTTCAGCAGCTCTGCAATTCCAGGTCACTATCTCCATCATGTCTTACTTGTCTCTGCTCTTGCAGATGCCTCTCTTTTTTTTTTGTGGTTTGGTTTTAGTTTTGGTTTTTTCTCTTTTTTCTTTTTTTCCCCATTTTTTTCTTTTCCATTTCTTTTCCTCTATTTTTTTTTCTTTTTTTTCCCCCCCAGGGAGAGGAAGAAAGATTTCTTATAAGACCACAAATTTTACCAGAATGTTAAAAAGAAGGTGCATTTCTTTTTCTCTATATTTCTCCCAGTTTACAGCCACACAGATTCTCTTCACTGTATAGTCACTGAAGTAAGTGAGCAGATGAGCGCAGTATGCAGAGTTTAAGTAAGAGAAAGGCAGATCCTTGGCTATAGCTGCAGAACCTCCAAGCAACACCAGAGCGGAGAATGGCTTGGGGTTTTTGTCTCCACCAGCTTTTCTGCTTTGGAAGGTTTTTTGTTTCTTGAGTGTTCACTTCCCTCCAACTTTCACTTCAGAGTTTATTGCACTCTTGTTGCTGAGGTATCTCAGGGAAAAAGGGAGAACAGCAAGAATCCCTTGGGCAGCAAAGCTTCATATGTGAATCACTGTGCTTGTGCTAATGTCAGAATGCTTTCCAGGCTCAGCCTGACATTGAGAGGATTTTGTTTCTCCGTAGTTAGCAAAGCACCTTACTGTGGAGATAAAGAAAGGTGCAGAAACAGAACACTGGAAAACAGCTCTCCATTAAATAGGTTTTCTTCCTATTTTTAATACAAGTATGTATTTATAAAAACCCACAACCAAAACCAGGAGGGGGACATCAAAACAAAAAGGCTGTTTCTGCCTTCATTGTGAAATTATTCCCATCAGAAATTCGTGTATGTCAATAATGGCTAGCTTAAAAGCAGCATCTGCTTATCAATTGGCTTTTGCTTTTTATGCAACATTCCAGCTGGGCTGGCTGAAACACAGACAGGTGAAAATGACTTTCCCAAGGTCACCCTATGTGGACTTAGCTCATACTAACACTTAGGGCTTGCTTATTCCCAGTCCCTCCTGTAAGACAGTGCATCACATATGCATTCTTTTGTGGTTAAATCTTTGAAATGATGCATTATTCTTTGATGATATATTCTTTAAGAAATCCAGTTGTTACGAAATGAAATTATATTTATTGTAAAGGCAATGATCTTGTGACTCTATTTGATATTCAGGTGGGTGTTCACATTTCCATAGGAATTTCATTGTAATTCAGGATCACTTAAATACTAATTAAGTTGTCTCTTCAAGGTTATTTTATTATAATGTTCACAGAGTTTGTGGGTTTCTTTTTATTTATTTATTTTTTTAATTTTATTTCTTCCTTCAAAGTAAAATTTAAGCTGATCTGTCAAACTCAAATTAAGGTCCGAAACCTCAGACTCTAAGGAATATAAAAGCAAAATGATGCAAGCAGTTTTAACTGCTTCAGGGATGGAAGAAGAATTTAGTATTTCAGGTGAAAATGTCATGAACAACCCAAGAATCCAGTGAAAACAGAGAATGTAAAATAAACATGAAATTAAAAACTGTGCTACCCAACTATCCCTTTTCAGGAAGAGCTCAGGATACGAAGAAGTCTAGAAGTAAGCAAAAACTTTACACAGAGAATCGGTCTCCTAAGACTGACAGAGTATCCTAAAGAAAGTAGTGATGGGTGTCTTGAAATTACGAGATTCAGGACAGAAGAGGCAGCACAGGACTAAGATTCTCTTCCTTTACGTAAGTATTACAGAGTACTGCAGAATACTGAGATGAGATGCACTTCTAGCATGTCAGGAGGAACTCTGACTCTTGGGTGCACCAGAGTGCCTTTTCCACGGCTTTTGACTGACTACACAATGGGGCTTGATGAAATTATTTAAATTTGTATATGATTACAATTCTAATTTTCTGATTCATATTTCTATAGAAGGGTGTCACTTATGATATGATAATTATTCTTCTAAATATTAGCTGGGCACATAGAAAAGTATTTAATGTCAGAAGTTTCTTTCTCTATCCAGCCTAAACACCATCTCTATATAATCCTTCTATTAGAAGTGTACTCCTTGCAACATTTCACCCTGACAAATTCTTCAGAGGTAGGTGACCTACATGAAATGCAAACTTCTCATTAATTTTTTTTAACCTGTTACTTGTTTTCTCATAGGTAAATCATGGGAGATAAATCAGAAGAGGGAAAACCACAACCCTGCAAGCAACTTCATTCCTTTTCATTATCCACAGAATGCTTTGGTTTGTGATCAGTCCTTTCAGGGAACCTAGGTTCCTCCTGTGGTCTTCTCTGTTCAGCCTTCAGGCTCAGGTCTTTCCATTCTTATATAAATCTATTCAAGTCTGGTAGTCAATTTCCCTATTGATCATGTTTGCCTCTTTTTAACAGGAGTCCTTAATATTCTCTTCCATTGTTTCCTCTTCTCTGCTGATGATTTTACACTGATCAAACCTCGTGCCCTGCAGACAACTAGCTTTCTGTGATCATTAGGACTCCATTCTTATTTAACTTCCAAGAGTAAAAATTTGCAAGAAAAGGGATAAAACCCCATCTTTCTGAATATAATTTAAAACTTAGTTCTTTGAATGTTTTTTACTATTTAATTATTTTGTAAAATCACAAGAGTACATTGATTATGGCAGCACAGACTATGCAATTGTTAGACAAAGTGCCCTTCAAGCATAGCTGGTCTACAGAAGAAGCATCGTGAAAACTAATAGCAGCTTTTGTCTATATGATTTCTCGTGCCTTTTGCACTCAATGTCACTTAGCTTTGAGTATAAAAAAACCCACAATCAAACAAAAAAAAACCCCAAACAAATTATAAAACAAAACAAAAAATATGAACAAACTTTCTGTTTCTTTCTTCATGAGATTTGAGACTTTTCTACTGTAAGACTATACAACTAACTATAGAACATGATATAAGAAAACATTTTTTTTCAAAATAAGGGTGGTCAAGTACTGGAATAGGTTGCCCTGAGAGGTTGTGGAATCTCTGTCCTTGGAGATATTCAAAACTCAACAGAATCTGACCTTGAGCAACCTGGTCTGACTTCGAAGCTGGCTCTAACTTCAAAGCTGGCTCTGCTTTGAGAGAGAGGACCAGATGATCTCCAGAGGTCCCTTACAACTTAAATTATTCTGTTTCTGTGTCAAATGTAGCATTACCTTGTGCAGTCCAAGAAGAGCTTTGTATAACATGAAAGCACAAAATACGTGCTATGTTCACAGTTTCTTAACAGAAAGAACATCAGTTTATAGTGAATCCCTCAGCAGATCGTTTATTCAAGTGCTTAAATTTCACTTTGTCTCATTTTTGTCTGTAAAATGGGAGTATTATTGTACTTCTCTAAATGCTTAAATTAAAGAGCAAATGAATGCAGAGAAGTGATTTGTTTTTCTTCT